>JAJHSJ010000008.1:24254790-24341744 GCA_021015155.1 Magnolia officinalis
GGCGAGGCATGTCTTTTCTAAGCTGGAATATTTGGCTCATTTAGTTGTAAACCGTCGGCTTAGATAGTAGATCGCTTGCTCCTTTCTTCCCGTATCGTCGTGTTGGCCGAGGACGCATCCGATTGCTTCTGTGCGACAGAGATATACAACAGAAGTGGCCTACCTGGGTAGGCGGCACGAGCACTGGAGGATTTAGCAAGTATCTTTGATTTTATCGAAGGTCGCTTGGCAGTCATCATTCCATTCTTTTGGAGAGTTTTTCGTAACAGCTTGAATATGGGTTCGCAGACCGGAGTGAGTTGTGCGATGAATCGACTGATATATTGGATTCGCCCGAGGAAGCCCCGAATTTCTTTCTCAGTCTTTGGCGGTGGCATCTCGATGATAGCTTTGGTTTTGGTTTCATCCACCCTGATGCCGTCTTCGCTGATAATGAAGCCTAAAAGCTTGCCTCCGATTGCACCGAAGACACATTTTTGCGGATTGAGGCGGAGCTTGAACTTTTCCAGCCTGTCGAAGAGCTTTTTGAGATCTTCAAAGTGTCCTTCGATCGTGCGAGACTTGACAATCATGTCGTCCACATAAACTTCCATCTCCTTGTTTATCATGTGATGAAACAAGGCAGTCATGGCTCGCTGATACGTAGCTCCTGCATTTTTCAATCCGAAGGGCATGACCCGATAGCAAAAAGTTCCCCATGGTGTGATGAAGGAAGTCTTCTCACGATCTTCGACGGCCATCTTGATTTGATTGTAACTGGAGAAACCGTCCATGAAGGAGAAGATCTTGTGTCCAGCAGTATTATCCACCAGTGTGTCGATATGAGGCAGCGGGAAGTCATCTTTAGGGCTTGCTTTGTTGAGGTCCCTAAAGTCGATGCACATTCTGACTTTCCCATCTTTTTTTGGAACTGGTACGATATTTGCGAGCCATTCCGGGTAGTTGGAGACTACCAGAAATCCCGCGTTGTATTGCTTGATGACTTCATCACGGATTTTCAGGGCCCATTCTGGCTTCATCCTTCGCAGCTTTTGCTTGACTGGCTTCATTTCTGGCTTTGTTGGTAGATGATGCACCACCAACGCTTCATCGAGCCCTGGCATGTCCTCGTAAGAGAAGGCAAAGTTGGACAATCTTGGTTTTAGAAACTCCATCATCTTCTGCTTGTATTCTAGGGGAAGCGATTTTCCGATACGCACCTCCCTGGGGGATTCCATTGTCCCTAAGTTCATAATTTCGAAGTCGTCTGCCACAACATTGGCCTTTGTTTTGAATTTTTCTAGGGAATCCCCGAATTCGAGAGCGGTATCATCATTTCCCTCATCCGAGGCTTCATCCAAACCCATGAGTTCGAAGTCTAATTCTAGATTGAAATCATATGAGTCGACTTCAAACTCGTGCATGTCATGAGAAAGTGTTGGCACAGTGATTTTAGAAAAATTTTCTATTGTTTTGTATTTGGAAGTTTTTTGATGTTTTGTGATTTTGAGGAAATGTGATGTTTTGTATTTGAAAGATTTTTTGCTGTTTTGGTGTTGAAAGATTTTTGATTTTTTGTTTGTCGCCAAGGTATCCTGAACAGGACGGTGTCGCAAACCATGATTGGTCTTGTCCTGGTTCGGGATACCAATTGCTATTTACATTGGCATTTTTTTTTAAGGCTGGTGCTAGCAGCGAGTGTTGCTAGCTGATTCGATTGTTTGGGGGATGGCTGACCATCCTGGCTCCTTTCCCCTTTCGATCTTGCTGATCTGCCTGTCTGTTCCTGTGGGTCACCTGTCTCGATGACCATGATGTCTGCCGGCTGGGCTCAGAGTCAGAATCTGATTCGACCTCTGTGCCCAGGAGCTGAAATTCCTCTTGTTTCTCGGATTCCTGGGACGGGATTTGGACATCCGTCCAATCCAGAGCAAGCCACTTACCTTTGTCAACCCAATGGATGGGTTGCTTCTGCCCTGTGTTCCCCTGAATGGGTGTCTCCCTATTCTGGTCCACCTTGCCTGCAAAGGACATTCCCAGTTTTGGGTCACTTGCGGGTGGACTTGTTTCCATGCCCCTAGTCTCATGCGGTGGATCTGGGGTTCTGCCCCTGGCTTTGTGTGTTCCTCTGATGTCCTGAGGATCCGATCCCACCTTATTGGTGGCCAAATAGACTCTTGTCTAGTCTGTTTTGCGAGTCTAAGTACTTGAAATTGGTCCTCAAGAGATATCATTTTGTTCTCGTCAACTGACCCAGCTTTGACAAACTCGATGGGTGTGCATTTAAACAGTTGGTCCCTCTTTGGCCTTTCAGCCTGATCTTCCGATGTCGGCTGATATCCCAGTCCCTGTCTCTGTACATTGGCATGTGCTGACTTCACTACCATACCCTTTTCATGGAACTTGGTACGGTAATTTAAGACCAATCGCTCAGCGGGGGGAATGACGTATTCAACAGCTAGAGGGCGAGGGTTAGCGATTGCGTTTACTTTTTCGAATTCAAAACTGTGATATGGAATATCGCCTTCTGTATGCTGAATGTCAATCACTAGAATGTCAGTTTCTGGGATACTGACCGTCACCGGGAGGATGGTTTCTGGCTCAGCCAGTACTGAAATGATTCGATTTCCTGAGGGAAATTTAACCCTTTGGTGGAGGGTAGATGGGATGGCTCCAACAGCATGGAGCCATGGCCGCCCCAAGAGAAGGTTAAATGAGGCAGGGATATCGATGACCTGAAATGTGACAAGGGTCATGTCTGGTCCAATTTGTAATTCTAGGTCGATTTCCGCCTCCACTTGCCTTCGGGAATTATCGAAAGCTCTAACACTCATGGTACTGGGTCTGAAGGAGGATGGTTCTATCCCCAACCGTTCAACAGTCCTTAAAGGGCAAACGTTGAGACTAGATCCATTATCGATGAGCACAAGTGGGATCTTGAAATTCTTGTGGTGTGAGCCACTATGTTTAGTGAACGCCTGTGCTCACGGCCCTCAGGTGGTAGCTCATCGTCAGAGAAGGTGATGGCTTGTGGTGCAAGAAGTTGGCCAATCATACTTGCCACCATTTCGGGAGGTACGTCAGGAGAGATATGGGCATCATTCAAGGTCTTTGCAAAGATTTCTCGATGAGACCTTGACGTGCATAGGAGTTCCCAGATAGATATTTGTGCGGGAATGGTTTTGAGTTGGGCTGCTATGTCATAAGCAGTGTCAGTTCTGCTAGTGGTTCCCGACGAAACTCCCCGAGTTTCCTTTGAGTTCTGACTATCTCTCCTGAGGTATCTCCCATTGTTACCCACCTCATCACATTCTGGGTAGTGCCATGGAACTGCTTTCGGGTTATAGGAAGGAACCGATCTTCCTTCTAAGTATACCAATGGTTCTTGAGGCTGAGGGGTTATTACTGGAGCAGTTTGTGGTAGGCTCAGTGATATCTCTTGAGGTGCCACCAAGTTTTGATTAGTTATGGCCATGGATTTTTCTTCTTTCCTTTGATGTGGGGGAGGGATCCTTTGGGCGTGTGCCAGTTGGTGAGGCATCAGAAATTGCGGAGCCTGAACTGAGGGTGCCCCTTGCAAGGTTGGCAGAGTTAGATCAGGGAGACCTATCGGGAGGATGACAGGTTCGGAATTCAACCCTTTTGGATATGCCGAGGATGGGGTTAAGTGTGCCCCTTGGAGGGCGATGTTCTGAGGGTATGACCCGTTGGGTGCCGCTTCCAAAGGTACGAGAGACTGAAATGTTGGTGCTGCTTCAAGAAATATGAGAGGTTGAGTAGCTGGTGCTGCTTCAAGGGATACCTGTGGCCCAGGCGATGGTGCTTGCTGGTGTCCCCATGTCCGATTGGCGGTGTCGGGCATGATTGCTTGGATGGAATGATGTGGATAAGCATGTGTGGGTTGACCTCCTTCAATGTGATTGACGGTAGAGGTGCTGGATGTGCTGGGTCCTGCCTGATGCGAGGGCAGGGGATTTTGGAGAATGTTGGCTTGAACTGTATTGCTGGCCTATGGGGTGATTGCAATCTTCTGGCTTTCGATCAAATCTTGGACCGCATGTTTCAGAGCGAAGCAGCGGTCCGTTAGATGGCCAGGGCCTGATGATATGCACAGTACTGATTTTCATTGTAACCAGGTGGCAAGGGATTAGGTGGAAGTCGAGGCTGGAGGGGTGTCAACAGTTGCTTTTGCATGAGCATTGTTAGCACTTGGCTGTATGATTGTGCTAACGGAGTGAACTTCCTCCCTAACATTCCTTGCTTGTATGGTCCTTGCGCATTTCCCCTAGGCTGTTGTGATTGCTGTTGAGATGACTGTGCCTGATATCCTTGTTGGGTTTGCTGGGGTTGGTACTGCCTATTCTGTTGTGGCTGGTATTGCCTGTCCGCCGTGGCTCTGGTGGTGGAGCATACTGGTTGCCTTGAGTGTTAGCGATGATGTTGTTAACTTCAGAAGTACGCTGCACGGGAGCAGTGCTGCTTCCATTCCCATATCCAACAGGTTTCCCCTCGACTTTGTTTCTTTTGATTGAGGGGGTCTGATGTGGCCATGGGGAGATGGTTCCAGCTCTGATCCCAGCTTCTACTTGTTCTCCGGCTCGGATGAGTTGGGAGAAGTTTACGTATGGATACGAGATCAGATATCCTGAAATGCTGGGATGTGCTGAATGCACAATCATGGATATCTGCTCCTCGTCATCGATGGGGTTTCTCATTCGAGCTGCCATGGCTCGCCATCGTCCTACGTATGCTGATAAAGATTCATCGCTTTTTGCCTCAGGGCAGCCAAGTCAGCTCTCCTTGGAGCCATGTTCAGGTTGTATGAGAACCTGTCAATGAATGCTTGGGAAAGTTTTCCCAGGTTCTGATTGGTGGCTATCTAATGAGGTGTACCAATCCAAAGCGTCACCCTTAAGGGATTTCTGGAAAAGTCTTATCAACGCTCCATCATTCCCTGCTATCGCATTAAGCTCCCCACAAAGGCTTTTAGATGTGCTGTGGGGCACCCACTACCGTCATACCTTTTGAACTTTGGTACCTCAAAATTTGGAGGTACCCGGGCGTCTGGGAAGGGACAGAGGTCCCTGAACTTGGTGGATGGGTGATCCACTCCTTGTTGTCTTTGAAGCTGGTTTTGCATCATTTGTAGCTGCTCTCGTAACTCCTCGATCTCTAACTTACTTTGCTGTGGGTATCTTGCCCCTTGCTGTAGGGCCTGTGCTGCTTCTTCTTCATATGGATCCAGAATGGGGGTTTGATGGAAAGAAGGTGGACTCCCGGTGGTGGGAGGTAGCTGGAATTGAACACCACTCCCTTTCGGAGGAGGGTGGGATGTTCGGAAATGGCTCCCGCCTGGGGTATCTGCCAATTCCGGGATGTTACTCCCGTTAGGGGGAGTGAGCTGGACTCGAAACTGGCCCCCTTCATGGGCATCCGCCAGTTCTTGTCTGTGATTTGCATGTACTGTGACCGGATTGTTGTGATGTGTTGAGTAGAGATGTGGGGGAGGGTTGCTCCCGATTGCTTGCTGTTGTTGGTCTTGTGCTGATTCTTCTGGGAGAGGGAGCACAGGATTTGCTGGAGGAATGAGAGAGAAGGCAAAAGGAGTTTGAGGGAGGGAGTGAGCTGTTCTGCACACTAGGCTGGGTCATTTGTGTATTGATGTGGCACCTGGCACTAGGCGAAGCAGTAGCTCTTGCATTGTTCGAAGTAATAGCTCTTGTGTGGTGACATTGGCTGGCAACTCTGTCGGAGCTATTGGTAAGGGTACGGGTGTAGGCATGGGTGCGGGTGCGGGTGAGGTGCGGGTATTTCTGGAGCTGGTTGGGGTGAGGGTGCTGGCTCTTCTTCATGGGTCGCTTGAGAAGTATGGCTGCACGGGATCGAGTGGTCATGGTTCGGATCTTTGCCTAAGCAAGTGTAAGCAAAGAGATTTTTTTTTTGTTTTGTATGAATGCGGTGATGAATGTCCCTTGAGATTAGTATACCACACGTTGTCGAGTCGGGTCTCAGCTAGGGCGTTCTAGACTCTTCCCCAGTGGAGTCGCCATTCTGTAGACACTGAAAATCGGCGTCCACGTTGTTGTAAGTTGATTTGTGATTGTTGGAGTCGCCACTAGCCAATATTACTCAGAATCCCGCGGTCGGCTAGAACCCACGAATACGTAAGGTTGGAAAAATTCGAAGACTCTCCTACCTTAATTGACTCCTGGTCTGCGATCTGGGATCCGGGTAAGGGACCTCGGTTACAAAGAGGGAAGGTGTTAGGCACCCTCTCTGCCCGCACAAATGTACGGTCTCAACTTAGTGTGGTAAAATAATCTCGAGGGATGATGATAATGCTACGGTCATAATGGGACTAGTCACACGGGATTTCTGATGTAGCAAGATCCGAGACTTCGGCAGGCTACAGAGCATACGTCCGACAATGCGTCTAGAGGGCGGATGTGATGATGCTTATGCAAAAAGATAGGAAAAGTGGACTAGATCACTAGGAATTTCTGATGTGACAGGGTTCGATGTACGGCAAGTCACAGAGCATACGTCCACTAGAGATCTAGAAAAGCAGGGGGGTTGAGAAGGGAGTAGGTGTCATGATGAATGCTTGTATGTAGATGGATCTTTGGCTTGATTCTTGAGTAGGCTAAGACATGAACTGAACCATGATCATTCTGGGCCAAGCTCATGGGTTGGAAGGGGATGAGGTGAAGGCTGGGAGATGGCTGGAAAATTTGGGCTTGAAGGCTTGGGAGCTCCTTCCCTTCCTTCACTCCCTCTTTCCACTCTCTCTCTCTCTCTCTCTCTCTCTCTCTCTCTCTCTCTTTCTCTCTCTTTCTTCCTCTCACTCTTTCTCTCTCACTCTCTTCCTCTCTCACTCTCATCCATGTATGGTGAAAATGAAAGGGGAAAGGGCTATTTATAGCCCTTTCCAATGGTTTTCTGGTAATTAGAGGACAAGGGGAGGGCAAATGCTGATGTGACATATGATGATTGGTGAAGAGGAGAGAGATGCCACATGGCATGCTCTCATTGGCTAAAGGGGTTGGTAAAACGGTAAATAGTGAGGATGGGGAGGGTAAATGTATAGGAAAGTTGACTTTGGACGCTGGGACAGCTGTCCCTGCTCAGACCGCACGCGGCGGAACTCCGATCACCGCCGGCGGTAATCCGACAACCGCCGGCGGTAGTCCGACAACCGCCGGCGGTAGTCCGACTACCGCCCGGACCTGGTTGAGTCCAGAACTCGTGTGACTGGTTCCGTGCGCGTTTTCTGGGAGGAAGCGGTAATTTGACTACCGCCGGCGGTAATCGGATTACCACCTCGGTACGGTTTCCCTCGAAATTCATCTGGTGAGTCCTTTTTTGGGTCCTTAGAGTGAAACAAAGTTCGTTTTGGATATTTGGCTCAGAATGGCTTAAAATTGGCTCGATTGTTACCCGAAAGTGACCCAAGAAATGGATCGGTTTTGGACATGGTCTGGATTGAATGATGACTCATGATAGCTCGGGTTAAGATTAGGGTTAGGTTTTAGGATATGATCATGGTTCTCGGATTGTCTTAACGAAATCAAGATGTTAGCCTGGGTGGGGTGTCTACAGTAGGCCTAAGGATAACTTCGCGCCTAATGAAAAGCCTACGAAAGTAGGGTCTTCATATTTCACACTTAGTCCATATTATGGGCAATCAAAGTCATTCATATGAAGGGAAATATCCTACTAATACTATCAATGAGGTTTCTTCGCTCGATGGACACCAAAATCAACGGTTATTGGGTTTATTTGTTAATTGAGTCACTTTTATAATGATTTAAGGGCTGAAATGTGACATATATGGTTAATTTATGATATATAAGCATAGTATAAATTTTTACATCAAACATATCATGGGAACCACGTGATCTAGAATTCAAAGGTATAGGTTAATGGCATTTTCGTAATTATTGTTTATATGAGAGTTTTAGAAAATCTAATGTTTCTACATGGTTATAGGCATATTTCTAAGTAATTCCTACAAAAGAACTTATATCTAAATCATTATGAATAAAGAATTATTCACCAAATTAACTAAGGAGATGTACATATATCAACCAACATAATGGATAGTCAGATGACATATTAAAAATATAAAAACTTAATGGTTAGTACTCTGGCCATGTATGTGAGTGGGTGTACAGTCAGTTTTATAAACGGATGATGATAAGTGAGTTTTTAGAGTGATCAAGAGGTAGAACATGTATACCATTAGATTCAAGTGACTTGTTCACATGTGTCAGTTTCTCAAATTGTAGTTTTGATGGTGGGTTAAGCATATTCATAGGTGGTGAAAAGATAAACGGATTAAAATCTCAATTTGATATGTGTACGAACGGATGCAAATATCAAGTAGTTAGTTTACTATGATCAAGTGGTCCAAACTCAAAGTAGACGGTTGGTTATGATGGACAAGTGAGAATACTTAGACATATGATGATCTTGTCTTAAAATCAACGGTCAAATGACTTGATCTATGAATGAAGATCATTCTCAATGGTCGGATTCATGTTGGAGAATAGATGTAAAGCTAGGATTGGCTAAATCGGTATCGTACACATGTACATACTAAGTTAAATTTTATGACAACACTTGAGAACTTTCAATACCTGGGTATTGAAAAATTAGGAGTGTTACGATATTTAAGTTGTATAATAGGATACTACATGAAAGAACCCACAAAAATGTTGGGGCCATGAGAACAACCTCATAGTCGAATCACACAACAATAAATAAACGTAAATAAAGAAATCACAGAGAATACACGATTTTCAGTGGAAAAATCTTTGTAGGAAAAAACCACGACACAAAGCAACAAGCAATCCACTATGAAAATGAATTATAAAATATAGAATCAACTTATATATGAAAAAAAAAACTAATAGAAAATTCTTCACAAAACCCTAACTCTTAGAACAAGTTCTTCGTACCATAATTTCGTGTTACAAACCCTTATAAAGAGTTACACCCAAATTAAGCAACAAATCACGCAATTATGCAAAACCGTACGTGTCGTCGACTAACCATCAATCAAGAAATTCTCGATCAATGGAGCATCCATGTTCAATCAATCGAATATGTTCAAAAGTGTCTAGAGAGCTAATTTGATTTTTTAAAATTATCCCGATCAATCTAACTAAGATGGTCAATCGATCGAAACTACCAAAAATTGTCCAGCAAGCAAACTCATATATTTAGGGTATTATTGATCAATCAAACCAGACTGTTGATTGATCGAAATCCCCTATTCCAACATAGATCGGAGACACTAATTTCAACAATCTCCAACATGGCTTCAATATTCATGCTTCATCGCTTCAAGTAGTTATCACCATCTTTAATCGTCTCCATCATAGTATCAAAATTGTCTTCACTTTTCGTACACACTCCGTCTTCATTAAACCTTTGTCAATCTCAAAGAAGTATAACAAAATCTGAACTTTTTTTACAAGAACCACCTTCATAAGCATATCCACTGGATTCATGTTTACGTGGATCTTTTTAAGAGTAACGTTGCCTCGCTCAAGTACCTGTTACATAAAATGATGATGAACATTAATATATTTAGTTCAATCATGGTAAACCGAGCTCTTCGCTAAATTAATAACGTTTTCGCTGTCATAATTTACAGGCACGACTTCCTTCTGAAAACCCAACTTATTCATGATTCATCTCAACCAAATACCTACTTTGAATGCCTTTGTCACTGCCATATACTCTGCTTCAGTTGTGGAAAGAGCAACTACAGACTGATTCTTCAACATCCAACTGATCGCTCCACCCGTTAATACAAACGAGTAATGTTCAGTATCAAATATTGCATATTTCTCCCTGTTTATACCTTGGTTTTATGAACATGATAATGCTTAATCGATATATTTATTCATGTTTGTCTTGCAATGTGATTTTGAGAGCTTGAAGTGAATAAAGAGTGTTAAAAGTATGTACTTGATGTTTAATAATTGCCAAAGCAATAATTGATCTTGGAGGTCAAGATTGAAGATTTCAAGAGTCCAAGATCCAGGAAAATCAAGTGAAGAAAGAAGAAAATCAAATTTAAAAAGTGCAAAATTTTAGAGTTACTGAACTTGACCTGTCGATGACATCAAACACACTTCGATGCCATCAAAGGATGATCGATCACATCGAGATTTTAATGAAAAATCAAGTTTGTTGCTAGACAATTAGGTGAAAAGTTCGATTCCATCGAAGGCAATGCTTGATGTCATCAAAGCCAGTTCGATAACATGGGGAAATTCTAGATTTCCAAACTAAACTCGTTGGACAGTTCTGGACCATTTTTTATTGCATCAAAGAGCTATTTGATGACATCGAATACTGTTCGATGACATCGAAGATCGGGCAATGACATCAAAGTCTACTCATGTAACACCTTGTACTTTTCAGTACTCGGGTGTTACCTGATAACCTAAATTATGGAATCACTCATCTCATTCTAGCCTAAATTTGACGATTAGAAGTAATCTTCATATATGGATGAAGCCATCCACCCGTTAGAATCCAAGGTGGGTCATTATGTCACCAGATCCACCATCCATCCGGCCCATGATACTTAATCCAGCTATCAATCATTTGTTGACAACAATCAAACCATCAGATCATTGGGTCCACCATTTATTGGGACCTAAAGCATCAAAGACACCGTCCTTCAAGTCCACAACACTCAATATGCCGATCCACCATCTGGTCATCACAATGAGACCACCTAATCATTAAATCAGTACCTAGATTCTTATTAGGCAATTGCTTGATAATTTAAAATAAATCAACAATAGACCTTAAAATCACCCATTAATTAGCTAGTAGTCCATATTAGAAGCTCATCTAGCCACTAGTTGACCATCTAACCGTCCATTATGGACCATGAAGCACCTTCACCATTTGAACGACTTCTTGGGACTTTTGACCATTGGTGTTTGAATTGAAATCAATCCAACCATTGGGCTAATATGAATAAATGGAATGAGATAAGGAAACACTTGGCATGGCCCACCTGAGTTTTGGACCCGCCTGATCTTTGATCGAAGACTCTGGTTGGCCCCACCAAAGGGAATGGACAGAGTAGATTTACAGAGTGCATCACCGTGGACCCCATAATGACTGTATGTGTACACAACCTGATTGAAATACATGCAACAAATAAACTAAAATATAATAATAATAATAATAATAATAGTAATAATAATAATAACTTATATTATGGATAATGTTATAATGAAGACATTAAAATTGAAAGTTCATAGAGTGAGCGGTCCCGATCAATCCGAACAATCTCCAAGATCGTTGAAGTCCAAACTTGAATCAATCCAATCGCTAAATCGACCAAAATGATCAATTAGACACATAAATTGATAGATGTGGGCCACCTGAGTTTTTAATCTACCCCATCTTCGATCCAAGACCTTATAATAGCTGGCCAAAATAGACAGACGGAGTAGATCCCTCAAATACCTCATGGTGGACCACACCTTAGGACTGAGCGTGTACACAGTGTGTACACTCCATGCATCGAACTGGTCAATGACTCAAATGAGCGCTCACCCGATAAGACTAAAAAAAAAGGGAGAGATTTCCTCTCCTTTTGTTCCCGCCCGAGCTCGATTTGAATGGGTACCAACCATGCACGTCGACTATGGCCCACCCTCAGCAACCATTCAAGAAATCCAAACCATTCATCAATCTCAGCCGGGACCACCGACCAAACCCATGGTGGAAACCAATAAAGATGATCACACCGGCACCCACGAGCTATGGCCAAACACGGAGTGGCGCTCAGAGCCTCTGACGAGGAGAGGAAAGACCACGACGCCTTGCTTCGCTGGCGGTTTCATTTGCCTCAGAAACAGTGGAAGCCACGTCCGCGCGATCCGTAAAAGCCGAATCACCCATTTTCGTAAATGTCTATTCCCAGCCAAAAGGCAGAGGGAATATTTCCGTTTTAAGCTAGCAAGATCTCAAACATTCCACGCCATCTGGAAGGTTCTCTTGGAGGATCCGGGATGCTAAAGCTAGGGCTGCTGAGAGCCTAACAACAAAGTGAGAAATTGAAGAGATATTGACGTGAAATCAAGACGGCGCGAGTTGTGCTTCGTCTCAACAAAAACAACATAATGATTAGCACTCCTTTCACCGTAGAGTGGACCCCACATGTGTAAAGGTGTCATCTAGACCATCCAAATGGCCCAGATCGTAGGATCATCCAAATGATTAGCACTCCTTTCACTCTCGGGAGCAGCTTGAAACTCCGTTTCGGACCTGGACCGCACGTCGAAAGTCTGATGACCACGAAACTATACGATTATGACCGCCTTGCTGGACTTGACAACCATCTCGGAATTCAAGTCCTAATAGTAACCAGAAATGCACAACTTGAGCCCGGAGCGAAGTGTGTGAGAAACGCTAATATTTTTAAAAAATGAACTCAGATTTAAGTGATTTGGGCCATTCACTTGCAGGCCAAATTTAAAGATTCAGACCGTCAGAATCTGACCTAAATACACCCTCGGATCAGGGAAATTTTCCTACACAGGACAGTGTACTTGTGGCCCTGATCGAGTGACGATGACCGTTAAACTGAAACTGGTCTACCATGGTTGATCCACAAATCCGATCGGACTGAAAACTTAACCTAACATAGATCCATTGTCACGAAATTTTTCCCGGAACGTATGCAAAAAAGGGGCCTCCAGATGAGCTCCGTTGGCCCGAAACAACCGACTTTTGGCTATAACCTAAGTATACCATGGCCCTGGGGCCATTGAGGTTAGTTCTGGGCCCATATAAGGACCTAAACCCACCCCTCTCTCATCCCATATGAATTTTAAAACCCTAGGAGAGAGAAGAGAGAAAAGAGAAGAAGAAAGTGAGGAGAAGAGAGAGAGAGTGAGAGATAGTTCTTGGGATTCGATCCCACCATTCCACGTGCTTAACCACCCCTACCGTGTCACTATACCAGCGATTCCGGTTCCGTTTTCGGGTAAGACGTCCTAACCTTAATCTGATTTAGGGAATTCAAATAGAGTAAGTGATGAAATAGCTAACCTATTTCATGCTATAGGTTGTCGTTGTGCCGCAGACGAGGACTTAGTGTTTAAACTGAGTTCGTTACGAGTTTATCAGCGAAAGGTGTAGACTATAAATGTTTAGGTTATGGTTTTCAAGGCTTTCAATGTCAGCAATGATTTATGTCTGACTTGATTGCTATCACATATGCTTAGACACAATGTTTTCCACGTATTACACATATACATGAACTATGTTGAAAAAGATGCATTCCATATGTTTGTTGAAATGTTTGTATGAGTATGGAATCATGACTTGTGCTTGTCATGGTTTATGTTGGAGGATACATGATTGTTGTACATGTGACAACATCCTTGTGAAAGGATTTACTATAATATCTGTTATAAGTACTATGTTACATGTATGTTAATATGTGTAGTCTAAGTGTTTGATAAAATGCCTGAATGAGAAAATGCTTGGTGTAATGTGCTTAATAAGGGTGTTGAGATGGGATCCTCAATTCTCTTATATATAGTTACAGTTTCCTTTGTGTAACCTATCTTACTACTATGTGATTTACTGATGAAATGCCTATGTATGATGACATGTGTAGTATGTGTTAGTTGAAATGCTCGATTGAGATTTATGTTTAGATTTGGGTTGTCACATGCTTTTTTGGATTATCACGTGTGAATGCTATTAGTTGGAGTGTGATTGGGGCTACGATGTAGTCCAGGAAATCGGTAATGGTTTACGATCGGTGGCCGTACTGTTTAGCCACGACGGATGCGTTGGATGAATCCGAGTCATATGTTGTTTGTCGACAGTGGTTAGTCCACATGGAATGCTTACGCACTCCATGTCGATTAAGTCAACGTATGCTCGTACTAGTCGAGCTTGTCAAGTAATTCGATTGGCCCAATGTATGTTCACCATGTATGGACGTTACTGCTTGAATCTAAGGTACCAACTTACCAGTGAAAACCCGTTTAACCTTGGTACCTCGATCCGCTAAGACTCATGAGTTGGGCATGGTGGTATGGGACACCGTGGTCGAGCTGTCGGCCTACGCTGGGGCAACGACCCTCCCTGTAGTGTCCAGTGAGCAATCTAAACTCGTGAGCTGAATACGGTGGTATGAGACACTATATTCAAGTTGTCAGCCTACGCTAAGGTGACGAGTCTTTCCCGTAGTGACCTCGAGTATAAACTAAGGCTTATGAGGACGGTGACGAGCCTTTTCATGGTGACCTGAACTTGCCTGTCCACTGCTTTATATTCATGGGTGACGTTGCCCTATAATTTGCCTATCGTATGTGATTAACTAGGATTGACGACCTTAGATGGATCAATGGTCGGGTCAATGATATAAAGAGAGGTACTATAGCTTCCTGAATCTGTTGTATGAATAAATCTAATTAAGTATTGGCTAACATGATCATGCACCGCATTGTATGTGCTTTGGCGAGGAAGTGTACGTGTCCGGAGTTGTGCATGCCGCCATCATGAGATGGTGTCGTTAAGGGAGTGCAGGCGAGGGCATGCATCATTTCAACATTTCATTCCTGCATTAATAAAAGTACTTAGGATATCAGTGTTGTACTGCTTTATCATTACTGCTTGACTAAATTGATAACATGTTAACATTTGCCTTATAGTTTCACTGAGTTGATCACTCACTCCCGCTCTGGGACGGTGTTTTAAAACACCAACCAGACCCTGGTTTAGCTGCAGATGATGGCGATGCTTACGAGGCGGAGCCTGACTTTTATGATGATGAGGAGGAGTTCTCCTACATGCAACTCTCTGGCAGGTCTATGTAGACCTGGAGTTACGCCGACGAGACTACGGGGATATGGATAGTTGAACATTACTTGTTACCATTTTGTATCTTTTGGAATTATACATGTAATTATTTAACCTGGTGACGTTCATGCTCTGGGGACTTACAATCACTTATATGCTTTATATATTTATCACAGTCTTCCGCTTGCGTAATCAAATTATCTCTGGAGTATGATACGTGGTTTTGGTATAATCCCACTCATATTTAATGCACTAATACGGACAACATTTAATCATCATTATCTATGTTGCATAAGTGACCGTTGGAACTCGGGAGTTGGGCTCCTGCTTTACCCCCGATTTTCAGGGCGTTACATTTCCCTTCACTTCATGGTCAATTCCAATCATTTCACGGTCATTACCAGCCATTCCCCTTCACTTCACGGTCAATTCCATGCATTTCACGGTCATTTCCTTTCACTTCATGGTCATTTCCAATCATTTCACGATCATTGCCGGCCATTCCCCTTCACTTCACGGTCAATTCCATGCATTTCACGGTCAATTCCAGCGATTCCCCTTCACTTCACTGTCACACCCCCAAACTCGGAAACCGGGCTCACAAAATTTTCAATCACCGAATCTGGTGCCAACACCCTCCGTAGTACCCCATTCTCGGCTCCCAGCGTCCATACGCCAGATTTTGATCCTGGGATCCTACAAGGAGGATTTTTCCAATGTACATTTAACTCGTAAGAAGCATAACCACCAGTGTACCCAAATCACAAAGGCAACATCATTATCGCATATCCACCAATATAAACTTTGAATACAATGCTAAAAGGGAAATATATATGTCGAAAATCAAGGCTCCAAAAGACCGCTGCACGCTCCAAGCTCAATACTGCTGCAACCTAACATCACTGCACGCATCTATCGTACATAAACTTATAGAAAGCTTAGAGGGTGGTGTAAGTGTGTGCACAAGATAAGTGTCAAGTATTCAATGTAATTCCATAATCATACAATGTCAGAAATATTGGCAAGTTCATGAATCATACGATAACAGAGTAAGTAAAAATACTGCAAGTCTATAAATCATATAATATCGGAGTACGCAATATAGATCAACTATGCAAATGAGGAGTCATAGAGAGTCAAATATCAGATGTCAAGGATATAATGCAATATGTAAATCCTGCTAAGTCCGTCTAAGCCATATAAGTGCAGAAACATAGCAACCCAAAATGTCATATGCCTGCGGATGTAATGCGATATGCGATGTGAATGAAATGACTAAGTTGGAGTGTAAAGTCAGGATGATAGTACGTAGTATCGCAGGCTACGGGTCCACCATAAGGGACTTCTATCCAAAACAGTCCTATACCTAAATTTAGATAATCAGACTCAATGTGGTAAACTCCCGATCTCAGGTTAGTCGCGCGCCCTAACCGAAATCCTGGCCATTATGAAAGTACACATAACAAACAGTTGTGCACCATCAGCCCGAGTAGATAGTGAATGAATGAATGAATGAGTATGCAACTCCTACTCAATAAGTCCACATAACAATACCGTACATCTCTGGGATCATCACCGGGGTCTAGTACACTCCAAGCTAGCTACTGCCCCAGCTGGCCGCGTAGCCCAGCGAGTGGAAAAGACCTCACTACCCTCCTGCTAGTAGTATACCAATGCCTACCCGGCTCGTCGATAGCCGACCCATTTGGGAGCTGGTCAAACTCAACCTAGCTTACAGCCAGCTCACTCGGGCAGATAAGGCAACACACCCTCCCAACCGACCACGACACAGTGGGAGACACAGTCTATTGGTACTCGGCACTCGGGCACTCATGTATCCACTCGGTGTAGACGTTGGGGCGACTCCTGGCCTCGGAGGTTTAGGGACTTTCACCCACGGACATCCAAAGTGTCCAAATGCTCGAACCAAACATTTTCGATATCCCAACTGGCCATCCATGATATGCCTGTGGAGGTCACAGCCCCGATGTCGATAGGGCATACAATAATCACAATCATACAATATAAGATGCATGAGTCATGTAGCCCAATCATGCATCAATCCTCCGCCTATCAGGGAGTCTCATAACAACCTGCCCAATGACATATGCAATGGTCAACTACATCTCATAACAAACATGCAGATGATGCATATGGGCATGTATCATGATGTTATGCAGTCACATACTCATAATCGGTATCAATAACCGGCATCGGCAATTGAGCTCGATAATGTGGGCATTTAACCAACATTGTCCCCCAAGGAATGACCCACATAGAGCCTAACATATAGTGGACTCATGGCCTTGCACAAGGGCCGAATATACAACACCATGGGCCTCACTCAAGAGCTTAATACACATCATGATGGGCCTTTCACATGGGCCTAACATACATCACAATGGGCTCATCGCCTGACCTTCAAATGCATCACAATGGGCCTCATCACATAGGCTTCATATACATCACATTGAGCATTAAACACGGGCTGAATACACATTACAACGGGCCTCAAATACGAGCCGCATATACATCACATTGGGCCTCGACAATCAGCCTCGATATTTGGCCTCGACAATCGAAATCGGCCTCGACAATCAGAATCGGCCTTAATAATCGGAATCGAAATCGGCCTCAACAATCGGAATCAGAATCGGCCTCAACAATCGGCCTCGACAATTGGAATCGGAATCGGCCTCAACAATCGGAATCGGAATTGGCCTCGACAATCGACCTCAACAATCGGAATCGGCCTTGATAATCGGAATCGGCCTCGACAATCAGAATTGGTATCGACAATTGGAATCGGCTTCGACAATCGGAATCAGCCTCGATAATCGAAATTAACCTCGACAATCAGAATCAAAATCGGCCTCAGCAATCGGAATCGGAATCAATAATCGGAATCAGAATCGGCCTCGACAATCGGAATCGGCCTCGATAATCAGAATTAGCCTCGATAATCGGCCTCAACAATCGGAATCGGCCTCGATAATCGGTCTCGACAATCGGAATCGGAATTGGCCTCAACAATCGGCCTCGACAATCGGAATCAACCTCGATAATCGAAATCGGACTCGGAATTGGCAATCGGAATCGGAATCGATAATCGGAATCGGCCTCGACAATCGGCATATAAACAAGGCGAGGTCCATAGATGGACGACCGATCAACCATATTATAAAGATCGGCCCATAGCCGAGGTTATATCTAATCTGATGCCACGGAGCCATCTGTCTATGGCGAATGGGGCCCACTTATAGAATGGTGTGAATGGGCCTAACAAGGCCTACGGAAAGGTCACAATGAGGACATCTAACTATCATTGCCCATCAATGTGGACATCTAACCAACATTGCTCCCAATGAGTGGCCAACATAAGGGATTCATATACAACGTAACGGCCACATATACATCACATTGGGCGTCATTCATGGGCCTCTCATATATCGTGTTGGGCTTCGTACAAGGGCCTCGAACGTATCACAATGAGTCATGCCCATGGGCCTCAGATACATCTAAATGGGCCACGCCCATAGGCCTTGGATATATCACAATGGGCCACGTCCCATGGGCCTCTAAGCTATCGCAATGGGCCTCATCAAATGGGTCGTAAATGCATCATCATGGGCCTCATACGTGGGCCTTATATACAACAAGTGGGCCGCACTGCTTAGGCCTCATATGCATCAAATGGGCCGCATTAACGGGTCGCACTAATAAGCCTCATAAACGCCGAGTGGGCCGCATCAACGGGTCGCACCAATAGGCTTCATAAATGCCGAGTGGGCCGCATCAACGGGTCGCACCAATAGGCCTCATCAAGTGGGCTGCATTAATGGGCCGCACTAATGGGCCTCATACGCATCAAGTGAGCTGCATCAATGGGCCGCACTAAGACACATCAAGGTGGGCCTTAGGGGTAGGCCACAAATATATCCAGGTGGGCCATAAAAACATCATATTGGGCCTCAATAAAAGGCCACAAACACATAACAGGTGGGCCCTGCATATGATCCCTCAAATACACCACATGAGCCATATAAACATCAAGTGGGCCGCATTACATGGGCCTCATATACAACATGTCGGGCCTCATGGACAGGCTACAAATCCATCGAGGTGGGCCTCATGGATGGGCCATAAATACATCAAGGCGGGCATCATGGATGTCCACAAATACATCAAGGTGGGCCTCATCACATGGGGTCCATGCTGCTGGCAGCGTGGACAAGACATACATCACGGTGGACACTACCTCCTGGCGGTGTGGATACAAAAACACGTACATCAGGGTAGGGGTCCACGTGCTGGACAGCATGGTAATACAACACATACTACACGGTGTGGCCCACCCTCCAGATAGTTGGACGGTGAGGATTAACATATACATTAGGGTAAGGCCCACTGTCCAGATAATTGGACTGTGTGGATAGAATACATATATCAGGGTGGGTTCCCACGTCGGGCCCACCACATATAAAGTATATGTATAAATCACATATATTATTATATTATATAATCACTATTATATTTATTATTATTATTATTATTATTATTATTTTATTTTAAACTCTAGCATCCCTAGCATCCAGTGTCCATGGAATAGACGGACGGCTCATGGTGGGCTCCACAAGCTGCCATGGTGGGGTCCACGTGTTGCACTCAGCACATCACCAAGGTGGGCCCCACGTCTCCTGCATGGACGGGGTGGATCTAGAACACATACAACACCATCCAAACATTGTCCAGCACCGTCCAACATAATCTGGACAGTGTGGATGAAATAATACATCATGGTGGTAACCTTGGCGTGGATCAAACACATGCATCAGTGTATTGCCCACCGTCCCAGCTAGATGGCCGCATGAAACACATAAATCAGGTGGGCCACACGCCATCACAAGAGAGAGAGAGAAAGAGGAAAAAAGAGTGAGAGAGAGACGTCGGATGGTGGAGGGACCCCGCCACTATGGGCCCCTCCATACAATGCATACATCAAGATGGGTCCCACCACAAGTGGGCCCTCAATCAATGGTTGAAAATAAAACAAATCACCCACCTCAAGATCCCTTCTTCCTTCTTCCATCAACGTGTTCTATAGCTCTAAAGAATGTGATCCAACGGTTGAGATGAGGCTTGGAGGGTGGAGATGTGAGGTAGAAAGGTGGGCCACACCAAGCTCTCTCATGGCAGTAGCTTGGACGTGGGTTACTTGGGAGAAATGAGAGAGAAGAAAGATGAGCGAGATGAGAGATGTAAGTGATGGGTGAGTGAGTGATGGGAGTACTTGTGTAAGAGAGATAGTTAACTTTGGGGATTACTAGGTGTACTTGGGGATGGGTGTGAGTGATGGGAGTGATGTGTATGGATTCTCTTGGGATTAGCAACGCGTGGCATTTTTCTCGAACTGAACGCGGGGCCACATCTCTTGGCTCAAGTATCGCTCAGCGCGCGAGACGCGGCATCGGAATTGCGGCGACGGTGCAGTTGCAAGGATACAAGTCTCAGGTCGATCCGACTCTGATATATGGGACACGACTCAAGAACGCATGCAAATGTCGATAATAGATTGTGGGTCACCAGAATTTGACCGGGAGTACCGCGGAGGCCTACAAAATGGTATGGGTTAGGATACGGGCCTTACGTTCATGGTCAATTCCATGAATTTTATGGACAATCCCCTTCATGTCACATTCAATTCCACTCATTTCACGGATAATTTCCTTCACTTCATGATCAATTCCATGCATTTCACAGTCAATCCCCGTCACTTAACAGTCATTTACAGTCCTTAAACAAATCCACTCACGGTCAATTTCATAACATTCACGGTCAAAATGCAACATATAACTTTGAAAATTGACCCATAACTTAGTGAAGTTGGTCGTGGACTTGTTGAATGTCACCTATGAGTCGACCACTTGACATGGAATTCATCAAAATGGCCGATGACTGCTTAATTGTAACGCCCCAGATTTTTGCCAACCTGGAGTTAGATGTCCTTAGGCAAAGGGTCGATCCTAACCCCTTATGAACCTCTCAAATCTCAAATCCTTTAGAAATTAGACACGTTTAACTAAGTGTTAAACTAGATTAGCTGCGAAATCTGCTTGATCCACTTTAAATATGATCTGCAAGACCCAAAACTTGTAGAATCAGTGACGCTAGGTTACCCTAAAATCCAGGATCAATCTCATTACCCAGTTGCTCTTGGGAGCACATTGAAACTCCATATCGGATCTGGACCGCACGTTGAAAGTCCAATGACCACAAGATTAAGCGTTTAGGATCGCCTTCCTGGGCCTAACAACCATCCAGGAAATCAAATCCAGATTGTGTCCCGGGGCTATTCGCATGAGCCCAGAGTGAAGTGTGTGAGAAAATGTAGATTTCTTTAAAAATTAAACCTAATTTAAGTAATTTGAGACCTGTCGCTTGCGGGCCTGATATAAGCAATCAGACCGTTAGAATCTGACCCAAATACACCCTCGGATCAGGAGAAATTTCATCCACATGTCCGTGTATTTGTAACCCTGATCGAGTTTCGGTGACCGTTGAACCGAAACTGGTCCGCCACGTGTGATCTGGGAACCCGACTAGAATGAAAACTTAACTCGACCTAGATCCGTCATAAGTGAGCTTAAGTCCGACCTTTGGCTCAAGGGGGGCTCCGGAAGTGTTCCGTTGAGCTAAAACAGATGCCCTTTGGACATAACCCAAGTATACCTTGGCCCTGGGGCCATTCTCATCAGTTTTAGGCTTATATAAGGACCTTAAACCCTCTCTCATTCACACCATACGAATTTGAGAAAACCCTAGGTGAGAGAAGAGAGTAAAGGGGGAGAATGTGAGAGAGAAGTTGATGTCCTTCCTGGGAATCTATCCCTGCCACTCTACGTGCTTATCCACCACGACTGTATCGCTTTTCCGGCGATTCTGATTCTGTTTTTGGGTAAGAAATCCTAATCCTAATCAGTTCTAGAGATTCGATTAGTGTAAGTGATGAAATATCTAACCTATTTCATGTCATAGGTTGTCGTTCTGCCATTGATAAAGACTTGGTGATTAAACTGAGTCTGTTACTCGCTTCTACGGCATAAGGTGCAGACTATAGACGTATAGGTTATGGTTTTTAAAGCTTTCAATGTCAGATAATGATAGATTCGTGATCTGGGTGTTATTTCACATGCAAAATGCGACGTTCGTTTTGCGATTCTGTTACGTATGCAAATTATGGCATTTAGTGTATTCGGTATATTTGTAGAAAATACCGTACATGTACAAAATATGAAAGTGTGTTTGCCATGATTAATTACTGTGTATAAATACTACATATATGTGTAATACTTGCTCGGTGAAAGAATTCGCCTTAATACATGTTTTGGCTAATATACGTTATGTGTGTTAAATAAGTGTAGTCTAAGTGTTTATGAAAATGCTTGTATGAGTAAGTATTTAGATGATAGTGCTTAGAGTAGGTGTTGAGATAGGATTCTCAAATACCATAGTGATGTGTATGATTTCCTTCATGCAAGTTGTTTAAGTTAATCGCTTACTTATGAAATGTATGTGTTCGTATTTCCTGTTATATTGTGCTTTATAACATGCTTGTTAACATGTTTGAATTACTTTGTTAACTCTGCTTAGCCTACTATACATGCTTTCTGGTTAAGGATTAAATGTGATTGGGGCTATGATATAGTTCAGGCAATCGGTAATAGGCTTGAAGTCGTGGCTGAGATTTATTCGCCACGAAGGACGTCTTTGACAAACCCGAGTCGTGTGTTGGTCGTTGGCAGTGGTTAGGCCACACGAGGTGCTTATGCACTTCATGCCGATCGATACAATGTGCGCTCGTGCTAGTCGAGCTCATCAGGTAACCCGATGTGCCGATGTATGTTCACCATGTATGGACGCTATTGCTTGAACCTAAGGTACCAAACTCACTTGTGAAATCCCGTTAACCTTGGTACTTCGATCCGCTAAGACTCATGAGCTGAACATGGTGGTATGGGACACCGTGGTCGAGCTGTCGGCCTACGCTGGGGCGACGAGCCTCCCCGTGTGACCAGTGAGCAACCCAGACTCGTGAGCCGAATACGGTGGTACGGGACACTATTCGAGCTGTCGGCCTACACTGATTGGTGATGAGCCCTTTGTAGTGACCTCAAGTATACTTTGAGTCTGCGTAGAGGCGACGAGCCTTTCCATAGCATCTGGAGTATAAACTAGGCTTGCACTGATTTGGTGAGTAGCCCTTTGCAGTGACCTAGAACCACAACATCCTATGAGATTTACTAGGACTGACGACCCTAGAATGGATCCTTGTTTGGGAATGATATAAGGGAGGTACCTTAGTTTCCCAATCCTGCTGTATGAAAAGGACTAATAAAAACTTGGTAATCATATGCATGCACTGCATTACGCGTGCAGTCAGGCGTAACAGGTCAAGCATTGAGGCAGTGTTGTCATGCGCGAACGTGAGATGAAGTCGCTGAGGGATGTAGGCGAGGGCATGCATCATACATCCATACCATTCTTGCATTAACAACAGTACTTAGGAATGTGTGATTTACTGCTTTATCATTACTGCTTGACTGAATAGATAACATGTTAACCTATGCTTTATTGTTCCACTGAGTTGATTACTCACTCCCACGTTACGGGACGGTGTTTTAAACACCAACCTGACTCTGTCTTGATTTCAGACGATGGCGTGACTCCCGAGGCGGAGCCTAATTATTAGGACGATCAGGATGAGTACTCTTACAAGCAGTTCTTGGATGGCTTTGCTTAGGCTCTCCTGGTTGACGGGGCTACAGGGTTTATTTATAGTTGAACCATTTTGGCATTTTGACTTTTGTAATATTTCATGTAATACTTCATGTACACAGTGACTCAGTGCTATATTCATACCCTGGAGACCGATCGTGATCTTTTGATTTGTATACGATTAGTTATGTCTTTCAGTCTTCCGCTTACATTTTATAACCTGATCTGGAGTATGAATTACTGTTTTGGTATAATCTCACTCATGTTTCAATGCACTCATCATAATCATCACTATCTGTGTTGCATAAGTGATGCGTTGGAACTCGGGAGTTGAGCTTTACTCGACCCCCAATTTTCAGGGCGTTACAAGTTGGTATCAAAGCATGATTTGGATTAAACCGGACCTGGGTTATGGTCACACATCTTATACTGACGCAAATTCAACTTAGGTGGGTGCGAGAACATGTAGAAACAGTCGTAGGAGTTCCTGTTTCGCCAATTGGCGAAGTTCACAGAAAATGATCTCCGAGATCGAGTCCGTACACCTCCGTGATCGCAGGAGACAATCCCGGATCACTTCTAGACCGTCAGTCGACAGGATTAGATGAAGAATCGACCCCTTCCAATCTCAAATGACTCAAAAAACAAAATAAAATGCAAAGATGCAAGACTTGGGGCCAAAACGACTCGAAACGGAGTCGGGGGGCCAAACGGTGCATTTCGGGGGAACCCACGGTGGACCCAGGGCCTCAACGGCACCCCGGGAGGGGGGTGGCCACCGCCCTGCCCCGGCGGCACCGCGGCCAGTCCAGAGGACCGCGGCGGCGCCGCGCCTACCGCGGTGCACCGCGGTCCGGTCTGTTGGGCCGACCCGAGCTGGCGTCGCGCCGACCTCCCAAATAGTGTGGGCCCACCAAATCACGTGGGGACCCCCTTTTCTTGCTCATTTACCCCCTCTTCCCTCACACACCCTTCCAAGCTCTCCTTTCTCCCTGAAAATCTGATTTTTCCCTCTCAAATCTCCCCTTCATTCTCATATCTTCTTCTTCTTCTTCTCTACATACCCATCTCCGCTGTCTTCTTCACAAACCTCCTAATGATGGGACATTTAGGGCCTGTTCGCCCAATTGCATTATGTGAGTTTAAGGTGGATGGAATTGTAAAAGTAACAATAAATGCATGTGTAAGGTATTGTCCCTGGATTGGGTGTATCCCATGCTTTCCAATACAATGTTTGGAATGTATGCAATTAAAAGTAAATCCCGGGATTTTTCTTTCGAATTACACTTGAAAATTCATCATCATGGGATTTAGAAATCCCCTCTCACACTTTCCAACACAAGGCTCATTTTCCAAAGCCTATAAAAAAATAAATTTTAATCCCATCCCACCCTCCTACCAAACATGTCATTCTCAACTCTGAGGTGGTATTAGCAATGCAGTCCCATCTAATACAACTTAAGACCACTAGCTAAATAGGCCTTAAAGTTTTGGACCTATAGTTGGTACTCCTAGATTTTACAAACAAATCTGGCCGTATAGAAAATCAAACAAATTAATAATGTGAACCGTAGGACCTTCTTAGCTAGTATGAGCATGTGTATAGTGCTCGAGTGTAGTTAAATTCAAGTTCAGGCAACTCAATTCTAATCAGACAAATTTTGACCCTAAGCGATAAAACAATTTCTTGTATTAGAAAGGGTATGAAATCATCTAGCGTATAAGCATAGACTTTGGATACAACTACTGGTTGGTTACACTAAGGAATGTAAAACACTGATTATGCTAAGACAGATTGAAAGATAGACTTAGTTAGTTGCCTTGAGTGAGATCTCATTCCTTCGTTGAATCCCCCTAATACTTATAGGCTTATTTAATAACTCTTAGAAAAGTTGTTTTAACTTAAAAACTATTCACACTTAGAGGAAAGTTATATATCCCTCTGATTGAACGTTAGCTCAAAACAACACACCCCCTAGGATTGTCTTCTCAAGGGCTTATTACAATCGGGAACACGGAGTATAGAACTATATATAAGCGAGATATTCGCGGTTTGAATCGAATTCTCAATCCTAGTAGTTACCAATGAACTCAATGCTCTGATCAAGCAAAAGGTCGGGATCAACTACGATTAAGAACTGATACGACAATTTTCTGTCCTCGCGAGGCAGAAGGTCTATCTATCCTGCTCAGACCCACTACACAACTTTCCTTCCGTGTTGGCCCTACCATTTACAACCAAAGTTTATTACTTCGTCTTTGAGAAGTGTTATCCAATAGAGATTTCCTTTTTAGGCCCAAGAAATTTCTCAAATGGGCAACAGACAGTTAAGAATTAGGTCCCGAATCACCGACCATTCTGGCATACATATTGTGCGTATGAACTTAGAAAGATAGTTAACCTATTTTGTCCAAATTTCATAGGTACTAATAAAGTATAGATTATCTTACAGTATTAAACTAGACACGATTAAAGAGGATAAGTTGGGACCGTAGTAAAGGTCCTTCCTTAGTAGAATTAGGCATCTTGCCACAAACTCACACCCGTCCCTGAAATCAACCACAACACCTATCATTTTTGCTCCTTTCTATGACCATAGGTACCAACGCTATAATACACATAATCGATGAAAAGAAGACCAATGTATTGATAGATCGCTTCCCATTTCATACCAAAGATAGGTCTCAAATTTCAACTCGTTCAGACATACAGATCGATGTACAAATTCTTAAACCCTGAGAGTAGAAACAATTTTAAGGGGGGTAGACCAGTTATGAACCCAGTTGAGTTAAGTGGGTATACACGTCTACCCGCTCATAGGCGCAGCGATAGCGTGGTGGCCCCCTACCCCACTGGCCTAGGATCGACGAAAATTGACCCAGGTTATATGAGAGGTTAGGTCATTAAATAAGATCTGAATCTTCCTTACAATGTCAATAATGAAGTCTTTAAAGAAAAGAAATTAGGGTTTAAGTATTAAATCAATTCATATTACAGAATAGGAAATAATAAAATCTTTACTTATTACCCTTAGCCAATTTCGTGGACGAAATTATTTTTAAGGGGGGTAGATTGTAACACCCCAGATTTTTGCCAACCTGGAGTTAGATGTCCTTAGGCAAGGGGTCGATCTTAACCCTTTATGAACCTCTCAAACCTCAAATCCTTTAGAAATTAGACACGTTTAACAAAGTGCTAAACTAGATTAGCAGCGAAATCCGCTTGATTCTCTTTAAATACGATCTACAAGACCCAAAACTTACAAAATCAGTAACATTAGGTTACCCTAAAATCTAGGATCAATCTCAGTACTCAGTTGCTCTCGGGAGCACATTGAAACTCCGTATCGGATCTGGACCGCACGTCGAAAGTCCGATGACCACAAGATTAAGCGTTTAGGACCGCCTTGCTAGGCCTGACAATCATCCCGAAAATCAAATCCAGATTGTGTCCCGGGGCTATTCGCTTGAGCCCGGAGTGAAGTGTGTGAGAAAATGTAGATTTCTTTAAAAATTAAACCTAATTTAAGTAATCTGAGAATTGGAGCTTGTGGGCTTGATATAAGCAATCAGACCGTCAAAATCTGACCCAAATACACCCTCGGATCAGGGGAAATTTCATGCACATGTCCGTGTATTTGTAACCCTGATCGAGTTTCGGTGACCGTTGAACTGAAACTGGTCCACCACGTGTGATCTGGGAACCCGACTAGAATGAAAACTTAAATCGACTTAGATCCATCATAAGTGAGCTTAAGTCCGACCTTTGGCTCAAGGGGGGGCTCTAGAAGTGCTCCGTTGAGCTGAAACAGATGCCCTTTGGATATAACCCAAGTATACCTTGGCCCTGGGGCCATTCGCACAGTTTTAGGCCTATATAAGGACCTTAAACCCTCTCTCATTCACACCATACAAATTTGAGAAAACCCTAGGTGAGAGAAGAGAGTAAAGGGAGAGAATGTGAGAGAGAAGTTGGTGTCCTTCCTAGGAATCTATCACTGCTACTCTACGTGCCTATCCACCACGACTGTATCACTTTTCCAGCGATTCTGATTTCGTTTTCGGATAAGAAATCCTAACCCTTATCAATTCTAGAGATTCGATTAGTGTAAGTGATGAAATAGCTAACCTATTTCATGCCATAGGTTGTCGTTCTGCCATTGATAAAGACTTGGTGATTAAACTGAGTCTGTTACTCGCTTCTACGGCATAAGGTACGGACTATAGACGTATAGGTTATGGTTTTTAAAGCTTTCAATGTCAGATAATGATAGATTCATGATCTGGGTGTTATTTCACATGCAAAATACGACGTTCGTTTTGCGATTCTGTTACGTATGCAAATTATGGCATTTAGTGTATTCGGTATATTTGTAGAAAATACCGTACATGTACAAAATATGAAAGTGTGTTTGTCATGATTAATTACTGCGTATACATACTACATATATGTGTAATACTTGCTCGGCGAAAGAATTCGCCTTAATACATGTTTTGGCTAATATACGTTATGTGTGTTAAATAAGTGTAGTCTAAGTGTTTGTGAAAATGCTTGTATGAGTAAGTATTTAGATGATAGTGCTTAGAGTAGGTGTTGAGATAGGATTCTCAACTACCTTAGTGATGCGCATGATTTCCTTCATACAAGTTGTTTAAGTTAATCGCTTACTTATGAAATGTATGTGTTCGTATTTCCTATTATATTGTGCTTTATAACATGCTTGTTAACATGTTTGAATTGCTTTGTTAACTCTGCTTAGACTACTATACATGCTTTCTGGTTAAGGATTGAATGTGATTGGGGCTATGATATAGTCCAGGCAATCGGTAATAGCCTTGAAGTAGTGGCCGAGATTCATTCGCCACGAAGGACGTGTTTGATAAACCCGAGTCGTGTGTTGGTCGTCGGCAGTGGTTAGGCCACACGAGGTGCTTATGCACTTCATGTCGATCGATACGATGTGCGCTCGTGCTAGTCGAGCTCGTCAAGTAACCTGATGTGCCGATGTATGTTCACCATATATGGACGCTACTGCTTGAACCTAAGGTAGCAAACTCACCAGTGAAATCCCGTTAACCTTGGTACCTCGATCCGCTAAGACTCATGAGCCTGACATGATGGTATGGGACACCGTGGTCGAGCTGTCGGCCTACGCTGGGGCGACGAGCCTCCCCGTAGTGACCAGTGAGCAACCCAGACTCGTGAACCGAATACGGTGGTATGGGACACTTTATTCGAGCTATCACTGATTGGTGACGAGCCCTTTATAGTGACCTCGAGTATACTTTGAGTCTGCGTAGAGGCGACGAGCCTTTCCATAGCATCTGGAGTATAAACTAGGCCTGCACTGATTTGGTGATGAGCCCTTTGCAGTAATTTAGAACCGCAACATCGTATAAGATTTACTAGTACTGATGACCCTAGAATGAATCCTTGTTGAAGAATGATATAAGGGAGGTACCTTAGTTTCCCAATCCTGCTGTATGAAAAGGACTAATAAAAACTTGGTAATCATATGCATGCACCGCATTACGCATGCAGTCAGGCGTAGCAGGTCAAGCACTGAGGCAGTGTTGTCATGCGCGAACGTGAGATGAAGTCGCTGAGGGAGCATAGGCGAGGGCATACATCATACATCCATATCATTCTTGCATTAACAACAGTACTTAGGAATGTGTGATTTACTGCTTTATCATTACTGCTTGACTAAATTGATAACATGCTAACCTATGCTTTATTGTTCCACTGAGTTGATCACTCACTCCCACGTTACGGGACGATGTTTTAAACACCAACCAGACTCTGTCTTGATTTCAGATGATGACGTGACTCCCGAGGCGGAGCCTGATTATTACGTCGATCAGGATGAGTACTCTTACATGCAGTTCTCGGATGGCTTCGCTTAGGCTCTCCTGGTTGACGGGGCTATAGGGTTTATTTACAGTTGAACCATTTTGGTATTTTGACTTTTGTAATATTTCATGTAATACTTCATGTACACAGTGACTCAGTGCTATATTCATACCCTGGAGACCGATCGTGATCTTTTGATTTGTATACGATTAGTTATGTCTTTCAGTCTTCCGCTTACGTTTTACAACCTAATCTGGAGTATGAATTACTGTTTTGGTATAATCCTACTCATGATTAATGCACTAATACAGACAACTTCGAATCATAAGCATATATGTTGCATAAGTTATGTTTTGGAACTCGGGAGTTGAGTTGCTACTCGACCCCCGATTTTCAGGGCGTTACATTGATATTGACATTTTTTTTGTTGACAACCTTGGTATAAATTTACCGACAACTACATGAAATTAACTGATAAATGAGTGAAACAGGCCCAAAACTTGTGAAAATTCACTAAGAAGTCTTGTACTTTCATTTGGAATTCGCCAAAAACTGACCACTGACTCGGCAGACTCACACCATACTTTATAAATTTTCACTGCAACAAGTCAACTTTCACATTATGTTTCGTTAAATATTGAATGTTATCGTTGATATAATTTTCAGTTCATCCTTGTAGATGACAAACCCTTACATAAGGGATTTGGCAAGTTGTCCCCCACCATCTCATGCAGATGTTCTTTGACATGGTGATTTGATAGTGTGAAGAGTGGGTTGGAGAAGAATAACACTAGATTAAATATATTTATGCAGACCTCATTCTCATTTTTATTATACATTCCATCATTTAGGTTTATAGGAGTCATTTTCACTCACTTATTGAGAGATATATACGCAATCTTGTATTCAAGATACAGGGAAACCATGTAAAATTTATCGAGATGGACTTCACCCTAATAACAGGGCTGAAGACTGGTGACCTCTCCATACCCAATATCCAACGTTCGAAGAAGTCAATAAGAGTAAAATACTTCAATGAATATCCTATCCTAAAGAAACATGTACAGGAGGTGTTCGATAGGATAGTTGTAAGACCCGTATCCTAGCCCGTACTATTTCGTAGGCTTCCGCGGTTCCCCCAGTCGAATTTCGACAAACCACAATCTGTATCCGGCGTTTGAGCATAATCCTGAGTCGTATGCCATTTTTTGGAGTCGACTAAACCAGAGACTTGTATCCTAGGACCGTCCCGTCGCCGCGGTTCCGATGCCACGTCTCTGGCACCAAGGCGATACCGGGGCCAGGATATGTAGGCCCGCGTTCAGTTCAAGGAAAACGTCGCGCAGTTGTAAAACCCAAGGGAAAGCTTTCAAATCAATCCCATCGATCACATCTCATGTCAAGTATACATCACCTTTCACCCCATTCCCATACAACCCCAAAGTCAAAGCAACCCTTCCCTCACATGTCAAAGTACACATCACCCATCACTCCATCACCCATCCCTCTCACTCCTTACAACCTCTCTCTCTTTCATTTCTCTCTCAATTTCCCCTCAAACACCCAACATTCAAGAGGAGAAGCTAGTGTGGCCCACCTTCCTACCATCCAATCCCACCATCCAAAGTCCATCTCAATCGTCGAAATTCGTCCATTGGAGCTCTATCATGCGTTGACGGAAGAAAGAAGAAGAGATCTTGAGGTGGGTGATTTTTTTGTGTGATTTTGATGATTAGAGGGCCCACATATGGTGGGACCCATATTAATGTATGCATTGTATAGGAAGGGTCCATAGTGGCGGGGTCCCTCCCATTTCCACCGATTTCCCTCTCTTTTTTTTTCTTTTTTTTTTTCTATTTCTCCGTCTTTCTCTCCATCACATCCATGCCATACATACCATGGGACCCACCTTGATGAATGTTCCTGTCCACACTGTCCAGTCCCTGGACGTGTGGACCCCACCTTAATGATGTATGCACCAACATCGTCTAAGTGGTCATGGGGCCACCTTGTAGTTTGATCTTATCCAGGTCATCCGTCCGTTGGACGTCCAGGATGCCTGGATGGGTGAGTGAAATACAAATATCATCTTGATATACATCAGGGCCACACGTGTGGGACCTACCTGATATATATGTTTCATCCACACGTGTGGGACCCACTGCTGATTCACGTCAGCAGCTTTGTAGGTCTGACCATGGGGTATTTGTTATATCCTGACTGTCCACTGTCTGGCTGGTGACATCCACCTGGCACGTGTGGTGTCCTCACTTTCCAGCAGACGGCACGGTGGGACCCACGACATTATGTTTTTATTTTTCATCCAGCCGTTCACACTGATCCAGCTGATGGGATAGTGGGTCCCATTGATGGTTGACGTCAGCAAGTTCTGTGGGTTTGATCCACACCCTCCATTTGCATGGACCCCACATGATGCGTGTACTTTATTCACATCGTCCGTCCATCTGGACGAGACCCACCTGCAACGTGCAGGGTCGCCCTTGATGTATGTATTTATACTGCCTGTCCATGTGGACGAAGAAAAAACACATATATTGATGGGCCACCACGTGGCACCACCTTGATGATGCGATTGCATCCACCGTCCATGGGCCAACCAAGACGTATGTGTATTATTCTCGCCGTCCATCCATTTGAAAATGGTGAACCCTACCGTAATGTATGTGTTTCATACATTCCATCTATCTATTTTGTAGAGTGTGGGACCCACCTCACACGTGCTGCACGTGTGAGGGTGGGGCCCACCTACTGATGTGTAGGTTGTCCAGGTGGGATGCACCTAGATGCATGTGTTTTTATCAAACACTGTCCATCCATATGGACCCCAGCAGCTACAGCTGCTGCTATAATGACGTCTGTAAGCTCCGTGGGTCCCTGCATGAGATGTGTGTTACATCCCAACTGTCCTGGCGCGTAGGGCCCACCATATATATGTGTTGTACGTTGCATCCACCATCCAACTCATGGACGGTGGGTCCCACCTTGATATGTTATATATCCACATCGTTCAAATGAGGGACGGTGTGGCGTGCCTTGATTCATGTGTTCTATATCCATCCACACGGGCGGACCACCCAGATGATATATATCCATGCCGCCCGTTTGCTGGATGGGAGGGGCCCACCTTGTGATACGTTGTATTCACACCGTCCTTCCTCGTGGCCCCGGCGTGATGTACGTGTTTCGTTAGCACCGTCCAATCCGTGGACCCCACATGATGATGTTTAAAAAGTCATAAATGAGGTATGACGTGATGTATTTATGGCCCATTTGAGCGGCCCATAGTGACGTGTATTAGGCCCATGTGATGTGGCCCATAGTGACGTATATTAGGCCCATGTGATGCAGCCCATAGCGTTGTGTATTAGGTCCATTTGAGCGGCCCATAGTGATGTGTGTTAGGCCCATGTGAGCGGCCCGTAGTGATGTGTATTAGGCCCATGTGAGCGGCCCATAATAATATGTATTTGGCCCATGTGACGAGGCACGATGTGGTGTATATGTGGCCCTTGAGTGAGGCCCATTGTGATGTATATTATCCCTATGTATGACGCCATGGGCCCACTATATGTTTGGCTATATGGGGGCTACTCCTTGGGAGTAATGATGGTTAAATGTCCACATTGATGGGTGATGATGGTTAAATGACCACATTGTGACCTTCCCTTAGGCCATTTGTTAGACCGATTCTGATTATCGAGTTTGATTCGATTGTCGAGGCCGAGTCCGATTGACAAGGCCGATTTCGTTAGTCGAGGCCGATTATCGAAGTCGATTCCGATTCTGAGTATCGAGGCCGATTCTGATTATTGAGACCGATTCCGATTGTTGATGTCGATTCTGAATGTCGAGGCCAATTCTGATTGTGGACGCCGATTCCGATTGTCGAGGCTAATTTCGATTATTGAGGCCGATTCTAATTTGTCGAGGCTGATTGTATAGGCCGATTCCGATTGTCGAGGCCGAGTATTGAGGCTAATTCTGATTTGTCGACGCCGATTGTATAGGCCGATTCTGATTGTCGACGCCGATTGTATCTAGGTCGATTCTGATTTGTCGACGCCGATTGTATAGGCCGATTCTGATTGTCGACGCCGATTGTATCGAGGTCGATTCTGATTTGTCGAGGTCGATTCCGATTGTAGAGGCCTAGTATTGAGGCCGATTCTGATTTGTTGAGGCCGATTCTGATTGTCGAGGCCGAATATCGAGGTCGATTCTGATTTGTCGAGTTCAATTATATAGGCCGATTTTGATTGTCGAGGCCGAGTATCGAGGCCGATTCTGATTTGTCGAGGCCGATTCTGATCTGACGAGGCCGATTGCATAGGCCGATTCCGATTGTCGAGGCCGAGTATCGAGGCTGATTCTGATTTATCGAGGCCGATTGTATAGGCTGATTCCGATTGTCGAGGCCGTGTATCGAAGCCGATTCCGATTGTCGAGGCCGATTGTATAGCCGATTCCGATTGTCGAGCCCGAGTGTCAAGGCCAATTCCGAGTGTCGATTCCGATTGTTGAGGCCGATTTCGATTGTCGAGGCCGATTTCGATTGCCGAGGCCGATTGTCTAGACCTATGTGATGTATATGCGACCTGTAGTTGAGGCTCATTATGATGTGTATTCGGCCTGTGTGATATATATGCTACCTGTATTTGAGCCCCATTGTGATGTGTATTCAGCCCGTGTTTAAGGCCCAATGTGATGTATATGAGGCCTATGTGATGAGGCCCATTATGATGCATTTGAGAGCTAGGCGATGGAGCCCATTGTGATGTATGTTAGGCCCATGTAAAAGGCCCATTGTGATGTGTATTAAGCTCTTGAGTGAGGCACATGGTGTTGTATATCAGGCCCTTTGTGAGGCCATGGGCCCACTATATGTTTGACCTTATGTGGACCACCCCTTGGGGGCAATGTTGGTTAAATGTCCACATTGTCGAGGCCGAATGTCGATGCCGATTATTGAGGCCGGTTATTGATATCGATTATGAGTATGTGACAACATAGCATCATAATACATGCTCATACGCATCATCTGTATGTTTGTTATGAGATGTGATTGACCATTGCATATGTCATAGGGCAGGTTATTCATGGGGCTCCTTGATAGGAGGAGTTGCCCCAAATGAGTGCACGGTATGTGCAGGATTGATGCATGATTGGACTGTGTTACTCATACATTTCGTATTTGTGTGACATGACCATCGTACGCCCTAGCTACATCATGGCCGTAGCCTCCACAGGTATTTCGTGGATGGCCAGATGGGACACCGAAAATCTATTCTCCATGGGGTGCTATAGATATCCTTGGATGAAAGTCCCTAAACCCTCTTAGTTCCAGATGTTGCTCCAATGTCTAGACTGAGTGGATGCATGAGCGCATGAGGGCCGTATACCGTTAGGCCGCGTCTCGCACTATGTTGTGGTCGGTTAGAAGGGGGTACGACCTTACCTGCCTTAGAGGAGGGGGCAATGCTAGGCTGAGTCTGACCAGCTCGAGGAATGGGTCCTTTCTCGACGAGTCGGGCCTGATATTGGCAGACGAATAGTGAGGTATCTTCCACTCACCTTATTGCGCGCGATGGGGCGACAATCTGATTTGAAGTGTAATACACCCCGGTGATTTTCTAGAGAGGGATCGTACTGATATGTGAACTTATTGAGTAGGAGTTGCATACTCATTTATTCATTTCATTCACTATCCACTCGGGCTGGTGTTGCGCAATTAATTATTATGTACCTTCGCATTGCCAGAATTTCGGTTGGGCGCGCGACTAACCTGAGACCAAGAGTTTACTACATTGAGTCTATCTATCCAAATTTAGGTATGGGACTGGTTTGGATAGAAGCCCCTTGTGATGGATCCCATAGCCTACAATACTATGTACTATCATCCCGACTTCACTCCAGCTTAGTCATTTCATTCGCATCGCATATTGCATTGCATCCGCAACATTTACCATTTTGGGTTACTATATTTCTGCATTTATATGACCTAGATAAGGCTGATGGTATTAGTAACTCTTTCAAATTGCATATTGTATTGCATCCTCGATATTTGATATCTGCTTCATTATGTTTCCGCATTACATAGCCGATTTACATTACTTTCTCAGTATATGACATTGGCTTGCTATGTCTTTTCATCGCATATCCTGGATGAGGTTGATGATATTTTTATAGATTTGCAGTATTTCTGCTTACTTTGATATCATATTATTCATGTCAGTAATTCCGATATTGTATGATTAAGGCATTGTGTTGAATACTTGGCACTTATCTTGTGCACACACTTACACCACCCTCTAAGTTTTCTATAAACTTATGACGATAGATGCCTGCAGGTGATGATAGGATGCAGTCGAGCTGGGCAGGAGCGTGCGACAGAGCTTCTGGAGATTTTATTATATGCATGTATTTCCTTTTCAGTATTGTACTCAAATGATTATATTAGTGGATATGTGGTGATGATGTTGTTCTTATGATTTGGGTATACTTATAGTTATGCTTCTTATGAGACAAATTCATGTTGAAAATCCTCCTTGTTGGATCCTAGGATCAGAACTTGGCATATAGGCGCTGGGAGCCGAGAATGGGGTACTACGGAGGCTGTCGGCACCGGATTCGACGATCGGGATTCCTGTGAATCCGATTTCTGGGTTTGGGGCATGACAGAAGTTGGTATCAGAGGATAACTTGGGAATACCTGAAGATAACATCACATATTTGCTGATAGCTACCCTGCACTCTATGATTGTTAAGAACTTACAATGATTAGATCCCTGAGTTCGAATAACTTAGAAATTTTCTGATATAGCTCCCTACCATTGAGATTGTGAGGCTGCATAGTATTCCATTACCGACCATTTTTGATCCGTGACTCTAAGATTAGTGGGGTCATCATAGTGTTGATGAGGCGTTTTGGGAGCAAGAGTCAGAGATTTGTGGGCGTTTTCCTCATCTCTTAGGTGTTTGATGATTATATCGATAGTGGTAGGATTTTCCTCCCTTGGTGAGATCTGTATTGGTTATGTTGTGATTTAAATTTCGAGGATGAAATTTTTATTATGAGGGGAGAGCTGTAAGACCCATATCCTAGCCTGTACTGTTCCGTAAGCTTCCGCAATCCCTTAGTCAAATTCCGACAACCCACGATTTGTATCCGGTGTTTACGCGCAATCCTGAGTCGTATCCCATTTTCCAGAGTCGACTAAACCCGAGACTTGTACCCTAGCGACCACGCCGTCGCCGCGGTTCCGATGCCGGGTCTCTTGCGCCGAGGCGATACCTGAGCCAGGATATGTGGGCCCGCATTCAGTTCGAGGAAAATGCCGCGCAGTTGCAAAACCCAAAAGAGAGCTTTCAAATCAATTCCATCAATCACATCTCATGTCAAGTATACATCACCTTTCACCCCATCCCCAAGCAACCCCAAAGTCAAAGCAACCCATCCGTCACATGTCAAAGTACACATCACCCATCCCTCTCACTCCTTATAACCTCTCTCTCTCTCTTTCTCTCTTTCATTTCTCTCTCATTTTCCTCCAAAGCACCCACTGTCCATGGCTTCCAAGAGGAGAAGCTAGTGTGGCCCACCTTCCTACCATTCAATCCCACCATTCAAAGTCCATCTCAACCGTTGAAATTTGTCCATTGGAGCTCTAGCATGCTTTGACGGAAGAAGGAAGAAGAGATCTTGAGGTGGGTGATTTTTTTTTTTTTGTGATTTTGATGATTAGAGGGCCCACATATGGTGGGACCCATCTTGATATATGCATTGTATAGGGAGGGTCCATAGTGGCGGGGTCCCTCCCATTTCCACCGATTTCTCTCTCTGTTTTTTTTTCCTATTTCTCCCTCTTTCTCTCTCTTGTGATGTGCGTGGCCCACTTGATCCATGCCATACATACCGTGGGACCCACCTTGATGAATGCTCCTATCCACACTGTCCAGTCCCTGGACGTTTGGACCCCACCTTAATGATGTTTGCACCAACATTGTCCACATGGACATGGGACCACCTTGTAGTTGTGATCCCATCCAGGTCGTCCGTCCGTTGGACGTCCAGGATGCCTGGATGGGTGAGTGAAATACAAATATCATCTTGATATACATCAGGGCCACACGTGTGGGACCTACCTGATATATTTGTTTCATCCACACGTGTGGGACTGTAACGCCCTGAAAATCGGGGGTCGAGCAAAGCTCAGCTCCCGAGTTCCAACGCATCACTTATGCAACATAGATAATGATGATTATGATGAGAGCATTGAAACATGAATGGGATTACACCAAATAAGCATATCATACTCCAGAGACAGTTAAATTTACGAACGGAAGACTGTGATAGATATGTAAAATATATAAACTGAGATGAGTCTCCAGAGTGTGATAATATTACCAGGTTAATCATTACAAGTACAATTCTAAAATATACCAAATGTGTAATGTCCTCTAGTCAACATCCCTGTAACCCCGTCGATCAAGACAAGGCTCACATGAAGCCGCCAGAATATAGCAAATACGAGCAAGCATCATTATCATTGCAAAGGTCCGGCTCCGCCTCATAAGCATCGCCGACATCTGAAACTCAAACAAGTCTGGTTGGTGTGTACAACACCGTCCCGTAACGTAGGAGTGAGTTATCAACTCAGTGGAACAATAATGCATAGGTTAACATGTTATCAAAACAGTCAAGCAGTAATGATAAAGCAGTACAATCAACAATCCTAAGTACTCTTGTTAATGCAAGTATGAAATGCTGTCATGATGCATGCCCTCACCATATACTCCCTCATGCGGCACCATCTTACGTTCGCGGCATGATTGAATTCCTCAGTGCTCCACATCTTCCAGACACATGCAGTGCGATGATGAGCATGATTACCAAGTTGTTATTAGTCCATTTCAAACAACAGTATTGGGAAACTAAGGTACCTCCCTTGTATCATTCTCAAACATGATCCATTCTAGGGTCGTCAGTCCTAGTTAATCTCATACGATGGTGTGTTTCTAGGTCGCTGCAAGGGCTGTCAGGGCTGTTACACGGAACCGTTACACCACTCCCTCATCACCCTTTTAACGGTTCATCACTAAATTGATACAGGCCTAGTTCATACTCTATTCACCGCGGCAAAACTCGTCGCCTCACCACAAATTTAGAGTATGCTCGAGGTCACTACAAAGAGCTCGTCACCAATCATTGTAGGCCGACAGCTCGAATATAGTGTCCCATACCACCATAATCGGCTCACGAGTCTGGTTGCTCAATGGACACTACGGGGAGGCTAGGGCTGACGCACTCGCAACACCACGAAACCCCAGCGTAGGCCGACAACTCGACCACGGTGTCCCATACCACCATGCCCGGCTCATGAGTCTTAGCGGATCGAGGTACCATGGTTAACGGGATTTCACTGGTAAGTTTGGTACCCTAGGTTCAAGCAGTAGCGTCCAAACATGGTGAACATACATTAGACATATCGGGTTACTTGACAAGCCTGACTAGCTCGAGCACACAATCAATTGAATGACATAAAGTGCATAAGCACTTCGCGTGGCCTAACCACTGTCGCCAACTGAAGTACGACTCGGGTTCGTCAAACACATCCTACGTGGCGAAATGAATCTCAACCACGAACTCAAGTCTGGTACCGATTGTCTTGACTATAATCATAGTCCCAAACGCAATCAATCCGCATTCAAAGCATGTGGAGTAAAGCATAATAAACAAAGTAATTCAAGCATATTAACAAGCATGTCATAAAGCATGTTATAAAGCACCATATAAACAGGAAATATAAACACATATATTTTATAAGTGGTTAAATTAAACAACCAATATGGAGGAAATCATATACGTCTCTAAGGTAGTTGAGAATTCCATCTCAACACCTACCTAATGCACCATCATCCAAGCACTTACTCTCACAATCATTTTCACAAACACTTAGAATACACTATTTCAACATACATAGTGTATATTAGCAAAACATGTATTAGGGCGAGTCCTTTCGCCAAATAAGTATTTTACACATATATAATATGTTCATACAGCAAATAATCATGGCAAACACATTTCCAAAATTTATACATATACGGTACTTTCTACAAATACCTCGAATATGTAAAATTCCATATTCCACGTCTTTAATCGAAACGGAAAACAGACAGCACTTTGTACATGTGCAATTGCATACATATCATGAATCTATCATTATCTGACATTGAAAGCGTTGAAAACCATAACCTATACACCTAAAGTCCGCACCTTTTGTCGTAGAATCGTAACGGAGTCGATAGATTCACTAAGCTTTAGTATTCGACAGTTTGGCCACCTATAAAACGAAATAGGTTAGCTATTTCATAACCTACCACTATCAAAACCCCAAATCAGTTTAGGGTTAGGGTTTCTTACCTAGAAACGAAGTCGGAATCGTCGGGAAAGCAAGTAGATCGGAGTAGTTAAGCACGTATAGCAGCAGGGTAGAGTGGCAGGGAGATTCTCTCACTGCTCTCACACTTTCTCTCGCTTTTCTCTCTTTCTCTCCTAGGGTTTTCTTAAATTCGTATGGGCTGGAAATGAGAGAGTTTAAGGTCCTTCTATAGGCCCAAAACTCTCCAAAATAGACTCCAGGTCAAGGTATACTTTGGTTATAGCCAAAGTGAGGCTGTTTCGATCCAACGGATCACTTTTGGCGGCCCCTTTTTTGTGTGCGGTCGGACTTAAGCTCACTAACACTGGATCTAGGTCTGGCTAAGTTTTCGTTTCAGTCGGGATTCCAGATCGCAAATGGCGGACCAGTTTCAGTTCAACGGTCAGTGGATCTCGATCGGAGATTCTGAGTACATGGATATGTTTGGAGAAATATCCCTGATCCGAGGGTATAATCTGGTTAGATTCTGACGGTCTGGTTGCTTATAACTGATCCGCAAGTGAGACATGCCAGATTTCATAAATTCATATTTTATTTTGAATTAATTTCACATTTCTCACACTCCGAGCTCCGAGGTCAAACGAATAGCCCTGGGACACTATCCCGATTTGATTTCCGAGATGGTTGCCTAGTCCAGCAAGGCGGTCCTAATTCCTTAACTTCGTGTTAATCGGACTTCCGACGTGCGGTCTAGATCTGATAATGAGTTTCGAGATGCTCCCGAGAGCAGCCGGGTAATGAGATTGATCCTAGATTTTAGGGTGACATAGCGTCAATGATTCTACAAGTTTTGGGTCTTGCAGATCGTATTTAAAGTGATTGGTGCTAATTTCACAGGTACTCGAGTTTAACACTGGCTAATTCTCACCTAATTTCTAAAGGATTTAGTCCTAAGTAATTTCTGTCTGAGGTAGTACCTGGGCCTTTGTAGTTTGTATATAAAGTAATCCAAGTTATAATACTAAACTAGTTTAAGATAGTGTCTAGGGTAAAAGTACTTAGAAAAATTGAAAGAACAAGGTGGTGAAGGGTGGGATTTATGAAGGAAAAGGGTTAACAAGCGATTTTAGATTATGGGATTGAGTTCTGACAAGTTAATAAGGTGTTAGGATCGACCCATTGCCTAAGGACGTCTAATTCCAGGTTGACAAAAATCCGGGATGTTATAGGGACCTGATCAGGGTCAAATATTGCATATCAGACCCCAGTAATTGCCTAAATTCACGTACATGATAAGGCTTAATGGGGTGTATTAATTGTGTTTCTGTCACAGGATAAAATCAAGAGTGATAATTGAAAATTAATGTTAACGGCATGGATTTCATGATCCAAAGTCTCCAGAACACGGGATGGACTCCAGAGAACCAATAATAAAGATTTTACACGCCTGGGATCTGAGGAAAGCAAGCCAAAGGGGCCTGAAATTGGTGCAAAATGCAAGATCACACGTTTCCCGCCATCCATTCAACTCGAAACTTCATACATGAGATAAGGGCAATAAATTAACCGAACATATCAAGTTTCAGCTCATGGATCATTACGGAAGTACCCCAACTGACAAATCAGTCCACAAACCATCGATTCTTGGCCCACCTGATATCTGGAATTGGCTCAATTTTGGATTCAACGCCTAGAATAATATGAGAAAAGAGATGGACCGAGAGGATGTCTCACATGCATCACGGCGGGACCCACATGTACATGCGGGAGTACACAGACTGTGTACTCCCGCACCCACCGACCGACCGCCCGGTCAACAACAGGCGCTGACCCGCGCCATCATCTTCTCCTTCTCTGTTTCAAACAGCGGACGCAGGTGCGTCCGCCGATTTCCTTAGTGGACCCCACCCATCATGAAAATGGATGATCTAATCCGTCCATTCGTTCCGTAGGGCAGCCATAACCCACGCCTAGGTGTCCGTTTCCTTCCATGCAAGCACACTCAAGAGAGTCGTGATCGAATGCAGTCGGACGGTGAATCGAAGAAATCAGATGGACCACACTGAAATCACTCCAATCTCAGCAGGTCTGACCGATTTTTCGAGAGGGATGCAATGGACGGAGTGGATTTCTCAAGAAAACATCACAGTGGACCCCACCATTTCCGCAGCGAATCTGCGTCCCTGTTTCCAGCGTCAGCGAAGGAACGGCCGCTGGCCGTTTTTGCGAACGGCTGTGGGCCCCACACGTCACCCGTACGGCTGATCCAAGCCGTCCATCGTGTAGAGGGCTTCGAGCACTACAAACCCATGCTGATATTCCACTCTCATGCGTACACACGTGGATGATACAGAGGCCACAAAAGGGCTGCCCTGCAACATTCAAAACTGATCTCTTCGTGTTTTCTTCTCTGGGCCGCGTTAATGGACGTTCAAAACCACCCATTCTTGACTGAAATTTTGTCCTGAATCCAATGGACGGGGTGGATTTTTCAGAAAACACTTCGGTGGGGCCCACCGATCATAGCTGCGAAAAGTTCCATTCCATGTCCTGCTACAACTCTGCCACTGATCCAGCTTTCCAGCAACTATAAAAAAGGAGTCTTGGACATGGGAAATTCATTCAGAAAGAGGGAGGAGTTCCAGATCTACAGCAAGGGAGAGAAGAAAGAGAAGAAAGTGAAGAAAGAAGAGAGAGAAATTGGTTTGATTTTTCTTTTATGAATTTTTATTTTTATTTATACATCTGTTTAGTGGATTTTATGGGTAACTAATCTCTCAGCTAGGGCTGAGATGAAACCCCTAATTTGAACACCCTTTGTTCTATGTTGATTTTACTTTAATTAGATTGATTTGTTTCTTTCCCTAGTGTGCTTGATTGTTTTAAATTCTATACTTCTCCATCTATGAACTTTGATCAGAGTCTATGGATGGATGTGGTTTGGATGCTTATTCTAGGTGCTTGTATTTGATCATGAACAAGTTCCTGTAGAGGAAGAAACAGGGTGCTTTAATGAACTGCATATTCCATATGCCCAATTAAGGATATGGGATATGTTCTTCATAGCATTGCTTAAAGGAATTAGACAATCTGTATGCCCGATTAAGGACACAGATTGTGCTTTCTCTAGATAAGTGAGATCAATCTAATTTAAGGTGAATTAACAGACAAAACAAAGGTTAGGATAATTAGGGGTGGATTCGAAAGTCCTAGTGCTCTCTCTGATTGAATTTTCTTCCTTATTCTCAATTATTTTTTTATATATTTGTGTTAGTAAATTGCTTCATTATTTGCTAAATTAGTTAAGGAGAATCACATATTTGAATTATGACGACCAGTCCTCGTGGGATTCGACCTCGATCTTACCGAGTTTATTACTACATCACAACCCTATACTTGGGGAGTGAACAGGACCCACTGCTGTATTCACATCAGCAGCTTTGTAGGTCTGACCATGGGGTATTTGTTATATCCTCACTGTCCACTGTCTGGCTGGTGAGATCCACTTGGCACGTGTGGTGTCCTCACTGTCCAGCAAATGGGACGGTGGGACCCACGACATTATGTTTTTATTTTTCATCCAGCCGCTCATCATTGGATCCAGCTGATGGGACGGTGGGTCTCATTGATGGTTGACGTCAGCAAGTTCTGTGGGTTTAATCCACACCCTCCATTTGCATGGACCCTGTAACAACCCATTTTTTTTAGGGGAAGTAACTCCACCGTCCGCTTCTGTGTGGCCCACCTGAGTTTTGGATCAGCTTCATTTTTGGCCTTACGTCTTCTTTTGGCCAGGCCAAGATGATGGACGGAGTAGATTATACTATTACTAGTGGGACCTACCAGATCTAAAGAAATAAAAATAAAATAAGTTATACCTTTCGCACGCCGACTAAACCACATTCTCCGTTCTCCTTCCTTTTCGTACGGTAATGGGCGCCGAAACCTCCCACTAAACGAAACCGCCCATAATCCATACCTCCATTTTCATTTCGCATCCGTTTATAAAAAAAAAAAAACAGAGAGAGGGAGAGAAAGAAAGAATCGAAGGAATTAATCAAAAAAAAAAAATATAGAGAGAGAGAGAGCTCTGTAGATCAAGAGAAAGATTAAAGCGGGGCCGGTCATCAGATTTTTTTTTAAAAGGTAGGTGATCTTATCCTGAAATTTATTATTTTCAACTATTTAATTATGTTTATTTAATCCAGCATTTTTATAAGAATAATGTTTTTGATTATTATGTATGGAATTTTATTTATTTAGGAATTTTTATATTTCTGATATTTAATAAAAGTTTTTTTTTTTTTTTTTTTAAAAAAAATTAATAATAAATAAATAAATAAACAATTTATCTAAAGTTATAATTTAATTTATAAATTTTATTTATAAAATATTTTATGTTATCATATGTCACAAATACAATTTTAAAGTGCCTGTGTTTCAATTGTCATACTCTGCCAGAGTATCGAATAACTCCTCATGAGAAGTCAGAGGATGCACCGTGAGAAATTTCTTTAATGGAGAAAGTTTCTAGTCCATCAAGCTGGACCGTAAGTTACGGTCCACCCACCAATAGATTTATGACATAGTAAGTTCATACAAAATCCAACCCTTCCAATACATCTAAAACAACATGAAGATCACTTATATGAAAAATTATTCCTATATACTAGTCAGGATATCCTCAAAAATAGAAAATAAGTTATAACTGTTGATAAATAGTATTATCCATTAATGAGTGAATGTAAGTATATTTTTTTTGTAAGTGATCCTAATTGTTTAATAAACTTAGTAAATGGGTTAGATTTTTCATATATATTAAATGTTAGAAGTTATTTAATTAATGGACCGTAATGTTTCAAATCTGTTGTACTGGAGATCTTCTTATTTTAAAGGGACTCTGATAGTACGAGATATGCCAGCATGACTACAATCTTACTCGTCGCTACATGCGGAACAAACACACGTGTGTAAGTCTGAAAATCTACTATGTAATCCACATCTTTGACGTGCCCAAATAGTAAAAAAAATATATATATATATATATAATAATAATAAATAAATAAAAAGAACACAGTCTGTCTATTTTTCTTAGGCACACCATAAATGAATGAAGGCTAACAATGTTCCTTATTCAACTTACAAGTATGGTCCACTTAATTAGTTTAACGTTCAAATTTTCAGTTAAGGGAACATAGAAAACACGACCTCTCAGATGAACGGAATAGATATCACACACGTGGCTCGTGTGACACGTGACACACGAGTATGATTAAATCCTACTTGCGCGAGTAGCTTTCCCATTTATTTTTTTTTATGAAGAAATGAATGGTGGGGCATTGGAGTTGCTGTATGAATTCTAGAAATGAACCAATAGCTTTGGATTGTGCAAAGGGTCATAACCCCTTAGATTCTGTAGTGTAAAGATTCACATATACCTGCAATTTTAAATTATTAATTTGAGAGACACCAAATACTTAGTTTGTTGTATGGATTGATTTTCACACTCTGCCTCCTTATTAAATAACACTATCATGATAGTCTACTGCCATTCTTAATATGGTGGTGACTCCTCAACCGTCCATCTTGAAATGCTTGTACGGTAAATTTGATCGTCCAAATTGATGAACCAACTTTTAATGGTGGACCACAAAAAAAAAAAAAAAATAAAATAAAAATAAATAAATAAATAAAATAATAAAAAAAAATAAAAATAATAATAATAATAAAAAATAATAATAATAATAATAATTTGAGCTGAGAATGTGAAATAACTATGAATTTTAGTATGCCTCATCTACTCAATGTGAGATTTATTGCTCAAGGGTAGAGCTCATGTAGAACCTGATATTTTAACAAATTTATACACCTTGTTCAGTACTTGCATTATAGTTTAGAAATTGGATTGATTAAATTATTAATCATTATTTTGTTGATATTGAAATTGTTCATGTTATTCATGTTTATTTATTGATTATTTAATTGTAAAAAAAAAAATGTGTATAAATTAGCAAGTAGGGCAATCGTGTCCCTTGGGTGAGAGACCCTAAAGCTAGCAAGTAGGGCAATCGTGTCCCTTGGGTGAAAGACCCTAGAACCCACTGGATCCTTTGGAGTCTCCTTTGTGTACGGCGTATGAGTACATTTGTGTGCGTGGACATACGTCAGAGGTACAACTGGAGCAGTAGTCTGACCAGCTAATGTGTAAATGGGTCCCTCACCATGAGGTACCAGTGCGTGGGCGTTAATGCAACGTGACCATCCACTTGGGTACGGTGTTGTAAGAAATAATTTAAATGTTACAAGTATTCATGGAAATATCACATGCATCGCATTTTTTAATTCTGTTGTCAAATTTCATTATCGGTATTTTATTTTTCCTTCATTGTTATAAAAGTAATATTATCTGAACATATTGAATTTTGGGTAAGAAATGACCCTACTGGGCTGTTATGCTCATCCTACTAAAATAAAATGTACAGGTGAAGAGCTGGAATACTACGAGCAGGCGGGCCTCTACTATTAATGTTATTTTCTAGAAAATTTGTTTAGTTTAATTCAATTCAGTTTTCTTTTGTTAATTAGGTTTAGTTTATATTTAAATGTCGATGTAGAAATGAACAACTATCAAAGAGTTGAGTTTAATAAATATTCAGTTGTATTTCCTTTTAGATTATGTTGAATATTGGTTGAATCAGCTAGAATGTAATAAATGTCATCATATCATAATTCACACCTTGAGATTCGGGTCCTGAATACCTTATTTAGGTACCCGAATTTCGGGGCGTGACAGTTTGGTATCAAAGCCAGGTTAGATTAAAAATTGTGGACCTAGGGTTGCCTTTAGAATTAATGAACCAAACATAAATCTTTTTGCTTTTATGATAGGAAAAATAGAAATATAAATTTAGGGATCATTGTATTATATTGATATCATATATAATCTTATTTAGACTTGACATTGAACTAATAACCCAAATCTGAACTTTAAGGAATTTTTAAGAATTTTTAGCATACTACACTAAATTGGACAGCAATAGTAAGCAGAAAATACATAACTTGTAAAAGTCATAACTAATTAATTAAAACTCCTTTTAAGTTGATTCAAAATCCCAGTCGTAGGTTAACAAGTGTAGTTTTAGTAAAAAATAATTAAAAAATATAAATATAGGTTTATCCTTTACCAAGATTAAGTTATGTGTATACTAGTCAGAAATCGTTTGTTTCTGGACAGACCTAATTATCCGAATTTTAGAAAAAAAATTTAGACCTTGTATTAAGCTGAATTTTACAGAATTATAGTAAACTCATATATGTATCCTCATAAAAAATTTTATATTAATTTAATACTTATAAGTATCAGAAACATTACAAGAATAGTATCCTAAGAATCTGAATTTTCTGCACTACAACTTTGATACATGTCACTGCCTGAATTCTCTTAATCTTCATATGTTATTCTTTTAGATCATCAAATATTCTTGCAATTCAATAAATTTTTCATGCTTTTATAGACCTTAAGTAGTATACACTCCATTAATGATATTAGAATTCAATTTAGTTATTACAACCTACCTTGGTTGTTATACATTAAGCTTACATGTTTAAATTAATCATAGATTATGGCGGATCAAAACATAGACGTCGGAGCCACATCAGGAGCTCCTGGTCCTGATACCACTGAAAACGGGTCACTTATGGGTGGAATTCTTAGGGCCATAAGTGATCTTACGGCTCTTGTGGGCTACCAGATAAGACAGACTCAAGCAGAAGGACAAGCTCAAGCGCAAGGTCAAACCCAAACTATTCACGTAGCTAATGTAGGGATAGGAACTTTATTGGAAAGGTTTAAAAGACAAAGGCCGCCTGTATTTAAGGGTGGACCTGACCTATCTGAGGCCGAGGTGTGGAAGAAACAGATTGATAAGATATTCACAGTTATGAAGTGTGATGAATACCAAAAAGCAGAATTGGCTATTTACATGCTAGAAGGGGAGGCGGATCATTGGTGGGACTCGGTTGTTAGGATGAACCCGAGTGTTGAAGTCTGGACCTGGACCCAGTTTTGTGAGAAGTTTGATGATAAATACTTTCCCTTGTATGTGAAAAATCAAAAGGCAGGAGAATTTATGAAATTGGAGCAAGGTGATATGACGGTGCGCCAGTATGATGCTAAGTTTACGGAGCTATCACGATTTGCAACTTTTCTGGTGTCTGATGAAACCCGTAAGGCACAAAAATTTGAGGAGGGTCTGAGAGCATCTATTCGTAGCCGATTAGCCCCTTTCGTACAGAAGACCTATGCCGAAGTGTTGGAGCGTGCCCTAGCAGTGGAGAAAGACATCAACGAATATTGGAAGAATCGTGATCAGAGGAAGGACGTAAAGAGTGGTGCTAGAACTGCTACACATATATCTACGGCCCAGCATGATGCAGCTAAGAGACAGAGAACAACATCGACATCGATGGCCAGACCGATGACAGCACTTCCTGCACCACGATTTTCAGGATTTTGTTATAATTGTGGACTCGAGGGCCACACTTCTCGTTTTTGTTCCAGACCACAACGTACTCAATATCCACAAAGGGCAGGACCTTCACATCAGTCTTTCAGGCCTCCCCAGCAACATGCGCCGCCGTTTATGTCACAGCGACCTCCATTACATCCTTCCGCATCACAGCCTTCCCCGAGACCACCTCAGCCATATCCACAGAGGCCACTACAGTCATACTCGAGGCCACCACAGCAAGGACCTTCATCGGTATATCAGAGACCACCTCAGCAGCCGCCGCCACAGGTTAAACCTCAGCAGTACCAGCAGTCGAGGCATGGAGTTCAGGCACCACGACCACAAGCTCAAGGCCGAGTCTACGCCCTTGTACAGTCAGGAGATGACACAGTGCAGCCGTACGAGAACTTGGCGCAACAATACGAAGGGTCAATTCAAAGTTATGATGTTCCAGCACAGTTTGAGGATGGAGCGACTCAGACTTATGATGATGCCGCACCCTTATATGAGGATCCAGCACCGCCAACAGATGACATTATTCAGCCTGACATCGAGGCTAGCAGTGATGTAGTCGAAGGTACCATCGTCATTTATTCATCCTTAGCTAGAGCGTTATTTGACTCTGGAGCATCGCATTCATTTATTTCTTACTGCCTTTTATGCTCGATTGGGTTATCTCCTACTCCCTTAGATAAAAAGTTAGCAGTAGCAAACCCCCTTGGTAATTCAGTGGACCTAAGTCAAATTTGTAAATCCTGTCCGATTATGATCGAGAACGTAAATTTACCAGCTAATCTCATAGTTATGCCGATGCGAGAATACGATATTATATTGGGGATGGATTGGTTATCTTTATATCGGGCAAAAATCGATTGTTTTAAGAAGATGGTCATATTAAATATCGATGGGCGAGCACCGTTACAATTCCATGGGACACGAAGGAAGGGAGCACCGATTAGTTTGTCAGCCATCTCGGAAGTTGAACCTCAAGGAGTGGAACAAATTTTGATTGTTAATGAATTTCCAGAAGTATTTCAAGATATTCCTGGATTACCGCCAAGGAGAGATGTAGATTTCACAATCGATCTGGTACCTGGGACTGCACCAATCTCCAGAGCACCATACCGTATGGCACCTGTTGAATTGAGAGAATTAAGGGAGCAACTTCAGCAGCTCCAAGACCAAGGCTTCATTAGGGCTAGTACGTCGCCGTGGGGTGCACCGGTATTATTTGTAAGAAAGAAGGATGGGTCTTTAAGGCTATGCATCGATTACCGTCAACTTAATAAAGCGACTATCAAGAACAAGTACCCGCTGCCGAGGATAAATGATTTATTCGATCAGTTGAAGGGAGCAAAATATTTTTCAAAGATAGACCTACGGTCTGGATATCATCAGTTGAGGATTAGAGATGAAGATGTACCTAAGACTGCCTTTAGGACTCGGTACGGCCATTATGAATTTCTAGTGATGCCCTTCGGACTAACGAATGCTCCAGCAGTATTTATGGATCTCATGAACAGGGTCTTTAAACCATATTTAGACCGATTCGTGATAGTGTTCATAGATGATATTTTAATTTACTCCAAGACGCAAGAAGATCATGCTGAACACCTTCGAATAGCCCTTCAGACTCTAAAGGACAATCAGTTGTATGCCAAAGCTTCAAAATGTGACTTTTGGAGGAATGAAGTAAAGTTTTTGGGGCACGTGATATCGAAAAAAGGAGTGTCGGTAGATCCATCGAAAGTCGAAGCAGTGTTAAATTGGGAGCAACCCACCAATGTGACAGAAGTGCGCAGTTTTCTGGATTAGCTGGTTATTATAGAAGATTCATTGAGGGATTCTCTAAATTAGCAAGGCCGTTGACTAACTTGACTAAGAAGGGCACTTCTTTTAAATGGAATGAAAATTGCGAGCAGGCTTTCTCTGAATTGAAGAAGCGATTAACGGAAGCCCCAGTGCTTTCCTTACCAGCAGAAGGGGAAAGATTTGTAGTATATACTGATGCATCTTATCAAGGGTTGGGATGCGTGCTGATGCAAAGCGGTAAAGCAATAGCATTCGCGTCAAGGCAGTTGAAACCTCATGAGCAGAATTATCCCACTCACGACTTAGAGCTTGCAGCTGTAGTGTTTGCCTTAAAAATTTGGAGGCATTATCTTTATGGTGAGCAGTTTGAACTGTATTCGGATCACAAGAGTTTAAAGTATCTTTTTGATCAAAAGGACTTAAATATGCGGCAGAGGAGATGGATGGAATTCTTGAAGGATTATCATTTCGACATCTGCTATCATCCAGGTAAGGCGAACGTCGTAGCCGACGCGTTAAGCAGGAAGACGCGCAAGCTGGTGGCGAGCTTAATGATTAAAGAATGGGAGATGCTTGATATAGTTAAAGATTTTGAAGTTAGACTTCGTATCGATGAACCTCGGGCTTATATCAGTAATTTAGTGGTGCAACCCACTCTGGTAAGAAATTTCTTAATTATCCATTTAGATTATCCTTTAATTCGTATATTAGGCTGTAGTTATTTAGAATTTTCTTTTCTAGGTGCGACGAATAATAGAAGCGCAGAAGAATGATGCATGGTTACAAGAGAAAATAACGGAAGAAGCGGGAAAGGACGACTCGGAGTGGCGAGTAAGCTCTGATGGTGGGGTCAGATTTCAAGGGAGGTTATGTGTTCCAGACATATCTGAATTGAAGCAAGAAGTCTTAAATGAGGCGCACCGCACAAAATTCACCATCCACCCAGGAGGAACTAAGATGTACCGTGATGTACGACGTCAATATTGGTGGAGTAATATGAAGAGGGAGATAGCCAGCTACGTTGCAAGGTGTCTTACTTGTCAGCAGGTTAAAGTGGAGCATCAGAAGCCGTCGGGACTTTTACAACCATTACCGGTCACAGAGTGGAAATGGGAGCATATATCGATGGATTTTATTGTCGGACTACCGAAAACAAGCCGTCATCATGACGCGATATGGGTGATCGTGGATCGGCTAACAAAGTCAGCACACTTTCTTCCTATACGTATTTCTTCATCCCTAGATGACTTAAGCAAGCAATATATCAAGGAGATTGTTAGACTTCATGGCATTCCTGTGTCCATTGTATCCGATCGAGACCCCAGGTTTACATCACGCTTTTGGATGAGTCTTCAGAAGGCATTGGGAACGACGCTAAACTACAGCACGGCTTTTCATCCGCAGACTGACGGACAAACGGAGCGGGTAAATCAAATCCTAGAAGACATGCTTCGCAGCTGCATTCTTGACTTCAAGGGAAATTGGGACGACCACCTCTATTTAATAGAATTCGCCTACAACAATAGTTTCCAGTCTAGTATTGGCATGGCGCCATTCGAAGCTTTATACGGAAGACCCTGCAGATCACCAAGTTGTTGGACCGAAGTGGGGGAAAGAACATTGTTGGGACCGGAACTAGTGCAAGAGACATCCGAGAAGATCGGCGTTATCAAAGAACGTCTACGTACCGCTCAGAGTCGCCAGAAGAGCTACGCCGACAATCGTCGAAAGAACTTGGAGTTCGCCATAGGAGATCATGTGTTCCTGAAGGTATCCCCGATGAAAGGAGTTATGCGATTTGGAAAGAAAGGAAAATTGGCACCACGCTACATTGGACCATTCGAGATCTTGCAGAGAGTAGGTCTCGTAGCCTACAGACTAGCCTTACCTCCTCAACTTTTTGGTGTCCACGACGTATTTCATGTATCTATGCTTCGGAAATACGAGAGAGATGCATCACATATCATTGACTGGGAGCCGCTGGAAATTCGGGAGGACGTTTCATACATAGAGCAACCGATCCGCATCCTCGACAGGAAGGAGCAAGTACTTCGAACAAGATCGATACCACTCGTGAAGGTTCAGTGGGGGCATCATGGCGAGGACGAAGCTTCATGGGAGCGAGAGGATGACATCCGAGAGAAGTACCCTCATCTCTTCATATGATAGGTATGTTAAATTTCGGGGACGAAATTTTTATTAAGGGGGGTAGAATGTAACAACCCATTTTTTTAGGGGAAGTAACTCCACCGTCCGCTTCTGTGTGGCCCACCTGAGTTTTGGATCAGCTTCATTTTTGGCCTTACGTCTTCTTTTGGCCAGGCCAAGATGATGGACGGAGTAGATTATACTATTACTAGTGGGACCTACCAGATCTAAAGAAATAAAAATAAAATAAGTTATACCTTTCGCACGCCGACTAAACCACATTCTCCGTTCTCCTTCCTTTTCGTACGGTAATGGGCGCCGAAACCTCCCACTAAACGAAACCGCCCATAATCCATACCTCCATTTTCATTTCGCATCCGTTTAAAAAAAAAAAAAAAAAAAAAAAAAAAGAGGGAGAGAAAGAAAGAATCGAAGGAATTAATAAAAAAAAATATAGAGAGAGAGAGAGCTCTGTAGATCAAGAGAAAGATTAAAGCGGGGCCGGTCATCAGATTTTTTTTAAAAGGTAGGTGATCTTATCCTGAAATTTATTATTTTCAGCTATTTAATTATGTTTATTTAATCCAGCATTTTTATAAGAATAATGTTTTTGATTATTATGTATGGAATTTTATTTATTTAGGAATTTTTATATTTCTGATATTTAATATAAGTTTTTTTTTAAAAAAAAAAAAAATTAATAATAAATAAATAAATAAACAATTTATCTAAAGTTATAATTTAATTTATAAATTTATTTATAAAATATTTTATGTTATCATATGTCACAAATACAATTTTAAAGTGCCTGTGTTTCAATTGTCATACTCTGCCAGAGTATCGAATAACTCCTCATGAGAAGTCAGAGGATGCACCGTGAGAAATTCTTTAATGGAGAAAGTTTCTAGTCCATCAAGCTGGACCGTAAGTTACGGTCCACCCACCAATAGATTTATGACATAGTAAGTTCATACAAAATCCAACCCTTCCAATACATCTAAAACAACATGAAGATCACTTATATGAAAAATTATTCCTATATACTAGTCAGGATATCCTCAAAAATAGAAAATAAGTTATAACTGTTGATAAATAGTATTATCCATTAATGAGTGAATGTAAGTATATTTTTTTTGTAAGTGATCCTAATTGTTTAATAAACTTAGTAAATGGGTTAGATTTTTCATATATATATTAAATGTTAGAAGTTATTTAATTAATGGACCGTAATGTTTCAAATCTGTTGTACTGGAGATCTTCTTATTTTAAAGGGACTCTGATAGTACGAGATATGCCAGCATGACTACAATCTTACTCGTCGCTACATGCGGAACAAAACACACGTGTGTAAGTCTGAAAATCTACTATGTAATCCACATCTTTGACGTGCCCAAATAGTAAAAAATATATATATATATATATATATATAATAATAAATAAATAAAAAGAACACAGTCTGTCTATTTTTCTTAGGCACACCATAAATGAATGAAGGCTAACAATGTTCCTTATTCAACTTACAAGTATGGTCCACTTAATTAGTTTAACGTTCAAATTTTCAGTTAAGGGAACATAGAAAACATGACCTCTCAGATGAACGGAATAGATATCACACACGTGGCTCGTGTGACACGTGACACACGAGTATGATTTAAATCCTACTTGCGCGAGTAGCTTTTCCATTTATTTTTTTTTATGAAGAAATGAATGGTGGGGCATTGGAGTTGCTGTATGAATTCTAGAAATGAACCAATAGCTTTGGATTGTGCAAAGGGTCATAACCCCTTAGATTCTGTAGTGTAAAGATTCACATATACCTGCAATTTTTAAATTATTAATTTGAGAGACACCAAATACTTAGTTTGTTGTATGGATTGATTTTCACACTCTGCCTCCTTATTAAATAACACTATCATGATAGTCTACTGCCATTCTTAATATGGTGGTGACTCCTCAACCGTCCATCTTGAAATGCTTGTACGGTAAATTTGATCGTCCAAATTGATGAACCAACTTTTAATGGTGGACCACAAAAAAAAAAAAAAATAAATAAATAAATAAATAAATAAAATAATAAAAAAATAAAAATAATAATAATATAAAAATAATAATAATAATAATAATTTGAGCTGAGAATGTGAAATAACTATGAATTTTAGTAGGCCTCATCTACTCAATGTGAGATTTATTGCTCAAGGGTAGAGCTCATGTAGAACCTGATATTTTAACAAATTTATACACCTTGTTCAGTACTTGCATTATAGTTTAGAAATTGGATTGATTAAATTATTAATCATTATTTTGTTGATATTGAAATTGTTCATGTTATTCATGTTTATTTATTGATTATTTAATTGTAAAAAAAAAATGTGTATAAATTAGCAAGTAGGGCAATCGTGTCCCTTGGGTGAGAGACCCTAAAGCTAGCAAGTAGGGCAATTGTGTCCCTTGGGTGAAAGACCCTAGAACCCACTGGATCCTTTGGAGTCTCCTTTGTGTACGGCGTATGAGTACATTTGTGTGCGTGGACATACGTCAGAGGTACAACTGGAGCAGTAGTCTGACCAGCTAATGTGTAAATGGGTCCCTCACCATGAGGTACCAGTGCGTGGGCGTTAATGCAACGTGACCATCCACTTGGGTACGGTGTTGTAAGAAATAATTTAAATGTTACAAGTATTCATGGAAATATCACATGCATCGCATTTTTTTCAATTCTGTTGTCAAATTTCATTATCGGTATTTTATTTTTCCTTCATTGTTATAAAAGTAATATTATCTGAACATATTGAATTTTGGGTAAGAAATGACCCTACTGGGCTGTTATGCTCATCCTACTAAAATAAAATGTACAGGTGAAGAGCTGGAATACTACGAGCAGGCGGGCCTCTACTATTAATGTTATTTTCTAGAAAATTTGTTTAGTTTAATTCAATTCAGTTTTCTTTTGTTAATTAGGTTTAGTTTATATTTAAATGTCGATGTAGAAATGAACAACTATCAAAGAGTTGAGTTTAATAAATATTCAGTTGTATTTCCTTTTAGATTATGTTGAATATTGGTTGAATCAGCTAGAATGTAATAAATGTCATCATATCATAATTCACACCTTGAGATTCGGGTCCTGAATACCTTATTTAGGTACCCGAATTTCGGGGCGTGACAGACCCCACATGATGCGTGTACTTTATTCACACCTTCCATCCATCTAGATGGGACCCACCTGCAACATGCAAGGTTGCCCTTGATGTATGTATTTTATACTGCCCATCCATCTGGACGAAGAGAAAACACATATATTGGTGGCCCACCACATGGCACCACCTTGATGATGCGATTGCATCCACCGTCCATGGGCCAACCATGACGTATGTGTATTATTCTTGCCATCCATCCATTTGAAAATGGTGGACCCTACTGTAATGTAAGTGTTTTAAACATTCCGTCTATCTATTTTGTAGGGTGTGGGACCCACCTCACACGTGCTACATGTGTGAGGGTGGAGCCCACCTACTGACGTGTAGGCTGTCCAGGTGGGACGCACCTAGATACATGTGTTTTTATCAAACACCGTCCATCCATATGGACCCCAGCAACTACAGCTGCTACTGTATTGACGTCTGTAAGCTCCGTGGGTCCCTGCATGAGATGTGTGTTACATCCCAATTGTCCTGGGGCGTAGTGCCCACCATATATATGTGTTGTGCGTTGCATCCACCATCCAGCTCATGGACGGTGGGTCCCACCTTGATATGTTATATATCCACATTGTCCAAACGAGGGACGGTGTGGCCTACCTTGATTCATGTGTTCTATATCCATCCACACCGTCCAGTGGTCTGGGCGGTGGGGGACCACCCAGATGATATATATCCATGCCGCCCGTTTGCTGGATGGGAGGGGCCCACCTTGTGATGCGTTGTATTCACACCGTCCTTCCTCGTGGCCCCGGCGTGATGTACGTGTTTCGTTAGCACCGTCCAGTCTATGGACCCCACATGGTGATGTTTAAAAAGTCATAAATGAGGCATGACGTGATGTATTTATGACCCATTTGAGCAGCCCATAGTGACGTGTATTAAGCCCATGTGATGTGGCCCATAGTGACGTATATTAGGCCCATATGACGTGGCCCATAGCCATGTGTATTAGGCCCATTTGAGCGGCCCATAGTGATGTGTGTTAGGCCCATGTGAACGGCTCGTAGTGATGTGTATTAGGCCCATGTGAGCGGCCCATAATTATATGTATTTGGCCCATGTAACGAGGCTCGATGTGGTGTATATGTGGCCCTTGAGTGAGGTCCATTACGATGTATAATATCCATATGTATGAGGCCATGGGCCCACTATATGTTTGGCTCTATGTGTGTCACTCCTTGGGAGTAATGATGGTTAAATGTCCACATTCATGGGCGATGATGGTTAAATGACCACATCGTGACCTTTCCTTAGGCCATTTGTTAGGCCAATTCCGATTATCGAGTTCGATTCTGATTGTTGAGGCCAAGTCCGATTGACGAGGCTGATTCCTTTAGTCAAGGCCGATTATCGAAGCCAATTCCAATTCTGAGTATTGAGGCCGATTCTGATTATCGAGATCGATTCCGATTATTGAGGTCGATTCTGAATGTCGATGCCGACTGTTAAGGCCGATTATCGAGGCCGATTTCGATTGTCGAGGCTGATTTCGATTATTGAGGTCGATTTCGATTTGTCGGGACCGAGTATCGAAGTCGATTTCGATTGTCGCGGCCAATTCTGATTTGTCGAGGCCGATTGTATAGGCCGATTCCGATTGTCGAGGCCGAGTATTGAGGCCGATTCTAATTTGTCGAGGCAGATTGTATAGGCCGATTCTGATTGTCGAGCCCGATTTTGATTTGTCGAGGCCGATTGTATAGGCAGATTTCGATTGTTAAGGCCAAGTATTGAGGCCGATTTTGATTTGTCGAGGCCGATTGTATAGGCCGATTCTTATTGTTGAGGCCGATTATATAGGCCGATTCTGTTTTGTTGAGGCCGATTGTATAGGCCGATTCTGATTATCAAGGCCGAGTATCGAGGCCGATTCTAGTTTGTAGGCCGATTCCGATTGTCGAGGCCGATTCTGATTTGTTGAGGCCGATTATATAGGCCGATTCCGATTGTCGAGGCCGAGTATCGAGGCCGATTCTGATTTGTTGAGGCCGATTGTTTAAGCCGATTCCAATTGCCGAGGTCGAGTATCGAGGCCAATTCTGATTGTCGAGGCCGATTGTATGGGCCAATTCCGATTGTTGAGGCCAAGTGTCGAGGCCGATTCCGAGTGTCAATTCTGATTATTGAGGTCGATTTCGATTGTCGAGGCCAATTGTCGAGACCTATGTGATGTATATGCGGCCTGTATTTGAGGCCCATTGTGATGTGTATTCAGCTCGTGTTCAAGGCCCAATGTGATATATGGGGCCTATGTGATGAGGCCCATTGTGATGCATTTGAGGGCTAGGCGATGGAGCCCATTGTGATGCATTTGAGGGCTAGGCGATGGAGCCCATTGTGATGTATATTAGGCTCATGTGAAAGGCCCATCATGATGTGTATTAAGCTCTTGAGTGAGGCCCATGGTGTTGAATATCAGGCCCTTTGTGAGGCCATGGGTCCATTATATGTTTGACCCTATGTGGGTCACCCCTTGGGGGCAATGTTGATTAAATGTACACATTGTCGAGGCCGAATGTCGATGCCGATTATTGAGGCCGGTTACTGATACCAATTATGAGTATGTGACAACATAACATCATAATACATGCCCATACGCATCATTTGCATGTTTGTTATGAGATGTGATTGACCATTGCATATGCCATAGAGGAGGTTGTTCATGGGGCTCCCTGATAGGCGGAGTTGCCCCAAATGAGCGCACGGTATGCACAGGATTGATGCATGATTGGACTATGTGACTCATGCATCTCGCATTTGTGTGACATGACCACCGTACGCCTTAACGACATCAGGGTCGTAGCCTCCACAGGTATTTCATGGATGGCCAGATGGGACACCGAAAATCTGTTCTACATGGGGTGCTATAGATATCCCTAGGTGAAAGTCCCTAAACCCTCTTAGTTCCAGAGGTTGCTCCAACGTCTAGACCGAGTGGATGCATGAGCGCATGAGGGCCGCATACCGTTAGGCCGCGTCTCCCACTGTGTCATGGTCAATTGGAAGCGGGTACGACCTTACTTGCCCTAGAGGAGGGGGTAATGCTAGGCTGAGTCTGACCAGCTCGAGGAATAGGTCCGCTATCGATGAGCCGGGCTCGATATTGGCAGGCGGATAGTGAGTTTTTTCCACTCACCTTGTTGTGCGCGATGAGGCGACAATCTGGTTTGGAGTGTAATATACCCCGGTGATTTTCCAGAGAGGAACCGTACTAATATGTGAACTTATTGAGTAGGAGTTGCATATTCATTTATTCATTTTATTCACTATCCACTCGGGCTGGTGGTGCGCAACTAATTGTTGTGTACCTTCGCATGGCCAAAATTTTGTTTGGGCGCGCGACTAACTTGAGACCAAGAATTTACCACATTGAGTCTATCTATACAAATTTAGGTATGAGACTGGTTTGGATAGAAGTCCCTTGTGATGGACCTCGTAGCCTACGATACTACGTACTATCATCCCGACTTCACTCTAGCTTAGTCATTTCATTCGCACCGCATATTGTATTGCATCCGCAGTATTTAGCATTTTGGGTTACTATATTTCTACATTTATATGACCTAGATAAGGCTAATGGTATTAGTAACTCTTCCGAATTGCATATTGTATTACATCATCGATATCTGATATCTAGTTCATTATGTTTCCTCATTACATAGCCAATTTACATTACTTTCTCAGTATATGACATTGGCTTGCTATGTCTTTTCATCGCATATCCTGGATGAGGTTGATGATATTTTTATAGACTTGTAGTGTTTTCGCTTACTCTAATATCGAATTATTCATGCCAGTAATTCCGATATTGTATGATTAAGGCATTGTGTTGAATACTTGGCACTTATCTTGTGCACACACTTACACCACCCTCTAAGCTTTTTATAAGCTTATGCACGATAGTTGCATGCAGGTGACGATAGGACACAGTCGAGCTGAGGCAGGAGCGTACGATAGAGCTTCTGGAGATTTTATTATATGCATGTATTTCCTTTTCAGTATTATACTCAAATGATTATATTAGTGGATATGTGGTGATGATGTTGTTCTTATGATTTGGGTATACTTGTGGTTATGCTTCTTATGAGATAAATTCATGTTGAAAATCCTCCTTGTAAGATCCCAAGATCGGAACCTGGCATATGGGCGCTGGGAGCCGAGAATAGGGTACTGCGGAGGTTGTCGGCACCAGATTCGGTGATCGAAATTCCTGTAAATCCGATTTCTGAGTTTGGGGCGTGACAATAGTTGATAGCAATAAGCACGAAGATATCGTAACGGTAGTCCTAATATTATATGTAGAGTGGTTTGTTAGGGGTACCGACATGAATATTATATGTTGTACAGACTTTATCGACCTTGTCGACTCATTAGAAGACTTTAATATCTACCCTTGGGGTAGTTTGGCCTTCCAAACGATGACAGAAGGGATCGAGAGTGCCTTGATGAATCCCAGGGGCCTCATTACAATGTCATCGGCTGCATATTTTCCCTACAAGTAAGGATTCTTTCCTTGTCTATTTTAATTCATAGTTTATAGCAAACTATATTTATTTAAGATCATCTTGTCATTTCATTATAACAGATATGGGCCCTTCGGAGATTACCGGCTCTCCGACAATGTATAATTTCATATGTTCCCTTCCAAATTTCACGATTCATACAATATTGGGGATGGAAGGGTTGAAGGTATAAGAAGATTCATCAAATTATAGAGAGCAAAGATGTAAGTCAATTTTTATAAAGCTAAGTGGTCACTGATTTATATATTCTGTAGAATCAAAACGAATGTAACATCCCGAAAAATCGAGGGTCGAGTAGTAACTCAACTCTCGAGTTTCTAGAACATCACTTATGCAACATAGATAATGATGATTGAATGTTGTCTGTATTAGTGCATTGAACATAAGTGAGATTAAGCCAAAACAGAATATCATACTCCAGAGACAGTGAATTAGCAAGCGGAAGACTGTGATAGATATATATACAATATAAAAATAGTGGTGGGTCTCCAAAGTGTGATAATGTTACCAGGTTAAATAATTACAAGTACAGTTCTAAAATATACCAAATGTGAGAAAGTATAATGTCTTTTATTCCAAGTACCATAGCCCCATCAATACAATACCAGGTCTTCATAAACATGTCTGAGAGCTACAAGTAGGAGAACTCCTCCTTCACATCATAGTAGTCCGGCTATGCTTCATAAGCATCGCCATCACCTGAGACTCAACAAATCTGGTTGGTGTGTACAACACCGTCCCGTAACGTGGGAGTGAGTGATCAACTCAGTGGAATAGTAAAGCATAGGTTAACATGTTATCAATTCAGTCAAGCAGTAATGATAAAGCAGTAAAATCAAACACTCCTAACTACTCTTATTAATGCAAGTATGAATGTAGTCATGATGTATGCCCTCACCACACCCTCCCTCGTGCGACATCATCTTACGTTCGCGGCATGCTTTCATCCCTCAGTGCTTTACATCTTCCAAGCACATGCAATGCACGATGAGCATGATTACCGAGTATTTATTAGTCCATTTCAAACAGCAGGATTGGGAAACTAAGGTACCTCCCTTGTATCATTCCCAAACATGATCCATTCTAGGGTCGTCAGTCCTAGTTAATCTCAGACGATGGTGTGTTTTCTAGGTCACTGCAAAGGCTGTCAGGGCTGTTACACACAGAGGTTACACCACTCCCCCATCACCCTTTTAATGGTTCATCATTATACAGACACAGGCCTAGTTCATACTCTATATACTGCGGCAAAACTCGTCGCCTCACCGCAATTCAGAGTATGCTCGAGGTCACTACAAAGGGTTGTCAGGGCTGTTACATCGAATCGTTGTACCACTCCCCCATCACCTTATCAATGTAGGCTGACAGCACGAATATAGTGTCTCATACCACCATAATCGACTCACGAGTCTGGTTGCTCACTGTTAACTACGGGGAGGAACGTGGCCCCAGCGTAGGCCGACAAATCGACCACGGTGTCCCATACCACCATGCCCGGCTCATGAGTCTTAGCGGATCGAGGTACCATAGTTAAAAGGGATTTCACTGGTAAGTTTGGTACCCTAGGTTCAAGCAGAGGGTCCAAACATGGTGAACATACATAAGACAGATCGGGTTATTTGAAGAGCTCGGCTAGCTCGAACGCACAACAAGTTGAACGATATGAAGCGCATAAGCACTTCGTGTGGCCAACCACTATCGTCAACCGAAGTACGACTCGGGTTCGTCGAACACATCTCACGTGGCAAATGAATCACAGCTACGAATTCAATTCTGGTACCGATTGTTTGGACTATAATCATAGCCCCAAACACAATCAATTGCAGATAGATAAAGCAGTAATGGATCAAGATTCAAATCATACAATCAAAGTCTGGTATTATCCGTTTAGGGCTGTCAGGGTTGTTACACGCATTCGTTACACCACTCCCTCATCACCCATGACGGATCATACAACATAAACATAAATTTAAACATACACCTTACATAAATAAAATCATACAATCATTTGAGGATGTTAACAAGCATATCATAAAGCATGTTATAAAGCACTACATAAATAGGAATACAAACACATATATTTCATAAGTGGTTAAAGTAAACGACCCACATGGGGGAAATCATACATGTTTCTAAGGTAGTTGAGAATCCCATCTCGACACCTACCTAAGGCACCATCATCCACACACTTACTCTCACAAGCATTTTCACAAACACTTATATTACACTATTACAACATACATAGTGTATAATAGCAAAACATGTATTAGGACGAGTCCTTTCGCCAAGCAAGTATTTTACGCATATAAAATATATTCATATAACAAATAATCATGGCAAACACATCTCCAAAATTTATACATATACGGTACTTTCTAGAATACACTATTTCTACATACATAGTGCATATTAGAAAATCATGTATTATGGCGAGTCCTTTCGCTAACTAAGTATTTTATCCATATATATTATATTAATACAGCAAATAATCATGGCAAACACATTTCCAAAATTTATACGTATACGATACTTTCTACAAATACCTAGAGTATGTAAAATTTCATATTCATCTTTAATCGAAACGGAAAACAGACAGCACTTTGTAAATGTGAAATTGCATGCAGATCATGAATCTATCATTATTTGACATTGAAAGCGTTGAAAACCATAACCTATACACCTAAAGTCCATACCTTTTGTTGTAGAATTGTAACGGAATCGATGGAATTGCTAAGCTTCTGTATACAGTAGTTTGACCACTTATAGATCGACATAGGTTAACTATTTCATAACCTACAACCTATATAACCCTAAAATAGATTAGGGTTAGGGTTTCTTACCTAGAAACTAAGCCGAAATCGCCGGGAGAGCGATTAGATCGTGCGGTTGAGCATGGATAGCAGCAGCGAAGCAAGGCAGGGAGATTCTCCCACTCCTCTCACACTTTCTCTCTCTTTTCTCTCTTCTCTCTCTAGGGTTTCTCTCAAATTCGTATGGCTGCAATGAGAGAGGGTTTAAGGTCCTTATATAGCCTAAAAACTCACCGAAATAGACTCCAGGTCAAAGTATACTTAAGTTATAACCAAAGCGGGTCAGTTTCAGCTCAACGGAGGACTTCTGGCGGGCCTCCTTGAGCCAAAGGTCGGACTTAAGCTCACCGATACCGGATCTACGTTTAGTTAAGTTTTTGCTTCGGTCGGGATTCCAGATCACGCGTGGCAGACCAGTTTCAGTTCAACGATCAACGGATCTCGATCAGAGATTCCAAGTACATGGATATGTGTATGAAATTTCTCCTGATCTGAGGGTGTAATTTGGTCTGATTCTAATGGTCTGGTTACTTAAAACTGATCCACAAGCGACACGTGTCAGATTACTATTCAAGATATTTATTTTGTAAAGAAAACAAGTGTTTTTACACTCTCTCGCTCCAGACTCAAGCGAACAGCCGTGGGACACTGTCTGGGTTTGATTTCCGAGATGGTTGTCAAGCCCAGCGAGGCAGTCCTAATTCCTTAATCTCGTGTTATTCGGACTTCCGACGTGCGGTCCAGATCTGATACGGAGTTTCGAGATGCTCCCGAGAGCAGCCGGGTAATGAGATTGATCCTAGATTTTAGGGTACCCTAGTGTCAATGATTCTACGAGTTTTGGGTCTTGCAGATCGTATTTAAAGTGATTGGTGCTAATTTCACAGGTACTCTAGTTTAACACTAGCTAATTCTCGCCTAATTTCTAAAGGATTTAGTCCTGAGTAATTTTTGTCTGAGGTGGTACCTGGACCTTTGTAGTTTGTATATAAAGTGATCCAAGTTACACTACTTAGCTAGTTTAGTTAGTGTCTAGGATGAAAGTACTTAGAAAGATTGAAAGAATAAGGTGGTGAAAGGTGCGATTTGTGAAGGAAATGGGTTAAAGAGCGATTTTAGACTATGGGATTCAGTTCTAACAAGTTAATAAGGTGTTAGGATCGACCCATTGCCTAAGGACGTCTAATCTTAGGTTGGCAAAAATCTGAGATGTTACAATCTACCTCCCTTAAAACAAAATTTCGTCCCCGAAATTGGCTAAGGGTAATAAGGGGAGATTTAATTATTCCTTTGCCTAGGTTTTGTTGTGTAGGGTATATACTAGCCTGGTTCATTTTAGTCTACCCGCCTTAAAACTTATTTCTTTATCCATTTCTCATACTCTGATGGTTTGCTACAATTTATTTATTTACCTATTTAGAGTCTTGACGACAATTCCCAACAATTTAGAGTAAAATAGCTGTTTTCAAGTTTGACCAACACAGAGAGACGGCTATAGTGGACTTGATCCCGATACATCGATCATCTACCGAGCTAGGGTAGAAAGCTCATCGTATCCCTTCCGAATCCTGGTGGATCCTGGTCTTCTGCTCCTCAGCAGTGAGTCTGTTGGTAGTCGCCCAGGATTGAGAATTGGGTCAAGCCGCGAATGTTTCACAGTTTATATTTCAGTAACTCGGTAGTCCGATCACTCTAGAAACGCAGTGAATGTCCATCATTGAAAAGCTCAAATTGTCTATGTCTAAGGTTGCCCTTTAGGTCTTAGTCTAAGAGAGTCCTTGTTATTATCTATGTCCAAGGAAATGGTGAATCAACTCTTACTAGATCATCCTAAAACGGTTTCTCGCAATAGAACTTACTAGGGCTTCTATAATGTTCGTATTCAACTAGCACAGTTTCGATCCTGGGCCAGTGGGGTAGGGTCCACCACGCTTTCGCTGCACCACCCAGATCAAAGAAGTGTAATAGGTGACCTAATTAGATTTGGATCATAATGTTCTACCCCCCTTAAAAATTTATTTTCACCCTCAAGGCTCAAGATTTATGTCATGCTCCGTATATCGGAACAAGGTGTAATTTAGGACATATCCTTGACATGAAATGGGATGCGGTCTCCCACTACATTGGTCTTCTTTTCATCGATGATGTGTATTATGGCATTGGTACCTATGGTTATCGAAAGGAGCTAAAAATGATGGGTAATGTGTTGATTTCAGGGGCAGGTGTAAGTTTGAGGCCAGATGCCTAAGTCTACCAAAGGAGGACTATCATCATGGTCCCGACCTACCTTATTTACTCATGTCAAGCCTAACAGGCAGGCTATCTTTCTACGTTCATATGCACCATATGTATGCCAACATGGCATGTGATTTGGGACCTAATTCCTAACTGTCTGTTGCTCACTTGGGAAATTCCTTAGGCCTAAAAGGAAAAAATCTCTATTGGCTATATATTCTTACACTTCTCAAAGACGAAGTTATAAACTTTTGGTTGTAAGTGGTCGAGCCAACACGGAAGGAAAGTTGTATAGTGGGTCAAAATCGGATACATGGACCTTCTGCCTCGCGAAGATAAAAAATTGTCGTATCAGTTCTGAATCCTAGTTGATCCCGACTCTCTGCTTGATCAGAGCATAGAGTTCATTGGTAACCACCAGGATTGAGAATTCAATTCAAACCGCGAATACCTTGCTGATATATATCGTTTCTCTACTCCGTGTTTCCGGTTGTAATAAGTCCTCGAGAAGGCAATTCTAAGGGATTGATTTGATCTAACAATAAATCTAAAGGATATATAAGTTTCCTCTAAGCGTAACTAGTTCTACGTCAAACAACTTTCCTAGGAGTTATCAAAGAAGCCTATGAGTATTAAGGAGATTCAACGAAAGAACGGGGTCTCGCTCCAACCTACTTAAGCCGACTAATTAAGTCTATCTTTCAAGTATCTTAGCATAATGAATCCTTTACATTCTTTAGTGCCTACTCGTAACGTATGAGTAGCGTAATCCCCTAGTTGTAATCCAAAGTCCATGCTTATACACTAGATGATTTTACACCATTTTTAATAAAGAAAATTATTTGTTTGTTTGTTTGGAATTGAGTTGCCCGAACATGAATGTAACTACGCTTGAGCACTTCACATATGCTTAAACCAACTAAGGGGTTCTAGAGTTCACGTTCTTAATTTGTTGGATTTCCTACACTGTCAGGTCTGTCGAAGCACCGCTCTAAGTCCAAAACTCCAAGGGCCTATTTGACAAACCACCATTTACTTTAAAAGCTTAAGCTATCAGAGTATGGTGGGTTAATGTATATCAAGGGACTCTATCACTTCAACACTATTTGGCCAGTGGTCTTAAGTTGTATTTAATAGGCTTGCATTGCTAATCCCTCCTCAGGATTGGGAGTGACATGGTTGGTAGGAGGGTGGGTGGGGATTAAAATTAATGGTATAGGCTTTAGAAATTGAGCCTCATGTGGGAAAGAGTGAGATGGGAGTTCCAAATCCTAGGATAATGAATTTCTAAGTGTTATTTGAAAGAAAATCTCGGAATTTACTTTTAATTGTGTACATTCTAAACATAGTATCGGAAAACATGGGATACACCCAATCTAGGGACCATACCTACACATACATTTATTATTACTTATACAATTCTATCCATCTAACTCACCTAATGCAGTTTGGCCGAACGGGCCCTAAAGGGAGAAAAGGGGCTGGAGTTTTGGTTCTCCATAGATTTGGTTCTCATCAAGAGTTGTAGAGGCCCAACTGACAAGGAGTAAAGAAAGAAAAATGAAGAAAATAGATGGGTTAGAGGGCTTGCCCGATTTTGAGCTTCAAATGGGGGGTGTGGGAGTCCAAATGAGGGAAACAGAGAGGGTAGGGAGGTGGGGGCTGCTGTGAACGAAGGACGTGGATGGGTTGTGGTCGAAAATGGTAGGTTAGGTGAATGGAGTGGCGATTTGAGAGAGAAACAGTAATAAGGAAGAAAAAAGAGAGCTTGGGGGTGGGATTTGTGAAGGAGGTAGGGCTTTGGGAGGTTTTCAGTGGACGGCCCACATATTAGGGGGGTCCTAAGACCCCCAAACTCGATCGGCCCGAGCCGCAGGCCTGACCCAGCCCAAAAACCGGCTAGGCCTCGCCGACTGGGCGAGGGCCTTGCCGAAATTTTTTTTGATTTTCAAAGGGGGGCCCCATGGGCATGTTCCTCCAGTCCCCTAGGCCCCAAAAAACCCTAGGTCCCACCCTGGGTACCCCTGGAAGTGCTCCGTTTGGCCCCCCGACCCCGATTCGCTCCATTTCGGGTAGTTTCGAGACAATCGGACGTATCTTGCAATCCGGAATGAGTTATCTGACGTAAAATATATGAATTTGGGGTAGAAAGAGCTAATGAAGCCAACCAACCCAGATAAGCTGGGTTGCGCAGCCCGGAATTGCAAAAAAACCCTCCGATTGACGGTTGTTTCCCTCTTTCAATTTCATTTTACTAAAAATAGTAGTTCTAGTTTGATTACTCTTCATCTGTTGGGCTTTAGGGGTTGCGGCCAACGTGAAAAGGGCGTGGAATAATTAGGAGAATGGTTTGGTAAAGCCAAATAGGACACTTCTATTTTTGGCCAAAAACCTTGCGCACTAGTAGACATCACGACCTTATAGTAAGTCGCGAAATCTAGGAGTTTTAGTTGTAGTTTGTTTCTGATTTCTTTCCCATTACTTGGTATCCCAATTTAAGGGTTTGAACTCATTTTTTTTAGTCATTCATTAATCAATTTTGAATTTATTAGAATTTATTTCTATTTTTTGCTTTTTTTTCTCGTAGATTCGAGAAGTCTCTGTGAGGAGTCCAGAGAAGCTCCGAGGATTCGGAGTAGTTATCATCATCATGCTTATCCCGTATTCTACCGATTTTCAATGGTTGGGATGAGGTGGATTGTGGTCTAGACCCGTCGTTTGACGGTCTAGAAGTGTTCCGGGATCATTTCATGCAATCTTCGAGGCTTATGGATCCAATCTCTACGGTTGATCTCATCCAAATGTGTCATTTGGCGAAATTGGAGAACCTAAGTTGTTTTTACATTCCGTCGCTCCCTTCTAAGTCAGAGTGCGTCAGTGTGCGTCGTGTGACCATAACCCAGGTCCGGTTTAATCCAAATCATGCTCTGATACCAACTGTAACATCCCGAAAAATCGAGGGTCAAGTAGTAACTCAACTCTCGAGTTTCCAGAACATCACTTGTATCATTCCCAAACATGATCCATTCTAGGGTCGTCAGTCCTAGTTAATCTCAGATGATGGTGTATTTTCTAGGTCACTGCAAAGGCTGACAGGGTTGTTATGCACAAAGGTTACACCACTCCCCCATCACCCTTTTAACGGTTTATCACTATACAGATACAGGCCTAGTTCATACTCTATATACTGCGGCAAAACTCGTCGTCTCACTGCAATTCAGAGTATGCTCGAGGTCACTACAAAGGGTTGTCAGGGCTGTTACACAGAATCATTGCATCACTCCCCCATCACCTTATCAATGTAGGCCGACAGCACGAATATAGTGTCTCATACCACCATAATCGACTCACGAGTCTGGTTGCTCACTGGTCACTACAGGGAGGCACGTGGCCCCAGCGTAGGCCAACAGCTCGACCACGGTGTCCCATACCACCATGCCCGGCTCATGAGTTTTAGCGGATCGAGGTACCATGGTTAAAAGGGATTTCACTGGTAAGTTTGGTACCCTAGGTTCAAGCTGAGGCGTCCAAACATGGTGAACATGCATAAGACAGATCGGATTGCTTAATGAGCTCGGCTAGCTCGAGCGCACAACAAGTTGAACGATATGAAGCGCATAAGCACTTTGTGTAGCCAACCACTATCACCAACCGAAGTACGACTCGGGTTCGTCGAACACATCTCACGTGGCAAATGAATCACAGCCACGAATTCAATTCTGGTACCGATTGTCTGGATTATAATCATAGCCCCAAACACAATCAATTGCAGATAGATAAAGTAGTAATGGATCAAGATTCAAATCATACAATCAAAGTCTGGTATTATCCGTTTAGGGCTGCCAGGGCTGTTGCACGCATTCGTTACACCACTCCCCCATCACCCATGACGGATCATACAACATAAACATGAATTTAAACATACGCCTTACATAAATAAAATCATACAATCATTTGAGCATGTTAACAAGCATATCATAAAGCATATTATAAAGCATGTTATAAAGCACTACATAAATAGGAATACAAACACATATATTTTATAAGTGGTTAAAGTAAACGACCCACATGGGGGAAATCATACATGTTTCTAAGGTAGTTGAGAATCTCATCTCAACACCTACCTAAGCCACCATCATCCACACACTTACTCCCACAAGCATTTTCACAAACACTTATAGTACACTATTACAACATACATAGTGTATAATGGCAAAACATGTATTAAGGCAAGTCCTTTCGCCAAGCAAGTATTTTACGCATATATAATATATTCATATAACAAATAATCATGGCAAACACATCTCCAAAATTTATATGTATACGGTACTTTCTAGAATACACTATTTCTACATACATAGTGTATATTAGCAAATCATGTATTATAGCGAGTCCTTTCGCCAACTAAGTATTTTATCCATATATATTATATTAATACAGCAAATAATCATGACAAACACATTTTCAAAATATATACGTATACGGTACTTTCTACAAATACCTAGAGTATGTAAAATTCCAGATTCTTCATCTTTAATCGAAACGGAAAACAGACAGCACTTTGTACATGTGCAATTGTATGCAGATCATGAATCTATCATTATTTGACATTGAAAGCGTTGAAAACCATAACCTATACACCTAAAGTCCGCACCTTTTGTCGTAGAATCGTAACGGAATCGATGGAATTGCTAAGCTTCTATATACGGTAGTTTGGCCACCTATATATCGACATAGGTTAGCTATTTCATAACCTACAACCTATATAACCCTAAAACAGATTAGGGTTAGGGTTTCTTACCTAGAAACGAAGCCGCAATCGCTGGGAAAGCGATTAGAATCGTGCGGTTGAGCATGGATAGCAGCAGGGAAGCAAGGCAGGGAGATTCTCCCACTCCTCTCACACTTTCTCTCTCTTTTCTCTCTTCTCTCTCTAGGGTTTCTCTCAAATTCGTATGGCTGCAATGAGAGAGGGTTTAAGGTCCTTATATAGCCTAAAAACTCACCGAAATAGACTCCAGGTCAAAGTATACTTAGGTTATAACCAAAGCGGGTCAATTTCAGCTCAACGGAGGACTTCTGGCGGGCCTCCTTGAGCCAAAGGTGGAACTTAAGCTCACCGACACCGGATCTACGTTTAGTTAAGTTTTTGTTTCGGTCGGGATTCCAGATCACGCATGGCGGACCAGTTTCAGTTCAACGGTCAGCGGATCTCGATCGGAGATTCCGAATACATGGATATGTGTATAAAATTTCTCCTGATCCGAGGGTGTAATTTGATCTGATTCTGACGATCTAGTTGCTTAAAACTGATCCGTAAGCGATACATGTCAGATTACTATTCAAGATATTTATTTTGTAAAGAAAATAACTGTTTTTACACTCTCTCGCTCTGGACTCAAGCGAACAGCCGTGGGACACTGTCTGGGTTTGATTTCTGAGATGGTTGTCAAGCCCAGCGAGGCGGTCCTAATTCCTTAACCTCGTGTTATTCGGACTTCTGACATGTGGTCCAGATCTGATACGGAGTTTCGAGATGCTCTCGAGAGCAGCCGGGTAATGAGATTTATCCTAGATTTTAGGGTACCCTAGCGTCAATGATTCTACGAGTTTTGGGTCTTGCATATCGTATTTAAAGTGATTGGTGCTAATTTCACAGGTACTCTAGTTTAACACTAGCTAATTCTCGCCTAATTTCTAAAGGATTTAGTCCTGAGTAATTTCTGTCTGAGGTGGTACCTGGACCTTTGTAGTTTGTATATAAAGTGATCTAAGTTATACTACTTAGCTAGTTTAGTTAGTGTCTAGGATGAAAGTACTTAGAAAGATTGAATGAACAAGGTGGTGAAAGGTGCGATTTGTGAAGGAAATGGGTTAAGGAGCGATTTTAGACTGTGGGATTCAGTTCTGACAAGTTAATAAGTTGTTAGGATCGACCCATTGCCTAAGGATGTCTAATCCCAGGTTGGCAAAAATCCGGGATGTTACAACGAAGATGTTCTCTTGCAGACTGAGATCGTTCTTATCTTAGAGCCTACCATCAAGGAGCTGGAGACGGAGGCCGTTCGTTTGGTTCGTGATAGATTTGACAGAGGCTTCAGTTGGAGACAAACTGGGAAGAGTTGAAGCTTCTTGAATGCACGCTAAAAGAGAGAAGAATCGATTGAGAGGGAGAGAGAAGTAGTACTCAAGGAGGTTGAACTAATGCTAAAATTGAAAGAAGCTTTGAGGTTAGAGAATGAAGAGTTGAATGAGAGGGCAGTTTTGAAGAAGGAGAGGGAAATGCTAACGAGGGAGAAGGAAGAAATGAAGGAGGAGAGGGAAGAGTTGGAGGAGGGTAAGGCGGAGTTGAAGAAGCAGATGGAGGCATTTCGTATAGAGAAGATTCAGTTTTTGAAGGAGAAGAAGTTAGAGAATCAGGCGGAAGAGTTTGAGAAGGAGGATGAGGATGCGTTAGGCATTGATATATGCGAGAAATCACTGCATTCCATTCCAGTATATAAGAGGAGACCTAAGAGGGTGATGAAGCCGTCTGTCTACAAGTGTTCTCCATTCACTTCCATCTCTGCAGTGCAAACCACTCCAAGCAATGCCGCCGACAATGAGAAACAGAGAGAATTTCCTACTTCTCTAATACCATTTGAGGCCAAGATCGATCCATTTAGGATAATATTGGAGGACGAACTCCATGAATTGGAAAGTTGGGCCTATGCAAACAAAGAATCACTAGAATTTCTTTGGTTCAAGACTATTTTGGAGAAAAATGCATGGGTTAATAGCGTGGTAAGTAAATCACACACATACATACATGGTTTTATTCAGAACACTTATATTAGAGTAGATCTTAATTTTCTATCTTTATTGATTAGGCTATTGACAAGTACATCGATTTCTTGGAGAGAAGGCACTGATCATTTCCTACTTTATATATAAAGGACTGCAAGTTCTGTCCCACATTTTTTCTAGTAATTGTATGAATTAGATCATGGTTATTATGTTATTTCATTATATGATATATGTTCTAATTTGGTATGTTGTCTGTAATAGCCATGTATCGGCATGCAAATGTTGACATTGAGAATATATCGGGATGTTGGCAATGATGAAGCGCATTTATTTTTCGAAGGGCTAGAAAAACTCACTGTGATCAGCATCGTCAATCCTCGTGACGGGCAAAAGGCCATGTGGCAGGATGAAGAGGTAATGGTGTCGTTACAAGTTATCAACGATAAGTATACCCATTTCTTTAATTTTTGGATATTGATATCTTATCTTGCCAAACATGGACAGACATACGTACTAGTTAATCACGCCAACAGTCATTGGTACTTAATGGTCATCCACCCTCGAGACTGAGAAATCATTATACTTGACAGTTTATACTCGAGGGCACTCAGTCGATACAGAGAACATATCGAGTTGATGAAGGAGGCCTTGCCTATAATATTTTATGCCACAGGAGATATCTCTGCATTGGAAGGAAATGCTTGGACGGTCAGAGAAGATACTTCTATACCAAAGCAGACGAACGGATATGATTATGACATTTTTGTCATGAAATATATCAACATTTTGTGCAGCGATCAAATTTTGTCAGGGACAAACTTGCAACAATTCACCCTCAGCTTTAGGAAGTCAATAGCCTATGATTGCCTGAGTGACCTCAAAATATTATATATTTGTCTTAGGCATGAGAGGAATCGAGAAATTTTGTGAAATGTTGTAAATTGTTGTAAATGACGTCTTGTAAAACATTCATGGTGAAATGATGTAAATGGTGTGTTATATTTTGTCATAATTTTGTAGTAAATGATGTCTTCCTAATAGTGATTTCATTGTAAATGGTGAAGACATCATTTTGCAATATATGACGTATTCACTTCACGGTCAATTCCATGCATTTCATGGTCATTTCCATTCACTTCACGATCAATTCCATGCATTTCATGCTTAATTCCGACAATTCCGCTTCACTTCACAGTCATTTCCATGCATTTCACGGTCAATTCCCTTCACTTCATGGTCTCTTCCATACATTTCACAGTCGATTCCTTTCACTTCACGGTCAATTCCATGCATTTCATGGTCAATCCCCTTCACTTCACGGTCATTTTCATGCATTTCACGGCCAATCCCCTTCACTTCGAGGTCATTTCCATGCATTGCATGGTCAATTCCCTTCACTTTACGGTCATTTCCATGCATTTCACGGTCAATTCCCTTCACTTCACGGTCATTTGCATGCATTTCACGGTCAATTCCCTTCACTTCACGGTCATTTCCATGCATTTCACAGTCAATTCCCTTCACTTCACGGTCATTTCCATGCATTTCACGGTCAATTCTCTCAACTCCGTTTCATTTCACGGTCATTTCTATGCATTTCACAGTCAATTCCCTTCACTTCACGATCATTTCCATGCACTTCATGGTCAGTTCCCTTCACTTCACGGTCATTTCCATGCATTTCACCACGGTCAATTCCCTTCACTTCACGGTCATTTCCATGCATTTCAATGTCAATTTCAGAGATTCCGTTTCATTTCATGATCATTTCCATACATTTCACAATCAATTCCCTTCACTTCACGGTCATTTCCATGCATTTCATGGTCAATTCCGGCGATTTCGTTTCATTTCACGTCATTTCCATGCATTTCACGGTCAATTCCCTTCACTTTACAGTCATTTCCATATGCATTTCACGATCAATTCCGGCGATTCCGTTTCATTTCACGGTCATTTCCATGCATTTCATGCTCAATTCCCTTCACTTCACGGTCATTCCATGCATTTCACTGCCAATTCCAACGATTCCGTTTCATTTCCATGCATTTCACGCTCAATTCCCTTCACTTCACGGTCATTTCCATGCATTTCATGGTCAATTCCGGCGATTCCGTTTCGTTTCACGATCATTTCCATGCATTTCACGGTCAATTCCCTTCACTTCACGGTCATTTCCATGCATTTCATGGTCAATTCCCTTCACTTCACAATCATTTCCATGCATTTCATGATCAATTCCAGCGATTCCGTTTCATGTCACGATCATTCCCATGCATTTCACGGTCAATTCTCTTCACTTCACGCATCATTTCCATGCATTTCACAGTCAAGTCCCTTCACTTGACGGTCATTTCCATGCATTTCACAGTCAAGTCCCTTCACTTCACGGTCATTTCCATGCATTTCCCGGTCAATTCCGGCGATTCCGTTTCATTTCACTGTCATTTTCGTGCATTTCTTGGTCAATTCCGACGATTCCGTTTCATTTCACGGTCATTTCCATGCTGGTTAAATTAATTCAGTCTTATCTTTGTGGGTGTATTAATTCAGTCTTTTGTTTGTTACATAATTTGCCGTGAAATGATAGAAGCTATTTCCCATAAGAGGTTTCCTGGAAGAGCTAGAAATGAAAAGGGCTATTTGCCACCGGATGGTTCTAAAGGGGAGACGGGCCGGTCTTCATCCGCAGTATTAAAATCACTCGGCTTACAGGAAAAAAGACAAGAAGGGGTTGGTGTATGATCTGAAGGAACAACAAGCATGGTTACTGGTTATCTTGTAAACAGTTAGGGCCTGTTTGGCCAATGGTATTAAGTTGTATTAAATGGGATTGCATTACTAATCCCACTTTGAAATACGGAATGACATGTTTGGAAGGAGTGTGAGATGGGATTAAAATTAACTTGTTAGCTTTGGAAAATGAGCCTATCCCACAGATGATGAATTTTTACTTCATCCATGTTCAATCCAAATGCAATGTAAAAGTAAATCCTAGGATTTACTTTTTAATGTATACATTCCAAACATGGTGTTCGAAAACATGGGATGCACTCAATCCAGGGACAATACCTTATACATGCATTTATTGCAACTTTTACAATTCCATTCACCTTAATCCCACCTAATGCGGCTGTCTAAACAGGCCCTTAGAGGGCAATTAAAATGCATTTATTTTCCATCCAATCTATTCATAAGGTCACAAAGACCTCGATGAATAGGAAAAAAATAAAATTTCATAATGATCCAAAAGTTTTGTGACCCCTAAAAGGGTTTCAATGGTAGACGTTCAAAGAAGCATGGTAATGTTTTCTGCTATGGTCAGACCTATAACTATGGATTATAATTGTAGCTAAATACCTGATCCATAGCTATAGAAGCGTCCCCCAATAATCAAACTCGGATCAGCATGGGCTCGTCGAACTGGTGCCCCCCCTAAATGGTAGACGTTCAAAGAAGCATGGAATTGTTTAATGCTACCGTTAGACCTGTAGCTACAGATTATAACCGTAGCCAAAGATACATGATCTGTACCTATAGAGGCCTCCCCAATAATCAAACCCGGATCAGCGTGGGCTTGCCGAACTAGTGGCCCCCCGCCACTTGCTGGCCTATCCGGCGTGGCCACGCCGATCTGGTGGCACTACAATAAATATGGTTTTTTACAATAAATATGGTTTTTACCTACGAAACTTTTATCAACGAAAATATTTTTCGTAAGTAAAGATGACTTTTACCGACGAAAATTATTTTCGTAGGTAAAAGCATACTTTTACAAACGAAATTCGATTTCGTAGGTAAAAGCCATCTTTACCTACGAAAATTTTCGTAAGTAAAGGGTTTTTAACTTCTGGTTAATCAAAACTTTATTTTTGGCTAAGGTGAAACCCATCTTTACCTACGAAAATATTCGTAGCTATAGGGTCTTTTGAATTTTTCTATACACCCCATACTTTTACCAACGAAATCGAATAGGGAAAACCCATATTTACCTACGAAAGTATTCGTAGCTAAAGGGTCTGTTAAATTTTTGAGAAATGTGAAATTTTTCAAAAACCATATTTTCCTACGAAATTATTCGTAGCTGAAGGGTCTGTCAACGTTTTCAAAAAATAGAAAACCCATATTAACCTACGAAACTATTCGTAGCTAAAGGGTCTTTTGAACATTTAAAAAAAACAAAAAATCAAAAACGTTACTTTTACCTATGAAAACCCATCTTTACCTACGAAACTAGTCGTAGCTGAAGGGCCTGTGCAATTTTTCAAAAACACCAAAAATCAAAAACCAAAAACTTACTTTCCCTACGAATTGTAATTTCGTAGAGAAAAACCATATTTTCCTACGAAAATATCCATAGCTGAAGGGTCTGTCAACGTTTTCGAAAATCCAAAACGAAAATTTTCGTAGGTATAAATGTTTATGAAAATTTTACCTACGAAATATTTCGTAGGTAAAAGTCTTTTTTAAAAAATAAAATTTCCAACTCAAAATTCCTGATATACACCTTTTACAATATAGTTCATCATATTCTTCCTGATACACACCTGTTATATAATATATTTCATCATATTCACATTCACATCCATCTAAACCCAAACTACGTAAATCCATCCAAACATAAACTACATTCATTCAAACATAAACTACATCCATCCAAACACAAACAATCTTATCCACATGACATTCATCCACGCATAAATACATATAAGTTTAACATTATAAATAAAATATAAAAAATTATTCATAGCGTTAGGAAATTGAGAATAGGTTAAGGTTTAGGTTTAGGTTTAGGAAATCGGGTTCGGGTTCGACATCGGAATCGGGTTTAGGTTTGGGTTTTCAAGTTTAGGTTAAGTTTAGGTTTAGGTTAGGGAGTTGAGAATAGGATTAAGTGTGGGTTTAGGTTTAGGATTTGAGAACACATTTAGGTTTTAGGTTTAGGTTTAGGTTTTAGGGATTTGAGAACACATTTAGGTTTAGGTTTAGGTTTAGGTTTTAGGCTATAGGTAAGGTTTAGGTTTTAGGTTTAGGTTAAGGGTTTAGGTTAAGGTCAGGTTATAGGATATAAGTTTAGGTTATAGGTTATAGGTTAAGGTTTAGCTCATAGGTTTTGGTTTTGGTTTTGGTTTTGGTTAAAGTTAAGGTTTAGGTTTAGGTTATAAAGTTTAGGTTAGGTTTAGGTTTAGGTTAGGAAGTTGAGATTAGGATTAGGTGTAGATTTAGGTTTAGGGATTTGAGATTACATTTAGGTTTTAGGTTTAGGTTATAAGTGTAGGTTATAGGTTTAGGTTTTCGTTAGGTTATAGGTTAAGGTTTAGGAATTGAGAATAGGGTTAAGGTTTAGGTTTAGGAAATCGGGTTCGGGTTTAGGTTTGGGGTTTCAAGTTTATGTTTAGGTTAAGGAGTTGAGATTAGAATTAGGTGTAGGTGTAGGTTTAAGGATTTAAGAATACATTTAGGTTTTAGGTTTAGGTTTAGGTTATAAGTGTCGGTTATAGGTTTAGTTTAAGTTAGGTTATAGGTTATAGGTTATAGCTTTAAGGAATTGAGAATAGGTTAAGGTCTAGGTTTAGGAAATCGGGTTCGGATTCGGGATCGGGTTTAGGTTTGGGTTTTCAAGTTTAGGTTTAGGTTAGGTTAGGGAGTTGAGATTAGGATTAGGATTAGGTAGGTTTAGGTTTGGAGATTAAAAAAATACATTTAGGTTTTGGTTAGGTTTAGGTTAAGGTTATAGGTTTAGGTTAGGTTAAGGTTATAGGTATATAGGTTTATAGCTTTAGAGAATTGAGAATAGGTTATGGTTTAGGTTTAGGAAATCGGGTTCGGGATCGAGCTTAGGTTTGGGTTTTCAAGTTTAGGTTTAGGTTTAAGGTTAGGGAGTTGAGATTAGGATTAGGTGTAGGTTTAGGTTTAGGGATTTGAGAAAACATTTAGGTTTAGGTTTTGGTTTTGGTTTTAGGTTTAGGTTAAGGTTATAAGTTTAGGTTATTGGGTTATAGGTTATAGGTTATAGGTTAAGGTTTAGGTTAAGGTTATAGGTTTTGGTTTAGGTTTTGGTTTTGGGAATTGAGAATAGGTGAAGGTTTTTAGGTTTACGAAATTGGGTTCGGGTTTTTTTTTTTTTGGGGTTTAGGTTTTGGTTTTGAAGTTTATGTTTAGGCAGTATTGATATTTAGGATTAGGTGTAGGTTTAGGTTTAGGTTTAGGAGGATTTGGTTTACAGTTTAGGTTTTATTGGTTTAGGTTTAGGTTTCGGTTTTGTTTATGGTTTCGGTTATAGGTTTAGTTTAGGTTTTAGGTTTAGGTTACAAGTTTAGGTTTTTAGGTTTAGGTTTAGGTTTAGGTTTAGGGATTGAGAATAGGTTAAGGTTTCGGGTTTAGGTTTGGGTTTTGAAGTTTATGTTTAGGCTAGGAGTTGAGATTAGGATTAGGTGTCGATTTAGGTTTAGGGATTTGAGTATACATTTAGGTTTTAGGTTCGGTTTAGTTTTAGTTTATTAGTTATAAGTGTCGGTTTATAGGTTTAGGTTTAAGTTAGGTTATAGGTTTAAGGTTTAGGGAATTGAGAATAGGTTAAGGTTTAGGTTTAGGAAATCGGTTCGGGACGGTTTAGGTTTGGGGTTTCAAGTCTAAGTTTAGGTTAGGAGTTGAGATTATGATCAGGTGTAGGTTTAGGTTTAGGGATTTGAAAATACATTTAGGTTTTAGGTTCGTGTAGGTTCTAGGTTTAGGTTTTTTTTTTTTTTTGGGAATTGAGAATAGGTTAAGGTCTAGGTTTAGGGATTTGAGAATACATTTAGGTTTTAGATTATAAATGTACGATATAGGGTTAGGCTTGATTAGGTTATAAGTTAAGGTTTAGGGAATCGAGAATAGGTTTAAGGTTTAAGTGTTTAAGGATTTGAGAATACATTTAGGTTTAAGTTTGGTTTAGGTTATAGGTTTAGGTTAGGTTATAGGTTTAGGTTATAGGTTAGAGCTTTAGGGAATTGAGAATAGGTTAAAGTTTAGGTTTAGGAAATCGGTTCGGGATGTGTTTACGTTGGTTTTCAAGTTTAAGTTTAGGTTTTCTGTTCGGGAGTTGAGATTAGGATTAGTGTAGGTTTAGGGATTTGAGAATACATTTTAGGTTTTAGGTTTCGGTATAGGTTTTAGGTTACAGGTTTAGGTTTAGGTTATAAGTTATAGCTTTAGGGAATTGAGAATAGGTTCAGGTTTAGGTTTTGGAAATTGGGTTTGGGTTCGAGATCGGGTTTAGGTTTGGGTTTTCAAGTTTAGGTTTAGGTTTAGGTTAATGAGTTGATATTAGGATTAGGTGTAGGTTTAAGTTTAGGTTATAGATTATAGCTTTAGGGAATTGAGAATAGGTTTAGGTTATAGGTTTAGGGTGTGGTTTAGGTTAAGGGTGTGGTCCCTGCAAATACAGATATAAACACGGCCTGTCCAAATGGTCAAGCCCCTCCAATGCTGACCATAGGAAATGGACAGCTTCATCATGGTCATAACAGCGGTTCCCACCTTTCAGAGACCCCCCCTCATCCGGATAGCTCCGACGCACATCCGGATCTACTCCATTAATTTCGAGCAAATACATAAACACGGCCTGTCCAAATGGCCAGACCACTCCAATGCTGTCCATAGGAAATGACAGCTTCATCATGGTCATAACAGCGGTTCCCACCTTCCAGGGACCCCCGCTCATCCGGATAGCTCCGACGCACATCCGGGTCTGCTCCATTAATTTCGATCAAATACATAAAACACGGCCTGTCCAAATGGCCAGGCCACTCCAATGGGAAAGGACATGATATTTCAGTGACAGCTCACCTTGGCATTTATCTTCAAAAGAACATTTGTCAGGCATTGGTCATTGACTCTTTGAGGTGCAATGCATTGAGTGACAATACCAAATTCTGGCAGGTTCTTTTTCTTCCATGGACCTTCAGAAATGGCACAGATATCAGCTTGATCTAAAACTTTCGTGGCCCTTAAACAGTTTAAAAGTGGGCCCACTACATATATGATCAACCAAAAATAATGCTAGTTCACTAATCAGTTGGGGCTTCACGTGAACGTTTTGGCAGTTTTCATACAGAGATGCAAGCATTGTAAGCATGAAGTTTGTAATGTGGAAATGGCTAGATCCCAGCACTGACAGAACCAACATGTTTTTATTATGTAACAAGATAATAAAATTAAATTGGTTCTTTTACATCGAATAGTGTCTTTGCTTCTTCTCCTTCTTTTTCTTTTTGGAAGAACTCTTTGCTTTTATTTTTAAAAGAAGAATTTAGAAATGTTTTAGGATGTGTTTGGTTGTTGCAAACTTAATGAAATATTGCAGCAACTTAGACTGATAATAACGATATTTCATGATATTTGGTGTGAACAAATGAAGTAATGCACAATTAAGAACATGCTCTATTGCAATTGAAAGCAGGTAACTAGTACAGCAGGGGGTAATGAAGTTACCAAATTCAGTTAAAAATACATAATAATAAAAACAAGACCACCAAATATCATACAAAATTAAAATTATTACTTACTTATAAAAAGAACCATAAAAGGGACAGTTCCAAAGATCAGAAAACTTACATTTGTCGCAGAAACTCCTGAAACAGTACTTGCCAGTCATGGCAGCATCTTTCATTACTTCTTTACACAGTGGGCAATGCAATTCTGGAGGAATATCACTGACAGATTGAGTTGAAGGTAACCCCTCAATCTCCTTCACAAAAGCATCTCTGTTTCAAGTTGAAAATGTCATAGATAAGCCATCATGCCTTTCAAAAGAGGAAATATCCACTTGCCTTTGAAAAAAGAATGAAAGAGAGATAAAATATCAGCTTACTCATTTGGTTTTATAACAGCAACAGCTCCACTTGGTAATGCATAGGAGCCATCTGGAGTATCCATTAGCATCGACCTTGGAATTCCAGTTGGATGTTTCAAACTTTTAATGTTGTAGCTAGGATCACCATTTGTTGGGCAATACTGAATAAAATGCCCGGGCACTTTGCATCTATGACACATATACCCTTGTGGAGGTGTCTTGCGCTCCAACAATCCACCCCAGCCTTCATATCAAGCATATCAAGCAAAATTTTAAATGTTAGAACCAGAAAGAACTGCAATGATAATAGGTTTATATATGAAAACTGAAAATAGAAAACGAGAAGATCCTCGGATTGATTTTTTAAAAAAGGTATATGCAGAACTGATGTGGAACAGGTTGTGGACAACTTCATGGATGGCTAGGATCTAAGGAAAACACGCTGAAAAGCTCTATTGGCTTAAATGCCCACTATAGCTTTGGACGGCCATAACCTCGTGACAGGTATCGGATTTGCATGTTCAAATATCGTTGGAAAGCTATCGACCAGCCTACTACATGGTAATCGACGGGGTTGGTTAGACCTGAGGGATTTCTTTTAGAAAAAGGCTGTTTTCAGGCTCAAATATGCATTTTAGCTTGCAACTTACTATTTTTAGTAAGATATGTTTTTGTTGTATTTAGGGGTTTCAGAGTCCTGTTGTGGTCCAAAGTCTATTTTTAGTCATCTAAGATGTGTTTACAAGTTTGGGTAGGACTAGATACCTTTTACTACTTTTAGCAAGTTTACTACTTCAGAAAAATCTTCCATTTTAAGTTGGATTATGAGTCTAGACCCTCTTTGCTTATATAAGCACATCAGATACAATGTTTGTAACCCATACACATTCTTCATTCAATAATATTGGAGGAATGCAAGTTATATTACATACGGAAGACCCAAGGTATTTGTACTAACAATTAAAACAATTAAGGAACATTGGTATCAGTAATAAACACAGAAAAAAAAGACATTAAATTCCATGGAACATACCAAAACCATGGCCCTTCACCATTCTATCACCCATAGCCCTTCCAAAGCCGCCTCCAAACCAAAAGTTCCCTTTGTTTTCCTGTAAGACATATCTAGAACGGTGAAGACTGTGAAAAAATTAAAAAAAAAAAAAACATGTTGACAATGGAAACACCACATCATATCCAAAAACAAATGAAAGGGACAATGTCTCACCATTACATGTCCAAAGCAGGTGTATTGACTAATGCCTTGATCCTCCTATCTTCCTCAGCCTTACTAAGATTAATTTCCACCTTCCTATCTTCCTTAGCCTTACTTTGATCATTTTGCACCAGATTGCTCAATTGCACTGGCACCACTTCTGGAATAGCAAAAAGATCATTACCAAAATCATACCCTTCTGATTCTTCAGGCTGGAAAGCAAGACAAACATATATTTATTTTGGATTTTCCACTTGTATCATTCACTTGCAATCATATAGAATAGAAAATTCTTCCAAAATCAGTGTCTAAAATGGCATTGCCAAACCAGTCCACTAAAGAGTCTTACATTTAGAGATCTCATGTCAGATGAATCAGCAACAGACATAGTGCTCATAGAATTTGAAACTTCTTCTACCTTACTCTCCCTGCGACCAGAAACAGATTGAAGCTCTTAATTTCCTCTTTAGAAATAAAGACTCGAGTTCCAAAAGAACTCTGAGAATGTAAGCCAGGGAAAAGAAGGGCCAAAACAGAATTCACTATTTTTAAATGCAAAGAAAACACGAAATGAATGATCAAGATTCAGAGTGAGATGTATTACTCTTCTCGTTTTATAACAATGCGCATGCGAGGTGGTCCGGGAACCCGGCAAACTAATATAGACGTATTTCTTGGTACCAGCATTTCTTCATCAGTATAATCTGAAGCAAAACACAACATACCACAAAGACTATATGAAAAAATACTGCAGAGAATGTCTGAATAATGACACATATTGCCAGCGAAATAAACTTATAGAAAAATCATCATCATCTAAATCTTATGTGTTGGTTGGAGTTGGTACAAGTTGAATCTCTAAAAGTACAACGGGAAGGTACAACAAGACATGGTGGAGATAGTAAGAAAAAGACTTGATGACCTATGGTTTAACTGAAGTTATGGCCTTTGATAGAGTAGTATGGCAAAACTTGAATCATGTAGCCAGCCCCAATTAGTTGGAATAAGGTTTAGACGATGATGATATAATGATGTCACCAATCATTATCATTATCATCATCTAAGCCTTATCCCAACCAATTGGGGTCGGCTACACTAATCCTGTTCTGCCATGCCACTCTGTGAACTGTCAGATTGTTGAAATAACCGCCCGTTATCAGGCTTGGGACTAGCAATGAGAGCGAAGAACTCCCACCAGCAATGTGCATGCAAAACTGTGGAAAATATAAAATCTTAAATACGGAGTCTAATCCTACGCAAAATCTCAACACCTAGAATAATCACCAATTGCAATTGGCATTTTGACCATAGAAAATTCTGATCAAATATCCTGAGTATAATCATCCCGACCCCTTCTATGGATGGGGAGATAAAGGAATGCTACCATGAGGCATTATCAATTCATGGACTTACATGAGGTGCAAACCAAAAGCATTTGAACATACACACAGAATTTGTAGATAGTGATTATGATCATTGATTTGGTGGGCCACCATGTGTCTGCACCTGAGAAGGTAATGAGATAGACTATGGTAGCCTTCCAATCAGTGAATCTCAATTGGATGGGCAAGTAATCTAGCCACTATGAATTTGGACCCTTGGACATCCTGGTGGTAGCATAAATCAATGCTCCCAATCACAAACTTGGGGATGTCTGATGGGAATGGCACTTCATAGGCACTTCTCTTTTATCATAGTTCTAAGACTCACCGATTCAACTTGAAATTTGGCCGAGTAAACTCAACTCAGCAAGATTTCAAGCTGAGTCTCTTGGAAACTCGAGCCAAGTCTCTTGGAAACTCAGTTATGGGCCTGACTCAATCTTGAATCCAGAAAGCTTGACGAGTTCAACTCTAGGCGACTCGTGATGACTCGAGGCAAGTTACACAGTGAGTCATAGAGATATTGTTAGTAAAAAGTACATGGGGAGGGTGAGAATCAAACATACAACCCCACCCAGACGGAGAGAAGCACTTAACCAACACATCAAACCAGCTACTACAATAAAATACTTCAATTTTATGCTACTTATTCCTAGTTCTAACTATTTAAGATATCCATTGGCATACCTAATATGTTTAATTACAGTAAATTAAACAGGGATTTCTAAAACAAAATTCCTTGCTAATTCAGATTTTACCAAATAATGCCTCCATGATTGGAGATAACCAAGTTGTGCTTCTGGAGGTGTGCAATTGCCAAAATACCCTTTTTTTTTTTTCTTTTTCTTTTTTTTTCCTTTATAAAATTTTGACGTCGAGAACTGTGGAGGCCCAAGTGGCATGTGTATGACATCCAAGGCATCCAACAGATGCAATCCCTTCATGATGATTAGATGAAGAAAATATATGGTAGATCTAACCATTGGGAGGGCCACAAAAAATAATTTATGCCACCCAAAAACATCCAAATTCACTTGCAACCCATCTAATGTATTGTTAGGCCCCTTTTTTTGGGGGTCACCACTTTCCGTGTATACATTAGACGGGTTGAATGCGATAGACAGATCACGTGGGCCTTACAATTCTCAACTTTATTGGTTTTAAGGGAAAAAAATAATGGAGGGCATTTCGTCACTCCCTCAAAAAGCACCTGCTGGGCAATTTGATTCATGGAGGCATTATTTCATGAAGGGTGTGTTTGGTTTTCCAATTACAATGGTAAATGGCTGGAAATGTAATGATTACAATTTCCTTGTTTCCCTCACAAGTTTGAGTCTCAATTTACAAGCCCGAACATGCCCAAAACAGAATTTCTGAGGAATTTTTACATAAAAATCCCAATTAAATATCGAGTCGAGTCAGATCAAGTCTTTGAGTCTACCCAACCCAGTTGAACATTGAGTCAAGTTGAGTTTTCAGGTTCTCATACTATGCTCTTTATAAAAGGCTGTATGAAGCATGCATCATGATAGCATTTCACATGATGAAATGCATAACACTCGTCCCAAATTACTGACATTTCATGGAGGCCAGCACTATGTAAGAGGTAGGGCCACCTTTCAATGATTCATACCATTCATCTGGCAATCATATCATGGGCAATGCTACTAGAAACTTCCTCACAGGACAACCCTGGCCATCTGATCATCAGCCAACAAAATACATTTTTCAAAAGACAAGATAGCCATTAGTCACTAGCAATGAAACATCCAACAGTAAGATGGTCGGAACTGAGGAGATTGTAGTGCATCACCTGCCCATAATTTCAGTAAGGGAAAGATGTATAACATCAGAATGGAGTGCTGATGTGACCAGAAATTGTGGTAATTCAGAACAATTTTCGTAGGGGAAAGATTTATACGATGAGAAGGACATAACTAGAATCATGGTAGTTGAGAATGATCATTGTACAATATCTATAATTACTTGAATTAATCTTTCAATCCAGTTTTCGAACAAGTGGTTGAAATTGCAGAATAATCATTCAGAAGGAACACAATTTTATTCCATACAGTAGGATAACTAAGAGTAATGCTACTTGCAGACACCAAACATAAATTACTGAATAAACTATGAAGGTCAGTTTTGTCTCTTGTTTTTTTTTTTTTTTTTCCCCTTCTCTTCATGCATTAATATGTTTGCTAGGTTTGTCTTGGCATAGCTTTAACAATGAATTATATATGCTTGTTCAGATTAGCTCGAAATGCTTGGGAGTGTATTCTTTCCTCAAATCCTTTGTTCTTATGAGATTATTGTGCGAGCTTGACAACCAATTCTATGAAAGAAGTCCTTGGCTAGACATAGAGTTTCTGTTCACAGGACACAAAGTTCCATTTAACAAGTAGCTCTCATATGTATGTGCACAAATAGAGAACTCCTCAAATAGAAATTGGGAACTCTACCCAATCCATGGTGCTGGTTGTTAAAGGGCACCACAAGGCTCTCAATGAATTTCCCTGTTGACTTCTTCTTATAAGAACAAAAATGACTGTCATAACCTTTGTTTTTAAACTCAAAATGTATCTGACAGGCGAACCGGATTCAGAGCAATGCAGTAGCTATTCAGCAAATGCTAAGAGCATTACCAACAACATTTGATAACAGATTTAATGGGGAAGCATCATCATCAGCTCTATTTTAGAACATAAACCTGCGTACAAAGTGCTTGGAAGCTACTACAATGTTTTAGGTGATTTGGAGCAGTTACAGGCCTGTTTTGAAAAGACTCATATTACTGAGTTGTATTTTCACTAAGGTTCCAGTTCTATCGTGCATCTAAGAAACATAAAATATAAAGAATATAATCTTACTCTACAAATACAAGGACCAATAGATCCCTACTTTGTACAGAACACATGCAGAGAAATACCCCTATTTAACAAAATAACAAATAGAAGTCTTTAGTACGAATGGACATTTAATAGGCGATGAGAGCCGGAATTACATTACTTACAAGTGCTAAGACAGACTACATCGACAACACCCAAGCGACTGAGTGATAACTATGCCCCGGTGCATCTCTTAAAAAAAGTCGCACAGAGTCACAAGCTTAGGGACATGTCTGCCTCATTGAATGATCATGAACAAAAACTAAATAAATCTTCCTGAAGGAATACTTCCTAGAAAATTCAGTTGGCAGGCACAAAGAAACAATTAAAAAAGGACAAAAAACCCACACATCATAGTGGCCCACACATCACAAAGAAGGAATACTTCCTAGAAATTTCAGTTGGCAGGCACAAAGAAAACAATTAAAAAAGGACAAAACCCACACATCACAGTGGCCCTCAGAGGCCCTGTCTGCCCCTAGCTAGAGATAGGAAGTCACAATGGGGATTGACGGCCCACCATTGGAAACTCTGTGGGGATTTAAAAAGTTTTGCATCAGGATATTTTGTGCCTACAGTTTATCTGAATAGTAAACCCTACGAATGGTTTGGATGACATATAAACATCATGTTCGGCATTCAAAATCCCCAAATCCCTAATTTGTAATATAAAAAATTTCCCAATTCGGGGTCCCCATTCAAATCTGTAAGCCATAAAATCCCCAAATCCCTAAATGGGGG
>JAJHSJ010000008.1:24341844-24469237 GCA_021015155.1 Magnolia officinalis
GCCCAAAAAAGAGAAAATGACCACTGTAGACAAAACCTTTTACCCAGCGGTTTCTATGAAAGAATACAAACTTTAGTTACCAATCTAGACTAGCACGTGCGGACAGCGACTTTGAGGACGAAACTACCCCTCCTTTCACGGAAACGGATTGGGTACTCCCCCTGCCACCGGCCAATGGCTGATGGTCGGTGGTCTGTGGGCCCCACCATGATGTATGCTATTCATCCATGCCGTCCATATATTTTTTCCATATCATTTTATGGTATACGACCAAAAATGAGGTATATGCAAATCTCAAGTGTACCACATTACAGGAAACAGTGTTGAATGAGCGTCGACCATTAAAAACTTTTTGGGGGCCCACTGTGATGTTTGTGAGAAATCCTCCCCGTCTAAGTTCATTCATAGGTCACAAAGACCTGGATGAAGAAGAACAACAAATTTCATAATGATCCAAAACTTCTATAACCCCTAAAAGGGTTTCAATGGTAGACGTTCAATTCCCCATTGCCTTTTACAGTGTGGTCTACTTGATAGTTAGATCTATCTTATTTTTAGTCTCAAGCCTGAATATGAGCTCGCCAAATAGATGGACGGTTTGGATATAACACAGACCTCATGATGGGACCCACAAAAGGCGGTAGGGATTACAACAGCAAAAGAAAAAAAAACTAAAAAAAAAAAAAACTAGGAACTTATGGCTACGGTTTTCATGGCTACGGATTATAACCGTAGCTATAATCGTAGCTACAGGTTACTTTCAAAAAAATTCTCTCTTCTTTTTTTTCATTTATTTCATTATTCATTTAACAGGAATATCTTCTAAACTAAAATTAGTTACTTGACGTACCACATATGATTTTGGGGTAAGAGAAGCTACTTTAGCCAACCAACCTAGTTATTTTCCAAGATTCCATTAGGTCGATGGTTGAAAATACATTTCATTCACTTCGCTGTCAATTTCAGTCACTTCGCGGTCAAACTAGAAATTGAACGGGACAAATATGAAATTGAGTAGGCAAATTGAAAATTGAGCGAGGCAAGGTAGGAATTGAGCGAGGGAACCTAAAATTGAGAGAGGCAAGTTAGGAGTTCAGCGAGGGAATCTAGAAATTGAGCGAGATAAGCTAGAAATTGAGCGAGGCAACGTAGAAAATGAGCGAGGGAACCTACGATTTGAGCTAGGCAACCTAGGAATTGAGCGAGGGAAGTTAGAAATTGAGCGAGGGAACCAAGAAATTCAGCGAGACAACTAGGATTTGAGCGAGGGAAGCTACAAATTGTGCGAGGGAATCTAGAAATTGAGCGAGGCAACCTAGGATTTGAGCAAGGCAACATAGGAATTGAGCGAGGGAACTTAGGAAATGAGCGAGGCAACGTAGAAATTCAGCGAAGAATCCTAGAAATTAAGCGAGGGAAGCTAGAAATTAAGCGAGGGAACCTAGAAATTCAACGAGACAACCTAGGATTTGAGCGAGGGAAGCTAGAAATTGAGCGAGGGAACCTAGAAATTGAGTGAGGCAAGGTAAAAATTCAGCGAGGAAACCTAGGATTTGAGCGAGGCAACCTAGGAATTGAGCGAGGGAAGTTAGAAATTGAGCGAGGGAAGCTAGAATTTGACGAGGGAACCTAGAAATTCAGCGAGGCAACATAGGATTTGAGCGAGGGAAGCTACAAATTGTGCGAGGGAACTTAGAAATTGAGCGAGGCAACCTAGGATTTGAGCAAGGCAACCTAGGAATTGAGCGAGGTAACCTAGGAAATGAACGAGGCAACGTAGAAATTCAGGGAGGAATCCTAGGAATTAAGCGAGGGAAGCTAGAAATTAAGTGAGGGAACCTAGAAATTCAGTGAGACAACCTAGGATTTGAGCGAGGGAAGCTAGAAATTGAGCGAGGGAACCTAAAAATTGAGTGAGGCAAGGTAGAATTCAGCGAGGAAAGCTAGGATTTGAGCGAGGCAACCTAGGAATTGAGCAAGGGAAGTTAGAAATTGAGCGAGGGAAGCTAGAATTTGACGAGGGAACCTAGAAATTCAACGAGGCAACCTAGGATTTGAGCGAGGAAGCTACAAATTGTGCAAGGGAACCTAGAAATTGAGCGAGGTAACCTAGGAATTGAGCGAGACAACGTAGAAATTGAGCGAGAGAACCTAGGAAATGAACGAGACAACGTAGAAATTCAGCTAGGAATCCTAGGAATTAAGCGAGGGAACCTAGAAATTGAGTGAGGCAAGGTAAGAATTCAGTAAGGCAACATAGGAATTGAGCGAGGGAAGCTAGAAATTGAGCGAGGCAACCTATAAATTAAGCGAGGCAACCTAGCAATTGAGTGAGGGAACCTAGGAATTGAGCAAGGCAACCTAGGATTTGAGCGAGGCAACTAGGATCTTTCTTCTCTGAGGGCTTTGGATTCAACGATTTTTAAGAGCAAGAGAGAAAAAGAAGCGTTGAGATAATACCTTTCGTCATAATCTCATCTACTGGAAAAGGGGGCCCTCTTGATCACTTAAAGAGATTTGTAGGTTCCGTCGCTCAATTTATAGGTTCCTTCGCTCAATTCCTATGTTGGCTCGCTCCAATTTCTACGTTGCCTCACTCAATTCCTAGGTTGCCTCGCTCAATTCCTAGCTTTCCTCGCTTAATTCCTACGTTGCCTCGCTCAATTTCTAGGTTCCCTCGCTCAATTTGTAGCTTTCCTCGTCAATTCCTACGTTCCCTCGATTGCCTCGCTCAAATCCTACCTACGTTGCCTCACTCAATTCCTAGGATTCCTCGCTGAATTTCTATGTTGCCTCGCTCAATTCCTAGTTTCCCTCGCTCAATCCCTACGTTGCCTCGCTCAATTTCTAGGTTTGTTTTGCTCAAATCCTAGGTTTCCTCCTTGCTCAATTTCTAGCTTCCCTCACTCAATTCTTAGGATTCCTCGCTGAATTTTTATAAAGCCTAGCTCAATTCGTAGGTTCCCTCGCTCAATCCCTATGTTGCCTCGCTCAATTCCTAGGTTGCCTCGTTCAAATCCTAGGTTGTCTCGCTCAATTTCTAGGTTCCCTCGCTCAATTCGTAGCTTCCCTCGTACAAATTCTAGGTTGTCTCGCTGAATTTCTAGGTTCCCTCACTAAATTTCTACGTTGCCTCGCTCAATTTCTAGGTTCTCTCGCTTAAATCCTAGGTTGCCTCGCTGAATTTCTAGCTTCCCTTGCTTAATTTCTACCTTCCCTCGCTGAATTCTTACATTGCCTCGCTCAATTTCTAGGATCCTTCTAGCTTCCCTCGCTCAATTCCTAGGTTACTTCGCTGAATCCCTACGTTGCCTCGCTCAATTTCTAGCTTCCCTCGCTCAATTCCTACGTTGCCTTGCTCAATTTCTAGCTTCCCTCGCTCAATTTCTAGCTTCCCTCGCTCAAATCCTAGGTTGTCTCGCTGAATTTCTAGGTTCCCTCGCTTAATTTCTAGCTTCCCTCGCTTAATTCTTAGGATTCCTCGCTGAATTTCTACGTTGCCTCGTTCATTTCCTAGGTTCCCTCGCTCAATTCCTACGTTGCCTCGCTCAAATCCTAGGTTGCCTCGCTGAATTTCTAGGTTCTCTCGCTCAATTCTAGCTTCCCTCCTCCCTCGCTGAATTTCTAACTTCCCTCGGTCAATTCCTAGGTTGCCTCGCTCAAATCGTAGGTTTTCCTCGCTGAATTTCTACCTTGCCTCGCTCAATTCCTAGGTTCCCTCGCTCAATTTCTAGGTTCCCTCGCTCAAATCCTAGGTTGTCACGCTGAATTTCTAGGTTCCCTCGCTTTATTTCTAGCTTCCCTCACTGAATTTCTACGTTGCCTCGCTCATTTCCTAGGTTCCCTCGCTCAATTCCTACGTTGCCTCACTCAATTCCTAGGTTGCCTCACTCAATTTCTAGGTTCCCTTGCACAATTTGTAGCTTCCCTCACTCAAATCCTAGGTTGCCTCGTTGAATTTCTAGGTTCCTTCGTCAATTCTAGCTTCCCTCGCTCAATTCCTAGCTTCCTCGCTCAAATCCTAGCTTTCCTCGCTTCCCCTTTCCTCGCTGAATTTCTACCTTGCCTCACTCAATTTCTAGCTTCCCTTGTTCAAATCCTAGGTTGTCTCGTTGAATTTCTAGGTTCCCTCGCTTAATTTCTAGCTTCCCTCGCTTAATTCCTAGGATTCCTCGCTGAATTTCTACGTTGCCTCGTTCATTTCCTAGGTTCCCTCGCTCAATTCCTACGTTGCCTCGCTCAAATCCTAGGTTGCCTCGCTGAATTTTTAGGTTCTCTCGCTCAAATTCTAGCTTCCCTCCCTGCTGATTTCTAACTTCCCTCGGTCAATTCCTAGGTTGCCTCGCTCAAATCCTAGGTTTCCTCGCTGAATTTCTACCTTGTCTCGCTCAATTCCTAGGTTCCCTCGCTCAATTTCTAGCTTCCCTCGCTCAAATCCTAGGTTGTCACGCTGAATTTCTAGGTTCCCTCGCTTTATTTCTAGCTTCCCTCGCTGAATTTCTACATTGCCTCGCTCATTTCCTAGGTTTCCCTCGCTCAATTCCTACGTTGCCTCACTCAAATCCTAGGTTACCTCGCTCAATTTCTAGGTTCCCTCACACAATTTGTAGCTTCCCTCGCTCAAATTCGAGGTTGCCTCGCTGAATTTCTAGGTTCCCTCGCGTAAATTCTAGCTTATCTCGCTCAATTCTCTACCTTCCCTTCCCCCCTCGCTCAATTCCTAGGTTACCCACCTCGCTGAATTCCTACGTTGCCTCGCCAATTTCTAGGTTCCCTCGCTCAAATCCTACGTAGGAATTGAGCGAGGGAAGGTAGGAATTGAATGAGGCAACGTAGGAATTAAGCGAGGGAACCTAGAAATTGAGCGAGGGAACTTAGAAATTGAGCGAGGGAAGGTACGAATTGAGCGAGGCAACGTAAGAATTAAGCGAGGCAACGTAGGAATTGAGCGAGGGAACCTAGAAATTGAGCGAGGGCAACGTAGGAATTCAGCGAGGTAACCTAGGAATTGAGCGAGGGAAGGTAGAGATTGAGTAAGTGAAGCTAGAAATTGAGCGAGATAAGCTAGAATTTAAGCGAGGGAACCTAGAAATTCAGCGAGGCAACCTCGAATTTGAGCGAGGGAAGCTACAAATTGTGTGAGGGAACCTAGAAATGAGCGAGGTAACCTAGGATTTGAGTGAGGCAATGTAGGAATTGAGCGAGGGAACCTAGGAAATGAGCGAGGCAACGTAGAAATTCAGCGAGGGAAGCTAGAAATAAAGCAAGGGAACCTATAAATTCAGCGTGACAACCTAGGATTTGAGCGAGGGAAGCTAAAATTGAGCGAGGGAACCTAGGAATTGAGCGAGGCAAGGTAGAAATTCAGCGAGGAAACCTACGATTTGAGCGAGGCAACCTAGGAATTGACCGAGGGAAGTTAGAAATTCAGCGAGGGAAGCTAGAATTTGAGCGAGAGAACCTAGAAATTCAGCGAGGCAACCTAGGATTTGAGCGAGGCAACGTAGGAATTGAGCGAGGGAACCTAGGAAATGAACGAGGCAACGTAGAAATTCAGCGAGGAATCCTAGGAATTAAGCGAGGGAAGCTAGAAATTAAGCGAGGGAACCTAGAAATTCAGCGAGACAACCTAGAATTTGAGCGAGGGAAGCTAGAAATTGAGCGAGGGAAGCTAGAAATTGAGCGAGACAACGTAGGAGTGATTGAGCGAGGCAACGTAGGAATTAAGCGAGGGAAGGTAGGAAAATTAGAAATTGAGCGAGGGAACCTAGAAATTGAGCGAGGCAACGTAGGAATTGAGCGAGGGAAGGTAGGAATTGAGCGAGGCAACCTAGAATTTGAGCGAGGGAACCTAGAAATTGAGCGAGGCAACGTAGGAATTCAGCGAGGTAACCTAGGAATTGAGCGAGGGAAGGTAGAAATTGAGCGAGTGAAGCTAGAAATTGAGCGAGATAAGCTAGAATTTAAGCGAGGGAACCTAGAAATTCAGCGAGGCAACCTCGAATTTGAGCGAGGGAAGCTACAAATTGTGTGAGGGAACCTAGAAATTGAGCGAGGTAACCTAGGATTTGAGTGAGGCAACGTAGGAATTGAGCGAGGGAACCTAGGAAATGAGCGAAGCAACGTAGAAATTAAGCGAGGGAAGCTAGAAATAAAGCGAGGGAACCTAGAAATTCAGCGTGACAACCTAGGATTTGAGCGAGGGAAGCTAGGAATTGAGCGAGGGAACCTAGGAATTGAGCGAGGCAAGGTAGAAATTCAGCGAGGAAACCTAGGATTTGAGCGAGGTAACCTAGGAATTGACCGGGGAAGTTAGAAATTCAGCGAGGGAAGGTAGAATTTGAGCGAGAGAACCTAGAAATTCAGCGAGGCAACCTGGGATTTGAGCGAGGAAAGCTACAAATTGTGCAAGGGAAGATAGAAATTCAGTGAGACAATATATAAATTGAGCGAAGGAACCTAGGAATTGAGCGAGGCAACCTAGCAATTGAGTGAGGCAACGTAGAAATTCAGCGAAGCAACCTACGAATTGAGCGAGGGAAGCTAGAAATTCAGCAAGAGAACCTATGAATTGAGCGAGACAGCCTAGGAATTGAGCGAGGGAAGCTAGAAATTCAGTGAGGCAACCTAAAAATTGAGCGAGAAAACCTAGGAATTGAGCGAGGAAACCTAGGAATTGAGCAAGGGAGACTAGAAATTGAGCAAGGGAGGCTAGGAATTGACCTAAGCCTTATCCCAACTAATTGGGGTCGACTAAATGAATCAATTTCCACTATTCTATTCTATCAAGATAGGTAATATATAATAATTATATATGGGAGGTATAAACTGTATCATGAATTGTATGATAGGTTAAGCATTAAAGAGGGAGAGAAAGATGCATCAAGGAAGTGGAAAAGTAAGACAGATCTAGCTATCAAGTGGACCACACTGTTAAAGGCTGGGAATGATTATGGATTGAATGAAATGGATTTTTTTACCATCGACCTGATGGAATCTTGGAAAATAGCAAGGTTAGTTGGCTAAAGTAGCTTCTCCTACCCCAAAATCATATATGGTACGTCAGGTAACTAATTTTGGTTTAGAAGATATTCTTGTTAAATGATTAAAGAAATAAATGAAAAAGAAGAGGGAAAAAAATTTTATATGCTTATATATACCTATTTATATAAATATGTATTAAAGAAAATTGTAGGTAGAATAAATTTCTCCATGTAAAAATAAAAAAAAATAAAAAAAAAAAATAAAAATTTCATAGAGTGGCATTGAGTACAGTTATGGCTACGGTTAAAATCCGTAGCTAAAGGTAAAATACCTTTTCCAAAGGAAAACTCACTGGACAGTTCTGGACCATTATCGATCGACGGTTTTTTTTTTTTTTTTTTTTTTTTTTTATTTTTAATTTTTTGCTGTTGTAATCCCACTGCTTTTTGTGGGTCCTATTATGAGGTATGTGTTATATCCAAACCGTCCATATTTTTGGCGAACTCGTATTAAGGTTTGAGACGAAAATTAAGACAGATCTAGCTATCAAGTGGACCACACTGTTAAAGGCTGTGGATGATTGAACGTCTACCATTGAAACCCTTTTAGGGGTCACAGAAGTTTTGGATCATTATGAAACTTGTTTTTCCTCTTCATCCTGGCCTTTGTGACCTTATGAATAGATTGGATGGAAAATAAAGGTTATTGTGGACCCTACAAAATTTTTAACGGTGAAAATCAATTTCCCCGCTGCTCTTTGTGGTGTGGTCCAGTTGATATTTGGATATGATTTTTTTTTTGGATAATGCTCCGAAATGATCTTGAAATATGGATGAACGTTGTGGATATAATAAATATTATATAGCTGTGGGGCCATGTAACTTTGATCTCTTTTAGGCCGTTCGTACAACTCTCAGTTGGAGGGGCGTCAGCGCTCGTCTTCGCAGCGAAAAGGAGGGTAGTTTCGTCCTCAAAGTCGCTGTCCGCACGTGCTAGTCTAGATTGGTAACTAAAGTTTGTATTCTTTCATAGAAACCGCTGGGTAAAAGGTTTTGTCCACAGTGGTCATTTTCTCCCCCAAAAAACCCCAAATCTCCCGTCTCTCTCTCTCTCTCGCGCGCGCGCGCTCTCTACGTTCCCTAACCCTAGCCTCTCATCTTCCTCCCTCCCTCTATTCGTTCCCCAATCTCTCTCTCTTTCTCTCTCTGTTCCCCAATCTCGTGCTCTATCTCTCTCCGTTTCTTGCTCGATCTCCCTCTCCCTCTCCCTCTCCCTCTCCCTGTGTCGTGCTCCCTCTCCCTCTATCAGATTCATCACCTCAGAAAACCTCAGAGGACCCTTCATCATCTCGATTGGAGTTCCATCGTCTAGGTGCATCTGGTGGGTGGTTAATCAGGTATTTAGCTAATGTTTAGTATCACTATTATAAGTATCACACACACATGATTAATAGAATTTTAATCTTACTGATAAAAGAAAAAAAGAAGAAAAGAAATCATGTTGATCTCATTTCTCATATTTTTTTAGAATCCCTAAATGATCCTCTAAAGGAGTGACTGTCAACAGATGCCATCTTCTTCATAGTTCGAGATTTCCACTTTTTCATTCTTCTTTCTTTAATCCCAATGTTGTATACATGTTCTATCAGTGATGTTCTTCTGTTCAGTTAAATCTTCCATTTATTTACAATCAGCATTTCAATTCTTTAGTCCACCATTATAATATGAGAGAAAAGACTAACAAGGACAATATACATTAGACAGTGTTTGTTGCTCATACGGATTAGTATTTGCTTCAAGATGTTGTTCCTAAGCTGTATTGTAGAATGCATTTGCTTCAGTTAAGCAACTGGTTATATCTCAGGAGTTAATATTTTCAAGTTCTAACAAAAGCACTTGCAACGGTTAGTGGTTCAACCAATGAAATCAATCTGTATGCTCAGTGATTCATGATATCGTGACCTTAGTTTACATGAAGCAGGAACAAGAACTCAATGGTTCTTGAAATTTCAAGATGATGGGAAAGCCTATTTTAGCAACTCTATTAAACTGGTATTAAAGAATTTAAATATTCACACATTTAAATCCATAGAAATTAACTTACTGAGTGCCTGTATTCATAGAAACTTAGAATATCCTAATTTGAAAATAACACAAAACTTAGAATGTATACATATTCACAAAAGGGTGCGATATGTATACATATACACACCTTACATGTGCATGTGAGATTAGCTGTTTCAGATATGCACAACTGACATGTGGAAGCACTCCATGTTATATAGTATCAGGTAAAGGCCTGAAAAGAGCATTTGAAAAAAGATGGCTGGCGCTCAATTTGATGTTGCAAATGCTCTACTCAAGCCTTTACCTAAAGTTGCAGTAGAAAGTATTCAATTCACATAAGAGCTTTTATTATTAAAAAAAAAAAGAAGAAGAAGAAAAAAAAAAAAAAGAGCTTCAAAAATCTGCATTCAGTAAAGAAGCAAATGAGCTAGACTGAAAGTGGGCCAATTTGGAAATTCATCCTGATGATGTTATAACCAACCTGTTGTTGCATTTGAAGGCAACAATGACTGTTGGTATGGGCCGTATGGCCTACAAAGCCAATACTATAAAACCATTGTACAAAAGCCGCTGTAGAAAAGGGGAAACTGATGAAATTCCTTTCAAAATCTCTCTGATCTATTTCACCTTCACTAGCAACTCGGGCACATTCGACTTGAGCTGAAATGAACAATGCCTCAAATTGTTGCAAATTCTTGTGAAAATTAAAAAACCCCACCTCCCTGTCACTTCCAAATCCAATTTCCGAAGCTAAGAAAATGGGAAGATGGCTTGCATGAACATGTGAGATTAAGATTATAGAGGAATTATGATTACCCTGTAAAATCCATTTATTTTTCCTTTTCCTATGGAATGAATTACAATCAGTGCACTCACAGCCTGGAATTTCAAGAAAGGGATTAGAATTGCTCCTACCACATGGTACTTCACTCATCCATGGTATGTTTGCAATCAAATGTGAAGAAGTATGCCTTTCAAATTTGGATATTCTCGTCTTGCCAAAAGTAAATGGTGTTTGTTTTAGTAATGCATTTCCATATTGTACTTGTGTAGATATCTAACCTTTTCTTGGTCCTTGATTACATGTTCCTTTGAGTGATAACCAAAAGTACATGGTGTTTGTTTGCAATCTTGTTACCGATTCCACTTCTATAGTGTAGGATGGTAGGGCCCATATGGGCATCTCTATGCAAATGGAGTCTGAAGTTGTGCGGAATGCAATTTGAAAGCATGACATCAAGGGTAACATTAAGCAGATGCTAGAGAGGTCAGCTTTGATACTCGGGGATTATGTGACACGGCATTGTGCATACCATTCAACAAGTTTGATTAATTGTTCAATTTTCCCTTTCACAGGATCTTGTAAAGTTAGGCTATTGCCTTGTTTTTGCATGCCATGTTATATACTTTATATTTTAACCATGATCTATATATCACGTTACTATTTTCTCAAGATTTTCCAAAACCCTTCTCCACGACATTACTCTACTTGAAGATGTCTTCCTTGAAAAGCACAAGATTCCAAGTTCACAATAAGTTCTTAATAGATTAAACATGTGATTTTTTTTTTTCTATAAATGCAAATGAACTTCCTTGTACCAAATTATGCTTTCAGCTATGTTGGTTGGCTGGGTCCTTACTCATGCCTTAGTGGTAGACTCACAAGAGTTTCAACATGAGGTCATGGGTTCGAGTACCCATTGTGGTGAAATCCCACTGTGGTGTAAGCGTGTGGGGGTGTGTGGGGGGTGAGTGCATGTGTTTTAAAAAAAAAAAAAAAAAAAAAAAAAAAAGGAAAGAAGAAGCTATTTTGGTTCGCTTTGCCAGGCATCATTCATACTATAAATTATCTGTTAATTCATGTTATCTCACATAAAAGCTAGTTTTAAGTGAGTTTTTCTATTGACAGGCTGAGAACCCAACTTCAGTACATCAAAAGAAAGGAAAACATAAATAAATAAATAAATAATAAAAGAAAAGAAAAAAGAAAGAAAAAGAAGGAAAAAGAAAGAAGAGAAAGGAAACCATCTGTCCTCGATTCTCATCGAACTTTCAAGGAACACTGAAACAAATTCTCATCATGTACAACTACCAAAAATTTTGCCAATATGTTTGTTTATCTATGGCTGGGAATTATAATTTCTGAAGTTTCCTGCATGGTTGATTAGGCAGAAAGAGTACTTTTGATCCTCTACTTTGCAGGTTTTGTCTGGTTGGTCCCTGGCCTGCATTTACATCTTGGCTGTTAACATCTGGTGACTATGGTAAAGGTAAAGATAGGCTCATATGCTTATTTACAGGAAAATGACCAAAACAAATCCAGTTGCTCCTGTTGACAGGACAATCTTTCTACCCAGAAAGAATAATTGTACTATGCTCATAAATTGTTAGTGCTATATAGATCAAGATGTATCTGTTGTGTGTGTGTATTGTCTTCTCATAGTGGTTGAGTTGAGAATGCATTGTCAACTAGAATGTAATTAGTTTTCATGATATCTCTGTTGGTCAATACAGAGTAAATACATCACTATAATGTTGCTACTTAGTGGGAGAGGTTGTCACATGTATGTGGTTGTTCTATCCTACATGTCTATAAGTTGCCACTCATGTTTTACTCTAGGAGAACTTCACGGCTGTTGAATTACTCATGCTGTAGCACATAAAGTTATAGTGCTCCTAGTTGCATCAGTTCATTTAGTCCAATTGATTGATCTCAACTGTTTGTCAAGTCTAGAACACATTTAAGGATGCTTCCATGGTTAATTGCTCATGAAATGTGCACTGGACCTAGTGATCAGTCTAGATTTATGGATTGGATAGTCCAGGTGTCCCGTACAACTAGGAGCAGTATAACTTATAGTGCTTTGAGAGTACTGGAGCATTTCTCGTTAATCTTTTTGGAGTTATTGTTCTTAGTAGCATGTTGAAGTATGTTTTCCTAATCACCCTAAATGTTACTGATATTGGATGTGGCATTGATTGAAGATGGACTCCATAGAGTTGAAAGACCACTTGCATTTTACTGTTATGTTCATAGATTGCATTTTACTGTTACAAAATTGTAGATGAACAAGGCACATTAAGTTATAAGCCTTTCAAACTTATTGCAGATTGTTGATGCTCTTTACTACAATGCAACAATGACAATTGGCATATTGCAAAAGCTTGGGGTGGCAGCAGAAGTTTCTAATCTCTGGTTTCAGATGCTACAACAGGTTGAAAAAAGTGGTTTGCATGCTAATTTTAGAAGGTGACTTCTGCTTCTCAGATTGTTTTCCTCATGTTGTAAAACTTTTCTTGGGTGATTGCAGGGAACATGATAAGAAAGTTTACTTGTTGGGATTGACTTCACTACTTGCACTTCCTGCGGACCAGTTACCTGGAGAAGCACTAGAACGTGTGTTTAGAGCAACACTTGACCTGCTTGTTGTTTACAAGGATCAAGTTGCAGGTACTGCTCATGTCATTGGATGCTTTTTCTTTTCTTTTTTCTCTTTCCATAATTGCAGGGACTTTGACATGCCGAGTTGATCATCAGTATGGTGCTAACATGTTTCTTAAATGATGTTTTATGTTTTTGTTAACAAAACTTCCAAATATACTTATTTAATTTGGGAGTCTTACATCTGAATGTCTAAGGCTGTGTCAGGATGAAAAGTTGAATCGAGTTGTGAAAAAATTGATCAAATCCTAATTGCATCTCCTGCATTCACAATGAGAAAGTAGACTCATATAGTTATGTTCCTATCAAGTCCAACTTGAGTGCAATGTAATTGCATAATCCCTCAAAAAGAACACTATGAGAATTAGATTTTGTTCATGTCAATTTGTTGGACTAATTATTGCAATTTGATTCAGTTGTGCTTCCAAACTCAGGGAATTCAGTTTCTGATTTTACTTTTAGTTGTTGCCAACTTGTAATAGATAACAATTCGTGGATTTCATTCCTTCAAAATAGATAAGAATTCATGGATTTCATTCCTTCAATGAGATTTTGATACGACAATGTTGGCATAATTCAGAAACCAGAGCTTTGCTAAGCCTACATGCCTGTGCAATAAAGCTCATGTACATGCCACACATGTGCCAAAATGGCATGATAGGTCCAAGATCCAATCAATCTGTTAGAACAGCACCACTACTTTGATGTCATAGCCTAAGAATAAGGTTGATCCACTGGTCAGGTGGGCCACAGTGTGCAAAACAAATGTATGGCTCTGAAAAACTTGGCTGAAGTTTTCTAACCCATCCACCTGTTTCCAGTATTGGCACCCACATGCTAAGTGGAGCAGATTTATTTTTGGGAAAATATGTGGAAGGTCGGACCAACCTAATGGATGGATTGGATCTCATATCCATGTACCATTCTGGCACATGTGTGGAGTGTACATGAGCATTTTTGCATGTGTGAGTGTACATGAGCCTTATTGAACCAGTGTGTGTACTTAACAAAGCTCCAGAAACTAATCATTGTTTTTTCTTCATTTAAGTATTAGTGGATTAGCATCTCAGTGCATTCCCTATATAAATTCATACAATAAAGATGTTTTAAATTTCCTTGTTCTTCAATTGTTGTTTCATTCAATTTGATCAAGTAGCAGAGCCAGGTGTTCACCAAGAATAGAAAATATGATTGTACAGAGAAAATTGTGGGAACAAGTTGGACGCTTTCCTCAATAGAACATACTATCTTAGTGGAGGATATGACAACAAAGGGAATGGCAAAGCTTAATGTGCGAATGGAACAGATTGAGGGTGAGTTGAAAGAAGCATGGATTCTTTGGTATTTTTACACTGTACCCGTTCTTATCATCAATGATGTTGAGAGAAAATACTTGCTTCCAATCTTACATAAGATGTGGTTGGAAGCTCCTGATTCCAAAAATCAGCATGATCCGCTAGCAACAACAAAAATTGAAACATCTTAGGGATCTTCCTGTACATAATTGCTAAGGGGGGAAAATGGAAGCCCACTTGATGCCGCTTCTGTTTTCTGTGTTCATTGGGTCAAATTTCTGCCAAGTGCTAAAGGCAACCTTAAGTTTCCTAATTTCTTCTTAATTTTTTATCAGTTGGTTGAATTCTTTTTTATTTTTTTACAATTTGATACAAGTTACCTAACTACAGGGAAATTCTGAAGCAAACAGGATATTTTACCTTTCCGTGCCACAAGAAGCACTTTTGGATGTTGCATCATCTATTGCCGATAATGCCCAAACCCAGAGAGGCTGAAACCGCATAATAATAGAAAAACCATTTGGGTTTGATGCAACATCTTCTTTTCAGTTGACACAATCTCTTCTGTCCAAATACAAAGAGAATCAAATCTATAGGTGTGTATACTCCCTTTTCATTTTGTTTTCAGGTTCTATTTTTGGCATCCTTGAATCCGCACTAGCTTTACTTGGGTACTTAGATTCGTTGATTTATACTAGTGGAAATAGGCATGTTTCCATTATGTGAAATATTAGCACGCATCCTTGAATCCGCACTAACTTTGTCTGTGGCAGCATGGAAAATGAAAACCACATTAGGCATGTTTCCATTATGTTGATTAATGCATAGGGAACAATTGTTAGCATGGCATTGCTAGGTGTAATTTTTGGAGCTGCCTCAGGGGTTTGGACTAATGATGTTTATGGGCATAAGAAGGCTACCCTCATTTGAGCAAGTGAATGCAGGATGGCTGCATTTTATGCTGGTTTTCCTGGTATGCTTCTTTTACATGGGCTATTTGGGAACAGTCGATTTCTTTTCTTGCTCTATCAGTTGTATTTACTATCTATCTGTGTCAAACAGAAACCGTGCCTATTAGAACTGTAAACCGGCAATGCTCATCGGGACTCCAGGCATTTGCTGATGTTGCTGCTGCCATTTTTATGTTTGGATGGATTTATTTATGTACTTTAGAGTTAAATGGATGTAAATGTGAATATGATGAAATATATTACATAACAGGTGTATATCAAGAAATAAGAAAAACAAAAACTTTTACCTACGAAACTTTTCGTAGTTATAAGTCCCATCCATGTTTTTACCTACGAAAATATTCGTAGCTAAACGTTTTGTATGTATTTTTCCATGGTGTAGGTAAAAGAATTTTTAGCTACGAGATTGATGGTAGGTAAAAGTTTTCTAGGTATTACTATCTACAAATATATTTGGTCTTGTAAATACCTTTTAGCTACGAAACTATTGGTAGGGAAAAAGTGTTTTCAATATTTTTAGTTACGAAAACATTCATAGGTATAAAGTCTTGTAAATATTTTTGGGTACGAAATTGTTGGTAGGTACAAAGTGTTTTAAATATTTTTATCTAAGTAAAAAGTCTTGTAAATATTTTTAGTTATGAAATTGTTGGTAGGAAAAAAGTGTTTTAAATACTTTTAGCTAGGAAAATATTTGTAGGTAAAAAGTCTTTAAATATTTTTAGCTACGAAATTGTTGGTAGCTAAAAAGTCTTCTAAATATTACATTTTGTCAATATTTTTACCAACGAAAATTAGCGTTGGTAAAATGTTTTGCCTACGAAAACTTTCGTCGGCAAAAGTCAAATTAGTGAGGAATTTGCCAACGAAAATAAGACTTTTGCCTACGAAAAGTTTCGTTAGTAAAAGTGGCTTTTCTTGTAGTGCGGAACCCCTATGGCTACGGATTATAACCGTAGCTATAGTTTTAGCATACGCTAGATTAACCATTTCCAAGAGGATTTGTATGTTGGTGATGCATGTACAAGAAAGACTATATACTCCTCTTTTTTGGGCTGTAATGTTGCTTTTACAAAAGAAATAGGCAACTCGCAATTGAATAGAAAAGAATATGATATTTCAAGATTGACATCGGAATTGAATTCCAAACAATCTGTACTTGCATTGCCAATAGATTGACAGAGGTTTCAATTGAGTTCTCTTCTGATTTGTCAGGTTTCATCCCATTTTTTCATTTGTTAGCTTTTGCCACATTAATACTTTGCTAAAAATGCACAAGTTCAGTTGAATTACATACTTTGGTGAAGGGAAAGATTCACGAGTTAATATTCAGGTAACCCTTGCATGGAAGTCGGGTTCATTTCAAGCCCAGCTTGAAACTAGCCCAAGTGCTCCCATGTATCCCTCAACATGAATCTTAACTGATATTGGGCTAACAAATCAATCAAAACTTAGATAGTGAATTGCAATGCACCATCGGATTGACTTGCAATCATTTGTGTAGTAATAAAGTGGAATGACCAAATAGTATTAGCTCCCGTGGCAGTTGTGTTCATAATGTGCTTCTTCTAGTCTCTTAAGTTGCAATTGCATTCAGTGCTTTTGAGTTGGGACTAAAAATAAATGAAACTGCAATTTGTGGCACTTCCTCATTATGAATATGCTTGCTAGTAAACATCATTCATCATCATCATCATTTAAGCCTTTTCCCTATTAACTGGGTCTGCCACATGAATCATGTTCCCTCATTCCACTCTATCAAGAGCCCGACCTTCAATTAGGCCATACTACCATCCCCACATCCTTTTTACCAGCCTCTAACTTGTACCAAACCATCTAATGTCTTCTTTCCATGCTGCGGAACATCATTGAGCTGTTAAAATGAATATGTTCACAATCCAATCCAATGGCCTCAATAACCAGACTGTTTGGTTTTGAAATACATTGGGGCTCACTACTAGGTAGGATCTGCACATGACATTCCATTGACTGTGTTTGGGGAACTGTAAATTGATATGGGTTGATGGTTGAATGAGTGGCGAAGCAGGAGTTGAGGTAGATTTACACTTTGATGATGCTTTAAATTCCACAGATGCAGGCTCATGGTCTGCCTATCTGTATCAATACGAATCCCTCAAAAGTTTACTAGATCCTAAGATTCAAACTCCATTTCCTCCCTCTTTTACTTTTTCATTTTCCTTGCTATTTAAATTTTCTTCGACGATATTCCTACGCCACCAAACTAGAGTTTCTTTGTTTACCGCTCGCAAATTGCCTGAAAAGTGTTCTTTTAACAGTCAATCTACTTTATACGTTGTCACCCACCTGAGGGGTGGAACTGCATCCGTGGTGGTCAACTCAAGTGTGTGTGCCTCTGTATTATTAGTAAAATGTAAATACGGAGTGGAATTGAACCTATCTCTGCCACACCCTCATCAAAAGTCAGTCTCTGCAAATATCTATTTTATAATTTTTGTTATAGTAATTTTAACCGTTTTAAATGCTTATTGCTATTTCTCCTATTTTTAGTTTGTCATTATTAAATATTGAGTTGAGTTTTTGAGTTTTTTTCTCCCTATGTACGGTATTGGCACATGTTGAAGAGCAGAATCTCTCATACGCGTGTGAACATTTCACAACCAACCTGGGAATGGGTACGAAGCTGTGGATAAATGGTATCAGAAATGTTATTATTATTATTATTTAAAAAAAAATAACCCGAAAACATACTTTTCCTTTCAATATCTATGAAATCCTTCTCTGGTTGTGAGGACAAGATCTGAAAAAGACCGATTTACCCTTACTTGAGATGGCCCGATTATAAAACCAGTCCATTCAGGCCCAAAAACATACACCTAAAAGCATCTATAACACAGCCTTAAACATCCCAACTTTTTTGGGCCCACCACAAATCCCCTCCGTCCATCATGTGAATCACACCTGATGAATGGGTTTGATGAAGGACATGTACCAGATCCTTGTGGATCTGGCTGATTTCTGGCACAGGGTCTAGAATCAAGCAGCTTACCTAATCCACAAAGTGGATTTCACATATACAGCATGGACCCAAAGAGGTTAGGTGTTTTACATGCTGTGTAGTTCAAGTGTCTTCTATCAAAGACTCGAGTCTCCCTTCCATGTATCGGACTTTGTCAACCACGTCAACTCCATCATGGACATGACTTGATAAAAGAATCAGGCTCGTCGCTGATTTGGTGGGTGGGCCTAAACACTGGAATCAACGGACAACCAAACAATCTGACTCAACATACCAGTAGCCTTTGTCATGAGTGGATCACTTGATCACTGAAATGAGCAATTCAAACAAGGGCTAGGATTTTCCAATATGGAAGAATCGGTGCACTTGTACCAACTCAAGCCATAAGATGCTCTACATGTTATGGAGGTGAAGAATCATACAAAGATGTCACATTGTAAGATTTGAGGTCATAAGTTGAAGGTTGGTTGGTTGGTTCAGAACTTTGACCATATTGGAATATCTTGCCCACTAAAGATCCTACCCATCCACTATTTTCTATCAATGGACCAATTAGGGCTACAAGATCATGATTTTGAAACGGTGTACGGGTTTCTCAAATGATCCCAATGGTAGACGTTCAAATAAGTAAGGTAATGTTTAATGCTACGGTCAGACTTTAAACTGCGAGATCCCTTCTTCAGTTACAATGAGTCACATGATTATCAGGATCTTGCTCCAATCAACAGTACTTGTCATTTCTAATGTAGTAGGTAGTTAATGAAGCAAGCAGAGGACTTGTAAGGTTGCTAGCCTTTGATGTTCCCAATTCTGTACATGTGGACCCCATATTTGGTGATCCAGACCAATAATTTGATGGCCCTGTAATTGGAGGGTGCCCCAAAAGATTCTCAGATTAGAATTCGTAATCCTTCGACTGGTGACCTAAAACATGTTAAGTGTTAAAGAAAAAGAAAAGAAAGATATGGTCCATGAATTCAACTGAAAAAGGACAGATCAAAAATTTCCATTCTGGGAGTCATTTGGGGCATCTGCCCAAGGTTGGGGCCCATCATATTAACAGTTTGAATCACCAAAGGGTCACATGCATGATTGGGATTGACAGCAAACTGTACAGACTACTTCATATGTTCATGAAGGGCAACTTGGAAGTCATAAGCGTGGGTTCCTTCTCGAAAACATATACCAATGAAAGCATGCCGTAGATGACCACCTGCACACGTGTCAACCCAGTGAGCATCAAAGATTAAGTGGACCACTGTAAAGAGGAATGGCGTCCAATAAGCGCTTTCCTTAGCAAGGGAATATGCGCCACAATTACAATCCCAACAATGAAGAACAATGAAATGTTTAATGTCAAGAAAAGCTCCCTGATTTCGTGAATCACAAAGGCAAGTTTCCACATTCTCAATTCTAAACTCAGAGGAGAACAGTGTTCGGCTACATTCTAATAGTAATTTTTAGGTTAGTATTATTTCTTACTCTGTTTTTTTTTTTTTTTTTTTTTTTTTTTTTTTTTTAACGGGTAAAAGATTACAGGGAACTATGAAAGCATATATCTAATATGCTTGTGCGGGTGTGTCATAAAGTCTAGCTTCTAAAAGTAGCCATTTTGGATGTCTTGTATCTGTTTTTGTCCTGGCAGACATGTCAGTTTCCAGTTTATGTAGTTTTTCTTTCTTTAAATTAATAAAAGCTTATGTTGTAATATGATTTCAAGTGTTTGATTGGTTGGTTTATTTATTTTTTGGCTTTGCTGCATCCAACGTTTATTCTTTTAGCCCCGGTGTGAGAATATGTGACGTCCGTGTTTTGGTTGAGACAAACACTTGCAAAGCATGATTGGGTTTTGCATTCCCTCTAGTGATACTTCCCATTTTCAGGCAGGAAATGATGAAGAGGTAGCTGATCTCACTCAATCAAATTGTGGATAACTAAACCTGTCTGCACAGTTTTTTTCATTTATGATAATTACCAAAATAATAATGCAGGTTCCACATTAAAAGAAGAAAAAAAAATAAAAAACCCAATGAGTTGATTTCCTAGATCCATTCATAAAGGCCTGCAATTGTTCAAGAGCAAGAATGACGAAGACGGACAAAGGTGACCAGTTATTGCTACCTACTGATTCAGACAATATGATAACATTGTTACGTCATCATCTAAGCCTCATCCCAACTAAATGGGGACAACTACATGAATCATTTTCTGCTTTACCACTATAAGCAGGAAGTTATGGCACAAGTTTGACGATATCTGCCAACCTGACGCAACCCTCCTTTTTCTGGGCTTGGGACAGGCAATGTGAGCACAAGACTCCCATAGGCACAATTTAATTGACTATCACATACAAGCCTCAAGGCTGACCAAGCACTGTAGGCCTCATGGAGAGGGGCAGTTGCCAGGCAAACACTAAGCATGACGCCTGATTTGCTCTCTGATGTGACGAAAGCCTTTTAGCCGACTTCAGCATAGAAAATAACCAAATGCTGTATGCATACGAGACAAAGGATCGACTAACCTCATTAGACATTGATGGGGTTTTTCCTCCTCAGTTCAGAGGAGAGACGGTGCAGTGGTTGAAATTTCGGAGGGTTTCATCGCACTGCTCGACCGGTCGTAGGTGGTCTTCGACCGGTCGTGGAAGGCGCTCGACCGGTCGTAGGTTCGAGCCCTGGCACGACTCAAAGTACAGCGACATTGGGTTATTTTTCTCCACAGTCTACAACTAGTCGTAGGTGAGCTACGACCAGTCGTAGGAGGCTAAGACCAGTCCTGAAATTTCCAGGACCAGTCCTAGGTTACGCAGATTTACTTCCTGATTTTGCGCGAAATTGCGGATTTGAGTCCTTTCGCAACAGGGATACTGAAGGAAGTTTCCTAAACTATAAAAAGGGGTGCCAAGGGATTTTCTAGGTAATACAAGAGGGTTTCCTAAAGCTTTACAAGAGTTTGCTAAAGGGTTTAGGGCTATCAAAGGTGAGAGAGAAAGAGAGAGAGGAAGCTTGTAGAAGGGAGGTTATGCTCATATAGGAGATCTATTGTGCACTTGATATCTCAGCGCTTCTACGTCCTCGTAATCGGTTAGATCTCTCCGTTTCTCTTTTATTCTTTATTGTTTATCCACTCTTGCGTGAGTGAAGATAGTTGTAACGTTCTACTTCATAGTGGATTGTTGATCTGGACAAGGTCCCGTGGTTTTTACCTCTTTGAGGGTTTTCCACGTAAAATCTCTTGTGTGGTGTGTGATTGTTGCTTTGATTTATTTCATTATTTTATTATCCATAATTCTGGTTTGTTCTGGAGGGCTAGATCCTAAGGTTTTGTGCAAGGCCCCCAACAAAGTGGTATCAGAGCTAAGTTCATTGAACGGGTAGGATCGGTTTTTGAATTATGGAAGGTGGCTCATTAAGGATGATCAGCCTCAATGGTTCTAACTGGACCATATGGAAGGCTAAGATGGAAGACTTGCTTTATTGCAAGGACTTGTATTATCCAATTCAAGGTATATCAGCAAAATCAAAGGATATGACAGATGATGATTGGAAGAAGGTGGACCGAAAGACGGTAGGGTTTATTAGACAATGGTTGGATGATTCTGTATTCCATCATGTGTCTACGGAAACCTCAGCTGCTAGCCTATGGCTGAAATTACAAGGGCTGTATGAGAGGAAGACAGCCGGTAATAAAAATTTTCTAATAAGGCGACTTGTGAATCTCAAGTTCAAGGATGGTGGTTCTGTGGCCGAGCACATGAATGAGGTCAGCAATATAGTGAACCAACTCTCCTCTATGAAGATGGTCTTGGATGATGAATTACAGGCTTTGCTATTACTTAGTTCATTGCCTGACAGTTGGGAGACATTGGTGGTGTCTCTAAGTAACTCCGCGCCAGACGGAAAGATATCCATGGAACAGGTAACTAGCTGTCTCTTTAATGAAGAGACAAAGAGGAAGTCTCAGGGGTCTACTCAGCAAGAGGCCCTTGTGACACAGGAACAGGGAAGAGGAAAGAACAGGAAGGGCGGAAAGGCCTGAGATAAATCAAGAGGCAAGTCGAGTAACAGAAAAGATGTTGAATGCTGAAACTGTAGCAAGAAGGGTCACTTTAAGCATGAATGTCGTAAGGCCAAGAATGACAAGAAAGGAAAAGGGAAGGAAGATGAATCAGATTCCACTGCGGTCGCTTCAGATGGCGACGTTGTAGTTATTCTTTCAGCAGATCACGATATATGTCTCACGACTACGAGTCAGGACACTGACTGGATGATTGACTCGGGAGCTTCTTTTCATGCGACTCAACGCAGGGACTTCTTCACAAGCTACAAGTCAGGCGACTATGGGACTGTGAAGATGGAAAATTCTGGCGTATCGAAAATCGTGGGAGTTGGTGATATTTGTGTGAAGACTGATGTGGGCTGCACATTGGTTCTCAGGGATGTGAGGCATATCCTAGACCTTCGCCTTAACTTGATGTCGACGGGAAGGTTGGATGATGATGGCTATGAAAGCCGGTTTGCTGGTGGGCGCTGGAAGCTCATCAAAGGTTCGTTGATCGTGGCCAGAGGAAAGAAGTGTTGCACCCTTTACAAGGCAAGTGTCAGTATGTGCAAGGGTGGGATGAACGCAGCGGAAGATTCAGCTATTGACATGTGGCACAGGCGTCTAAGCCACATGAGTGAAAAAGAACTTCAGTTACTAGCAAGGAAGCGGCTCCTTTCAGACGTGACAGGTACACCTCTCAAAACCTATCTTGATTGTTTATCAGGGAAACAGCATAGAGTTTCATTCATTAAAACTGCTTCTCATGTTAATAAAGTGCATGCATTAGATTTGGTTTATTCTGATGTTTGTGGTCCTATGAGGACAAAAACCTTGGGTGAGGCATTGTATTTTGTTACTTTTATAGATGATGCATCTAGGAGGGTTTGGGTTTATGCTTTGAAATCCAAGGATGAGGTCTTTGGTGTGTTTAAATTGTTTCATGCTATGGTCGAGAGAGAGACAGGTAGATCATTGAAGTGCATCCGCACTGACAATGGTGGTGAATACATTGACGACTTTCACGAGTATTGCAAGTCCCTGGGTATACGGCATGAACAGACGGTTCCCAAGACCCCTCAGAATAATGGTGTAGCCGAGCGAATGAATCGCACCATTGTTGAGAGAATCAGATGCATGTTATCCCATGCAAAATTGCCCAAGACGTTCTGGGGAGAAGCAATGCACACGGCGGTGTATTTGATAAACAGGTCTCCATCAGCCCCATTAAATGGAGAAGTACCTGAGAAGGTGTGGACTGGACATGATCCATCGTACAGTCATCTCAGGGTGTTTGGATGCAGGGCATCCGTTCACGTACCAAAGGACGAGAGGTCCAAGCTCGATATGAAGATCAGGCAGTATGTGTTCTTGGGGTACGATGATGCAAAGTTCGGTTACAGATTGTGGGATCTGACTGAGAGGAAGCTCGTCAGAGCAGAGATGTGGTTTTCTTTGAAGATCAGTGTATAGAAGACATTGGTAAGCCAGAGAAGAACCAGCCTAGTTCAGGTGAGCTAGAGGACATGGATCCGGTTATTCCTCCCGTGGTGCCTGATAACGGGGGAGTACAAAAGGTGTAGAGGACGAGGGAGTTCCTTTAGAAGATGGACCAGGGGAGCAGGCCCCACTTGATCCACCTGTTGAACCACAGGTGAGGAGGTCATCTAGAGACAGACAGCCGTCCAAGAGGTACTCGCCGCATGAGTACATTATGCTGACTGATGGGGGAGAGCCAGGAGATTATTCTGAGGCCCTAGCCGACGAGCATAAGGGGGAGTGGTTGAAAGCTATGCAAGAGGAGATGGAATCCTTGCATAAGAACTACACCTATGATATGGTGAAATTGCCTAAGGGCAAGAAAGCTTTGAGCAACAAGTGGGTGTTCAGAAAGAAGGTTGTGCAGAAGATACCCTACGCGTCAGCTGTAGAAAGTTTGATGTATGCTATGGTATGTACACGCCCAGACATAACATATGCGGTTGGTGTTGTCAGCCAGTATCTTGCCAATCCTGGCAAAGAGCATTGGGCAGCGGTGAAATGGATACTACGGTATCTAAAAGGCTCATCCAGGTTGAGCCTATGCTATGGTGATGATAAACCTGTGTTAGAGGGCTACACAGATGCAGATATGACAGGTGACATAGACTCCAGGAAGTCTACATCGGGGTTCATGTTCACGTTTGCAGGGGGAGCGGTCTCTTGGCAGAGCAAGCTACAGAAGGTCGTAGCATTGTCGACGACAGAGGCCGAGTACATTGCAGTCACAGAGGCATATAAAGAGACGCTTTGGATGAAGAAGTTCCTACAGGAACTTAGCCTGAAGCAGGAGGAGCACGTGGTCTATTGCGATAGTCAGAGTGTTATACACTTGAGCAAGAATCCAAGTCAGCATTCCAAGTCAAAGCACATAGAGATTTGGTATCACTGGATCAGGGATACTTTGGAACAGAAGGTGTTACAGCTTGAGAAAGTCCACACGGACGATAATGGGTCAGACATGATGACCAAGGCTTTGCTCAAGGGCAAGTTTGAGGTTTGTAGAAATCTGGTTGGCTTGAAGAAGGTGAATTCCTCCTGAGTCGGAAAGGGGGAGATTTGATGGGGTTTTTCCTCCACAGTTCAGAGGAGAGACGGTGCAGTGGTTGAAATTTTAGAGGGTTTCATCGCACTGCTCGACCGGTCGTAGGTGGTCTTCGACCGATCGTGGAAGGCGCTCGACCGGTCGTAGGTTCGAGCCCTGGCACGACTCAAAGTATAGCGACATTGGGTTATTTTTCTCCGCGGTCTACGACCAGTCGTAGGTGAGCTACGACCAATCGTAGGTGAGCTACGACCAGTCGTAGGAGGCTAAGACCAGTCCTGGAATTTCCAGGACCAGTCCTAGGTTATGCAGATTTACTTCGCGATTTTGTGCGAAATTGCGGATTTGAGTCCTTTCGCAACAGGGATGCGGAAGGAAGTTTCCTAAACTATAAAAAGGGGTGCCTAAGGCTTTTCTAGGTAATACAAGAGGGTTTCCTAAACCTTTACAAGGGTTTGCTAAAGGGTTTAGGGCTATCAAAGGTGAGAGAGAAAGAGAGAGAGAGGAAGCTTGTAGAAGGTAGGTTATGCTCATATAGGAGATCTATTGTGCATTTGATATCTCAGCGCTTCTACGTCCTCGTAATCGGTTAGATCTCTCCGTTTCTCTTTTATTCTTTATTGTTTATCCACTCCTGCGTGAGTGAAGACAGTTGTAACGTTCTACTTCATAGTGGATTGTTGATCTGGACGAGATCCCGTGGTTTTTACCTCTTTGAGGGTTTTCCACGTAAAATCTCTTGTGTGGTGTGTGATTGTTGCTTTGATTTATTTCATTGCTTTATTATCTATAATTCTGGTTTGTTCTGGAGGGCTAGATCCTAAGGTTTTGTGGAAGGCCCCCAACAGACATAATAGCAGCGTCAGGGTCATCTACGATTGGTGAAAGTGTTCCATCATAATCCATAAATAATGCAAGGGAATCGCCTTTCGCACATTTCATGATTGCTCAAAAGAAGTTAGAGCAGATGGATATTTCAACTGCACAAGTGGAATAGAACATGAACATAAGCATCTAAAAACCAAGAACTAAAAGAAAATATCCTTAGCTTTGAATACCAACAGAAACTAAACTTACCACCCACAAGTGATACGCAGCATCATTTTCATCTGACACAGCCTCAATATTTGAATCCTTGATTAGCATTTTGCGAGGTGATGAGGATTTCATAGCATCCAACCAACTGTTGGCACGGACATCATCGAGTTTTCCAGTAATCGGCGTTCTCCATGGAATCATCAAATACAATGACGAAGGAAACGACGACGCTGGTGGTGGGCAAGACAACAAACTAGAATGCAGGCCCAATCTCGACTTGTTTGTGGGAACGGGATCAGGGAGAAGAGGGGCAGACTTCAAGTCCATTGGATCATGCTCAAGTTCTATGCTTTCGTGCTAAAACAAATGTGTGTTATTGAAAACTGGTTGAAAATGAGATTGTCAGATTGTAATACTCAAATGGAATATATATCAAACTCTTTTATCTATGAAAAACTATCTCTTCAATGTTTTCTTGTCACTGCTGATATGTGTACAGTCCATCAAATGCAGGCTTCTTAAAAATGACAGTCACAAATGTGTTAAAAGAAGAACAGTAGCAAAATGTGGTTTGACCATCCAAGTGTGGAATTCTCCAGACAAAGGGTGGAAATGATCTAAAAACTCAGATGAATGGAATACCTTCTTATTTTCAGAGCTACAGTGCATTTATGTCAGGTGACTGAACATTTGTACAAGGAAGCATTCTGCATGATACAAATGAAATAAACACAATTAACTCCTTGTAGCATGTCTGTATACATATAACATATCTATGTAACATAAACAAATCACAAATAACAAAAAGAAAAAGAAAAAAAAACATGAGATGGATTTGCAACTGTTGCCAGCCTAAATGTTCACATGCTAAAAAATCTGTGGCAGATCATTAATAAGATTCCATAGTTGGTCACCTGTAACTCACGAGAAAATTAAGATTCCATAGTTAGTCACCTGAATTAGCAAAGCACACCTCCAATTGGTACCCACTGAACATGCCATTGCATGCTATTGTTCCAACAACCTCCCTTTACAAATGGTATTGTTCCAACATTCATGTGTATCTGCATAATTACAATTTGTCTATGGATGCATATGTATGTACGAGGGCACAGTAAACAACAGAATGATTGTTGTGAAAAAAGTACATTGAAGCCTATTATAATAATTTGGTTCCTTGCACAAACATCTACAATAGAGAGCAAAATCCAATGTGACCATCAAGTCATAATTTTGATAACTCATATCCCATCTCAAGCATATCAATCATATCAAGTTGCGGAAATATTCATACAAATGCAAATAAAAAAGATAGAAAAGTTCATAACCTATAAGAAGCTGTACTTTTCCTTGGAGGTATCTGTCCAACTCAAAAAAGTTAGCATAATGAATTTGTATCAGATGGTTAGATTACAAATAAAAGGTACATAATTAGTTGGCTTTTCATGCGACATTGGTGCGGAAATGATGAGGACATAATTAACCCAACACATAATGCAATACTACGTACACAAGGTAAACTAAAGTGGAAACAATTTTATTTATAATCTGAGATTGTACATTGTTCCCATTCACACCTAACTAAGTGGAAAACATAATTAACCCATCTACTAACTAGTAAACTACTAGGTGGAAATTATCCACTTCTTACAACACAGTAAACACAATGCACATAACCACAAACATGGCTTCACCCGAGACCTAATGGTCCTGTGAATCAGTCGGATGCGGTGCTGCTCCATCCTTTTGAACACAACATAACACTTCCTTCAGGGTGCGAAAGATCTTCTGGTTTCATTGCTCCTGTTCGGTCTTTTGGGTCTTCATTTCAGCCCTCGTATCAGTTAATTCAGACTGAACCGAGGCCAGCTCCTCTTCCACCCGACTGAAGCGCTCATGTATAAGCGGGGGGCCACAAAATCTTCATCAATGTCTTCATCATTATCTTCCTCATCCTCCACTTCTTCTTCATCTTCTTCATCTTCCTCATCTTCTTCATCCCCAGATTCTTCAATACTACCCCGGGGTTGATTAGAGCTTTTTTCAATACGATTTATGGTATCCTCGTTGATCACCTTAATCGGGTATGGGACCCCGTCGGACTGGTTGAATTTGTATTGGCATGCCACCTTACAAATTAGACGACCAAAAGGAAGAGATAATTTTTCACGCTTTCCTAACGCGGCCTTCACAATCTATCTCAGCACAAGGGTGGGGATACATACCTTTTCTCATTGCCCCACCCGGTAGAGGAATTCTACCATATACCGAGAAACCTCAGGACGGTTGCTGGATCTCGGGTACACGTTATACGTGCATATGTAGTGAGAGAAGGCGGTAGTCTCGTGTCAAATTTCTGGCTTTGATGCTGGTACCTCTTCTCCATTTGACGAGTTTTCCGCACAAGTGGAGAGCGCGCTCGTCCCATGCCCACTTATCCTCCTTGACATGCATATTGCCAAGTTCCATACCGAGTAAGGTAACGATGGATTTCACACCAATGTCGTACATTTGTCTGCCAAGGATAACTTTGAATCCAAGAGGTTTGATCTTGGCATCAACAATTCGTGCGTAGAATGCTCGCACTAGATTCTCACTGGCGACCTACGTTGCTTCAAACATCGGTCCCCAACCATTGTCTAGGATGCAGTCAATCAAATCATACATGACGAAGATGTTATTATCCACATTTGCCTCGATGCTTGAATCTCCTGAATTCAATGCCAGGCAGACGACTCGATCGGGGGAAGAACGTGTGTCGAAATTTCTCTTCGACCTCTTTTCGAGATCGGTCCTGCATTATCATCATCGAACTTGCTGAACCTTCTATCACGGCTTGGTCTCGCTTGCTCGCTATGTTTTCCCTTCGATCTTCTCCCACGGCTTGACCCCGCTTGAACAGGGGGTCGCTCTTTTCTTTCCCATGAGGGAAAGCACCAAGGTAACAGTGAAAAAGGAAGATAAGGTTGCAAGGAGGCTCATCTTTATTCCTTGGTAGGTGATGGAGATAGAAGATGAGTTTTTGGCGTGCAATAGAAGAAGGGGGACAGCTCGCCACTTGCTGGAGTTCCCGGCGGGAGCGCGCCGGTCTGGCAGGTCAGCCCCCCCCCCCATTTGTTGGTTGTTCGGTGTGGGCTCGCTGAACCAGTGGCACCCACGCCACTCCCTGGACATCCCGGCGGGGGCGCACCGGTCTGGCGAGGTCCCCCCAAATAAATCCCCCCATTTTCACTCATTTTGATATATATATATATGTATATATTTTTGTGTTAGTTTGTTAGTACACCTAATGTCAGTTCACACTTCACTGTTAGCCACCCCCACTAGGGAATCGATACCAAGACCTCAGTGTTGAGACGAGGTATCTTTCACTTGGTCTACCACTTGATTTCCTGGATCAGGGTGACATTTTCTCTCTCCCATGTTAGTGGTGTGCATGCCCTTCAAACCAATGCAAGTTAATGCTAGCGTTTTCTATTTTAAAACCCGAAACTTCAAATGACGTAGAGTACCTTGTATTAGTTTTTTATAGTTGAGAACGGTCTCCTACAGGTAAGGTATTTAATAACACGTATCGTTGAAATTACCTAATGGCCAATCCAGCTAAAATATCATTTCTAGCTGGATTCTGGTTGATTTGTGCTGAACAGAATGAGAGATACTTTGCTAACAATCATTAGTGTCCTGGTAAGGTGTTCAAATGGTATAATTGGATGTTATCTCATGGGCTATTATTCTACTAAATAGCGGCAAGATCAGAAACTATTCTATACTCTCAGAAGCCTGTACGTTACAATCTAATATTCAACTCTTCTGAGATTATCTGAGAATATGAGAAAAGGGACTTGAAATGATATGCAATGTCTCAGGCTTTTCATCGAATATATGGACAACAATAGATTATTTATAATGGTCTCTCAGAGATAAATCATTTAAATAAAATAATACAACAACTTTTGAAGCTTAATCGCAGCCCATGATTGTTACCTGCACCCTCAGTGGTCGAGATAAGGTAACCTAGGGTTAATAGCAAAAGCAAATCCTAAAGAAACATCAAGTGCCACTAATCAAGTAAATATCCAAGCACAAGACCAAAATATTATCTAAGCAGGCAAATGGTCCCAACCATACACAGTCCATTGAAGAGCCTTGTTGATCATTTGGGCCCTACTAAGGAGAAATGGAGGGGAGTTCAGATTCTTACCTTGGATCAAAGGTAGCTTCTACGATGAAAGGGTCGAGATTTCCGACAATGCACCCACACACACTCCTTCCATCACTTTCTTTATCTTCTCTCTCCTCTATCGCTCTCTCTTTTTTCTGGAATTGTTGTAGGAGTGAGTGAGAGAGAGAGGTTAAAGGGTTTTATACCATGGTTTTAGGTGAGTTCGCCCTGGGTTCCGCTAATTCATCCAAATGGCCGTGTGGGACCCATTTCCGATGACCGTTTCTCGATCAAGGGTCAGATCTGGCCGCCCTGCTACAGGGACATATCTTCAATATTCAATGTGTAAATTTAGATGAAATCTGACCGCCGAAATGCCCCAATTCACTGTCCCAATTGGCAGGGCCATTTGTTTAAAAAGCACAAAATTTTATTTCAAGGCTAGGGCGATTTGCACTTTACAAGTGCCGACTGGACGGCGCGATTCGTTCATTTCCAGGTGTGGTCCGAATCTGTCATCCACGATGTACCACAAGCCCAGTGAGCCCCATGACCTCCCATTCAGTTAGATTTTTTTTTTAGTTTCATTGGGCGATGCACAGCCCGAAAAGACAGTCGCCAAGTACAATTTGCGCAGACTGGCTCTACGGCCTGTGTTCGGCCCAATAAAACCAAAGGTCAGAGGAATGCCGCCTTGTGCCTCTCTTTTAATGGTATAATGATTTGAGGACCAGCAAGATAATTCAATCAAACCATCCCTCGGATAAAGCCTCCCAAGGCTACCGTGAAATGCATGGAATTGACCGTGAAGTGAAGGGAAATGACTGTGAAATGCATGGAAATGATCGTGAAGTGAAGCAGAATCGCCGGAATTGACCATGAAATGCATGGAAATGACCGTGAAGTGAAAGGAATTGACTGTGAAATGCACGGAATTGACCGTGAAGTGAAGGGAATTGACCGTGAAATGCATGTAATTGACCGTGAAATCACCGTGAAATGCATGGAAATGACCGTGAAATGCACGAAATTGACTGTGAAGTGAAGGGAATTGACCATGAAATGCATGGAAATGACCGTGAAGTGAAGCGGAATCATCGGAATTGACCATGAAATGCATGAAAATGACCGTGAAGTGAAAGGAATTGACCATGAAATGCACGGAATTGACCGTGAAGTGAAGGGAATTGACCGTGAAATGCATGGAAATGACCGTGAAGTGAAGCGGAATTGTCGGAATTGACCGTGAAATGCATGGAAATTACTGTGAAGTGAAGCGGAATCGCCGGAATTGACCGTGAAATGCATGAAAATGACCGTGAAGTGAAAGGAATTGACCGTGAAATGCACAAAATTGACCGTGAAGTGAAGGGAATTGATCGTGAAATGCATGGAAATGACCGTGAAGTGAATCAGAATCACCGGAATTGACCGTGAAATGCATGGAAATGATAGTGAAGTGAAAGGAATTGACTGTGAAATGCATGGAATTGACCGTGAAATAAAGGGAATTGACTGTGAAATGCATGGAAATGACCGTGAAGTGAAGCGGAATTGCCGGAATTGATGGTGAAATGCATGGAATTGACCATGCTAATTCAACTGCTGTTTCATTTCCTCAATGATGAAAATATTTACTCTCGACCATGTTGATCTGTTAGTGCACATTGGGGTGCATTTCTCCAAAACTCATTCTTGAAGGAGAAGAATCTACTCCAAGGAAAAGGTCTGGTTGTAGGCCTCATAATTATTGTGTCAGACTCATCCAACAATTATGCTTGTCGTAGCCCTAGTTGATTAATGATAGTAGTTTATCTGGAGTTGCTCAACAAAACTGATTCGGTCCTGCCGGCTCTGCCCATTTACTATCTTCCTGGTCACCCCTATTAGGCCATAACGCAATTATGTCCCTCATTGTTGGAATTGGTTATTCTTAATTTAGCAATTGAAAATTGCCAAGTTTACACCCAATTCTCCAAAACATAACGACGTTGGCACAACCCGATATAAGCCTACCTATCTGAGGCTTCACTAGTACCTACATCAATTATATGCCTGGTTGGTGTTTTAAAACACCGTCCCATGTGGGAGTGAGTAGCTAACTCAGTGGTTCCATTAGTTCTAAGTTACACATGTTATCGACACAATCAGACAGTTAATGATAAACAAGAAATCAAACAATTCCTAGATACTCTTGTTAAATGTGGATATGAAGATATGACATGATGCATACCCTTTCCAAACAACACTCCTTCACACGCGACTCCAACCACTTGGTTCGCAAATAACAACACTCCCTCAATGTGCGACTTCAACGCCTGTTTCGCCACATTCTAATCTAATGCGATGCGATGAATGATCATGTTAGCCGAGTAATTATTAAGTTCCATTCATCCAGCATATTGGCGAAGCTAAGATACTGGCTTTATATCACAAGTCTTTATCCGAATCACGTGGCTCGTTGCCGCACGTAGCGACTCCTTACCAGTGTCCCTTGATCCAACTTTAGGTATCACCCGTTTATCTCACAAATCAACAATTCCAAAGGTACGGTATGATACTTAAATGTATGAGGATCAACTCGGTATGAATCGTCATCTAATACTGGGTATGATCACTCAGTTCCTAGGTGCGAGCTTATCACATAAAACCAAAACACATAAAGGAAAAGGGCTCGTCACCCAATTCCATTCACGCCCGAGTCATTTGAACGATACTCTGGCACGGAACCATCGACCGGGTAATTTGACGGGGGCCATTCGAACAATGATTTATTACCTCCATCAGCGCTCACTGTCACTATGGGGAGGCTCGTCACCCCAGCATAGGCCGACAGCTCGGACACGGAATCCCATACCACCATGCCCAGCTTATGAGTCTTAGTTGCTCATTGGTCACTACGGGGAGGCTCGTCACCCCAGCGTAGGCCGACAGCTCGGACACGGTGTCCCATACTACCATGCCCGGCTCATGAGTCTTAGTGGGTTCGTATCGCACTAGCGGTTATGAATGGACACATTCATTGGAAACGAGGTATCCTAGATTCCATTTAGTCGTGTCATACATTGTGAACATACATGGTCAATCGGTTAGTGGGCTAATTCGATTGACCTGGGAGAACCACGACACAACTAGCATTGGGTGCAAGCAGCCCGTGTAGTCCAACTATTGTCGGTCGTCCGTATTCAACCTAGGTCGATCGAACAAGCCTAAGGTGGCTGCCTTAACTCGGGCCACCCCTTGGTTTGAGCGATTTACCGACTGACCCAACATTATAAGCAACCTAAGCATCACTACAAACTTAACAATTTGTCATGCCGTTAACATAGATTCAACGACACAACCACATAGGCGTTTCATCGAACATGTAAGCATACATAGGATAGTACGTTCACTAAGGTATTAAATCAAATATGTGAACATGCATAAAGTAATACAATCACTTAGGTATTAAATCAAGCACATGAGCATCAAAAAATTAATACATTCCACCATTCAAGCATTTCATCAAACACGTGGGCATCCATATTCAACAAATAGCATAGATTATAGACAAATCAAAATATTTACATATTACCATGTACAACTTCATCTACAAGCATCTACTCATTAACTAAGACCCTCAAGGGTCGATAAATGATAACCTAGAGATAATGGTCCGTACCTTGTGACGTTTTGCCCAACTAATGGCGCTCTTTGGGTTAGAATTTTGAGAAAGATCATTGAAATACCTAAGAGGCATACAAGCTTGTGAGAATGAGGATAAACAAGTATTGAAATCCTAAATTACAAGTGGTAATTCAACACTTACCTCCATTTATTATCGGGAAAACTCCGACGATGACTCTTGTTACGTTGAGGCGGCTAGATATGGGATGTGAGGGCGGATGTGCACCAACACCCACAACCCAAGCTCTCTCTCTTCTCCTTTCTCCTCTTTCTCTTCTTCCTTTTTCCCTTATTTTTTCTCTAGCTTTAGGGCATGAAATTCATATGGGAGAGGGGGTGCCCAAATAAGGCCTTTATATAGTGTCAGATTTGGTGTAAATGGCCCTAAGGGCTAGGTTTTTACTATACTAGCCCTAGGGGAGTATTTTTCTACCATTTGGGGGCCACTACGGGGCGTAGGAGTTGACATCCACCGTTGGATAGTTGGCCCTAGCGATGATCTACTTATAGACACAATCGGCCTATCATTTCGATGCGTCGATCGAAGGGTATGATCAGAAGTCTGTTCAATGGTCACTGATAGTCGATTGGGGCCGCGACTATACGGATATGTGTAGACAAATATCTTTAGTCGGTATCCCGAATTTGGCCATAAACCGACAGTCCGAAAGTTACAACTTTGCGAAAGAGTAATGGACTTATTTCACTTAGACAATTTGCGAAAGAGTAATGGATTTTCACTTAATTTTAGATATATATTCGAATTCGCACAACTCAAGCACTCGCCTTGCGAGTCCAAGTTAAATGATTTGAGACGCGATCTCGGCTCGATGTCCCACGATGGACGTCAAGCCCACTAAGACGAATATATTTTTATAGTCATAGGTTCAGTGGCCTACTAACGAGCGGTCTAGAGCTTGTTTGGATAATTGGGACATTTCTGGAATGAATTGGGTAATGAGATTTCTTGTGCGTAATAATTAGGGTCTGGATCAGGTAAGTATGTAGTATGGCCTATTCGCAATTAGGGAAAATGCCGATTTGGTTAAAGTCAGTCTAAGTTGTTGGTTTTTACGCTAAAGGGGTAACTAATTGATTTGGTTTGTTAATTAAGATCCGACCCCCACTTGTCTCGGCTTTGGGTAAATCTTTATTTAGTTACGGTTGTCTTGATTAGTCAGTGATTGCTAAGTCAACTAGATTTGGACCCTGCGTGAACAAATCCCGAGGCTAAGTTCGATGTTTGAGTGATCGGGCGGATTCGTTGGCTTCTTACGGTTGATTGATCAGATTTGTGTGGTTCTTTACTGGTACTACCCGTATAGGCTCACTTCGAGTGTCAAGGATCAATAATCGACACAATAAGTTAATTATAATGAAAAATTGTAAGGGTTTTTCGAAATCCAAAATCGCGAAAATCCAGGACGTTACATGGTCGGAGTAGATCTTATATATATGACTCGGTGGGCCATATTAAAAATTAAGGTAGTCCTTTTCTCCCTTTGTTAAACTTCTTCGGATTCTGAGAGAAAAGGTGCGTGTTTCGAAAAAAAAGGGAGTGGATTAGGTGCAGCCTGTCCTAAGTAGTACTGTACATTCCTAACCCTGGGGCCTACCTTGATATACGTATTGTATATCCATTCCCTACATCCATATTTCAACTCATGATAGGACATGATTCAAAAAATGAAGTAGATAAAATTCTCAGGTGGACCACACCACAGAAACTGTGGTGATTAGCCATTAAAAACTTTTTGTGGGCCAAATGTTTTGAATCAAGTTGAAATTTGTTTTTTATTTTTAATTTATTTCATTAAGGTCTTGGTGAACTTATCAATAAGGTGGTTGGCAAGTAAAAAATTACGGTGAGCCTTAGGAAATTTTTAATGGTAAGAGTTCAATGTCCACTATTTCCTAAGGTGTGTACCACTTGAGATTTACAACTGCTTCATTTTTTAGATTAATGTTCTAAAATGAGCTAAAAAAACAATGGATAGCGTGGATATAAAATACCTACATCAATGTGGGTTACATGATCAAGGACGAACTGTGTTGCATGAGGAAGGGGCCGCACTTAATCCACCTTTTTTTTTTCAAAAAATATAATAAGCACTTTTTTCTTGTAATGGAGCCCAAGAAACTTAAACGGCTGAAGAAGAATGTATAACCTTATTTTTATTGGGTCCACCATGATGTGCATGTGACATCCAGTCTGACCGTCAGATGTGTCATATCATTCTACGTCTTGGTACAAAATATCAAACTGACTATTAATTCAAGTAGGCCACACCAATAGAACAATAGGAGAGAGAGAGAGAGAGAGAGAGAGAGAGAGAGAGAGAGAGAGAGAGAGAGAGAGAGAGAGAGATGTCAACCTCTGATTTTTATAATACTCACGGTCGTGAGTAAATTTAATCAACTCCAACCATTAGATGCCACACCAAAGGTTAGACGTAGAACTCAAAAATTAGGGCCATACTTGATTTAAGTGTACCTCATCAAAGGAATTATTTTGGAAGGTAAGCTTTTTTCGTACACTATTTCCAATTGTGTGGTCCACTTGAACTATGGATAAAGTTGATTTTTGGTTCCTAGGTCTAACATGGGTTGACATACATGATGGTCAAGGTGGATTTTACATTAACACAACAGTGGGGCCCACCCAAGCCGGGGATCATTCTCAAGAGACCTCTTAAAAAGCTAAGGTGAAGCAAACACCCTCTTTCTCAGCATTAAATGCCTGGTTAGTGTGTGAGCATTTCTCATATATATATATATATATATATATATATATATATATATATATATATATATATAGGGAAAAGGTATAATGAGCTCGAGCGTACTACGGTCGTCCATGAGGTCGAGCTGTGTGGGCCCCACCGTGATGCCTTTCGAACATCAACACCGTCCACTAGATGAACCATTCCATCGTGGGCCTGGACGGCCCAAAATCAAATCAATCCGTGACTTTTGTGGGCCACACCATATAAAATCATGGGCCCCACCCTGATATATGTGTTGTATCTATACTGTTCATTCATTTGGATGGATCATTTTAGGGCATGAGCTGAATGATGAGGTAGATCCAAAGCTCAAGTGAACCCCACCACAGAAAACAGTGGGGACAATAACGCCCACCGTTGAAACCTTTATGGGGCCCACCATGATGTCTATTTGAGATCCAACCTGTTTATAAGTTAACAAAAACATGCAATAAGGGAAAACACAAATATTAGCTTGATCGAAAACTTCCATGGCCTCAAGATGTTTTTACGGGTAGGCGTTCAATCCCTACTTTTTTCTATGGTGGGGTCCACTTGATCTTTTGATCTGCCTCATTCTTTGTCTAGTGTGATAAAATGATCTCTCCAAATGGATGGGCGGTGTGGATAAAACACAAACATCATGATTGGGCTCACAGAACGTAGTGACATCACTTCAGTAGTAATCTGCGTCCAATGCTAGCGGGGTAGCGTAATTTAAGGTAGTAATTAATCCTAGTAATGCTGGCATTATACACATAAAATGTTGTGGACCACACCACTGTAGATAGTGGTGATTGGCTATTATAAACTTCTTACGGGCCATAAAAGTTTTAGATGAAGCTGATATTTGTGTTTTCACTTTATCCATGTCAGCGTGACCTTATCAACAGGTTGGATGGCTAAAAAACATTAAGATAGGCCCTGAGAAGTTTTTAATGGTGGGTATTCAATATCTACTTTTTTCTGTGGTGTGGTCCACTTAAAATTTGGATCTACTTTATTTATGGAATGATATACTGGAATGATGTATAAAAACTGATGGATGGCATGGATATACGGAGTATACATGAAGGTGGGCCACACGGTTAGGTAATCACCCTACTGCTTTGTTACTAAGTAACACTGATCAACTCTCTCACCAATCTCAGGAGCATCCGACATTTCTGGAAACCAATCGTCCAAGATGTCCACTTTTAGTTTTGTACAGGGACTACTGTGATGTGTACCACGAGATCTACTCCGATCATTGGATGTGTAATCCTGTACAGGGTCCAGGGCCCAAAAAAATCATGACTGATATGTTATTCAAGTGGGCCGTACTAATAGAAACAGTTGGGAGAGACATCCACCCTTAATTGTTATCAGGCTCACCGTGATGAGCATGTGAAATCCATTCCAACCACTAGATTCCACACCAGATTATGCTAAAATGAAGGCTAATAAATCATTTAAGTGGGGCCATACCAAGGGAAACAGTCTCCGGTGTAAGCATTTCTTGTAGATTGTTTTTAATCGTGTTGTCTATCTGAACCACTGATGAGGCTGATTTAAGGGTATGGGGTGTAACATTAGGTAACTTAGGTATTGGCTGAGGCGGATTTTACATGAACACCATGGTGGGGCCATCCCAAGCCGTGGTCACTTTTCCATGCTAAAATCAAATTAGTGTGCAGTGAAAGCATTTAATTACAAAGAAACTTTTCATTAAATGCATAACTAGTTGGATGAAAATGTAAATGTCCCACTAGTTGTGTGCGAGCATTACTCTCTCTCTCTCTCTCTCTCTCTATATATATATATTATATATATATATATATATATAATATATATAATATATATATATATGTTATGGGGAAATCCAACTCGACAAGCCAGTTACAGACCTCGGAGCTCAAGGGGTTGACTTCCGGAATGTATGAATGAGAGGTGGGGCCGAGTCATCCCTCGGCCTATCCTGACTTCGAGCAAAGAGCAACCGTCATTTCAAATCGGTCGATCTACACTCCAGTCTTAGTCCGAGGCCATGTGTCACGCCCTAAACTCGGAAAACGGGCTTTACAAAATTCTCGATTAGCAAATCCGGTGCCGACAGCCTCTGTAGTACCCCATAAATCATACAGTGTCAGAAATACTGGCAAGTTCATGAATCATACGATATTAGAGTAAACAGAAATACGGACGAGTCTGTGAGTCATACAATATCAGAATAAAAAAAAATGCTAACAAGTCCATGAGTCATACAATATCAGAATAAACAGAAATGCTGACAAGTCCATGAGTCATACAATATTAGAATAAACAGAAATGCTGATAAGTTCATGAGTCATACAATATCAGAGCATGCAATGCAGATCGGTTATGCAACACGGGGTCATGGTAAACCAAATGCTATATGCTGGGGATGCATTGCAACATGCGGTGTGAAAGAAATGACCAAGCTAGAATGTGAAGTCGGGATTATAGTACGTGGTATCGCAGACTATGGAGTCCATCACAAGGGCTTTTATCCAAACCAGTCTCATACCTAAATTTGAATAGCTAGACTCAATGTGGTAAACTCCAGATCTCAGGTTGGTCGCGCACTCCAACCGAAATTCCGGTCATCAGGAAGGTACGCATAATGATTTGGTTGCGCACCACCAGCCCGTGAATAAATGAATAAGTCAATGCTGAGTATACAAACCCCTGCGCAGTAGCATGCCACCTGCCAACCACTGGTAGCTCGCCCAAGCCGTTAGGCCCTGCCCACATCAGCGTCCGCTCACGTGTTGCCTCCAAGTGTAGAGGTTCGTAAGTAATATCCTGTGAATACAGGGTCGATCCCACAGGGAGATGAATTGCGAGAAGGAGAAAATCAAATGCAAAACAAACTAAGTAATAAAAACTAAAACTGATGATTTGATTTTGGAATTTTTAAATGGACGTAATTCAACTGAATTAAAATAACACCCAAGCTACAAAGTTCCACACATAGGTTAATGTTCCAAAATCATGATGACTTGGATAACACAACTAGGATCTGAGCACTATGGTCAGCCTAATTGAAAAATAAAACAGTTTAAATATTTCAATAAATGATATAAAAGATTACAAAATCATGGATTTGCACCATTGATATATATTCTCAAGCGTCAGTGATTTTAAGTATTCAATATCAATGAGATAATGAATATCAAAGAAATATAGCAGGTTAAGAACTTCTCCTACTAGGAAATCTGCTTGATCTAGGGTAAGCCTATCCATCAATGTGAATCTCATATGATGGAAACATATGGATCTCACAAGAGGATAAAAAAAATAAAACCTAAACAATAGATAACATGCATACATCATTCTTCTCATCATTAAAACAATCAATCATCATAACTTAAAGAATTATTAAACCCATGTGCTTCCCTTCTAGCTTGGGCTAGAGGGAACTTAGAAAAACATAATTAAATTGCAGAAAGAAAAAAAAAAGAAAAAAAAAAAAAGAAGAAATAAATAAACGTAAATAAAAAAAATCTTAAAAAAAAAACAACTTATAAAACTTTAATAAAATTAAAAACTCTTTAAAAACTCTAATTCTTGCTTTGGGATGCCTTGAATAATGCTTAAAAATGCCCTAGGAAGCCCTATTTATAAGTGGGGAACTCCAATTTTCGTATAGAGTTGGAAAACTCTAGAAACTGCCTCAAATTTACACAGTTTCCCAAAATAGACTTCTCGCTGCACGGTTTTGTTAAAATAGTCTTTCCGCTGTGCAGTTTCCTAAAATAGACTTCAAAACTTCAGAATGCACTTTTCAGGACGATTTCAGGATTCTTCACTTCAAATCTTCGATTCTTTTCAATCCTCACTTAGTTTTCTTGGATCTTTGGCGTCTGAATTCTTCAATCTTGATTTCCTAAGATCCATCCATTGCCTTGGTGATTCTTGAGCATCAAATCCATGCTTTTTAGCACCCTTTTTCAATCCAAGCTCTTAAATTCACCTTGCAACACATACATGAGTAAAATAGAACATTAAGCTAATTCATGTTCATAAAACCAAGATGTAAATGGAGAAAATTATGCATTATTTGAGTCTCAACACACCCCCCAACCAACATTTTGCTAGTCACGAGCAAAATAAGTGAAAAAAATAAAAATAAGAATAAAAACTAATTTTAGAAACAAAATTAAAATGAAAATAAATTCTAACTACACCACTTTCACAGGTAATCTCGATTGCATTTAGCACGTGCAACAATCCGTTAAACCCCTAGGTTTCCCCTAGTTGATGAGTTATAGTCTCGTGAGGGTTTCCAGAAATATTTCCCACAAACATTGAAAATATGAAAAATAGTTCAACACTCAGAAATTTATACAGTTATGCCTCCATTTATCATATGAATTCCAAAACAAAATAATACTTACCCTAAGTCTGAAGTTAGTTAGAATCTCAATTTTCTAATCCATTACATCCTTGAGTTCAGAGACCTAATCAAAATTTAGAATAGTTATCGTCCAATATACTTAGGTGCTCCGTGACACTAGTCTAACTTTGAGAAATATGCATGTTCTCTATCCTAACTTCTTTTTTATTATAAACCACCCTTAGATGAAGATTCCCATCGGGTTTGTTTCATAACCTAAGGTATCGTACATGTAATGGTAACGGTAATGGATACTTAAGTATCCTTACTCCGGATTACTGACACGATTGTTATGGTCATTGCATTCATGTTCTATAATAAAATTTTCTTTTTCCATCACTTTTTTTCCCTTCAATATTCTCTCTTTTAAGCATATATCAATGGTACTAGTTCATTCAACCTTGTTTGAATCAAAAGTTGTTATTGTAGTTCACATATCATATTCCTCACTTAATTAGCTAGGGTGTATTGTGAATTCAGTACATCAAATTACAACTCACTTTTAACTAGTGATTAGATAATTGAACTCAAGTCTATAATTTTCAGTTATCAGATTTCTGACTACTATCAACCTAGACTAAGTATTAACTTTGCCTTTGGAATTCGCATAATATCATGTTCACATTCCTGTATATAAACATATTATTTTGAAAATGTTGAAAAAAAATTCCCCATAAACCTTTTTAAAAAAAACTTGAAACCTAAAAAATAAAAAAAATAAAAAAATAAAATTGAAACCTTTAAAAAAAAAAAAAACCTCACATGGATGACTATCCACACCCCAACCTAAAATCTACATTGTCCCCAATGTAATGATAATGTAATGCAGAGAATAATAAAAATAAAAGAAAGGGTGGATAGTACCTACCATGAAGAACTCACCTGCTAGGTGACACTAAAAAAATTTGAATATGATACAAATCCTACACAAATGCTACGTCAGACTAGGAGCATCAATTTAAATATTCTGGCTCATGAAGAGGGATGAACTCCTCTCCCAAATGAAAGTTTTCTACATAAGGCTTCAATTTCTGACCATTAACCTTGTACACATTTCCATTATGTGGATTCTCAATTTCAATATCCCCATGAGTATAAACATTCTTCACAATGAAGGGGCCTGTCCATCTTGATCTTAATTTTTTTAGAAAGAACTGGAGACGGGAATTGTACAATAGGACCTTTTGCTGAGGTTCAAAATTCTTCCTCAGGATGTTTTTGTCATGAAAAGCTTTGGTCCTCTCTTTGTAGATTTTAGAATTTTCATAGGAATCTCTCCTTAACTCCTCTAATTTATTCAAATCTAATTTCCTTTGTCCACTTGCTTGGTCCATATCAAAGTTTAATTTCTTTATAGCCCAGTAGGCTCTATGTTCCAATTCCACAGGCAAGTGGCAAACCTTCCCATATACCAATCTGTATGGAGACATTCCAATCGGGGTCTTACAAGCAGTCATATAAGCCCATAAAGCGTCTGATAGTCTGAGGGACCAATCCTTCCTATCTGGCCTTATAGTTTTCTCTAAAATGTGTTTGATTTCCCTATTAGAAATCTCAGCTTGCCCACTCGTTTGTGGGTGGTATGGGGTGCTCACTTTATGCTTGATGCCATATTTCTTCATCAAAGTCTCAAATGTCCTATTGCAAAAGTGAGACCCGCCATCACTAATGATGGCCTTTGGAGTTCCAAATCTAGAAAAAATATTTTCCTTTAGGAATCATATGACCACTTTGTTGTCATTGGTCCTACTTAGAACTGCCTCAATCCACTTTGAAACATAGTCCACACCAACCAATATATAAAGAAATCCAAAAGAAAATGGAAATGGGCCCATAAAATCAATACCCCAACAATCAAATATCTCCAATGGTAAAATTGGGGATAAAGGCATCATGTTGTGCTAGGACATTTTTCCCAACCTTTGACATCTATTACAAGCAACACAGAAAGCATGTGTGTCTTAAACATGATGCGCCAGTAAAAACCACACTACAGGATTTTTGCAGTGGTTTTCTTAGCAGAAAAATGGCCACCACATGCTTCCATGTGACAAAAGGAAATAACACTATGAACTTCATCCTCTAGAACACAACGTCTAAAAATCTGATCAGTCCCATATTTATATAAATACGGGTCATCCCAGAAGAAGTTCCTAACCTCAGTTTCAAAATGCTTCCTATCTTGTGACTTCCAATGATATGACATTTTTTCCGTTACAAGATAGTTCATTATATCCGCATACCAAGGAAATTTGGAGATCACAAATAATTGTTCATCAGGGAAAGTGTCCTGGATATGCATCTCCTCGGTGGAATCATCTAACACCAATCTGTTAAGGTGATCGGCCACTACGTTTTCTACTCCTTTCTTATCTTTTATCTCTAAGTCAAATTCTTGGAGTATGAGGATCCATCTCAAAAGTCTCGGTTTTGCATCCTTCTTAGATAACAAATATTTTAAAGCCGAGTGGTCCGTGAAAATGACTACTTTGGATCCAAGCAAGTAGGACCTAAACTTATCCAAAACAAAAACTACTGCAAGTAATTCTTTTTCAGTTGTTGAGTAGTTCACTTGGGCTGAGTTTAGAGTTCTACTCGCATAGTGAATAACGTAGGGTCGTTTATCTTTCCTTTGGCCTAAAACATCCCCTATGACATAATCACTTACATCGCACATTAGTTCAAAAGGAAGTGTCTAATCTAGTGGACGCATGATAGGTGCAGTGGTAAAGGATGATTTAATTTTTTTAAAGGCACTTGCACACTCATCTGTCCACTTAAATGGGACATCCTTTTGAAGAAGATTAGTCAAGGGTCTAGTAATGGCACTAAAGTCTTTGATGAATCTTCTATAAAAACCAGCATGCCCTAGAAGTGATTTAATATCTCTAACAGTTCGGGGGATAGGTAGATTAACAATAATGTCGAGTTTTGAGCGATCTACCTCGATTCCATTTTTGGAGATAACATGGCCTAAAACAATTCCTTTTTGAACCATGAAATGACATTTCTTTCAATTTAAGACAAGGTGCTTTTCTTCACATCTAGATAAGATAAGAGATAAATTGTTGAGGCATTCTTCAAAACTACTCCCAAATACAGAGTAGTCTTCCATGAAAACCTCAAGAAACTTTCCAACCATATTCTAAGAAATACTTAACATACACCGTTGGAAAGTTGCTGGGGCGTTACACAATCCAAATGACATTCATCTGAAAGCAAATGTACCAAATGGACAAGTGAACGTGGTTTTCTCTTGGTCTTCCAGAGCTATATCTATTTTGTTATATCCGGAATATCCATCAAGAAAACTATAGGAGTGACTTGCTACCCTCTCTAAAACTTGATCAATGAATGGTTGAGGGAAATGGTCCTTCTTTGTCACCTGGTTCAATTTTTTATAGTCAATGCAAACATGCCAACCTGTGGTGACACGTGTTGGTATGAGTTCATTATTAGAAATTTGCACAATAGTTATTTCGGATTTCTTTGGGACTACTTGAGTTGGACTCACCCAAACACTATCGGATATTGGGTAGATGATTCCCACATCCAATAATTTGATCACCTCATTTTTTACAACTTCCATCATGTTTGGATTGAGATGCCTTTGAGGTTGTCTAATTGGTTTGGCGTCTTCATCGAGGTGGATCCGATGGGTGCATATGGAAGGGTTTATACCCTTGATGTCAGAAATGGTCTATCCCAAGGCTCCTTTGTGGTCCCTTAGAATATTCGACAATTTAATCTCTTGATCCTTGTCTAAAAATGAAGAGATCACCACAGGATAAGTTTTATTTTCACCTAAGTATACATACTTAAGCTCATTTGGTAGTTGTTTTAAATCAAGCTTTGGAACATTGGTTGGTGATAACAGAGGTCACGAGTCCTCGAGAGATAGGATTTGAGTGCGCGGTCTCCATTGATATATACCAATGTCTTGGGTGGTAGTGCTCTCATTATCATCACAAATTTCAGCAAGCACTTTTTCTAAATCAAAATTTTTTAAGTCCCCAATGACTTGAATCAATTCCTCAGTCAGACTACGTTCCAATTCCTCTTCTTCTATCAAGCAGTCCATGAAATTCAGCTCATGGATCTCATTATTATCAATGCGCTGCTTACGTAGATTGAAAATATTTAGCTCTAGGGTCATGTTAACAAAAGACAAGTTCATCATTCCATTCCTGCAATTTATGATTGCATTTGAAGTTGCTAGGAATGGGCGGCCTAAAATGATAGGAACTTAAGCGCTAGCATTTACACATGGTTCAGTGTCTAGTACAATAAAATCCACGGGGAAGTAGAATTTCTCCACTTAGACTAGCACATCCTCTAAAATTTTTCTTGGTACCTTAATAGAGCGGTCAGCGAGTTGGAGTGTAATCGTGGTTGGTTTAAGCTCGCCTAACCCCATTTGTTTGTAAATCAAATAAGGTACTAATTGACACTTGCACCCAAATCTAGCAAAGCATGCTCAATTTGAAAATTCCCAATAATAAAAGGAATAGTGGGACTTCCTGGGTCTTTGTATTTGTATATGACCCTTTGTTGAATGATAGCTCTCACTTTCTCAGTAAAGAAGGCCTTTTGTGCACATTTAATTTCCTCTTTATAGTGTACAAGTCCTTGAGATATTTAGCATATGATGAAATTTGTCTAATGACATCAAGCAGAGGAATATTGACAGTAACCTTTTGGAGCACATCCAACACCTCTTGATATTTTATGGGGATGGTCGGATTCCGAAGTCTAGATGGGAACAGAATTGGAGGCTCATATGACTTAGTCTCTTTATCATTTTGTTGTTGTGGCTCTTGAACCATAGCCGGTTCATCATTTTCTTGAGACAGTGGCTCATCCTCCTGTATTTTTACCAGTTGCATTATCTTGTTATCGACCTCTTTTCCACTTCTCAAGGTAATGATAGCCTTAGCTTGTTCATGATGTAGCTCACTTGGATTTGAGTCTCCAATGAAATGTGTGTTTCTAGGATTTGGCACAGGTTGAGAAGGAAGCGTGCCTTTTTCCCTACCATATAGTTGAGTCTCAATCCCAGCCACGACCGTCTTTAATTCCTGATTTGATTGGATTAGAGACTGATTCATTTGAGCTTGAGAGTTCATGAATGCGGTCAATGCATCCTCCATAGATGATCGCTTTGGTGGGGGCACATATGGTGCATTGTTATGTGCCCCAAAGAAGTTTTGTGGAGGCATTTGAGGTGCATTGGGCGCATTAATTCATGGTCCATTCCTCCAACTAAGATTAGGATGGTTACGTCAATTTGGATTATACGTGTTTCCCATTGGTTGCATAACTGACCTTTGGTAGTTATTTATAGCATTAACTTGCTCATGCTCATGCGTGATATTTTGTACAACTGAGATTGTTGGACAATCCTTTGTGTCATGGTCTGTACCACCACAAATGCTACAAAAATTACCTAAGGAAATATTTTCTTTAACCATATCAACCTTCCTAATTTCCAAGGCTTCGACCTTTTTAGTCAATGCAGCGAATTTTGCATTAAGGTCGTCTTCTTCTCTTAGGACATACATCCCTGCTTTCTCTCTAGGAATGAGTCTAGTTTGGTTTGGTTTAGCAGAGACATCCCATGTCTGCGTATTCTCTGCTAATATATCTAGAAAATCTTAAGCCTCATTATGATCTTTGTCAAGAAAGGTTCCACCACACATCATCTTTATGAACTGACGGGTATCCATGGTGAGCCCCTTTCGGAACGCATCAATCACGTGGCATGGTTTATAACCATGATGTGGACAAGTAATTAGAAGGTCTTTGAAGCGCTCCCAAGCTTGAAAAAGTAGTTCATTCCCTTTTGGGAGAATGACATGATTTCTTGTTTTAGTGCATTTATTTTGTGTTCGGAAAAGAACTTTTTCAAAAACTCTCTACTTAAGGCTTGCCATGTAGTGATGGTATTAGGTCTTAGAGAGTTGAGCCATGATTTGGCCCGATCCTTTAGAGAAAATGAGAATAACCTAAGCTTAAGTACATCCCCATTGCCACTGTTTACTTGTAACGTTGCAATTACTTCCTCAAAGTCCTTGAGGTGCAAGTAGGGGCTTTCAGTATCTAAGCCATGGAATTTAGGAATCAATTTAATCATACCTAATTTAAAATCAATGTTCCCTGTGTGAGCAGGGAACACTATGCAAGATGGTAAAGTTGATCTCTCAGGGTGTAAATGTTCACGTAAAGTCCGTGGTTGGTTTAACACATTCCTATGAACTTCATTTTCATCCTCAAGAGGAGGATTTGATTGATTTCCTCTATTTTGATTTATAGTTGGATCTGGCAGATTTGGATTTGAATTATCAATTGGGTCTGCCATGGAATCCAAGTGATGTTGAGTGCCTCTTTTAAGTGAATGATCAAGGCCTGAAACTAGTCCGCCTTGGGAAGAGAGTCGATTGTTATGATTCCTACTCCAACAGGACATAAACCATCCACACCACACAACAAATACCACTAATTCAAATATCAAGCATGATACTTAAAAAATAATAAAAACTTAACCAACAACCCAGGCGACAGGGCTGACCATGAGGGTTCAGTCCACAAAGCAAAAATAAATCAACAACCTAGGCGGCAGGGCCGACCATGAGGGTTCAGTACACAAAAAAAAAATCAACAAAAGGAAAACTAATGCAGAAAATAAACTATGCTAATCTGAAAAATAGATTCATCGGATGATCTTTGTGATCAAATAGCAACTGTAGGACAACCATAGCACTTGGGTGATAAAATCCAAGCAGGGCAACCTTATGTCATAGTTAGTGCTTGAAAGACCCAACTGAATTTACTTTCAAAGAAAAAAAATTACAAAAAATTTGGAGGTTTAGAAGAGAACTTACCTTAGCTATCTTGCACAGATCTGATCTATCTCAGTCTCTCCCCGGCAACGACGCCAAAAACTTGATTACTTGCCTCCAAGTACAGAGGTTCGTAAGTAATATCCTATGAATACAGGGTCGATCCCACAGGGAGATGAATTGCGAGAAGGAGAAAATCAAATGCAAAATAAACGAAGTAATAAAAACTAAAACTGATGATTTGATTTTGGGATTTTTAAATGGATGTAATTCAACTGAATTAAAATAACACCCAAGTTTCAAAGTTCCACACATAGGTTAATATTCCAAAATCATGATGACTTGGATAACATAACTAGGATCTGAGCACTATGGTCATCCTAATCGGAAAATAAAACAGTTTAAATATTTTAATAAATGATATAAAAGATTACAAAATCATGGATTTGCACCATTGATATATATTCTCAAGCGCCAGTGATTTTAAGAATTCAATATCAATGAGATAATGAATATCAAAGAAATATAGAAGGTTAAGAACCTCTCTTATCTAGGAAATCTGATTGATCTAGGGTAAGCCTATCCATCAATGTGGATCTCATATGATGGAAACATATGACATAAGAGGATAAAAAAATAAAACCTAAACAATAGATAACATGCATATACCATTCTTCTCATCATTAAAACAATCAATCATCATAACTTAAAGAATTATTAAACCCATGTGCTTCCCTTCTAGCTTGGGCTAGAGGGAACTTAGAAAAACATAATTAAATTGCTGAAAGAAAAAAAAAAGAAAAAAAAAGAAAGAAATAAATGCAAATAGAAAAAATCTAAAAAAAAATAACTTATAAAACTTTAATAAAATTAAAAACTCTTTAAAAACCCTAATTCTTGCTTTGGGATGCCTTAAATGATGCTTAGGAATGCCCTAGGAAGCCCTATTTATAAGTGGGAAACTCCAATTTTCGTATAGAGTTGGAAAACTCTAGAAACCGCCTCAAATTTACACAGTTTTCCAAAATAGACTTTTCACTGCACAGTTTTGTTAAAATAGTCTTTCCGCTGCGCAGTTTTCCAAAATAGACTTCAGAACTTCAGAATGCACTTTTTCAGAACGATTTTAGGATTCTTCACTTCAAATATTCGATTCTTTTCAATCCTCACTTGGTTTTCTTAGATCTTTGGCATGTGAATTCTTCAATGTTGATCTCCTAAGATCCATCCATTGCCTTGGTGATTCTTGAGCATCAAATCCATGCTTTGTAGCACCTTTTTTCAATTTAAACTCTTAAATTCACCTTGCAACATATACATGAGTAAAATAGAACATTAAGTTGATTCATGTTCATAAAACCAAGATGTAAATGGAGAATATTATGCATTATTTGAGTTTCAACACCACCCACGTGTGCAATAATGATGGGATGTCATAATACCAGTATCGAACATCTCTGGGATCATCACCGGAATTTAGTACAATGCAGCCAGCCATAGCAGGTGTAACATCCTGGATTTTTGCCAACCTGGAATTAGACGTCCTTAGGCGATGGGTCAATCCTAACATAGGTTTAACTTCCCAAACGCTCAATTAAAGCCTCAAATCCCTTTTCAAATCATTTTCTTCACAAATCCCACCCTTCACTACCTTGTGCTTTCAATTTTTCAAAGCACTTTCGCCCTAGACACTAACTTAAACTAGCTAAGTAGTAAAACTTGGATCACTTTATATACAAACTACAAAGGCCTAAGTACCATCTCAGACAGAAATCTTACAGGACTAAATCCTTTAGAAATTAGGCGAGAATTAGCTAGTGCTAAACTAGAGTGCCTGTGAAATTAGCACCAATCGCTTTAAATACGATCTGCAAGACCCAAAACTTGTAGAATCATTGACACTAGGTTACCCTAAAACTTAGGATCAATCTCATTACCCGGCTGCTCACGGGAGCATCTCGAAACTCCGTATCAGATCTGGACCGCACGTCGGAAGTCCGATTAACACGAAGTTAAGGAACTAGGACCGCCTCGCTGGGCTTGACAACCATCTCGGAAATCAAATCCAGATAGTGTCCCAGCGCTATTCGCCTGAGCTCGGAGTGAAGAGTGTGAGAAATGTGAAATAATTTCAAAATAAAATATCTTGAATAGTAATCTGGCACCTCTCGCTTGCGGATCAGTATTAAGCAACCAGACCGTCAGAATCAGACCAAATTACACCCTCGGATCAGGAGAAATTTCATACACATTTACATGTACTCGGAATCTCCGATCGAGATCTGCTGACCGTTGAACTGAAACTGGTCCGCCACGCGTGATCTGGAATCCCGACCGAAACAAAAACTTAATATAACGTAGATCCAGTGTTAGTGAGCTTAAGTTCGACCTTTGGCTCCAGGAGGGCCGCCAGAAACCCTCTTTTCAGCTGAAACAATGCCGATTTGTTTATAATGTAAGTATACTTTGAACATAAGTCTATTTCGGTGAATTTTTAGGCTATATAAGGAGCTTAAACCCTCTCTCATGGCAGCCATATGAATTTGAGATTGAGAGAGAGAAAATAGAGAGAAAGTGTGGGAGCAGTGGGAGAATCTCCCTGCCACTCTTCCTTGCCGCTGTTCGGGCTCCACCGCCTGATTCTCATCGCTTTCCCGACGTTTCCGGCGTCATTTCTAGGTAAGAAACCCTAACCCTAATCTGTTTTGGGGTTTAGACTATTGTAGGTTGTGAAATAGCTAACCTATTTCGTTCTATAGGTTGCCAAACTGCCGAATACGGAAGCTTAGCAAACCTATCAACTTTGTTACGATTCTACGACAAAAGGTGCGGACTTTAGGTGTATAGGTTATGGTTTTCAACACTTTCAATGTCAGATAATGATAGATTCATGATCTGCATGCAATTGCACATGTACAAAGTGCTGTCTGTTTTCCGTTTCGATTAAAGATGAAAAATATGGAATTCTACATACTCTAGGTATTTGTAGAAAGTACGGTATACGTATATTTTTTGGAAATGTGTTTGACATGTTTATTTGTTATATGGATATACGATATATGGATAAAATACTTATTTGGCAAAAGGATTCGCCTAAATACATGTTTTACTTATATACACTATGTATGTTGAAATTGCGTATTCTAGAAAATATTGTATACGTATAAATTTTGGAGATGTATTTATCATGATTATTTGTTGTAGTAATATGGCTAAAGGATAGCCCTAATACATGTTTTGCTAACATACACCATGTATGTTGTAATAGTGTATTTTAAGTGTTTGTGAAAATGACTGAATGAGTATAGAATTCTCAGTCGTGCTCGCCATGACTAATTGTCATGGATTCATGATTGTTGTATTGGCGATACCCCTTTGACGAAAGGATTTGCCCTAAATCACGCCACGACCAATATACACTATATATGCTAAAATGTGTGGCCCAAGTGTTTGTGGAAATGGCTGAATGAATATGGAACTTGGATTCCTGCTTGCCATGACTATCCGTCGTGGGTGTACGCGTGTTATGATTGGGGCAACTCCCTAGTGAAAGGATTTGGCCTAATGCCTATGTGATCGACATATGTCATGTATGTTGATGTATGTTTGTTTAAATGTTTCTTGAAATGTCTGAATGAGTAGTAGTTAGCAAATTGTAATGTATAAGGGTGTTGAGATATGATTCTCAACCTCTTTTAACTATGGGTATGATCTCCTTGGATAGTTGTGTGATTAGGAATTGAACATGTACAAACTCATGCTTGTGTTGTGATTCATAACATGCTCAACTGCTTTATGATTTTAACTATGTAATGCATATGTTTAAATTTATATTTACGTTGTATGATCCGTCATGGGTGATGGGGGAGTGGAGCAACGAGTGCGTGCAACAGCCCTGGCAGCCCTAAACGGATAATACCAGACCTTGATTGTATGAGTTGAATCTTGATCCACTACTGCTTTATCTATCTGCACTTGATTGTGTTTGGGGCTATGATTATAGTCCAGACAATCGGTACCAGAATTGCATTCGTGGCTGTGATTCATTTGCCACGTGAGATGTGTTCGACGAACCCGAGTCGTACTTCGGTTGACGATAGTGGTTGGCCACGCGAAGTGCTTATGCACTTCATGTCGTTCAACTTGTTGTGCGCTCGAGCTAGCCGAGCTCGTCAAGTAACCCAATCTGTCTTATGTATGTTCACCATGCTTGGATGCTACTGCTTGAACCTAGGGTACCAAACTTACCAGTGAAATCCCTTTTAACCATGGTACCTTGATCCGCTAAGACTTATGAGCCGGGCATGGTGGTATGGGACACCGTGGTCGAGCTGTCGGCCTATGCTGGGGCCACGTGCCTCCCCGTAGTGACCATTGAGCAACCAAACTCGTGAGCCGAATACGGTGGTATGGGACACTGTATTCGAGCTGTCGACACTTACGGCGAGAGCCGAGTACGGTGAGACCTGTACTCGTGCTGACGGGCGACGAGTCCTCTGTAGTGTCTTCGACTATACTCCAAGGTCTGTGATTGGCGACGAGCCCTTCACAGCAACTAGAGTATGAGTTGAGCCGAGTACGGTGAGACCTGTATTCGAGCTGACGGCCAGCGATTGAGCCGAGTACGGTGAGACCTGTACTCGAGCTGACGGTCAGCAATTGAGCTGCATACGGTGAGATTTGTATCCGTGCTGACGGGTGACGAGCCCTTTGCGATGCCTTCGCGATGCCTCTCGAACCATAATACCGTATGAGATTAACTAGGATTGACGACCCTAGAATGGATCATGTTTGGGAATGATACAAGGGAGGTACCTTAGTTTCCCAATACTGCTGTTTGAAATGAACTAATAATTACTCGGTAATCATGCTCATCATCGCACTGCATGTGCCTGGTAGATGTGGAGCACTGAGGGATGGATGCATTCGCGAACGTAAGATGATGTCGCATGAGGGTGGTTTGGCAAGGGCATACATCATGTCATTTCATACTTGCATTAAATAAGAGTAGTTAGAATTGTTTGATTGTACTGCTTTATCATTACTGCTTGACTGAATTGATAACATGTTAACCTATGCTTTATTGTTCCATTGAGTTGATCACTCACTCCCACGTTACGGGACGGTGTTGTACACACCAACCAGATTTGTTGAGTTTTAGGTGATGGCGATGCTTGTGAAGCAGGGCCGGACTACTTCTATGATGATAGGAGGAGTTCTCCTATCTGTATCTCTCTGGCAGGTCAATGAAGACCTGATATTGTATTGACGGGGCTATGGTACTTGGGATAAGAGACATTACACTTCCTCACATTTGGTATATTTTAGAACTGTACTTGTAATTATATAACCTGGTAATGTTATCACACTCTGGAGACTCATCATAGTTTATATATTTTATCTATCAATCACAGTCTTCCGCTTGCAAATTTAACTGTCTCTGGAGTATGATATGCTGTTTTGGCTTAATCTCACTCATGTTCAATGCACGAATACAGTCAACATTCAATCATCATTCATTTTGTTGCATAAGTGATGTTCTGGAACTCGGGAGTTGAGTTTATGCTCGACCCCCGATTTTCAGGGCGTTACAGCAGGGCTATGCGATGCGGGGCTTATATAGCCAAATGTCATATGTAATATGCAATGCGATCATACCAGTCCTCATATCGAGTCCACATATTAGTACGGTTCCTCTCTGAAAAATCACCGGGGTTAAATACACTACCTGCTGACTGTCGCACAGCCCATCGAGCGTAAGAGACCTCACTACCTGCCTGTGGACAGCCATCACCAACAAGGCACGACGGTAGCGGACCCATTTACGAGCTGGTTAGACTCAGCCTAGCTATTGCCCCCTCACTCAGGCAGGTAAGGCTAAACCCTCTCCCAACCAACCACGATACAGTGGGAGACGCGGCCTAATGGTAAAGGCACCGACGCTCATGCTTTCCACTCGGTCTCGGCGTTGGAGCATCTTCCGGTTCCAAGGAGGTTCTGGGACTTTCACCCAAGGACATCCTACGTGCTCACAGTGCTAGAACCAAGATTTTCGGTGTCCCAATCTGGCCATCCATGATGTGCCTGTGGAGGCTACGACCCTGATGACGCTAGGGCAAATAATAACTGTGTCATGCAAATACGAGATGTAAGAATAATACCAATCAACCATGCATCAGTCCTGCGCTTACAACGCGCTCATGTGGGACATTCCCGCCTATCAAGGAGTTCCATAGACAATCAGCTCAATGGCACATGCTATGCTCAACCACTCCTCATAACAAGCACGCGAATGATGTGTATGGGCATGTATCATGAAGTGTACCAAGCATGAATATAATCACATCCATTATGGTGGGCCTGCATAAGGCAGCCCATGGCCCGTAATAATGAATGGGTGTTGTGCACATAATCACACACATATGGTGGGCCTCACGCATCACAATTGGGCCTCACCCATACAATGGGCCTCACGCATACGATGGGTCCCACACAAGGGTCTCATACATCACAAGGGGCCTAATCACATGGGCTTCGTACAACCAAGATGAGCCTCATATAATCACAATGGGCCTTGTACAATCCCAATGGGCCCCATACAATCACGATGGGCCTCGTACAATCACAATGGGTCTCATACAGTCTTGATGGGCCTCATACAATCGCAATGGGTCTCATACAATCACGATGGGCCTCATACGATCATAATAGGTCTCATATAATCACGATGGGCCTCATTCAATCACAATAGGTCGCATATAATCACAATGGCCTCATACAATCCCAATAGGCCCGTACAATCCCAATGGGCCGCATAAAATCACAATGTGTCTCATACAATTCTAATGGGCCTTATACGATCATAATGCTACGCTACCACATACTTAGCGCGTGTACTAACACAGTCGTAATCAATAATCGACCTATATAAATGGCGGGGTCCATAGGAGGACAACAGATCAAATCCATAACATGAGAATCGGTCCTCAACAGTGGATATACCAAATCCGATACCACTGATCCTTCCATCTACGATGATGATGTACTCTCCTCATATCAAGGATGAGCCTAGATAAATAGATGGCCTACTCATATCAAGAATAGGCCTAAGAACAAGGAGTGGGTTCCTCACTCGCTCCATCAAGTAGTAAACCAAGCTTCCTAAGGGGCCCAATAAGCACAAGATGAGTTCCAAGGTGTGGGTAATCCTACACAGCATGGTGTAAGGCACCACATAAATGTGGGGGCCCATTAAATTGGAATAGCCTAGTAAGGTGAGATGGATCATACTAATAACGGTGGGGGCCCAAAGGCTTGAGTTAGCCCACTAAAAGGAGATGAGAATGGGCCTAACAACAGGCCCTAAGGAGAGTTACAATGTGGACATTTAACCATCATCACTCTAACAATGTGGACATTTAATCACCATTGCTCCCAGGGTATGGCCCACTTGGAACTTATCCTATAATGAGGTCCATAGTCTCTAAGAAAATGGATGAGCATCATAAACATTACCACACTCATCATGGTGGACTCACATATCTCAATTGGGCCTCATATATACAATGCAATGGGCCATACTTCACAATGGGTCTCATACAAGGGTCTCATAGGCATCACAATGGGCCCCACACAAGGGCCTCACATACATCACCATGGGCCTCACACAATTGTCTCATATACATCATATTGGGCCTCACATAAGGGCCTCATATACATCGTATTGGGCCTCACATACATCATATTGGGCCTCATGGGGCAGCCCATGGTTTAATAAAAATGGATGAGCAACATGTGTAATATATATACTAAGGTGGGCCTCACAGGTCAACTCCTATGGTCCAGAAAATCAGGTAGACAGTGTACCCATAACACACAACAAGGTGGGCCTGATGCATCACCAAATGGGCCTCATGTGGCAGCCCATGGTCCAGCCAACATAGATGAGAAATAAATACATCAAGGTGGCCCTGCACATGCCAGATGGGTCCCACCAGATGGGCATCCTAGATATGCAACACATACATTTTAGGTGGGCCGTTTGCCGCGAACGGCGAGGATGAAACACGTACAACATGGTGGGCCCATGTTCAGCCCATCTGGATGGCGTGGATGAAACACTTACATCATGGCCGGTCCCATGATCAGGACGGCCTGGATGACCACATACACATGGTGGGGCCCACGTCCGGCAGTGGACGGTGTGGATATACATCATATGGGCCCCACGGATGCACGACGTGGATTTAACACATATATCACGGTGGGTCGCATATGTGGATGGGGTAAATATATAATACACACATCACGTGGGCTCCACTGTTGGACGGTCTGTATATGCAACGCACACATCATGGTAGACTCAACCGGCTAGACGTCCAGCCCATCTGGGCCTGCTGGACGTCCAACACTTGGATGGCCTAGACGATTACATAATGGGCCTAGTCACGCCACAACTGGGCCCACACAGATGGCCAACCTTCATAAAACACATACACCATGATGGGCCAGCTGCTGGATGGCCAGTCCAGCAGCACCCCTGTTCTGCTGGGCGTCCAAAAGTTGGACGGGTTGGATAAAATACCTAGATCAGGTGGGCCCCAAAATGATTAAATGGCGAGGATAAAACATATACATCATGGTGTACACAGTAGATTTGCTGACTGTTAGCCCAGTTGACAATGGACCTGCCTGGAATTTGGGCCATCCCCCAGGGCAGTGCGGGCCTAATACAACATCACAGTGGGTCCCACAAAGGCATGGGCCACCCAGGATATGGGTCAGCCCATCAATCCACCCCAGCCAGGAAGACCGACTGGATAAAACACATACAATTAAGGTGGGCCAGTGGTCAGCGTGACCTGCTGCTGCCCGCTGGCCTAATCGGTCCAATCCCTAAAATTATCTGGAAAACTAGATGGACGGCTAGTGTGGATGCACCAGCATCAAGGTGGGGTCCACAAGTGGACTGGATGGCATGTAATAAAATACATATATCAGGGTGGGTTTCCACCGTCCAGATAGCTAGAAGGTGTGGATATAAAACATATACATCACGTGGGGTCCACGTGTACAATAGGTTCATTAAGGTGGGACCCGCACAGATGGACGGTCTGGATTAACACATCCCTCATAATCAGACCCACTTGCTGACGTTAATACAGCTGGTGGGACCTGCGTGGGACCCATCGTCCCAACTTAACAGACGGTGTGGATATACAATACATCAAGATGGGCCCCACCCCACACGTGCAACATGTGTGGGTGGGTCCCACATCTTGCAAATGGAGGACAACGTGGTGAAACAATACATTATAGTAAGGCCTCACTGTCCTGGGGTCTGGACGGTGATCCAGATGGTCCGCTAGCCCTGCTGGGCTGGGTGGACGGACGGTTTGGATGGAAGGTGTGGATATAATACAACATCATGGTGGGTCCCATGGATGTACGGCATGGATGAAGCACATACCTCATTGATCAGACCCTCAGAACTTGCTGACATCAACACGACAGCTATATTGCTGGTGTGAGGTGTACCAGCTAATCCGATTCCACCTTGGGTGGGTCCCACCGTCCAAGCAATGGACGGTGGATACAATGCATACATGATTACTGGATCCCACCGTCCAGATGGACGGTGAGGATGAAACACATGCACCACCTGGGTCCCACGCCCAGACGCTGGTCGTGAGGATAAAACGTATACATTACGTGTGCCCTACTGTCCAGCTAAACGGTTGACGGTGTGGGTTACAACACATTCATCAAGGTGGGTCCATGTGGTGGCCCACCAGAGATTTGAATCAATCTGATATTTGTTTTTCCCTACGTCTAGATGGACGGTGTAGATAAAACGCCCAGTCCAGAGCTGGACGGTGCGGCTACACAACAGATTCATTAAGGTAGGCCCCACGTCCTTGCTGGACGGTGGGGGTACACCATGTACATCAGGGTGGGGTCCACACACGTGGCCCACCAACCTTAGACAAAGCTGATATTTATGTTTTTCTTCATCTGGACCGGTCTGAGCAAGCCATTAGTCAGTGGCAGCAAAGGGGCCTGCTCTTTGGACAGTGTGGACGTCCTGTACATACATCCAAGTGGGGTCCAGATAGGTGGCCCACCTAGTTTAAAATCAAGCTGATATTTGTGTTTTGCCTACGTCCAGGCATGCTGTTGGACAGTAGGCTGGACGATGCACCTGGCCCTTCTGGCCTACATCTGAAGTGGTGCCACCATAGGACGGTGGGGACACAAAGCATACATCATGGTGCTTGCCATGTGGTGGGCCACACAGTCTGTAGCAAGCTGATATTTATATTTTTCCATAGCCAGGCCGGCCCAAAAATCAGGCAGCATGGCAGTTGGGTGGTGGGTAGCAAGGTGGGCCGATCCACTGGATCTACGGTATGGATGTTACATGCATCATCAGGTGGGCCACTCATCACAAAAGAAATGGAAAGAGAGAGAGAAGCACCCACCTCTAGATCTACTCCTTCTTCAATCCCTTGGGTCCTCAAGCCTTCTATGGTCCTTTTCAATGGTGGAGATGGGCTTCTAATGGCTGGATTGAAGGGGATCTAAGGTGAATGTGGCTGAAAATGGGAGGGCTACCATGGACGCCAAACTCCTCTCTTGCTAGGGGAGAAGAAGAAGAAGAAGAAGAAGAAGAAGAAGAAGAAGAAGAAGAGAGAAGAAGAAGAAGAAGAAGAAGAGAGAGAGAGAGAGAGAGAGAGAGAGAGAGAGAATAAATTCTTGTAAGTCATAATGGCATGTAAGGCCATCATTGCTAGGGTTGACTCATGAGGAAAAGAAATGCCATCATTACTTATAAGGTCATGGCATCACCCACCTAGGGAATGGTGCCGGTGGGTCCCGCAACGTGCGGTCCATGGCCACTATAATGCGCAGTCCACATCTCATGATCTAGACGTCGGATTGGCGTACAAGACGCAGCGTTGGAATCGCGGCGATGACGTGATCGCAATGGCGTAGGTCTAGGGCTTAATTATTTTGGGTTTACAGGATGGGACTCAGGGCCGCACGCAAATGAAATCTAAGGGTCGCAGGTAGCCAGAATTTGACCAGAAGGACCACGGGATCCTAAGGAATAGGATGGACACTGGGACATGGGCTTGATACCATGGGCCAAAGCAGAGGCTATGTGGCCAACCTCGACTACTAACACTCGGCTTTGGCTTAGATGTGGCCGAGGCCGAGGACATATGTGGTTACTCCGAGTGCCCAACCAGGGAACTATCCAAACGTGGACCTGGCCGAAGATCTCGCCCAAAGATTCGCGCTCTTGAGACAATACGTAGCACAAATCCATGGATTGTGGATAATATCTCTACGATCACAGTATCTCGTTGATTGAGTGAATCATGCCGAGATTAACGGACGTCGATCGTCTAACCCACATGTATAAATATCAGCGGACCCCAATACTACATGTATGCAATATCTCGCACCCACCCTCTCTCTACATTCGACTTAGACCCAGATTCCCTAGCCTGACTTAGGTATCGGAGGGTCCCTCGGCTGAGCCAGGGTCTCCTTTGCTTACCCTTTTGTGCAGGACCAGGGTTCATTGGAGGTTTGCAGCATTGAGTGGAGGGTGGTCCAGATTTTGACCTCAACATTTTTTGGCGACGTCTGTGGCAAACGCAAACGAAAAGCTAGAAGCTTTCACCTGAAATGGCGAGAGGAAAGAAAAAGGCGATAGTGGCAGAGCCTGAACCTAGTGGGCAACACCAATCTTCTTCGCTGCTGCACACCGAGTCGGCTCCGATAGGGCCGTCCCAACGGACTCGGAGCCGAGGAGGGAAATACAAGGCGCTGCAAAATGAAGTCTAGATGCTGAAGGACGAAATCAGCAGAATGAAGGTGCAACAGAATCAGCAGCCACCACTAAACATGGGGGAAGCTACTCCAACGCTCGAAGAACGACCGCAGCCAATCAGTTCCCGGGCAAGAGGTTCCCAAGCGCAGTTTGCACGCGCTCCCAACCCTGCGCACAACTCAGTGCCCTAGGAGTGATCCGCCCGAATCCCAGAACCTGCTCGGGATGCCGAACAGTCTTACATGTCTGCCACTTCGGCTCTTGTTCCCACCGACCTTTGCCATCTGCTGGAGAGTAGACTGGGCAGAACATCTGAGGTGGCGGGTGCCTCTCAAGAGAGAATAGCTGAGAATCAGAATCCTTTGAAAGCACAGTTTAAAGAACTCCGGGACCAGTTTAGGGCGTTTCAGAAGAACCGGCAATCTGCATCAGTCCCAACTGCAGTTCAGACGATGATGGAAGAGACCGAGCCTCCCTTCGAGATGCCTCCCATCATCCAATTCCGGGTCTGCTCGGAGTTGGTATCGACAACTTAAACTAAAATTGATCAGCTCCTTCGTAGAGCTCAGTAGATTGTTCCTTACCCAGTTCATCTCTAGTAAGAAGAGTCGAAAGCTGACTACCCATCGGTTCACCCTCAAATAGGGGAACAAAGAACCGTTGAAGGATTACATAGCCCGCTTCAACAAGGAGGCGTTATTAGTGGAAGATTACGACGACAAAATGACGCTCTCAGCCATGTTTAGCGGGCTCAAAGAAGGAAAGTTCACCTTCTCAATTGAGAAAAAACCACTAACTACCTTGGCCGAGCTCATCAATAGGGCTCAGAAATACACTAATGTCAAGGAATTCTCCAACTCCCACCAAAACATCCAAGCACTGAAATGTCATCAAAAGAAAAAAGGCCAAGGAATGAGGAACCTCAGTCGTCCAACAAAAAACCTGACGACCGAGCCCCTCGTAATCATCGACTGAGCTGGAGACCCGAGGGAAAATTCTGTTCTTACACCCCTCTCAACACCTCTACTGAGCATAACTTGTTGGATATTAGGGGTCAGAGACTCCTAAACTGGCCAATCTGCATGAAGACCGACACACAGAACCGGGATAAGCGTAAGTACTGTCGGTTCCACCGTGACCACGACCACAACCTGAGCGACTGCGTGGACCTCAATGATGAAATCAAGACCCTTATTTGCAAGGGTCATTTGTGCCGATATACAAAGGAGAATAGGTCGGCTCGGAAAAAAGAACAACCGAACTAAACTGCGGAAGAACCTCCTGAAATTTGAACCATTTATGGTGGTTCATCCGGTGGAGGCGACTTTAACAGGGTTCGCAAAGCCTACTCTCGGAGTTCAGACCCCGAGCACACTGTCAACTTGGCCGAAAGGCCGAGGAAAGAACTCCATGTCAGCCCCTGCAGCTTGACTTTCACGGAGGATGACGGGCGCGGAATCCAACATCCGCACGACGATGCTCTTATGGTGGCTATGACCATAGCCAACCACAAAGTTTTCCGCATCCTGGTCGACACAGGGAGCTCAGCCGAGGTCATTTACTTCGAGGCGTTCGAGAGAATGGGTATCGACAGGTCACGCCTCTGACCCGTGTAGACCCCTTTACACGGCTTTGCCGGGGATAAGGTGATCTCTGAGGGAGCTATCTCCCTCCCTGTGATAGCGGGAGAAGGACAACACTAGGTCACACTTCTAGCGGACTTTCTTGTTGTCAATTTATCGTCAATGCATAATGTTATTCTAGGCCGACCTTCCCTTAATGCAATGGGGGCGGTTGTGTCCACATATCACTTAATGATGAAGTTCTTCGACAAAGGTGGGGTCATATACCTCCGAGGGGACCAGCGTGAAGCTTGAAGAGCTATGTGATAGCTATAAGAAAGGGGCTGGTGAAGCAGACCCTCACCGTCAACATCCTCGGTCCTAGGGAAGATCCCCCTGAGGACTTAGAAATTGTCCCGCTTGAAGAAGCCGACCCGAGCAAAACTGTTCAACTCGGGTCTTCACTGAATTCTGAGCAGAGATCTCAGATGATGACTTTCCTACAGCATAGGGACGTCTTCACGTGGTCACATAAGGATATGCCGGGCATCTCTTCCGATGTTATGGACCACAGACTGAACGTAGATCCAGATCATAAACTAGTGATACATAAGAGAAGGGCATTCGATGCCGAGAGGTATACAGCCATAGCCGATGAAGTTTTCAATCTCCTCAGCGTCAGCTTCATTGAAGAAATACATTATCCGGACTGGATCGCCAACGTGGTCCTGGTGAAGAAAGCAAGCAGAAAGTGGCGGGTTTGTGTCATATTGAGGGTCAAATATTGAATATTAGACCTTAGTTATTACCTGCTTTTACGAACATGATACTATTTAATGCCCTCTTTTAATCGTGTTTGTGTTGCAAGGTGAATTTACGAGCGTGGACTGAAAAGGGTATTAAAAGCATGAATTTGACACTCTGAAGTCACCAAGGCAAGGGATGGACCCCAGGGGACTGAGATCGAAGAAATTACATGTCAGAGATTCGAGAAAATCATGCCACTCACGTTAAAAGGGCCTGTAAATCATCAAGAATGCAAGATCACAGGGTTCCCACCATCCGTTCGGTTCAAAACTTCATATATGGCCTGAGGACCATAAATTAACCGTACATGTCAAATTTCAGCCATTGAATCCATGTGGAAGTGGCCTAACGGACATATCAGCCCCTAAAATCCTGATTTGGGGATGGTATCTGGAAATGCTTCAATTTCGGTCCTAACACCTTAAATTATGAGAAGAAACGAATGGATGGAGCAGATTTTGGATACACATCACAGTGAACCCCACATGTGCATCGTGTGTAGACAGTACGCACATGACTGGCCGTGTACGATTACACCTAAAGTTACGGACGTGCTTCTGATTGGGTTTCGCTTGTGGGCCACACCTATCATACATTATGATGATCAGAGTTGTCTATTGCATCTCTAGGGTATGGAAGACCCTTGCCTAGCTTCCCTTTTTGGCCCATACATGTGTACTCACGTGGATCGTCAGAAAACGTAGGATAAACGGCGAGTTGAGTTGGTACAATGGGCCACACCAGAACCTACCAAAACCACCCCTGCCCGACTAGTTTTTCGCTAGGAATCCAATGGACGGGGTGGATTCTTCTAAAAATATCACTGTGGGGCTCACCGAACACGTCAGTGTGTCTGCATAAGCTTTATGCACGTACCGGGAGATCCGATTTTCTGGGAGGTTGTGGCCCACCATCTTTGATCGGATGGCCGATTTAAACCGTCCATCATGTAGTCCATCCAAAAACATCCCAAGGGACGGTGTTTCTTTGGAAAATGAGCGAGGAAAGAAGAAGATTTTTGGGCATTTTCTTTGATGCGAAGAGGAGTGCGTAACTCCTTGTACGTAAAAACCGCACCGACTCCAGCCACTTCGGCCGACTTCCCTTGCTTATAAAAGGAGAGAAGAGAGAGAGGGGACGGCCATCTTAGACGAGAGTAGCCATGGAGGCACAATCGTGGACGTGAGCACGAGGAAAGGAGAGAGTGTGGAGTAGCCGGCCAAGCTCCATCAAGAGTTCTTCCTTCTTCTTCCTTGTTTTTCTTTTCCTTTTATGTTTTCATGAGATTTTAGTTCAGTTATAACTGGCTAAACCTCTTAGCTAAGGCTAAGAGGTGACGCTTGTTGTGTGATTGGGATGGTTGCTTTATTTTGATTCATGCTTTATTGAACTCTTTTGGATTCTAGTTTGATTATATGATATACTTTTAGTCTTTAATGGTTTATTGTGACTTAAATTACAATGTATCTGGGATAGCTTTAAGTATGTTCTTTCCATTATTGAGATTGTGAAATTAGGTAGACTTGTTGTTCACCATCGTCCCTTGGGCATTGTAGGGTGACGGAATCCTTCTTAATTTTCACAATTCTCTTATGATTGTCTGTGAGATTGGTAAATTGTTGTTGTTTGCCATAGTCTCCTGTGAGACCCGACCTGAGTTCGCATGTGTGCATGTGTATGTGTGAGTATGCATTCCATCCATCTTGGTCCCGCGGTCCTACCGGTCGAATCCCGGCGACCCGCGACCCTTGGGTTGTGTTTGCAGGTAACCTTGAGTCCGGCCACATTGACTCAACTCGGATTGACCCGAGACCTATGCCATCATGTTCGCATCGTCGTTCCGGTTCCAACGACGTGTCTTGTGCGTCCATCCGACCTATGGATCAAAAGTTGTGTACATTTCATTATATGGTTGTTAATCATGTGGCCCACTTTTGGTGGAATATGTGTGGACCACCACCTGCCTTGGCACAAGTTCCAAGGTACACTACTCACACACTACACAAAGATCCATAACTAACACCACTAACCACAAACACCACCAAGAGACCTACTAAGCATAGCACTTTGTTATTGTCACCATAGGCCATTATCGTTTCTCTAACCAAGGAGAGAGAGGCCATAATTGCCTCCCTACAACTCTCTCTCTCTCTCTCTCTCTCTCTCTCTCTCTCTCTTTCTTCTCATTCCCTCATTTCTTCTTGCAAAAAAATCCAGCAAATCCCCCATTTTCTCCAGCCACCTTCCTCCTTAATCCCCCACCATCTAACCCTTGAAACCCCATCTCCACCATTGATCCATCTCCCTTGGTGCTAAAGGACCTTAGTGTGGAAGTTTGGTGGTCATCTTTGAGGTGGGTGTTCTTTTATGTCTAATTTCAGATTTCCTTTAATCCCTTCTTATTCTTCCTTCCTCTTCCATTGATGGAGCTTGTGGGACCCATCAGGTGATGATGGTGGCCCCAAGACTCCATGGATATGGCTTGTACCTTATCCTACATTGCATGCATGTGCATGCAAGGGACTATCCTCCATGGATCCCTTCATGCTCTTTCCTTCCTTAGATCAGGGATCCTTGGGACATCTAGACCCTTGATCCTTGGTGGAGGATGGATCTCCACCATAGATCCCAAGTTAATAGCCTTTGATCTTATAGATTATGTATGTATCATGTGATAGTGGATAGAGTTGCTTGTGTGATGAGGGGAAGGGCCTCAATGAGGCGGAGACCCTTCCCTTGTGGCCGATCTCCTTCTTTTCTTGTTAATAAGTCTCTGAACATGAGTGTGTGGCCCACCTTGTGGACCAAAAGATCCAAACCGTTCCAAGTGGGAGGATGTTTTTTTGGACAGTCCATCCCTTGGACGTGTGGCCCCTAAATGCACCAAAAAGGGGTGCATGCAAGGATGTTTTGGATAGTGAGATGGATGAGATGTTTGTGGGCCCACTTGGGTGGACCACACCATGATTTTCTGGGGTTAAATCCCCATTTAAATAATGTTTACAATTTATTTTTATCAGTCATATGTTGCTGTCCAGAACTTTCTGGACAGATTTTTGGGCCATCTTGGGGCCCGATTTTTGGCCATTTAATGGGGAGATTTATACCATATAATATATGATTCTGAAAGGTGCATATCCCACCTAAAATTCTACCAAATTTCAGCCCCAACTGACCCTTTTTGGACCTCCAAAAGAGTGAGCCAACATGGGTGATCAACCAGATTTCTGCTACATATGTTGCTGTCCAAATCTGCCTGGACAAATTTTTGGGCCACCTTGGGGCCGGATTTCTGGATCTTTGGTGGGAATACTGAAACAAAATAATATGTGATTCTTGTAGCCTTATGACCCACCTACATCCATACCAAATTTCAGCCTCATCCGACCTTCATTGGGGTCCCAAAGGTGTGGTCCAAGTGAGGTGGACAGTCTGGATTTTCTGCACTGTTCCAGCAACATTCTACCCTACATACATTGTAACGTCTGAATTTATTAAAATACTTCTGAGTATCTAAAAATTATGAAAATTTACAGGGAGGTGGTCCACTCATGGTGGGACCCACCTACAAAATTTTAGGGCAAATGGACCCCTGTGTACACCGTAGCAAGGTTCGGACTGGCCCACCACGTTGGGACGTCCAGGCCAGTCCGATTTTCTGGACAGATTGTTTTATAAAAATTAATTAAAATATTTCTAGATGTCCAAAAATTCTTATATTTTGCAAGGTTGTGGTTCACCTATGGACGGACCATCCTACAAATTTTCAGGGCCATCAGGCCCCTGGACTGACCGTGGTATGGCCTGTAAATTGGGTCAGTTTTGGGCCAAATACCCAGGCCCATATGACTAACCACCATGGGATGCCCCTACCTTGGGTTGCTGGGCCTGCATTCTAACAGCATGGTACACTTGAAGTAAGTGTTGTATATCCCCTCTTCTTATCTGGTGGGACCCACTGTGATATGTGTGGGTCACCATGGGTCAGTAACCCATTTAAATTAAATAAATTTCTGGACTCCAGCAGGCCTAGGAAGTGGGTGGGCTGGAATTCCTGCAAGGGCCCAAATTTGTTGCATAGTTGATCTCTTCGAGCCGTGGCGGCCCACCAGATTTAAGGGAGTATTGCACACACTCTTTGCCCTCCTTCCTTGGACATTTTGGCCTTAATTAGTGCCCCTTGAGGCCCACCTTTGTGGTGGTTTTGTGGGCAAGCCTTAACCAGAATTTTTGATAGTTTTATGGGCTCAATGGGCTGGAAATTTCTTTCTTGAGCCCAAGATTGTGCAAGGGCTAACCTTATTGATTTATGGGCCCAATGGGCTGTCTATAAGCTGATCATGTGTATTAATGGGCCTTGATGCCCTCATGAAGTGTTTAATTGTGGGCTGACTTGCAAGGCCCACATTAATGTATATTGTGGAGGGCCTTGCTAAGTCTTTGGGCTGATGTGGCAAGGCCCACCCTGTCGGTATAGGCTTTGCCCATGTGTATTCTTGGACTTATGGGCTGCCCTCAAGTCCACCATAATGTATGAATTGGATGACTTTTATTTTGGGCCATTTCTTTAGGGCCCATTATGTGATATATTATATGCATGTTTGTGTTAGCAAATAGGCCTTGTGGACTCAGTTCTTTTGGATGGGCCCATTGATCTTGGTCCTATACTTTCCTATCTATTGTGATGGGCTTAGGGGCAATAATACACAAGAAGTTGGGCCCTTGGCTGCCCACTAAACTGACCCTGTACTTGGGCCAAAAGTGAGGCCCAACTCACTTGTGTTAAATGTGAAACTTGCCCATGTAAATGAATTACTGGGCTGACCATGAAGCCCACCATAATATGTGGAATTATGGCCTTTGTGGTTGGGCTCAAACCTTACTTGAGGGTCCACTATATGGCCTATGAGTTGGGCTTGGTGTATGGCCCATTAGGCCATGCATTGCTTGGGCTTTAACCTTACATAATGAGTAGTGGCGGGCTACCTCTTGGAAACCAGTTGAGGTTGGATGTCCTCCTGGGTGATCCTAAGGTAGGCCCATAGTTTCTTTATGGATGGTTAAAAGCCCACCATAGACCCTAGGCCATTTGTTTAAGGATCAATGTGAATGTATGTGGAACCTACCTTAACGCATGTTTGGTCCAGGCCATCCAAGCCTTGGATCGCCCGATCACGGAGGCACTCTCTGCCTTGGGTCGCTGCTGAATTCACAATCTAGTAGCAGGCCCACTTGATCTTTTCTTGATGTATACACACCCTCCATCTGGCGAGGCCCCATATGAATATTGTTGGCCTTCATGCAAGCCCAGGAAGTAGAGTGGGCCGAACGTTTATCAAGGGGCCTTAAATGTACATTGTTATGGTTGAAACTTTATTGGACATGAGACCCACCATATGGAGAACTTGTGTGCGTGTTGCATGCTTATGTTTTCTTATAAATCTTTGGGCTTAATCAATGCATTTTTTTAGGTCACCTTTAGTGATCACCTGAGGACCCCATCTTAGATCAGATTTTTGGGTATCCCATGAGCCTAGAGTGGGTTGGGACGTCCTAGCTTGGCCCAACCATACATTGGGCCGACTTCCACCATTTTGATGGACTTGTGGGCTCAGATAAGGATAGTATTGGGCCCTTAGTTGCTCCCTTAAATTGCTAGTTATTGGGCTGATGTAGCGGGGCCCATTTCATCCAAACTTAAACTTGTCATTTTTTTTGGGCCGTATATTGTATACGCGGGCTGCCCACCAAGTCCAACTAATGAATGGATTCTATGGCCATTGGGAATTGAGCCTTGGGCCTTAATTTCCCTCTTGGGGCCCATGTTGTTAAAGGTGGTATTATATCATTTTCTTATGTCCTATTATGAGGGATATATGTATGTGGTTACCTGTGTTCTTATCTTGAATGTAGGCCTTGGGCCTTGTATCCATATAGTTCATGATTGAGATGCCTCTTGGGAAATGGTGGTTAAATGTCCCCATTATGGACCCCTCTAGGCCCGATTGTATCTAAATGTGATTAGATGCTCATCTTAAACTCTTGTTAGACTCACTTCTGTATTACTTAGACACGTACTTGTATGCTTAGTCTCGTGGGCTACCCCAGGTAAATGGGCCCCCACTAGAAGTTGGATTCCTTAGGGATATTGTCTAAGTACCTATTCGTGGTTCCTTCTTTGATAGGAGGAATGTTATATACATTGTATATCGCCATATAATGTGATTAAATTCATCTTCATGGCTCATGTGCATCATTGTATGCTTGAATAACACTGTGTGTGTGTGGTTATGATTGTACCATTGGGCATTGCATGATACCTTCCCCGAGGGACGTAATATCCCCTCTTGAGCACGTTGGATGCTTGGAATCGATGCATGGTTGATTGTGTGATTCATGCATCTGGCATTGCATAGCATATGAGCATTATCGCCCTTACTTCATCAGGGCTGTAGCCTCCATAGATACATCGTGGATGGCCATGTTTGGACACCGGAAATATTACTTGAGCATACCGGGTGCATAGGATGCCCATGGGTGAAATTCCCAAAACTTCCTTGGTACCAAGGATCTGCTCCAACGCCGTGACCAAGTGGAATATATGAGCGCACGAAGGCCTTATACCATTAGGCCGCGACTCCCACTGTCGTGTAGTCGGTTGGATAGGGGTGTGGCCTTACTCGCCTGATGTAAGGGGGCATTGCTAGGCTGAGTCTGACCAGCTCGTGAATGGGTCCGCTACCTTCAGGCCTTGCTGGTGATTGGCTATCCGCAGGCAGGGTAGTGAGGTCTCTTACGCTCGTTTGACTGTACGGGGTCTGTAGAGCGGTAGTCATTCAGCAGTGTATTGGACCCCTGTGATTTCCTTATGATGGAAATGTACTTGATATGTGGATTGGATATGAGCACTGACATTACTTCGCATTGCATTTGCATTGGCTGTGTAATCCTCATAATGCATTACAGTACTCATTGCATTACAGTACTCATCGCATTACAGTACTCATTGCATTACAGTACTCATCGCATTACAGTACTCTTTGTATTACAGTACCCATTGTATTACAGTACTCATTGCACTATATAGCCTTGGTATGACTTCCTGCATTATCGTACTGCCTTGGTATAGTTTCTTGCATTCATGATAGCCTTGGTAAGGCTAGTGGTATTGGTATTGATCATGACTCCCTTCTGCATTCTCTATCTTCTTCTGAGCACTATTGTCACACACTTTCACCACCCTCTAAGCTTTCTATAAGCTTATGCACGATTGATGCGTGCAGGAGATCCTAGGCAGGCGTCGCAGTGGCAGAGTTTGGGTTAGAGCTGAGCTTGAGGACCTAGTGTTGCAGACTCCCTTTCTTTCTTCTATTATCTTATGTATGTCCTTTTGGACTTTATGTAAACTTGTAAAATCTCAATTCTTAGTGGATTTTGTGATGTGTGCCTTTGTTATTTTAGATTTACTTGCTGTGATCTTGGGTATGCTCGTATTGGTAATGATTACACTGTTATGAAAATCCTCCTTGTAGGATCTCAGGATCGGAACCTGCCTCAGGAGCCGAGAATGGGGTATTACGGAGGCTGTTGCGGCTAGAACCGGCCATCGGGTTTCTTGTGAGTCCGGTTACCGAGTCTGGGGCGTGACAGGAGTTGGTATCAAAGCATACCAAGTAATTTTGGAATAACTTGGGATAGTATCACATATCTGCTGTGGGCTTAGGACAAGTAGTGTCCCGAGTGCGTTTCCTTCGTTCCGGTTGAGCCTTTAAGGATTTTAATTCCTAGGTGTCCATCACCTTTATTCGTTCTGTAGACCATGCCGTCTAGTCGAGGTGCCCATGATTGTGACACCCATGGTCGTGGTGCCCATGGACATGGTTCTCATTCCGCTCCAGCGATCCGAGTGACTTTTGCTCCACCATCTGAGATTCTTGTTTCCCCTCTGGAGCCTGCCGTACCTATTCCTGAGGCTCCCGCCGTACCTGTGCCTCCGCCAGAGGCCAGTGCTACCCCCGCTTATCTGACGATTCCTGTAGGAGCTGAGCATCTCCAGCAGTTGATGCAGGTCGTCACTGATGTTCTTCAGACCCGTCGGCCCATTCCTGAGATGCCCGGACAGGCAGAGCAGGAGAGTACGAGTCCCCTTTTGCGAGATTCGACTCTGCAGCGAGCTCCGTTGGCGGTATTTCTACTTTAGGGCGAGGCTGAGTGGACTAGTTCGCAGAGGGATCGTGATCAGAGGAGAGGCCGGAAGAGGCAGGCCCCCTCTAGTAGCTCTCGGCAGCGTCGACAGCGGCAGAGGTGCGTAGCCTATCGAGCCGCCAGAGCATCAGCATCACATGCAGTAGTTTCTTCATCATCATTAGCATCACCGGTCGCTTCATCTTCCAACCCCTTTTCTGGAGTTTGCTTCGGTTGTGGGCAGACGGGACACCGTAGGTGCGAGTGTCCCCATCATCGGGATGGACCTTCGCATCGACCGCAGTAGCAGCAGAGACCGCAAATGCAGATGAGACAGACACCTCCCCAGCCACCTCGGGCTTGATTTTGCGCGACTCAGCAGGACCCTTAGTTATTAGGGGTGTCGTTATGTGTATTCTCCTTGTCTCCGTATGTAAGTCTTGTGTTTAGGTGCGTCACACCTTTTTGTATCCAAGGGCTTTTGTTCACTCAGATTGCTATTAGAGTCTGCCGTACGAGATTGTCAGTATCGACACCTTTTGGGGAGATCGCTGTGTTAGGCCGATGATATTATCGTGTTCCGTTTTGGTTGGTGAGATATTCTTACCCGCTGAATAGTTTTGTATTACCGATGTCGAGCTTGTTTTGTTGTCAAGGCAGTATTCCTGGTTAGGGATGGCAGGCTAAATTGCTAGTTTTGTGGCCGAGTGTGACGCTTGCCAGTGTGTCAAGGCCGATCATCTGAGGGACCCCCTAGTCCCTTGCAGCCGTTGAGTGTTCCAAAGTGGAAGTGGGAGAGTGTATTAATGGATTTCCTCGTAGGTTTGTTGAGATTAGGGAGAGTTATCCCCATTTGTTCGATGATTGATTGCTTGCATTGCCTTCTCCTTTGTTTGATGATTGCGGTATATATATATATATATATATATATATATATATATATATATATATATATATATATATATATATATATATATGATGTTATGCATTTCCTTGTCTCAGTTTTATCAATTTCGAGGATGAAATTTCTTTGTTGGTGGGAAGGATTGTGAGACCCGACCTGAGTTCGCATGTGTGCATGTGTATGTATGAGTATGCATTCCATCCATCTTGGTCCCGTGGTCCTATCGGTCGAATCCCAGCGACCCGCGACCCTTGGGTTGTGTTTGCAGGAAACCTTGAGTCCGACCACGTTGACTCGACTGGGATTGACCCGAGACCTATGCCATCATGTTCGCATCGTCGTTGCGGTTCCAACGATGTGTCTTGTGCGTCCATCCGACCTATGGATCAAAAGTTGTGTATATTTCATTATATGACTGTTAATCATGTGGCCCACTTTTGGTGGAATATGTGTGGACCACCACCTGCCTTGGCACAAGTTTCAAGGTACACTACTCACACACTACACAAAGATCCATAACTAACACCACTAACCACAAACACCACCAAGAGACCTACTAAGCATAGCACTTTGTTATTGTCACCATAGGCCATTATGGTTTCTCTAACCAAGGAGAGAGAGACCATGATTGCCTCCCTACAACTCTCTCTCTCTCTCTCTCTCTCTCTCTCTCTCTCTTTCTTCTCATTCCCTCATTTCTTCTTACAAAAAAATCCAGCAAATCCCCCATTTTCTCCAGTCACCTTCCTCCTTAATCCCCCCCCCCCCATCTAACCCTTGAAACCCCATCTCCACCATTGATCCATCTCCCTTGGTGCTAAAGGACCTTAGTGTGGAAGTTTGGTGGTCATCTTTGAGGTGGGTGTTCTTTTATGTGTAATTTCAGATTTCCTTTCATCCCTTCTTATTCTTCATTCCTCTTCCATTGATAGAGCTTGTGGGACCCATCAGGTGATGATGGTGGCCCCAAGACTCCATGGATATGGCTTGTACCTTATCCTATATTGCATGCATGTGAATGCAAGGGACCATCCTTCATGGATCCCTTCATGCTCTTTCCTTCCTTAGATCAGGGATCCTTGGGTCATCTAGACCCTTGATCCTTGGTGGAGGATGGATCTCCACCATAGATCCCAAGTTAATAGCCTTTGATCTTATAGATTATGTATGTATCATGTGATAGTGGATAGAGTTGCTTGTGTGATGAGGGGAAGGGCCTCAATGAGGCGGAGACCCTTCCCTTGTGGCCGATCTCCTTCTTTTCTTGTTAATAAGTCTCTGAACATGAGTGTGTGGCCCACCTTGTGGACTAAAAAGATCCAAACCGTTCCAAGTGGGAGGATGTTTTTGGACAGTCCATCCCTTGGACGTGTGGCCCCTAAATGCACCAAAAAGGGGTGCATGCAAGGATGTTTTGGATAGTGAGATGGATGAGATGTTTGTGGGGCCCACTTGGGTGGACCACACCATGATTTTTTGGGGTTAAATCCCCATTTAAATAATGTTTACAATTTATTTTTATCAGTCATATGTTGCTGTCCAGAACTTTCTGGATAGATTTTTGGGCCATCTTGGGGCCCGAGTTTTGGCCATTTGGTGGGGAGATTTATGCCATCTAATATATGATTATGAAAGGTGCATATCCCACCTAAAAGTCTACCAAATTTAAGCCCCAACTGACCCTTTTTGGACCTCCAAAAGAGTGAGCCAACATGGGTGATCAACCAGATTTCTGCTACATATGTTGCTGTCCAAATCTGCCTGGACAAATTTTTGGGCCACCTTGGGGCCTGATTTCTGGATCTTTGGTGGGAATACTGAAACAAACTAATATGTGATTCTTGTAGCCTTATGACCCACCTACAACCATACCAAATTTCAGCCTCATCCGACCTTCATTGGGGTCCCAAAGGTGTGGTCCAAGTGAGGTGGACAGTCTGGATTTTCTGCACTGTTCCAGCAACATTCTACCCTAGATACATTGTAACTTCTGAATTTATTAAAATACTTCTGAGTATCTAAAAATTATGAAAATTTACAGGGAGGTGGTCCACTCATGGTGGGACCCACCTACAAAATTTTAGGGCAAATGGACCCCTGTGTACACCGTAGCAAGGTTCGGACTGGCCCACCACGTTGGGACGTCCAGGCCAGTCCGATTTTCTGGACAGATTGTTTTATAAAAATTAATTAAAATATTTTTAGATATCCAAAAATTCTGATATTTTGTGGGGTTGTGGTTCACCTATGGAAAGACCATCCTGCAAATTTTCAGGGCCATCAGGCCCCTGGACTGACCGTGGTATGGCCTGTAAATTGGTTCAGTTTTGGGCCAAATACCCAGGCCCATATGACTAACCACCATGGGATGCCCCTACCTTGGGCTGCTGGGCCTGCATTCTAACAGCATGGTCCACTTGAAGTAAGTGTTGTATATCCCCTCTTCTTATCTGGTGGGACCCACTGTGATATGTGTGGGTCACCATGGGTCAGTAACCCATTTAAATTAAATAAATTTCTGGACTCCAGCAGGCCTAGGAAGTGGGTGGGCTGGAATTCCTGCAAGGGCCCAAATTTGTTGCATAGTTGATCTCTTCGAGCCGTGGCGGCCCACCAAATTTAAGGGAGTATTGCACACACTCTTTGCCCTCCTTCCTTGGACATTTTGGCCTTAATTAGTGCCCCTTGAGGCCCACCTTTGTGGTGGTTTTGTGGGCTAGCCTTAACCAGAATTTTTGATAGTTTTATGGGCTCAATGGGCTGGAAATTTCTTTCTTGAGCTCAAGATTGTGCAAGGGCTAACCTTATTGATTTATGGGCCCAATGAGCTGTCTATAAGCTGATCATGTGTATTAATGGGCCTTGATGCCCTCATGAAGTGTTTAATTGTGGGCTGACTTGCAAGGCCCACATTAATGTATATTGTGGAGGGCCTTGCTAAGTCTTTGGGCTGATGTGGCAAGGCCCACCCTGTCGGTATAGGCTTTGCCCATGTGTATTCTTGGACTTATGGGCTGCCCTCAAGTCCACCATAATGTATGAATTGGATGACTTTTATTTTGGGCCATTTCTTTAGGGCCCATTATGTGATATATTATATGCATGTTTGTGTTAGCAAATAGGCCTTGTGGACTCAGTTCTTTTGGATGGGCCCATTGATCTTGGTCCTATACTTTCCTATCTATTGTGATGGGCTTAGGGGCAATAATACACAAGAAGTTGGGCCCTTGGCTGCCCACTAAACTGACCCTGTACTTGGGCCAAAAGTGAGGCCCAACTCACTTGTGTTAAATGTGAAACTTGCCCATGTAAATGAATTACTGGGCTGACCATGAAGCCCACCATAATATGTGGAATTATGGCATTTTTGGTTGGGCTCAAACCTTACTTGAGGGTCCACTATATGGCCTATGAGTTGGGCTTGGTGTATGGCCCATTAGGCCATGCATTGCTTGGGCTTTAGACCTTACATAATATGAGTAGTGGCGGGCTACCTCTTGGAAACCAGTTGAGGTTGGATGTCCTCCTGGGTGATCCTAAGGTAGGCCCATAGGTTTCTTTATGGATGGTTAAAAGCCCACCATAGACCCTAGGCCATTTGTTTAAGGATCAATGTGAATGTATGTGGAACCTACCTTAACGCATGTTTGGTCCAGGCCATCCAAGCCTTGGATCGCCTGATCATGGAGGCACTCTCTGCCTTGGGTCGCTGCTGAATTCACAATCTAGTAGCAGGCCCACTTGATCTTTTCTTGATGTATACACACCCTCCATCTGGCGAGGCCCCCTATGAATATTGTTGGCCTTCATGCAAGCCCAGGAAGCAGAGTGGGCCGAACGTTTATCAAGGGGCCTTAAATGTACATTGTTATGGTTGAAACTTTATTGGACATGAGACCCACCATATGGAAAACTTGTGTGCGTGTTGCATGCTTATGTTTTCTTATAAATCTTTGGGCTTAATCAATGCATTTTTTTAGGTCACCTTTAGTGATCACCTGAGGACCCCATCTTAGATCAGATTTTTGGGCATCCCATGAGCCCAGAGTGGGTTGGAACGTCCTAGCTTGGCCTAACCATACATTGGGCCGACTTCCACCATTTTGATGGACTTGTGGGCTGAGATAAGGATAGTATTGGGCCCTTAGTTGCTCCCTTAAATTGCTAGTTATTGGGCTGATGTAGCGGGGCCCATTTCATCCAAACTTAAACTTGTCATTTTTTTTGGGCCGTATATTGTATACGCAGGCTGCCCACCAAGTCCAACTTAATGCATGGATTCTATGGCCATTGGGAATTGAGCCTTGGGCCTTAATTTCCCTCTTGTTAAAGGTGGTATTATATCATTTTCTTATGTCCTATTATGAGGGATATATGTATGTGGTTACCTGTGTTCTTATCTTGAATGTAGGCCTTGGGCCTTGTATCCATATAGTTCATGGTTGAGATGCCTCTTGGGAAATGGTGGTTAAATGTCCCCATTATGGACCCCTCTAGGCCCGATTGTATCTAAATGTGATTAGATGCTTATCTTAAACTCTTGTTAGACTCACTTCTGTATTACTTAGACACGTACTTGTATGCTTAGTCTCGTGGGCTACCCCAGGTAAATGGGCCCCCACTAGAAGTTGGATTCCTTAGGGATATTGTCTAAGTACCTATTCGTGGTTCCTTCTTTGATAGGAGGAATGTTATATACATTGTATATCGCCATATAATGTGATTAAATTCATCTTCATGGCTCATGTGCATCATTGTATGCTTGAATAACACTGTGTGTGTGTGGTTATGATTGTACCATTGGGCATTGCATGATACCTTCCCCGAGGGACGTAGTATCCCCTCTTGAGCACGTTGGATGCTTGGAATCGATGCATGGTTGATTGTGTGATTCATGCATCTGGCATTGCATAGCATATGAGCATTATTGCCCTTACTTCATCAGGGCTGTAGCCTCCATAGATACATCGTGGATGGCCATGTTTGGACATCGGCAATATTACTTGAGCATACCAGGTGCATAGGATGCCCATGGGTGAAATTCCCAAAACTTCCTTGGTAACCAAGGATCTGCTCCAACGCCGTGACCAAGTGGAATATATGAGCGCACGAGGGCCTTATACCATTAGGCCGCGACTCCCACTATCGTGTAGTCGGTTGGATAGGGGTGTGGCCTTACTCGCCTGATGTGAGGGGGCATTGCTAGGCTGAGTCTGACCAGCTCGTGAATGGGTCCGCTACCTTCAGGCCTTGCTGGTGATTGGCTATCCGCAGGCAGGGTAGTGAGGTCTCTTACGCTCGTTTGACTGTACGGGGTCTGTAGAGCGGCAGTCATTCAGCAGTGTATTGGACCCCGGTGATTTTCTTATGATGGAAATGTACTTGATATGTGGATTGGATATGAGCACTGACATTACTTCGCATTACATTTGCATTGGCTGTGTAATCCTCATAATGTATTACAGTACTCATTGCATTACAGTACTCATTGCATTACAGTACTCATCGCATTACAGTACCCATTGTATTACAGTACTCATTGCACTATATAGCCTTGGTATGACTTCTTGCATTATCGTACTGCCTTGGTATAGTTTCTTGCATTCATGATAGCCTTGGTAAGGCTAGTGGTATTGGTATTGATCATGACTCCCTTCTGCATTCTCTATCTTCTTCTGAGCACTATTGTCACACACTTTCACCACCCTCTAAGCTTTCTATAAGCTTATGCACGATTGATACGTGCAGGAGATCCTAGGCAGGCGTCGCAGTGGCAGAGTTTGGGTTAGAGCTGAGCTTGAGGACCCAGTGTTGCAGACTCCCTTTCTTTCTTCTATTATCTTATGTATGTCCTTTTGGACTTTATGTAAGCTTGTAAAAGTTCAAATTCTTAGTGGATTTTGTGATGTGTGCCTTTGTTATTTTCAGATTTACTTGCTGTGATCTTGGGTATGCTCGTATTGGTAATGATTATACTGTTATGAAAATCCTCCTTGTAGGATCTCAGGATCGGAACCTGCCTCAGGAGCCGAGAATGGGGTACTACGGAGGCTGTTGCGGCCAGAACCGGCCATCGGGTTCCTTATGAGTCCGGTTACCGAGTCTGGGGCGTGACATCTCCTGGGCATGGTTAGGTGACAGGATCACTTCCAAATCTTCACCACTCTTATCTATTGATGATTAGATCCATGAGACGTTCATAGATCTGACAAATCTCTTCTTACCAACTGGATAAGATAGGACTCCGATTCCAGTTGTATCCTTGAATCAATGTATGGCAACTTCCCAATTGCTACAAGGGATCCTTGGCACCCTAGTTCCCTACCTTTAAATTTCACAAGTTTTAGTTAAATAAATTTACAATTATATCCTTCCTTTTACCTAATTTAGATTTCATCTTATCCTAGTTCTAGTTGGAGTTATTTTCAGATTACGTACAAGGTTCAGTCCCTGTGGATTCGACCTCGGTCTTACCGAGTTTATTACTACATCACAAACCTATACTTGGGGTGTGAACAAGTTTTTAGTGCCATTGTCGGGGATTGACAGTTACGTTTTCTAAGATTAATTAGTTTTAGAATTAGATTAAGATTAGGTTTTTTTCTAATTATTAGGTTAGGATTTTTCTGTTTGATTTTTAGAAACTAACCTAACTTTCTTATTTTGTATAATTCTGAGATAGATCTTCTAAATTGGTAATCTCTTTCTAATTTCTTGATTTTTTTTTTGTATTATTAGAATTAGGGTTTTATTTTTAGAAACTTTCTAAATTTAGAAATAACTTTATTTCTATTTTAGGTTTAGAACTTTCCTAATTTGTTTTAGAAATTTTCTATTTTCTTTTAGGAATCTTTCCCTTTTTAGAAACTAGTTTACTTTTATTTTAGGATCTCTTCTATTTCTAGACTTTTTATCTTTATAAACTAACTTGGTTTATTTCATTTTGCAGGATCTTAACATAGGAACTTCTAATTTGGTAACTTCCTTCTAACTTCTCCTTCTCTTACTTTCCATACTGCTACTGGATCTTTTATTTTATTTTCTTTTAGGATTAAATTTAGAGTTAAGGCTTCACCATGCAAGAGTGGGAACATGTGTATGCTGATATAACTAAGAAATCTTAGGAAAGGATGTATAATGATTATGATGGGAAATAGCCTATGCCTCAAATATTTTCTAAAAATTACTTCAACCAATCGAAATATGATGCTCCACTGATTAAAAAGTCTTTCGGTGATTATCTACGGGAGAATAATTGCACTTAACGAGTTAAGAAAATAGTACGTGATTATTGGAATGATGACGCGTATCAACTCCTGACCTATGACCCGTATGACTATAACCAGTGGAAACATCAACATTGGAGAGATGAACCACCAATTGATTTTAATGACTACTCCCTTGGATTCCCTATTTATGAGACTCAACCGGAAATAATCCAAGAGGAGCCAATTCAAAAATACATAGGTGCTCAAGAATAATTCAACGAATATGTCACACAAACAATCGTAGATATGACAAAATCATTAGAGGCGATTGAAACCGCCATTCAAGAGCGTCAGTTGCATCTTAATGAGGAGGAAGAAACTAGTTCATACCAGCTTCAACCCCATCTAGAAATACAATGCGAGGAAAGTGATACTAGTTTGCTTTTGAAAAACGCTGGAATTTGGAATGAAGAGTTGGATTGGGTTAATGAGCATATGGTTCAATATCCTGATGAATCAATCTCAATGACAGTCCAAAGGAATGATCAAGAGACGTAGGTGTCTTTCAAATACAATGATTACGACACACTTCGCTCACATGATACGCCTGATTTCAAAGATAAGGAAGAGGTTAGTTTATACGAACCTCAACCCAATCTAAGAATGGAATGTGAGGAAAACGATCCCATCCCGAGAGTGTACTGTACTGAACTAGATGATGATAAGTATTAGGATGAGATTCACGAGAGCACAGTCCAAGATTCACTGGATTCAATCTCAAGTTTGACCCATATTAATGATCAAGAGGTTCAGGAAGCTGTCATCCATAGTGATTTACTCCACCTATCTGACGTGACTGATTTAAATGTGGAAGATGAACCACTTTCAACTAACCCTTCCAACCTTTATGATGCATGCTTGAACCACTCCCCTGAATTGAATGATGATATGATTCCGGAGATGGATGATTTGCTTGATATGACTCTAAAATTTGAAACTACCCAGTTGAGGCCACAATCTGAGCTGTACGCTTTAGACGATTCAATGCCTCCACTGAGAAGCTTCAATGAACATAGTCTTCACATTAATTCTTCCTCTAATGATTTTCAATCTGACTATGCAGGGCAAGAGCAAGAGAGCATCCGTCCATCCACTTCCAGAGATGATGGAATCCTTGGGCAAATCATCACAGACTTCGATGTAGAAAATGAGTCACTCTCAGCTGAATTTTCAACTCTTTGAATGAATGTTTGGCACACTTTGTAGATTACGACGACCCCATGATACAAGAAATAGTGGATGCCTCGCAAGACAGTACCTCGGTAGTTGTCACGGACCGAGAGATCCCTTATTCTGAAGCCTTTTCTTCAACAGATCCTGAATGTTTACCATCAAGGGAGGAGCTGAAAATTGAACCGAAGTCTGAAACTTCGGAATGTGTCAAGACTACATTACTTTCTGAGAAGTTTTCTGAGTTTTATTTACTTGTAGTCTCTGATTCACCATGGGATACTAACTTTGAAACTTTTTCTGTCACAGGTGAATCATATATACTTTGGATACCTTAGGCGAATCAACGACAAATTTTTGATGATGTCCATAAATTTCTCCAGGGTATCCAAGCCTATTACAAAAAGGGCTTTTAGATGATCCTTTTGAGAAACCTACTGAGAAATTTATTCAGATATTGGCCAGAAGAGGAACCTTGCACCATGACTGAGTAGCTTTTTTCCTTGCTTTCATAGGACTAGGGTAGTTTTCTTTATGCTGTTCTAGGTTAGTCGGTTTTATGCCGTTAGGTTAGTTTGCTTTCTATACGTCATTTTAGGATAGTTTGCTTTCGTTGGATTAACTCTTGTGCCGAGCCGCCTTCATGCTTAAATCTCTTTGGGAAAAAGTCACTTAACTTCGTCCAGGTACTATCTTTCCATCACTTATCTTTTACTTTTGTTGTCCCATGTGCATTGCATGCTTATTCTTTTACATTGAGGACAATGTAGATTTTAGGTTAGGGATGTGAGATTAGGTTACCTAATCAGTACTTTCTTAATCTTGAGCAAAAATTGTGGAAAATTTTAAAATTTTTCTGGACTTTCTTGTGAATTCGAAGTGATTTTGAAGGATAGTCGTGATTTGAGAAGTATAAGATACAGAATGTTGGTGATTTACGACTCTTGGATTTAGTTATCTGTTAGATTTCAAGTTACGTTGGATTTATTAATCCATGATTAGAAGTTGTAAACATTGATTGAGTCATGATTTCATATGTCACATCTCACTCACACATTAAGGTTTCAATTCGATATTGAAGGATTAATTTGGTAATCAGTAAGCATGAAAGGAACCAGCATAGGAAATTTGCCCATCATGCTAAAAAAGAATAAGAATAAAAAAATAAAATAAAATAAAATAAAATAAAAGAAGAAGAAGAAAAATTGAAGAAAAAGAAAAAGGAATAAAACCCAGCTAAAAAAACAGTTGCCTATGGAAAGGGTTGGGCAAATGGTCTTCACCATAGGTTTGCTCCCTACACTACAAGAAATATGGTTTTAACCGACGAAAATAATTTTCGTAGGTAAAGATGACTTTTACCGATGAAATTTAATTTCGTAGGTAAAAGCCATCTTTACTTAAGAAAAATTTCATAGCTAAAGGGTGTTTTGAAATTTTCAAAATACAAAAAATCATAAAGTTTACTTTTACCTACGAAATCTAATTTTGTAGGTAAAAGCCATCTTTACCTACGAAACTTTTCGTAGGTAAAGGGTGTTTTGATTACTTTTACCTACGAAATTATAATTTCGTAGCTAAAAGCCATCTTTACCTACGAAAACTTTCGTAGGTAAAGGGTGTTTTGAATTTTTCAAAAAACAAAAAATCGAAAAGTTTACTTTTACCTATGAAATTAGACCTACGAAAATATTCGTAGGTAAAGGGTGTTTTGAATTTTTCAAAATACAAAAAATCGAAAAGTTTACTTTTACCGTAGTTAAATGGTGTTTTGAATTTTTCAAAAACCAAAAAATCGAAAAGTTTACTTTTACCGATGAAATGTAATTTTGTAGGTAAAAGCCATATTTACCTACTAAAATTTTCATAGCTAAAGAGTGTTTTGAATTTTTGAAAAAATAAAAAATCGAAAAGTTTACTTTTACCTACGAAATGTAATTTCGTAGGTAAAAGCCATCTTTACCTACGAAAATTTGCGTAGGTAAAGAGTGTTTTGAATTTTTCAAGGAAAAGCCATCTTAACCTATGAAACGTTTCGTAGGTAAAGGGTCTTTTGAATTTTTGAAAAAACAAAAAATTGAAAATTTTACTTTTACCGACGAAATGTAATTTTGTAGGTAAATGCCATCTTTACCTACGAAAATGTTCGTAGGTAAAGGGTGTTTTGAATTTTTGAAAAAATAAATAAATCCTAAAGTTTACTTTTACCTACGAAATCTAATTTCGTAGGTAAAAGCCATCTTTACCGACGAAAGTGTTTGTAGGTAAAGGGTGTTTTGAGTTTTTGAAAAAACAAAAAAATCTTAAAGTTTACTTTTACCTACGAAATCTACTTTCGTAGGTAAAGGCCATCTTTACCAACGAAAGTGTTCGTAGGTTAGCGACGAAAATATTCGTCGGTAAAAGTGTTATATTTTTACCAGAGGAAATTTGCCACTAAGAGTTTTACCTACGACACTTTTCGTAGGTAAAAATATTTCACAATACTTTTACCTACGAAAAATATCATAGGTAAAAAACATGGATGAGACTTTTACCTACGAAATATTTCGTAGGTAAAAGTCACTTTTTTTTTTTCACTCTTCCAGCACAAAATTCCTAATATACACCTGTTACAATATATTCTTCCTGATATACACTTGTTATATAATATATTTCATCATATTCACATTCATATCCATCTAAACCCAAACTACGTAAATCCATCCAAACATAAAATACATTCATCCAAACAATCCTATGGAAAAAACAAATGAAAAGATAGAGAACATATGAGAGGTGATCCTTATCTCCTTTGATGGATTCAAGTTGCATGTACCCTACCCAACTTCCTATAAGGAGAAGTTATATGGGTCTTGGAATAATGCTGGTGACAAATCCACCTTATCTATTAATATTATCATATTGTGTTAGGACATGACTCTAAAAATGAGATAAATCCAAATCTCAAATAATCTATGCTATAAGAGATAGTGGAGATGGAAATAGATGCATTGTGATGCTTGAGTTCGAGGATGCTTGTCAACAAAGCAAGATTTTCTTGTTTGTTGCCATGTGATTAGGCTACATTATTACATTAATCGGGTTCGGGTTCGGGATCGAGTTTAGGTTTAGGTTAGGGAGTTGAGATTATGATTAGGTGTAGGTTTAAGTTTAGGGATTTGAGAATACATTTAGGTTTTAGGTTATAGATTTAGGTTTTAGGTTTAGGTTTAGGTTTTAGTTTAGGTTATAGGTTATGGTGTGAGACCCGACCCTAGTTCTCATGTGTGCATGTGTGTGTGTGAGTATGCATCTTGTTCATCATAGTCTCGCGGTCATAACCGTCGAATTTCGGTGACCCGCGACCCTCGGATTGTGTTTGCGGTCATCCTTGAGTCTGGTCACGTAGACCCTACTCGGATCGACCCGAGACCTATGCCATCTTGTTCACATCCTCGCTGCGATTCCGAGTACATGTATTGTGCATCCATCCGACTTATGGGTTAAAAGTTATGAGCATTACATGATATGACCCTTGATCATATGACCCACTTTTGTGAAAATGCATGAGGACCACCTCCATGGCACAAGTCCCCATACACACTACACACACACCACACAAATCCTATGGAAACACCACCCATCTCAACAAACATCACCCAAGCCTAGTCTAAAAGCCTAAACATTGTAATCTCCTCCCTATGCTATGATGCTTCTCTTACAAAATAATGATGATATTTTTCTCTCTCTTTATTCTCTCCCTCCCTCTCATTTCCCTCCATTGCTAGAATTTCCAGCAACCTCCCTTCCATCTCCCTCTCTTCTCCAGCCCCCTAATCCTCAAAATACTCCCAATCCCTCCATCAAAAGTAGATCTCCACCATTAAAACTTCTTCCTAGGCTCAAGACCTTCATGGTGTAGGAGTTTGGAGGCTTGATTTGCAAGTGGGTGATTATAATTTGACCTCATGGATGTGGCCTTTTGGCCCATCCGACATGCATATCATGAAACATGATGGGGCCATTCTCCATGGACCCCATCATGATGTATTGTATCATCCACCTTATTTTAAGGGCATCTAGACCCTAGAAGTCATGTTGGGATGGCATCCTAACCACCCATTCTAGTCATATATCATGCATGCATTAGTATAATGTTGAATGTTCAAGTAACATTGTTGTATAGTTGAGATTGACTCTTGGGAGGGCCCATTAGTGGCGGGGCCCTACCCCCATGGCCGGATTAGTCTCTTTTCTTCTTCTCTTTTCTCTGATGTGTGGATGATGATGATGTGTGTGGCCCATTTAGTGGGCGTAGGATGTCCCAAAATAAATAAAAATAAAAATCCAGCAAGGTGGGACTCTCTTACCACCCAACTCCATGATCTTTGGACACCTTAATCAATGCATGCAAGTGTCCTAGTCTTAGTCTGTGATCTAAACTTATGTGGGGCCCACTGAGGAAGGCCACACACCTTTTTTATGGTTGAGATTATTGAGATATAGGCTGATGTGTCCAGCCATGTATTGCTGTCCAAAAATCTGGACTGTTGCATGGACTGTCATGTTCAATCTTTGGCATGGATTTTTGGATCATGATTTTCATTATTTTCTTTATAATTAAAGGGTGTAATGAGAAGGTGTGGGCCCTACCTTGAGGTGTGGTGGGTCATACCTCAGATGGCCCATGAAATGGTACCTAAAAAGGAGGCCCATAGGGGTGGGCGGTCCACCTTGTTGGGTTGTCCAGCCCACATGTATGGAGGGAAAACATACACTTCAGCTTGGTTTCTCTGAGGGATGGGCCACTTTTGTGGACCCCACATTACTGTATTTTATGAAAAAAATACTAAACCTCCATTTTCCCCCTCCTAGATGAAGTTTGGGCCAACCTTATTGGGTAAACAATGCATGGACAACAACATCTCTTCCTGGGCAGATTGAAATTCCTAATTTAATTAAAATATTTATGAGTATCTAAAAATCATAAAATTTTACAGAGAGGTGACCCACTCATGGTGGACCCACCTACAAAATTTTGGGGCCAATGGACACCTGTACACACTATGGTGCTGGCTGGACTGGCCCATTACAATATGGTGTCCAGATCAGTCCGATTTTCAGGATAGATTGATTTCTTTAAATAAATTAAAATATTTCTAGATGTCCAAAAATTTTGAAATTTTGTGGAGGTGTGTTACACTCATGTTAGGACCCAGTTACCAAATTTCATGTCCAATGGACCCCTATGCACACCGTGGCAAGGGCCGGACTGGCCCACCACATTGGGACGTCCAGGTCAGTCCGATTTTCAGGATAGTCTGTTTTATTTAAATAAATTATAATATTTTTAAGTGTATAAAAATCCTGAAATTTTGTGAGAGTGTGGGTCACGTATGGAAGTGTCACCCTGCAAAAGTTTAGATCCAACGAACATTTGAGCTGGCCGTGGTACGACTGGAAGTGGACTACTAGGCAGGGACGCCCAGGCTGGGGCGTCCAGCCTTCTTCGTGGGCCCACCTTGATGTGTTGTATATCCCACCACCCATCCATGTGGGGTCCTTAGGGGATTGATCATCCTCCCTTTTTTTTACTCAATTGGGGCCCATTGGGTGGATTTTTGGGCCAGATACCTCGGGCTCATAGGGCTACCTACACATGGGACATCCCTGCCTTAGGCTACTGTTAGGCCTGCAATCCAACGGCCTGGCCCACTTGATATATATGTTGCATATCTTCTCTCATCTGGTGGGGCCCACAGTGATGTGTGTGGGCCATCAAGGATTAAATATACTAAGAAATACTTCTATTGTTGGACTCCAACCAACCCAGAAATTTAGGTGGGCTGGAATTTGGCATTGAGCCCAATAATTGTTGCCTATAAATGTTCTTTTGGGGCAATATGGCCCACAAGATTTGAGGAGGTTTTAAGTCAATTATCTTACCATTCTAATTTTATTTTTGGGCTTAATTAGTGCAAGATTAAAGGCTCATTCCAATTGGATTCTTCTTGGGCTAGTATTCTAGTTAATTAATGGGCCTTATAGCCTTGGTTCGACTGTAACTTTTGATAGGTCCGTTGGACCCTTGGGTCCTATATTTACCACGCCATTGTGATGGGTCTTATGGGCCAAATACTCAAGTAGTTGGGCCCTTGCTTGCCCACTATAATAAATTTATACTTGGGCCGAGATGTGAGGCCCAACTTACTTGTGTTAAATATAAGGATTTCCCCTATGTCGGGATAATGGGCTGCCCATTAGGCCCACCACAATGAGTGAACCCATGACCCTTATGGTTGGGCTCTAACCTTGCTTAAGGGCACACCAGGTTGCCTAAGTATTGGGCTTAGTGTATGGCCCACTAGGCCATGAATTGATTGTGCCTTGGACCCTTCTTTACATACATAGCAGGCTACCTTTTGGGACCCAGTTGAGGTTAGATGTCCTCCTCGGTAGCCCTAAGGTAGGCCCCTAAGGCCCTTATAGGTGGTTGAAGGCCCACCTTGGACCTTATTAGGCCTATTTCCTTTTGAAGCCTTAGGACTCCCTTAACTTGTGGGTCATCCCAAGTTGTTAGGCCCCCACTATGAGAACTTCATTTCTCCTTAGAGTACTTGTCCATAGATCTTGTCCTTGTCCCTCCTTGGGAAGGAGGAATACATTCTACAGGTAGCACACTTACATTATTATGACCCATATGCATCATCTGTATGAATTGATTGCATTGTTTGGTGGTCATTGAAGGATGAAGTTTCTTCCCTTGTGCCCTTTGCATGCTTGCAGCTAGTGCATGATCTGTGTGTGTGACTCATGCATTGGCATAAGCATTTCATGATGATACCGCCCTTGCTTCATTAGGGTCTCGCCTCCACAGGGATATTTGTGGATGGCCGTATGAGTGGACACTGAAAATATTACTTGAGTATACCGGGTGCATAGGATGCCCATGGGTGAAATTTCCAAAACTTCCATGGTACCAAGGATTTGCTCCAACGCCGTGACTGAGTGGAATCTATGAGCGCACGAGGGCCTTATACCGTTAGGCCGCGACTCTCACTGTCGTGTAGTCGGTTGGATAGGGGTGTGGCCTTACCTGCTTGGTGCGAGGAGGCATTGCTAGTCTGAGTCTGACCAGCTCATAAATGGGTCCGCTACCTTCAGGCTTTGTTGGTGATTGGCTGTCCACAGGTAGGTAGTGAGGTGTCTTATGCTCGTTTAACTCTGCGGGGTCTGCAGAGCGGCAGTCATTCTGTAGTATAATGGACCTCGGTGATTTCCTTATGATTGGAATTGTACTTGACATATGGTTTGGATATGAGCACTGACATTACTTGCATCACATTAGCATTGGCTGTGTAAGCCCCTTCATGCATTGCCTTGGTATGGCGCCCAGTACTCATTGCATGGTATTCATGATAAGCCTTGGTAAGGATTGTGATATTCTCATTGAGCATATTTTTTTCTTGTACCTCCTGCTATTCTTCTGTGCACCATTGACACACACTTTCACCACCCTCTAAGCTTCTATAAGCTTATGCACGATTGAGGCATGCAGGAGATTTTAGGCAGGCGTCGTAGCAGCAGAGCGTGGAGTAGAGCTAAGCATTTGAGGACTCCAGTGTTGCTGACCTTTCTCTCTTTTCCTTTTATCTCATGTATGTCCTTTTAGACCTTATGGATGATTGTAAAAGTTCAATTCTTAGTGGATTTTGTGATGTGTGCCCTTTGTTATTCTCATATATACTTGCTGTGATCTTGGGTATGCTCAAATTGGAATGATTATACTATTACTAAAATCCTCCTTGTAGGATCCCAGGATCGAAACCTGCCTCGGGAGCCAAGAATGCGGTACTATGGAGGCTGTTGTGATCAGAACCGGTCATTGGGATCCTTGTGAGTCCGGTTACCGAGTCTGGGGCGTGACATATGGGTTATAGATTATAGGTTAAGGTTTAGGTTATAGGTTTTGGTTTTGGTTTTGGTTAAGGTTATAGGTTTAGGTTTAGGTTAAGGTTTAGGTTTAGGTTTAGGTTATAGGTTTAGGTTTAGGTTATAGGTTATAGGTTATAGCTTTAGGGAATTGAGAATAGGTTAAGGTTTAGGTTTAGGAAATCGGGTTCGGGTTTGGTATCGGGTTTAGGTTTCGGTTTTCAAGTTTAGGTTTAGGTTTAGGTTAGGGAGTTAAGATTAGGATTAGGTGTAGGTTTAGGTTTAGGGATTTGAGAATACATTTAGGTTTTAGGTTTAGGTTTAGATTTTAGGTTTAGGTTATAGGTTTAGGTTTAGGTTATAAGTGTAGGTTATAGGTTTAGGTTTAAGTTAGGTTATAGGTTAAGGTTTAGGGAATTGAGAATAGGTTAAGGTTTAGGTTTAAGAAATCGGGTTCGGGTTCTGGTTTAGGTTTAGGCTAAGAAGTTGAGATTAGGATTAGGTGTAGGTTTAGGTTTAGGGATTTGAGAATACATTTAGGTTTTAGGTTTTAGGTTTAGGTTTAGGTTTTAGTTTATAGGTTTAGGTTATAGGTTTAGGTTTAGGTTAAGGTTAGGTTATAGGTTATAAGTTTAGGTTATAGGTTCAGGTTTAGGTTATAGGTTTTGGTTTATGTTAAGGTTATAGGTTTTGGTTTGGGTTTGGGTTTAGGTTTTAGGTTTAGTTTAGGGTTATGGTTTCGGTTAGGTTTTAGGTTATAGGTTTCGGTTGGTTTGTTTAGTTCTAGGTTATAGGTTATAGCTTTAGGGAAATGAGAATAGGTTAAGGTTTAGGTTTAGGAAATCGGGTTCGGGTTCGGGATCAGGTTTAGGTTTGGGTTTTCAAGTTTAGGTTTAGGTATAGGTTAGGGAGTTGAGATTAGGATTAGGTGTAGGTTTAAGTTTAGGGATTTGAGAATACATTCAGGTTTTAGGTTTAGGTTTAGGTTTTAGTTTATAGGTTTAGGTTATAGGTTTAGGTCTAGGTTTTAGGTTTAGGTTAAGGTTAGGTTATAGGTTATAAGTTTAGGTTATAGGTTATAGTTATAGGTTAAGGTTTAGGTTTTAGGTTTAAGTTAAGGTTTAGGTTTAGGTTTAGGTTATAGGTTATAGGTTATAGGTTATAGCTTTAGGGAATTGAGAATAGGTTAAGGTTTAGGTTTAGGAAATCGGGTTCGGGTTCGGGTTCTGTATCGGGTTTAGGTTTCAGTTTTCAAGTTTACGTTTAGGTTTAAGTTAGGGAGTTGGTGTAGGTTTAGGTTAAGGTTTAGGTTTAGGTTATAGGTTTAGGTTAAGGTTTAGGGTTTAGGTTAAAGGTTATAGGTTATAGGTTTAGGGAATTGAGATTAAGTTAAGGTTCAGGTTTAGGAAATCGGGTTCGGGTTCGGGATCAAGTTTAGGTTTGGGTTTTCAAGTTTAGGTTTAGGTTAGAGAGTTGAGATTAGGATTAGGTGTAGGTTTAGGTTTAGGGATTTGAGAATATATTTAGGTTTTAGATTTAGGTTTAGGTTTTAGGTTATAGGTTTAGGTTTAGGTCTTAGGTTTAGGTTAAGGTTAGGTCATAAGTTATAAGTTTAAATTATAGGTTATAGGTTAAGGTTTAGGTTATAGGTTTTGGTTTAGGTTAAGGTTATAGGTTTAGGTTTAGGTTAAGGTTTAGGTTTAGGTTTTATGTTATATGTTATTGGTTATAGCTTTAGGGAATTGAGAATAGGTTAAGGTTTAGGTTTAGGAAATCGGGTTTGGGTTCGGGATTGGGTTTAGGTTTGCATTTTCAAGTTTAGGTTTAGGTTTAGGTTAGGGAGTTGAGATTAGGATTAGGTGTAGGTTTAGGTTTAGGGATTTGAGAATACATTTAGGTTTTAGGTTTAGGTTTAGGTTTAGATTATAGGATTAGGTTATAGGTTTAGGTTTAGGTTTAGGTTATAAGTGTAGGTTATAGGTTTATGTTTAGGTTAGGTTAAAGGTTAAGGTTTAGGGAATTGGGTTTAGGTTATAGGTTATAGGTTTAGGTTGTAGGTTATACGTTATAGGTTAAGGTTTAGGTTATAAGTTAAGGTTTAGGTTTAGGTTATAGGTTTAGATTTAGGTTAAGGTTTAGGTTTAGGTTATAGGTTTTAGGGTTTGAGAATAGGTTTAGGTTATAAGTATAGGTTTAGGTTAATGTTGTAGGTTATAGGTTTAGGATATAAGTTTATATTAATGTTGTAGGTTATAGGTTTAGGTTATAAGTTTAGGTTTACGTTTAGGTTTAGGGATTTGAGAATACATTTAGGTTTTAGGTTTAGGTTTAGGTTTTACATTTAGGTTAAGGTTACAGGTTTAGGTTTAGGTTATAAGTGTAGGTTATAGGTTTAGGTTTAGGTTAGGTTATCAGTTAAGGTTTAGGGAATTGAGTTTAGATTATAGGTTACAGGTTTAGGTTATAGGTTATAGGTTATAGGTTAAGGTTTAGGTTACAGGTTTAGGTTTAGGTTAAGGTTTAGGTTTAGGTTATAGGTTTTGGGATTTGAGAATAGGTTTAGGTTATAAGTATAGGTTTAGGTTATTGTTGTACGTTATTGGTTTAGGTTACAAGTTTATGTTAATGTTGTAGGTTATAGGTTTAGGTTTAGGGATTTGAGAATAAATTTAGGTTTTAGGTTTAGGCTTAGGTTTTACGTTTAGGTTAATGTTATAGGTTTAGGTTATAGGTTTAGGTTTAGGTTATAAGTGTAGGTTATAGGTTTAGGTTTAGGTTAGGTTATAGGTTATAGGTTTAGGTTATAGGTTATAGGTTATAGGTTAAGGTTTAGGTTATAGGTTAAGGTTTAGGTTTAGGTTATAGGTTTTGGGATTTAAGAATGGGTTTAGGTTATAAGTATAGGTATAGGTTTAGGTTAATGTTGTAGGTTATAGGTTTAGGTTATAAGTTTATGTTAATTTGTAGGTTATAGGTTTAGGTTTAGATTTAGGTTTAGGGTTTTGAGAATACATTTAGGTTTTAGGTTTAGGTTTAGGTTTTACGTTTAAGTAAAGGTTACATGTTTAGGTAATAGGTTTAGGTTTAGGTTATAAGTGTAGGTTATAGGTTTATGTTTAGGTTAGGTTATAGGTTAAGGTTTAGGGAATTGAGTATAGGTTGAGTTTTAGGTTTAGGAAATCAAGTTCGGGTTTGGGTTTAGGTTTGGGTTTAGGTTTGGGTTTTCAAGTTTAGGTTTAGGGTTTAGGAGTTGAGATTAGGATTAGGTGTAGGTTTAGGTTTAGGGATTTCAGAATACATGTAGGTTTTAGGTTATAGGTTTAGGTTAAGGTTATAGGTTTAGGTTTAGGTTTAGGTTTAGGTTATAGGTTATAGCTTTAGGGAATTGAGAATCGGTTAAGGTTTAGGTTTAGGAAATCGGGTTTGGGTTCGCGATCAGGTTTAGGTTTGGGTTTAGGTTATAGTTTATAGGTTATAGGTTTAGGTTATAGGTTAAGGTTTAGGTTTAGGTTAAGGTTATAGGTTTAGGTTAAGGTTATAGGTATAGGTTTGGGTTTTGGTTATATGTTATAGGTTTAGGGATTTGAGAAAACATTTAGGTTTTAGGTTTAGGTTTAGGTTTTAGGTTTAGGTTTAGGTTTAGGTTATAGGTTATAGCTTTAGGGAATTGAGAATAAGTTAAGGTTTAGGTTTGGGTTATCGGGTTCGGGTTTAGGTTTGGGTTTAGGTTATAAGTTTAGGTTATAGGTTAAGGTTTAGGTTTAGGTTATAGGTTTAGGTTAAGGTTATAGGTTTAGGTTTGGGTTTAGGTTATAGGTTATAGTTTTAGGGATTTGAGAATACATTTAGGTTATAAGTTTAGGTTTAGGTTTCAGTTTATAGGTTTAGGTTATAGGTTTAGGTTTAGGTTTTAGGTTTAGGTTAAGGTTAGGTTATAGGTTATAAGTTTAGGTTATAGGTTATAGTTTATAGGTTAAGGTTTATGTTTTAGGTTTAGGTTAAGGTTTAGGTTTAGGTTTAGGTTATAGGTTATAGGTTATAGGTTATAGCTTTAGGGAATTGGGAAATTGGGTTCGGTTTCGGGTTCGGTATTGGGTTTATGTTTCGGTTTTCAAGTTTAGGTTTAGGTTTAGGTTAGGGAGTTGAGATTAGGATTAGGTGTAGGTGTAGGTTTAGGTTTAGGTTACGTTATAGGTTTAGGATAAGATTTAGGGTTTAGGTTATTTGTTATATGGTATAGGTTATAGGTTTAGGGAATTGAGAATAGGTTAAGGTATAGGTTAAGGAAATCGGGTTCGGGTTAGGGATCGGGTTTAGGTTCGGGTTTTCAAGTTTAGGTTTAGGTTTAAGTTAGGGAGTTGAGATTAAGATTAGGTGTAGGTTTAGGTTTAGGGATTTGAGAATACATTTAGGTTTTAGATTTAGGTTTCAGTTTTAGGTTATAGGTTTCGGTTATAGGTTTAGGTTTAGGTTATAGGTTTTATAGGTTAAGGTTTAGGTTATAGGTTTTGGTTTAGGTTAAGGTTATAGGTTTAGGTTATAGGTTATATGTTATAGGTTATAGCTTTAGGGAATTGAGAATAAGTTAATGTTTAGGTTTAGGAAATCGGGTTCGGGTTCGGGATTGGGTTTAGGTTTGGGTTTTTAAGTTGAGGTTTAGGTTTAGGTTAGGGAGTGGATTTAGGATTAGGTGTAGGTTTAGGTTTAGGATTGAGAATACATTTAGGTTTTAGGTTAGGTTTGGTTTAGGTTTAGGTTTATAGGATTAGGTTATAGGTTTAGGTTTAGGTTTAGGTTTAAGTGTAGGTTATAGGTTTAGGTTTAGTTAGTTATAGGTTAAGGTTTAGCGAATTGGGTTTAGGTTTTAGGTTATAGGTTAATGTTTAGGTTATAAGTTAAGGTCTAGGTTTAGGTTATAGGTTTAGGCTTAGGTTAAGGTTATAGGTTTTGGGATATGAGAATATGTTTAGTTTATAAGTATAGGTTTAGGTTAATGTTGTAGGTTATAGGCTTATTGTTATAAGTTTAGGTTTACGTTTAGGTTTAGGGATTAGAGAATACATTTAGGTTTAGGTTGTAGGTTTAGGTTTACGTTTAGGTTAAGGTTACAGTTTAGGTTAGGTTTTAGGTTTAGGTTATAAGTGTAGTTATAGGTTTAGATTTTTATGTTAAGTTAGGTTAAGGTTTAGGGAATTGAGTTTAGGTTATAGGTTAAGGTTTAGGTTATAGGTTAAGGTTTAGGTTATAGGTCAAGGTTTAGGTTTAGATTATAGGTTTTGGGATTTGAGAATAGGTTTAGGTTATAAGTATAGGTTTAGGTTAATGTTGTGCGTTATAGGTTTAGGTTACTGTTAGTGCTATTATATGATACCTCTTTGATTGTCAAATTTTGTGTGTCAAAACCTTGTTATGTTCTATGTGTGTGTCTATGTTTAAGACAACCATGGACTCTTCAAGCGGCTTCAAGATATAAAGAAGAAGAATAAAGAAGAAGAGATAAAGAAGAAGATACAAAGAAGTCACGGCATTCTTTATTGGTTATTCAAGTTCAAGATAAATGTTGGTGACAAGTGTTTGGACGACTCTGACTTCAGGTTCAAGTGGTTGACGACTCGTACTTCAGGCTTTAAGTACTAAAAGATTTATCATTCGTTGAATGAAGTAGAGTTCAATGTCATACTTCATTATTCAGGTTTGATAGACCATAGTCACTGACCTTAGGGTAGGTCACTTTGGATACATTATCCAAATGTATTTAAACATGTGTTTGAGCTGCTCTTAGACTAGTCCTGGTTCTGTCGACCAGTCCTAGCATGGCTCGACATGTTAAGAATTTCCTAGACACAGTCTTGGAATTGTTCAAATTCTATCGGATTTTCTGGTTCGAGCTCACGACCTAGTCTTTGAAGTCTGCACGACCGACCGTCGTGGAACGGCCTCGACTCGAAGCTCGACCAGTCGTGGAGCCTCGGCTCAAACTCCAGCGACTAAATTCACTGTTGCTCGACCAGTCGAGAAGGGGTCTCGACCGGTCGTGGAGGACCTTCGACCAGTCGTGGACTCTACGACCAGTCGTACATCGGTTTCCTGAATCCGCGCAGAAATTCAAAAATCTGGTTCTTCTAAGACCGTCGTGGGAACTTCTAGACCAGTCGAAGACGAATTTCTGTAACTATAAATAGCACACGAATTTCAGAGTTTATTCATTGAAAATTCTATAAAAGCAAGGTTCCACTCTGAGATAAGTTGTGTTTAAATTTAAGCTAATTTGCGCTTCATTCTAATTCCTTTTGTTAGCTTTTTATATTTGATTTTATTCTAAATTCCAATCCTATTTGAAAAAGGGAAATCGTGTATTCCTCTTCTTGGAATTAAAATCAAATAGAGCTAGCCCTTTGAGATTTCATTTAAAATCAATTAGGAACTTAGAACCTCAATAATTTGAGTATGGACATTGAACTATCATCTCTACTCTGATCGGTTCTTCCGGGCTACTGCAAAAGGATAAGATCCAGGTATTTACAATTCCTGTAATTTCTGTTTTGGTTTTTTATGAGATTTGCCAGAAAAATCTCTATGGTATGGGTTATCTGAGGAGAGCCAGAAAACTCAGATTGAGGGTTTTTTTTAATTGTGTAAGCCCAAGTGACAAAGACACAATTGTGAAGGTTTTTGGTAACCTGTGAAAACCAGTTTTATTAGAGAACGCTAATATCCCCTGTGTGAGGATATTAGGAGTGGAGTAGCATTCTGTGGGCTGTTTGAGAACAGTTGGTGAACACACAGGCGAACACTATAACTTCTTGTCTTGTGGATTGAATGTTTTCTTTTATCATTCAGTTCTATTTTCCTTGTGGATGTGAATGTTGTAACAGTTTGAAATTACAAGCAAGTGGGGGAATGTTGTAATAATTTAGTGATTTATTTCTACAATTATTTCCAGCAATTCTTTTTATTGATTCAAGCTTTAAATTCCAAATGTTCCAGCAAGGTTGCCCTGCCATGCCATTTTTATGGTGTATGGTTTGTCCCTAGAACAAGACATTTGTAAATTCAATTTATTCATGCAGTTTGTATTTGTTTCTTTATTCCTCTTTGATTTGTGTATTTGATACAAAGACATTCTAGACATAAGGTTGTCCTACCATAAACACTGAGTTGGTGAACTGGTTGTGATGTTGTGTGAAAGGTTTGTCCCTAGTAGAAAACGTTTGTATCAACCACTCAATTTCAATTGTTTGAGGTTGTATTATTTTCATTTCTGCATTACAATTTATTTAATTAGTTCATTGGCTATCATATTTCGTTAATTCCGCTATTAAAGTTTTTATTTGGCATTGTCCTATTCACCCCCCCCTCTAGGACATTTAGCTTGGCCATTTCAGTTACAAGTTTATGTTAATGTTGTAGGTTATAGGTTTAGGTTTACGAGATTTGAGAATACATTTAGGTTTTAGGTTTAGGTTTAGGTTTTATGTTTAGGTTAATGGTTAGAGTTTTTAGGTTTATAGTTTAGGTTTAGGTTGGTTAGGTTATAGGTTAAGGTTAGGGAATTGAGTTAGGTTATAGGTTATAGGTTTAGGTTATAGGTTATAGGTTATAGGTTAAGGTTTAGGTTATAGGTTTAGGTTTAGGCTTTAGGTTTAAGTTATAGGTTTAGGATTTACGAATAGATTAGGTTATAAGTTAGATTTAGGTTTTAATGTTTTTGTAGGTTATAAGTTTTTATGTGTTTCTTGTAGGTTTTATAGGTTTAGATTTAGATTTAGGTTTAGGGATTTGAGAATGCATTTAGGTTTTAGGTTTAGGTTTAGGTTTTTCATTTAGGTTAAGGTTACATGTTTAGGTTATAGGCTTAGGTTTAGGTTATAAGTGTAGGTTATAGGTTTATGTTTAGGTTAGGTTATAGGTTAAGGTTTAGGAAATTGAGAATAGGTTGAGTTTTAGGTTTAGGAAATCAGGTTCGAGTTCGGGTTTAGGTTTGGGTTTTCAAGTTTAGGGTCAGGGTTTAGGAGTTGAGATTAGGATTAGGTGTAAGTTTAGGTTTAAGGATTTGAGAATACATTTAGGTTTTAGTTTTTTTTTTTTATGTTTTAGGTTTGATTAAGGTTATAGGTTTAGGTTATAGGTTTAGGTTTAGGTTTAGGTTTAGGTTAGGTTATAGGTTATAGCTTTAGGGAATTGATAATAGGTTAAGGTTTAGGTTTAGGAAATCGGGTTCGGGTTCGGGATCAGGTTTAACTTTGGGTTTAGGTTATAGGTTATAGGTTATAGGTTAAGGTTTAGGTTTAGGTTATGGGTTTAGGTTTAGGTTATAGGTTTAAGTTTGGGTTTAGATTATGGGTTATAGGTTTAGGGATTTGAGAATATATTTAGGTTTTAGGTTTAGGTTAAGGTTATAGGTTTAGGTTATAAGTTTAGGTTTAGGTTTAGGTTTAGGTTTTAGGTTATTGCTTTAGGGAATTGAGAATAGGTTAAGGTTTAGGTTTGGGTTATCGGGTTCAGGTTAAGAATCGGGTTTAGGTATGGGTTTAGGTTATAGGTTATAGGTTAAGGTTTAGGTTTAGGTTTAGGTTATAGGTTTAAGTTAAGGTTATAGGTTTAGGTTTGGGTTTAGGTTATAGGTTATAGGTTTAGGGATTTGAGAATAGATTTAGGTTTTAGGTTTAGGTTTTGGTTAAGGTTATAGGTTAAGTTTTAGGTTTAGGTTATAGGTCATAGGTTTCGATTATAGGTTATAGTTTTCGATCATAGGTTTAGGTTTAGGATATAGGTTTAGGTCTAGGTTATAGGTTTAGGTTTAGGTTTAGGTTACAGGTTATAGGTTATAGGTTTAGGTTATAGGTTTAGGTCATAGGTTTATGTTTAGGTCATAGGTTTAGGTTTAGGTTATAGGTTTAGGTCATAGGTTTAGGTTTAGTTTATAGGTTTAGGTTTAGGTTTAGGTTATAGGTTTAAGTTTAGGTTTAGGGAATCAGGTTAGGTTTCAGGTTTAGGTATTCTCTAGTATTATCTACTATTGAACCTAGTATTATCTACTACATACTAGTAACATACAACCAATATTGGGGCACCATACCATAAGCTATAAGAATTTCATGTCCCCCTAAATAAGGTATCCTCCATTGATAACACACACACACAATATATATATATATATATATATATATATATATTATATATATATATATATATATATTATAAGTTCTTTATTTTCATTTACATTCGCAAATACATTCATCATCCATCTAAGAAAATTGAAACAAGTACTGTCACTCTATGACTAATAGTTGAAAAGGAAAATCATACATCTTATCTTACCACCGTAATTGACGGCACGTCGTACTGGCCTGAGGAATCATGTGATACATCCATCCCCAGGATGATTGTGGGAACTCCAGAACTCAGGGGAATGGAAAGTGAGTGTTCAACTGCAAGTAAGAAATTCATTCCACCAAGCTGTTGAAAAGAAAGGAAAGGAGTTGTCAGCTAGACAGAGAGATCACACCTGAAAGTCCATAGGGAAGGGACATGATCCCAAAAATGAAGAAGATCCAATTACCAGGTGGACCATAATTTAGGAAACAGAGATGATTGAACATCCTACCATTAAAAACTTCTTTGGGCCCACCTTAATGTTTCCATAGTATTTATTTATTTACCATCCAATCTGTTGATAAGGTGACAAAAGCCTGGATGATGGGAAAAAACAAATATCAGCTTGATCCAAAACTTGTATGGCCTATTAATGGTCAATCACCACTATTTCCTATGTTATGATCCATCTGATAATTGGAACATTTTTTAGATAATGCCCTAAACTGATCTGAAAGGTATAATACTTTTATGAAATTTATTGAATTGATATTCTCAGTTATGTTTAGTATTACGTAGAAGGAATTCATGTATAAAAAAAAATGATGTAGAGATATGAGATCATTTTTAGGAACTCTCAAATGTGGCCTATATGATGTTTATATGAAATTTACCTTGATTAGTAGATGCATCACTTCATTTTAGTAGGGTCCACTAATTCTTGAAGTCAAATTCAAGCCATTTTTTATGCCAGTTATTGACTAAACTACATACACATTTAAAAATTCTCATATGTAGCCCATCATGATGTTTATGTAAAATCCACCCCAATCATCGGGTGCACTACCCTATTTTAGCGATAAAGACTAAAAATTAGCCTGATCCATGATTTAGGTGGGCCATCCAAAATAAAATAGTAACACTCACACTACCAAAAAATGGGGAAAAGATACAGACTACGTCATTTTTTTGCTGCGGATTTAAACCTAATTATTACGATTTTAATCCGTAGCTACAAAGGTACTACACCATTAACAATTAACGGTGGTGTAAGACGCTCTATACGGCCTAAAAATATATATGTGTTCTATCTAAGCCGTCCATCTATTTTAAAATATTATTATATGGCATGATATAAATAATCAGCTAGATCGAAGGCTAAATTGGACCACACAGTAGGAAACATGGAGATTAAATCACAAGTGCTTCCTATAGTGTGGTCCATTTGGACCTTCAAGCTACTTTATGTTTGGGAATATGAACTAAAATAATTTAATAAAATTAATGGACGGAATGGATAAAGTAAATACATCATGGTGGGCCCCACGGAGCCCCTGAGAGGACCGTCCATGGGTCTCAATGCCCAAAATTGGGCGCGCGCTCAAAACAGAGCTGCGCCTAAATGTCTCCCCCATCTCTCTCTCTCTCTCTCTCTCCTCTCTCTCTCTTCTCTCCCCCAGTTCCCACCGTCAGCACTCTCACTCTCCCTCTGTAAGACCCGACCCAAGTTCGCAAGTGTGCATGTGTGTGTAAGTATGCATTTAATTTATTTTGGTCCCACGGTCCTACCGGTCAAATTCCGGCGACCGGCGACTTTCGGTTAGTGTTTGCGGTCGTCCTTAAGTTTGGTCACATAGATCCGACTTAGATTGACCTAAGACCTACGCCATTGCGACCACATCATCGTCGCGGTTCCAACGTCGCGTCTCATGCGTAAATCAGATGTGTCCATCAAAAGTTATGGGTCGTGCATTATTTGGATCGTTGATTGCATTTTTGGTGGGACCCACCTGAATGCACGTTTCCCCATGTGCACTATTCCCCATGTAAACCACCTTTAGCCTAGCAATGATGGCTTCTTTTCTCAAGGAAACCATGATGAGATTAGCTTCTCTAGGCAATGATGAGCCACCACCTTATCCCATGAGCAATGATTGTTTTCTCTTTTAAAAAACTCATCTTTTTCTAAGAAGCTAATCATTTCAACTCTATAAACTCTCTCATTATTGAGGGTGAATTTACGATCATGTGACTGAAAAGGATGCCAAGAGCGTGGATTTAATGCTCTGATGTCACCAAAGATAAGGGACACACTCTAGGGGACCAAGAACAATGAATTTACATGCCCAGGATTCAAGAAAATTAAGTCGTTCACGTTAAAGAGGCCTGAAAGTCAACCAGAATGCAAGATCATAGGGTTCCCACCATTTGATCGGCTCCAAACTTTATATATGGCCTGCGGATCATGAATTAACGGTACACGTCAATTTTCATTCATGGAAGACCTCTAAAAGCGGCCCAAAAGGCAGATCAGCCCCGTAATTCCTTAAGTGGGGCCCACCTGACATCTGGATATGCTTTACAAATTTGCCTCGACGGTTTGAATGAGCTGGAAAAGAGGATGGACGGTGTGGATTTCTCATGAGCATCACGAGGGAACCCCACATATCAGGTGAGAGTGCACCGTACGGTGCACTCCCGAGCAACACCAAACCAGCGCACGCGGTCAGCAGGCGCTGACCCGTGCCAATATTAGAATTTTCTAAAACGGGCAGCGTAGGACGCTGCCCATCCGTTTGATATTAGTGGGGCCCACCCTTCAGGAATCTCAAAAATCTGGTCCGTTCATCCTGTCCGGGAAGTGGGTACGACCACTAGCATGTTGTCCTTCTCGTCCCATGCAACCAATCACAGAAAAAAGGACGCTCAAGATTACAGGGATGGTGGACGGAAACGTCTGGTGGGCCACACCGAAATCAGCTCTATTTTGGCCTTTCTCAAGGGTTTTTGGTTCTAAATACAGTGGACGGCATGGATTCTACATGAAACTTTGTCCTGGGGCCCACTGATCATCGCAAGCAGCGCCTGAAGGCTCTGTTACGCAACAGAGCCTGCGGCCTTCACTTGTGGGCCATCATCACGGTTCGGAAGTCCCATCCGAACCGTCAGTTGGAATCCTAGGGTCCACATTACTAGTGCTTAGGTGTCGGAACTTCAAGAAGATAGCCAGAACGGTCTCCCTATCATTCCAACGCAGGATTAACGACTGTAAGATGGATCAGATGGGCCACGTCGAATGCAAGACAAATTCACCTTCCTGGCTAGTTTTTCGATCTGCATCGAATAGACGAATTGGATTTCTCGGGCGACATCAATTTTGTGTCCCACAGTTAACGCAGATCAAGACTTTTGCAAAACTTACGCAGTCCGAGTTTTGTTGCACACGGATGCACCGTCCGTACCTCAACCGACCTTCCCTGTTACAAAAGAGAAAGAGAGAGAGTTGAGGATGGGGGGAATCTACGGCTGGGAGTTTGTTTAACAGACAGAGAGAGAAAGAGCTTGAATTTTATTTTTATTTTATTTCTTTTCTTTTTCTCTTCTTCTATGGATCCTTTAGAGTTTAGTTTATCCATGCTAGGGTAAACCCCTTAGCTAGGGCTAAGGGGTGAAGCTTGTAGCAGGATGGCAGTTATTTTATGCTTTTGATTTAGCCTTGAATTATGAACTTTGCTTTATTCTAGTCATTTTTATGGAATGCCTTTAGTTCTTAATGGTTTGTTGTGACTTAAATTACAATGGATCTACGATAGCTTCTGGTATTTTCCATGCATGTATGGAGGTTATGATCGTAGGAACCCTGTTGTTCTCCATGGTCCCATGGGCATGGATGGATGACAGAATCCTTCCCTATGTTCATACTCTCTTCGATTGGATGTGGATTGGTTAAATTCTATTGTTTGCTTTGTCTCCTGGGCATGGTCTTGTGATGGAATCAGGTCTAATTCTCATTCCTCTCATCTCTTGAAAACTGGATTAAAGGAAGTTCATAGTTGTTATTTCATCTGAATGAAGATAGTACTCTGAGTCTATATGTATTCTTGAATAAAAGCATAGATCTCCTGAACTCTACAAGTGGATCCTCTGAATCCCTAGTTTCCCTTTTCTGAATTCTCTTAAGTTTTAGATAATTATTTCACCATTATTCATCAAAAATCATTCGATTTAGATTTCATCTTATCCTAGTTATAGTTCTGGTTAGTTTCAGAATACGTACAGGTTTCAGTCCCTGTGGATTCGACATCGGTCTTACCGAGTTTATTACTACATCACAACCCTATACTTGGGGAGTGAACAAGTTTTTGGACGCTGTTGCCGGGGACTGACGGCTACGATTTTCTGAAATTAATTAGTTTTGGGATTAGTTTAAGATTAGAATTTTTTTCTAACATTAGATTTTAGGTTTAGGTTTTCCTGATTTTAGAAACTAACCTGTTTTTCCTGTTTTGTAGGATTCTGACATATACTTTCTAAATTGGTAATCTCTTTCTCATTTTCTAGTTTTTCTAACTCTCTAGATTAGGTTTTGTTTTAGGAATTTTCCTAAGTTATTTCATCTTTCTTTTCTTTTAGAGACTTTCTTCTTTTACTTTTAGAAACTAGGTTAGTAATTTCCCGTTTCAGATACTCTTTCTAATTTAGAAACTAACTCATCTTTGTTTTATTTTATTTTTTTGAAACTTTTTAATTCTAGGTTTTCTTTTAGAAATTTCTTACTCTCTACTTTAGGTATAGAGCTTTCCTAATTTATTTTAGAAAATTTTCCCTTTATAGAAACTAGTTTACTTTCTAACTTTAGACTTTCTCAGAAACTAACTTGTTTTGGTTTGTTTTGCAGGTTTTCACTTAGGAACTCCGACCTGATAACTTCTTTCCAAATCTTCTCGTTCTTTTTAGATTTTATTTCATTTATCTCTTTTAGGTCTAAGTCTAGAATCTGAACTGAGGTTATGGCTGTAAATCAACCTCAAGCACCCCCGCCTCGTACTTTACGAGATTATTTACAACCGGCGGGGGTGAGCACGCCCTCATGCATGGTTTTTCAAGAAAATACGGGACACATGAATATCAAGCCAGGGGTGATCCAACTCCTTCCTAAATTTAATGGGCTTGAATCTGAAGAACCGTATCTACACTTGAAAGAGTTTGATGAGATTATAAACACTTTATATTTTCCAAACGTATCTGAAGACACAGTCAGGCTGAAACTCTTTCCCTTTTCTTTGAAAGAAAAAGCTAAAACGTGGTTACATTCACTACGTTCTAGATCTATTGGCACATGGAATGATATGCAAAGGGAGTTCATAAAGAAATTTTTTCCATATCATAAAACGAACACCCTTAGGAAATCAATTATGAACTTCGCCCAAAGGGAAGATGAAACATTCTTCCAATGTTGGGAGCGGTTCAAGGGTCTTGTCAGCTCTTGCCCACAACACGGTTTTGAAACGTGGCTCACTACGCACTTTTTCTATGATGGGCTGACATCTTCCATGCGCCAATTGGTCGAGACAATGTGCAATGGAGAATTTATGAATAAAAATATCGATGATGTGTGGGATTACTTGGATAGACTTGCTGAAAACGTACAATCATGGGACACATACCCAAAATCGAGTACCACTTCTAGGCCTACTCAATCAAAGGAAAGGAGCGGAGTATACCTGCTGAAAGAGGATGATGATATCAATGTTAAAGTGGCTAATCTCATAAAGAAATTCGAGTCCATGGAATCGAGGAAGGATAAGGGTAAGGAAGTCGTTTGCGGTATTTGTGGTTGTAGTAGTCACCCAACTGAAAATTGTCCAACTATATCTGCCTTTCAAGAGGTTCTGACTGAGCAATCCAATGCCGTAAATAATTACCAAAGACCTTTCAATGGACCCACCTCTAATACGTACAATCCTAGTTGGAGAAATCATCCAAACTTCAATTGGAGGAATGGACAAACTGTTACCCCTCAAGGTTTCTTCAATCAAATTCCAAATCAAGGGAAACCCCAAGAGGATCCAGTTCTAAAACACATTCAAGACCAAGAGCTATTCAACCAAGATATCAGATCAGCAATAGGATCACTTACATCATCCATTCAAAGGATAGAGTCACACATAATGATTGGGGGGAAGGGGATGCTTCCTGCTCAACCTCTCCCCAATCCCAAACCGCAATATGAGATAAGTGATCCAAGCTCTTTGGATCAGATGGAGCAGGCTAAATCTGTCACCACTCTTAGGAGTGGGAAGACCATTGACAAAACTATTCCGGTTAGGGCTGAAAAGCCTAAGGACCCGGAAGATGATAACAATGACAGACCTAGTATTGCTCTACAAGAATTATAACAGAAACTTCAAAAGAAGCCGGTTGCTCCATTTTCCCAACGGTTGGTTGCACCAAAACCTCTCTCTAACTCTCAGGATATTCTAGAGGTGTTGAAACAAGTGAAAGTCAACATTCCTCTACTTGATGCCGTAAAATAAATACCTTCATATGCCAAATTCCTGAAAGACCTATGCACGACCCAAAGACGGCAAAGTATTCAAAAGAAGATCTTGTTGACTGAGAAAGTGAGTATCATCTTAAAGTAAGATGTGCCGCAGAAATTCAAAGATCCCGGTAGCCCAACCATATCATGTGTAATCGGGGATTATCGAATTGATCACGCACTTCTTGACCTAGGAGCGAGCGTCAATCTAATTCCTTACTCAGTATATAAACAGTTAGGTTTGGGTGAATTAAAACCCACCCTAACCACACTACAACTTGTTGATCGCTCTGTTCGTGTACCAAGAGGGATAATTGAGGATGTGTTGGTCCAGGTCGATAGATTTTACTATCCTGTAGACTTTATCATCCTAGACACCGAACCCATCAATAACATGAGCACTCAGATTTTCATCATTCTTGGTCGCCCATTCCTTGCCACTTCAAACGCAATTATCAATTGCAGGAATGGTGTCATGACTATGTCTTTCAGGAATATGACATTGGAGTCAAACATCTTTTTCAATAACGGCAGAAATTCAGAGGATGATGACGATTTCCACGACACTAACATGATTGATTCTTTCGTGGAAGATAGAACGCCTCTGACCTTATCCTCTGACCCTCTAGAGACGTGCCTGACACACTCCCATGACTTGGATGATGACATGATTAGGGAGAGGTGTGCCTTGCTTAATACTGCACCGGTACTTGAAGATAACCAGTGGAGGCCACAATTTGAAGAATTGCCCCAAACTGATGTCGTGCCTCTATCGTCTAACCTCAAGCCACCGAAGCTTGACCTAAAACATTTACCCTATGATTTCGAATATGCCCATTTAGGTTAAGAAGAGACATACCCAGTAGTGATTTCATCTCACCTTGAGAACAAACAAGAGAGTGTGCTCATTTCTACTCTCGAAGAAGATACCGGAGTCATTGGACATATCATCACAGATCTCGATAGGATGAATGAACTCCTTTCAACTGAATGTTTTGACTCTTTGGATGGTGGCTTGACACACTTTGTAGATTCAAACGATCTCATGATACAAGAAATAGTGGATGCCTTGCAAGATAATACCGCGGTAGTTATCACGGACCGAGAGAACCCTTATTTTAAAGTACCTCCTCCCCAGATCCTGAATGTTTACCATTAAAGGAGGACCTGAAAATTGAACTAAAGAGAGAAACTTCAGCGTTTGTCGAGACTACATCACCTACTACAAAATTTTTTGAATTTTCTCTACTTATAGTCTCTGATTCATCATGGTGTACTAACTTCAAAAGTTTATCTGTCACAGGTGAATCATATATACTTTGGACACTTCAGGTGATTAAAAGAAAACTTCATGCTGAGGTCCCTCAATTTCTCTGCACATTCACGCTTCAGGACATCCAAGCTTACTGTAAAATGGGCTTTTGGATGATCTTGTTGAAAAGCCTTCTGAGGAATTTACCAAGATACTGGCCGATGGAAGAACCTGGATGCATGATTGAGTAGATTTTCCGTGCTTCCATAGTTGAGGACAAGATAGTTTGCTTGATGCCGTTATAGGATAGTCGACTTTATGCTGTTAGGTTAGTTTGCTTCCTGCATTGTTTTAAGATAGTTTGCTTTCGTGCTTTCACTCTCGTACTGACCTGCTCTCACACTACGATCTCTTAGAAAGTCTCTCTCGATTTGTTATTCAGGTACTATCTTCCCTTCATATTTCATTTACTTTCATTGCCCCATGTGCATTGCATGCCTATCTCTTCTACATTGAGGGCAATGTAGCTTTCAGGTTGGGAGTGGGAGAAGATTAGGTAACCTAATCAGTATTTTCTCGGTCTCGAGCAAAATTTGTGAAAATTTTTAAAATTTTCCTAGAAGTTTCTTATAAATTCGATGATTTTGACTGCTATCTGTGATTAGAGCTACAAAAACGTGGTGTTGGTAATGTATGACTCCTGGAATCAGTTATTTATAAAATTTCAAAATTAAGTTTGAGTTATCAATCCACGATCAGAAGTTTTAAACGTTAATTGAGCCATGACTTTACAGGACACATCTCATTTACACATTAAGGTTTCAGTTCCATATTGAAGGATTAACTTGGTAATCACTAATCATGAAAAGAACCAGCCTGAAATATTTTGCCATCAGGGTATAAAAAAAGAATTGAAAAGGTTGGGCAACTAATCTTCACCATAGGTTTGCTCCCTATAGGTGTGGATTCGATTTCCCATGATTAACAGTTGGAAAGAGTTGGGCGACTAGTTTCACCATAGGTTTGCTCCCTATAGGTGCAAATTTGATTGCTCTCTTGACATTCCTTTAATGAAAAAAAAAAAAGAAGAAAAAAGGGGGAAGAATGGAAGAATAACTCGTGAGCCAAGTCTTGGGTTAGGTTTTGGTTGTCATGAATGATCTTGTTAGTTACCAATGATATCATAAAAGAAAGAAGTGAATCGGAATGTGATAAGCTGAGACTACACTATACACTCATGGATCTTAATGTTCAGAATTTGTCTGATTTATGGATTAATACTTTGATCCGAATGTTTTTTTAAGTCTACCGTGCGCTTGAGGCCAGGAGAAATTAATAATCAACATTCATGAATCTTAGAATTCTGGTAGCTGAATTGTTTTTCGAAATATCAGTCGTCTTTATAGAAACTGCCCTGTAATTCTCAATTTATTTTTCGCATACTTTGCTCGGGACTAGCAAAATGCTGGTTGGGAGTTGTGTTGAGGGTCAAATATTGCATATTAGACCCCAGTTGTTAGCTAGATTTACGACCATGAAAATGTTTAAAGGCCCATTTAAATCGTGTTTGTGCTGCAGGGTGAATTTATGATCATGTGACTGAAAAGGATGCCAAGAGCGTGGATTTAATGCTCTGATGTCACCAAAGTCAAGGGACAGACTCTAGGGGACCAAGAACAATGAATTTACACACCCAGGATTCAAGAAAATCAAGTCGTTCACGTTAAAGAGGCCTGAAAGTCAGCCAGAATGCAAGATCACAGGGTTCCCACCATTTGATCGGCTCCAAACTTTATATATGGCCTGCGGATCATGAATTAACCGTACATGTCAATTTTCATCCATTGGAGACCTCTAGAAGTGGCCCAAAAGACAAATTAGCACCGTAATTCCTTAAGTGGGGCCCACCTAACATCTGGATATGCTTTACAAATTTGCCTCGATGGTTTGAATGAGCTGGAAAAAAGGATGAACGGTGTGGATTTCTCATGAGTATCACGAGGGAACCCCACATATCAGGTGAGAGTGCACCGTACGGTGCACTTCCGAGCAACACCAAACCAGCGCACGCGGTCAGCAGGCGCTGACCCGTGCCAATATTAGAATTTTCTAAAATGGGCAGTGTAGGACGTTGCCCGTCCGTTTGATATTAGTGGGGCCCACCCTTCAGGAATCTCAAAAATCTGGTCCGTTCATCCTGTCCGGGAAGTGGGTACGACCACTAGCATGTTGTCCTTCTGGTCCCATGCAACCAATCACAGAAAAAAAGGACGCTCAAGATTACAGGGACGGTGGACGGAAACGTCTGGTGGGCCACACCGAAATCAGCTCTATTTTGGCCTTTCTCAGGGGTTTTTGTTCTAATACAGTGGACGACATGGATTCTACATGAAACTTCTTCCTGGGGCCCACTGATCATCGCAAGCAGCGTCCGAAGGCTCTGTTACGCAACAGAGCCTGCGGCCTTCACTTGTGGGCCATCATCAAGGTTCGGAAGTCCCATCCGAACCGTCAGTTGGAATCCTATGGTCTACATTACTAGGGCCTAGGTGTCGGAACTTCAAGAAGATAGGCAAAACGGTCTCCCTATCATTCCAACACAGGATTAACGACTGTAAGATGGATCAGATGGGCCACGCCGAATGCAAGACAAATTCACCTTCCTGGCTAGTTTTTCTCTTTTATGGATCCTTTAGAGTTTAGTTTATCCATGCTAGGCTAAACCCCTTAGCCAGGGCTAAGGGGTGAAGCTTGTAGCAGGATGGGAGTTATTTTATGCTTTTGATTTAGCCTTGAATTATGAACTTTGCTTTATTCTAGTCATTTTTATGGAATGCCTTTAGTTCTTAATGGTTTGTTGTGACTTAAATTACAATGGATCTACGACAGCTTCTGGTATTTTCCATGCATGTATGGAGGTTATGATCGTAGGAACCCTGTTGTTCTCCATTGTCCCATGGGCATGGATGGATGACAGAATCCTTCCCTATGTTCATACTCTCTTCGATTGGATGTGGATTGGTTAAATCTATTGTTTACTTTACTTTGTCTCCTGGGCATGGTCTTGTGATGGAATCAGGTCTAATTCTCATTCCTCTCATCTCTTGAAAACTGGATTAAAGGAAGTTCATAGTTGTTATTTCATCTGAATGAAGATAGTACTCTGAGTCTATATGTATTCTTGAATAAAAGCATAGATCTCCTGATCTCTACAAGTGGATCCTCTGAATCCCTAGTTTCCCTTTTCTGAATTTCTTAAGTTTTAGATAATTATCTCACGATTATTCATCAAAAATCATTCGATTTAGATTTCATCTTATCCTAGTTCTAGTTCTTGTTAGTTTCAGAATACGTACAGGTTTTAGTCCCTGTGGATTCGACCTCGGTCTTACCGAGTTATTACTACATCACAACCCTATACTTGGGGAGTGAACACTCATCTCTCTCTCTCTCTCTCTCTCTCTCTCTCTCTCTTCTCTCTCTCTCTCTCTTTCCTTCATTTTCTCTTTCCTCCTTGCAAGATCACCCAAACTCCTACCTTGCTGAAAATTTCAGCCACATTTCTTCCATATCCCTCCTCATCTAACCCTCTACTTCCCATCTTGACCCTTCATCCATGGTCCTTGAAGCCTAAGGATTTCAATGCATCAAGAACTTTGAAGATCCAAGCTGGTAGGTGTCTACAACTTGCTGATCTTTCTTCTCTATCTTGATCCTTTATTTGTTCATGTTGGAACATGTGGGACCCACCAATCCATGATGGGGATCCCATTTGATCCCTTGGATGTGGCCCTTGGCCCATCCTACATGCATGCATTGTTCCATGTGGGGTCATTCTCCCTGGACCCCATCATGATGTATCTCATGATCCAAATCATTCTAAGGTCATGTAGACCTTCATTTTATGGTGGATATGGTATCCCCCACAATCCATTTTAATTTTTTAGTCATGCATGTATGAGATTCATAGTGTAGATGTATATTGGTGTATGATGTGTGGTTGGATTTTCTTGGAGAGGCTCAATAGTGGTGGAGCCCTTCCCTATGGCCAGATTTCCCTTCCTTCTCTTCTTTCCTTGTTCCCAGCCCTGATCATGGGTGTGTGGTCCACCTTATGGGCCAACAAAAAAAATCCAGCCACCTAAAAAGGAGAGAGGACACCCATGACATCCCATCCTATGACATGTATCCCCAAAATCCAACTAATTGGGACACATGCAAAGGTGTTTTGTATGGTAAGATGATCTGGATATTTGTGGGGCCCACTAGGGTGGTCCATCCTCTACTTTTCTGGGATTAAAACCCATTTTAATTACTGATTAAAATTATTTTTCCAATGTAATGTTACTGTCCAGAAAACTGTCTGGATAGATTTTGGGCCACCTTGGGGCCTGATTTTGGGGAATTTGATGGAAGATTGATATAAATTTATATTAGTTTCTTGTAGCTGCATGACCCACCTACAACCATACCAAATTTCAGCCCCAATGGACCCCATTTGGGCATCCAAAAGGGTGGGCCAACATAGTGGGCTGCCGGAAATTTCTGTTGTGCAGTCCAACAACATAGTTCCATTAAAAAATAAAATTTGAAGAATACTTTCTAAGAAGGTGGGCCATATTTCTGGGTCCCACCTTGTTGTAGACTTGATGAGGGACCTTGGGTCCAAATTTCAGAAATTTTGGAGGCCCAGAACCCACCCATTTGGATGGCCCAAATTTAGGACAGTTATTTCCAGCAACATTTCACCCTGGACAGATTGTAACTCCAGAATTTATTAAAATATTTTTGGGTGTCTAAAAATTCTAAAAATTTACAGAGATATGGCCCACCTATGGTAAAACCCACCTACCAAATTTTGGGTCCAATGGACACCTGTACACACCATGGTGGTGGCTGGACCAGCCCACTATAATGTGGTGTCTAGATCAGTCCGATTTTCAGGACAGAAGATGATTCTCTAAATGAATTAAAATATTTCTACATGTTTAAAAATTCTAAACATTTACAGGGATGTGGCTGACCCATGGTAGGACTCACCTACCAAATTTTGGAGCCAATGGATACCTGTACACACCATGGTGGTGGTTGGACCGGCCCACTATAATGTGGTGTCCAGATCAGTCCGATTTTCAGGACAGATTGATTTCTTTAAAAGAATTAAAATATTTATACATATCCAAAAATTTTAAAATTTTGTGGGAGTGTGGCCCACCTATGGAAGTATCACCCTAAAAATTTTCAGACCCAACGGACATTTGAGCTGACCGAGGTGCGGCCGCGGGAGTGGCCCACTAGGCAGGGACGCCCAGGCTGGGGCGTCCAGCCTACTTCGTGGGCCCACCTTGATGTGTTGTATATCTCCACCCATCCTGTGGGGTCCTTAGGGGATTGATCATCCTCCTTTTTTTTAGTATTCAATTGGGGCCCATTGGGTGGATTTTTGGGCCTGATACCCCGGGCCCATAGGGCTGCCTACACATGGGACACCCTAGCTTGGGCTGCTGGGCCTGCATTCTGACCGCATGGCCCACTTGAAGTAAGTGTTGTATATCCCCCTTCTTATTGGTGGGACCCACTGCGATATGTGTGGGTCACCATGGGTCAGTAACCCATTTAAATTAAATAAATTTCTGGACTCCAGCAGGCCCAGGAAGTGGGTGGGCTGGAATTCAGCAAGGGCCCAGATTTGCTGTATAGTTGATCTTTGGAGCCGTGGCGGCCCACCAGATTTAAGAGAGTGTTGCACACACTCTTTGCTTCCTTCCTTAGACATTTTGGGCTTTATGAGTGCCCCTTGAGGCCCACCTTTGTAGTGGTTTTGTGGGCTAGCCTAACCAAAATTTTTGATAGTTTTATAGGCTCAATGGGCTGGAAATTTCTTTCTTGAGCCCAAGATTGTGCAAGGGCTGACCTTATTGATTTACGGCCCAATGGGCTGTCTATAAGCTGATCATGTGTATTAATGGGCCTTGATGCCCTCATGAAATGTTTAATTGTGGGCTGACTTGCAAGGCCCGCATTGATGCATATTGTGGAGGGCCTTGCTAAGCCTTTGGGTTGATGTGGTAAGGTTCACACTGTCGGTTTTAGAGGCTTGCCCATGTGTAGTTCTTGGGTTTATGGGCTGCTCTCTAAGTCCACCATAATGCATGAATTAGGTAGCTCTGTTTTTGGGTAATTTCCTTAGGGCCCATTATGTGATATAATGTATATGGCCGCTCTCTTTGTGATGGTAATTAGGCCTTGTGGACTAAGTCCTTTTAAATAGGCCCATTGATCTTGGGCCTATACTCTCCTATCTATTATGATGGGTTAGGGGCAATAATACACAAGAAGTTGGGCCCTTGGCTACCCACTAAATTGACCTTGTACTTGGCCAAAGGTGAGGCCCAACTTGCTTGTGTTAAATATAAACTCGCCCATGTAAATGAAACTATTAGGCCGCCCATGAAGCCCACCACAATATGTGAAATTATGACCTTTGTGGTTGGGCCCAAACCTTACTTGAGGGCCCACTATATGGCCTGAGTTGGGCTTGGTGTATGGCCCATTAGGCCATGCATTGCGTGGGCTTTAGACCTTACATTATATGAGTAGTGGCGGGCTACCTCTTGGAAACCAGTTGAGGTTGGATGTCCTCCTGGGTGATCCTAAGGCAGGCCCATAAGTTTCTTTATGGGTGGGCTGTATGTGGAACCTACCTTAACGCATGTTTGGTCTAGGCCGTCCAAGCCTTGGATCGCCCGATTATGGAAGCACTCTCTGCCTTGGGTTGTTGCTGGACTCACAATCCAGTAGCAGGCCACTTGATCTTTCATGATATATACACACTCTCCATCTGGTGGGGTCCCCCAGTGAGTATAGTTGGCCTTCATGAGATTATTTCCACATAGTCAACTAATTTCTGGACTTTAGCAAGCCCAGGAAGTTAAACGGGCCCAAAAGTTTATCAAAAGGCTTTAGATGTACAATTTTATGGTTAAAACTTTATTTGGCTGTGGGGGCCCACCATATTGAGAACTTGTGTACATGTTACACGCTTATTATTTCTTATAATCCTTGGGCTTAATTAGTGCATTCTTTTGGGTTACTTTTAGTGATCTTATGAGGACCCCATCTTAAGATCAGAATTTGGGACATCAAGTGAGCCCAGAGTGGGCAGGGACGTCCTAGCTTGGCCAGCCATATATGGGCCAACTTCACGATTTTTATGGACTTGTGGGGCTGAGATAAGGATAGTATTGGGCCTTTGGTTGCCCACTTAAATTGTTAGTTATTAGGCTGATGTAGTAGGGGCCATTTCATCAAACTTGAACTTATTTTTTGGGTCGTACATTGTGTACACGGGCTGCCCACCAAGTCCAACTTAATGCATGGATTCTATGGCCATTGAAAATTGGGCCTTGGGCCTTAATTCCCCTCTTAGGGCCCATGTTGTTAAAAGTGGTATTATATCTTTTTATGGCCTATTATGAGGAATATATGTATGTGATTACCTTTATTTTTATCTTAAATGTAAGCCTTGGGCCTTCTGTCCATATAGTTCATGGTTGATATGCCTTTTTAGGGGAATGACGATTAAATGTCCTCATTATGGGACCCTCTAGGCCGGTTGTATTAAAAGTGATTGGATATCATCTTAGACTCTTGCTAGCTCATTTCTATATTATTTAGACCCGTAGTTTGTATGCTTAGTCTCGTGGGCTACCCCAGGTAAATGGGGCCCCACTAAAAGTGGGATTCCTTATGGATATTGTCTAAATACCTAGTCTTGGCCCTTCTTGGATAGGAGTGTACTACTTTGTATATCGTCGCATAATGCGCGTCTAGACCCATCTTCATGGCCCATGTGCATCATTGTATGCTTGGATGACACTGTGTGTGTGGTTATGATTGTGCCATTGGGCATTGCATGATGCCTTCCGAGGGACGTAGTATTCCCTCTTGAGCAGTTGGATGCTTGGAATTGATGCATAGTTGATTGTGTGATTCATGCATCTGACATTGCATAACATATGACATTATCGTCGTTGCTTCATTAGGGTTGTAGCCTCCACAGATACATCGTGGATGGCCATGTTTGGACACCGAAAATATTACTTGAGCATACCGGGTGCATAGGATGCCCATGAGTGAAATTCTCAAACTTTCATGGTATCAAGGATCTGCTCCAACGCCGTAACCGGGTGGAATATTGAGCGCACGAGGGCCTTATATACCGTTAGGCCGTGACTCCCACTAATGTGTAGTCGGTGGATAGGGGTGTGGCCTTACTCGCCTGATGTAAGGAGGCATTGCTAAGCTGAGTCTGACCAACTCGTGAATGGGTTCGCTACCTTCAGGCCTTGCTGGTGATTGGCTGTCCGCAGGCAGGGTAGTGAGGTCTCTTACGTTCGTTTGACTGTGCGGGGTCGTAGAGCGGAGTCATCCAGCAATGTAATGGACCCCAGTGATTTCCTTATGATGAAAATGTTCTCGATATGTGGATTGGATATGAGCAATGGCATTACTTCGCATTGCATTTGCATCGGTTGTGTAAGCCTTATATTGCATCGCCTGCCATGGACCCCGGTCCTCATTGCATTACAGTACTCATTGCATATATAGCCTTGGTATGACTTCCTGCATTTTCGTACTGCCTTGGTATAGCTTCTTGCGTTCATGATATCCTTGGTAAGGCTAGTGGTATTGGTATTGGTATTGATCATAACTCCCTTCTGCATTCTATATCTTCTTTGAGCACCATTGTCACACACTTTCACCACCCTCTAAGCTTTCTATAAGCTTATGCACGATTGATGCGTGCAGGAAATCCTAAGTTGGCGTCCTTAGCAGCGGAGCTTGGATAGGTATGCGAGCTGAGGACCCAGTGCTGCGATCCCCTTCCTTCTTTCTTCTGTTATCTTATGTAGTCCTTTTGGCCTTATGTAAGCTTGTAAAAGTTCAAATTCTTAGTGGATTTTTATACTTGTTGTGATCTTGGGTATGCTCGTATTGATAATGATTATACCGTATGAAAATCCTCCTTGTAGGATCCCAGGATCGAAACCTACTTCAGGAGCCGAGAATGGGGTACTACGGAGGATGTTGCGGCCAGAACCGACCATCGTTTTCCTTGTGAGTCTGGTTACCGAGTCTGGGGCGTGATACCCTCTCCCTCGCTCTTGTCGTCTCCCTCTCCCTCTCTCGAGCTCCTCGCCCTTTACTCCCTCTTCAACAGCATCGGCTCTTCAGCAGCGCTACCTCCACCGGCTCTCCCGCACCCCCACTCCCCCTAGCATTGAGGCTTCTTCCCCTTCAAAGGTTCTCTCTCCTTATATTTCTAGGGTTGGTTGATTTCATTGTTACTGCGACTTGAATCTGAGATTAAATGTTTTTTTATATATTATTATTATGTAAAAGCTCGGTACAAGCAATGGATGCATGTTTGGATGTGTCAGATCCATACGACCATATCTCATTCCAAGTGATGCAATTGGTAGGCAGTCAGATCTTGGTAGGACAAGGTTGTGGCTCATTGCTCTCTGTTTTCTAGCCAATGGTTTCCTCTTTTGGTCGAAGGCATCCCTATCCTCAAACGATAGCTGGAGATCTTATTTCCGACAGCCTAGAATCCTTCACTCTCATATGCAAAGAAAGGAAGAATGAATGAAATAATGCAGCAGTTCACTGATGCCTAAACTGTTATGTATTTTCAGGGTTCACATGTTTTGCTCGTCTTTAGCTATAACATTTATTTTTTCCTTAACATATGGATGCGCCTACATGCTATTAGTCTTAGTCAATGACTTATCATAATCTCTTGTTTTTTTGTATAACTGTATGTACCAGATGCTTTAGATGTTTGCTAGAGTATGCAAATCCCTTATCAAATCCCTTATCATAATGCCATGTAGCAGATTTTTTTTTGTATCACTGTATGTACCAAGGGATTTTCTGTCATGATTTTGGAATTTATCACCTCATTTGCTGCATTTCTTGCATTTTTGTTCTCGTTTCTCCATTTAGGGTTTTGTTTATGTGGTTAAAAGTGTTTGATAAAATGCCTCAACAAGGATGGCACATGCACAACGGCTACCTATATGCGTGTGGATTGTTGCATTCTCAAGGTGCATTCATGTTTCTGAAAATTGGGGGAAATAAAAATCTCAGGTGGACCACACCACCGGAACAGTAGTAGTGGTAAATGCCGACATGAGTTTGAGAATTTCTAACAGATGTGCCTTTGCCATGAGTGGGATTTTAGGATTTTGGAAATTTGAGAATTTGAAAATTAGGGATTTCATATTTTCTTTTTCTTTTCTTTTTTTGTTTTACTCAGAACCTGATTTATTTTTTAGCACATTTGGAAACTCTCTAGCTATGATTCATTTTCTGAGATCTATTGAATGAACTTGGGTTCCTTTACACATGTTTGATGTTTTGCCTTTTATGGTATCATCACTATAACATGCCTGTGTGTGTACACACTTTATATACTGCACCACTCCATGCAATTCCATATTGAAGTTCATCTTAGGCTTTTTTATTTTATTTTTGTTCTAATGTTTGATGTTTGGGCATGTAATGCATGTTGATGATTGGTAATGTGAGAGTGCCTATTCCTTGCTAAATGTGCACGTATGAGGTGGGACTTGATATTACCATTCTCCAGTTCATCATCTTGCTATTTTTTCATACTTAAAGGTTAGCACTTTTAACTAGGGTCTAAAGCTGTATTTCACTTTAAGAAATCTGAATGGAGGATGTTTCATATGTCATGACAATTTTTTCATTATTTTACTATTGATTTAAAAATCTCCCTTATTCAAAATTCTATTTGAGCAACTTTGCATCACTTCTGTTTTGTGTTTGAGTAACAATGAGTGTGCCAGTTGCACCTATGTTGTCGTCTTTCTTTCTTTCTTTCTTTCTTTCTTTCTTTCTTTTTTTAAAAAAATTTTTTTTTTTACTAATGTTGGTTTTGGTCAATGTGGGAGTGCACTGGCTATGCATCGCCATGTCTGACTGCATAGCTTTTAAGTGAAAGAAGAGTTCTGAGTTTCACCTTCAAACTTTGTTTTACATATCCATACTTTTTTATTTCATCAACTAAAGAAATCGGGATCCAGATTCACTATTTTGTTTGTATAATTTGTTAGAGAAGATATTTGACCTTAAATCTACAGAAGCTGGAATGTCTCTCTCACATACTGCATCACTTAAAGACAGTTAATCTAGAGAAGATAGTTTCTGTTTGTGGTTGGTCTTTGGTTCATGTCTCTCTCACATACTGCATCACTTAATTATTTTCCAATTTAGCATAACTATGACATAGATGACGGGATTTAATCGTGACATGATTGTAATTCTTCTCATTATTTTCAGCTTTGATCGTGACTGGAAGAAAATCGAGGGATTTGTCGGCTCAAAGACAGTTATTCAGGTAATTCAATACATCTTTATTTCATGCTAAAGAATTAAGTTGCAACCAAACTATAATCTGCAACTCATGAACTGCAACAAAATCATCATTTTACTAATAATGCAAAGGCTATAGGTTCAAAACTAGCATGGGTCAAACTTATAGTTACCTCTACTTTGGTAATATACAGGTATTGTAAGTTGTACCTGTTAATTGCTGGCTCCTGCATTTTCATTTACTGACTGGTCTTTGTATTTTGTAGAAATCTTTGAAGAAGTTGTGACAATCATCCTCCTTTCCTTTCTTTTCAACGGCTTGGTGGAATGAATTCCTTACTTGCAGTTGAACACTCACTTTCCATTCTCCTGATTTCTGGACTTTTCTCAATCATCCTGGGGATGGATGTATCACATGGTTCCCCTGGCCAGTCCGACGTGCCGTCAATTGCAGCGGTAAGATAAGATGCATGATTTTCCTTTTCAACTGTTAGTCATAGAGTGACAGTACTTGTTTCAATTTTCTTGGATGGATGATGAATGTATTTACGAATGTAAATGAAAATAAAGAACTTATATATATATATATATATATATATATATATATATATATATATATATATATGTTATCAATGGAGAATACCTTGTTTAGGGGGACATGAAATTCTTGTAGCTTATGGTATGGTGCCCCAATATTGGTTGTATGTTACTAGTATGTAGTAGATAATATAAGGTTTAATAGTAGATAATACTAGAGAATACCTATAACCTATAACCTAAACATATAACCTATAATGTAATAGCTCACGCCCCCACAGTATGATATTGTCCGCTCTAGGCACAACCCGCACGGTTTTGTTCTTGGGGTCACCCCAAAAGGCCTCATACAGTATAGGGTGGCAACTCTACATATAACCACACAACTTCAGACGACACTTCCGATGTGGGACAAAGTTTTACTTTCACTGTGTGCACAGTAGCCTGCAAGCCATTTTGGGGCCCGCCCACATGTGTGCCCGCCCACAAGTGACCACAGTGACGGGGCGTCACAATATCCCCCACCGAGGGCAGAGCCGTCCTCGGCTCTGATACCATTTGTAACAGCCCACGCCCACACTGTATGATATTGTTCGCTCTGGGCATAGCCAGCACGGTTTTGTTCTTGGGGTCGCTCCAAAAGGCCTCATACAGTATAGGGTGGCAACTCCATATATAACCACCACAACTTTAGACGACACTTTCGATGTGGGACAAAGTTTCACTTTCACTGTGTGCACGGTAGCCTACCAGCACAGTAGCCTGCCAGCCATCTTAGAGCCCGCCCACGTGTACCTGCCACGTGTGACCTATAACCTAAACTCAATTCCCTAAACCTTAACCTATAACTTAACCTAAACCTAATCTTATAACCTACACTTATAACCTAAACCTAAAACCTAAACCTAAACATAAAACCTAACCTAAACCTATAACCTTAACCTAAACCTAAAACCTTAACCTAAACCTAAAACATAAATGTATTTTTAAATCCTAAACCTAAACCTATACCTAATCCTAATCTCAACTCCTTAACCTAAACCTAAACTTGAAAACCCAAACCTAAACCCGAACCCGAACCCGATTTCCTAAACCTAAACCTTAACCTATTCTCAATTCCCTAAACCTTAACTTATAACCTAAGGTAAACCTAAACCTATAATCTACACTTATAACCTAAACCTAAACCTATAACCTAAACCTGTAACCTTAACCTAAATGTAAAACCTAAACCTAAACCTAAAACCAAAATGTATTATCAAATCCCTAAACCTAAAACATTAACCTATAACCTAAAACATTAACATAAACTTATAACCTACAACATTAACCTAACATACACTTATAACCTAAACCTATTCTCAAATCCCAAAATCTATAACCTAAACCTAAACCTAAACCTTAACCTAAAACTAAACCTTAACCTATAACCTAATCCTTAACCTATAACGTATAACCTATAACCTAAACTCAATCTCTAAACCTTAACCTATAACCTAACCTAAACCTAAACCTATAACCTACACTTATAACCTAAACCTAAACCTAACCTAAACCTATAACCTATAACTAAACCTAAAACCTAAACCTAAACCTAAAACCTAAATGTATTCTCAAATCCCTAAACTTAAACCTACACCTAATCCTAATCTCAACTCCCTAACCTAAACCTAAACCTAATCTTGAAAACCAAAACCAAAACCCGATCCCGAACCCGAATTTGAATCCTTAAACCCTTAGCCTAAACCTAAACCTATAACCTAAACTTAATTCACTTAACTTAAACCTACACTTAAACCTAAACATATAACCCGAACCTGAACCTGAACCCGAATTCCTAAACCTAAACCTAAACCTAAACCTATAACCTAAATCTAAACCTAAACCTATAACCTAAACCTAAACTTAAAACGTAAATGTATTCTCAAATCCCTAAACCTAAACCTAAACCTAAACCTATAAACTACAACATTAACATAAACTTATAACCTAAACATAACCTAAACCAAAACCTATAACCTAAACCTTAACCTATAACCTATAACCTATGACCTAAACTTATAACCTATAACCTAACCTTAACCTAAACCTATAACCTAAACAAAACCTAAAAAAACCTATAACCTAAACCTGTAACCTTAACCTAAACCTAAAACGTAAATGTATTCTTAAATCCCTAAACCTAAACCTATAACCTACAACATTAACATAAACTTATAACCTAGACCTATACCTACAACATTAACCTAAACCTATACTTATAACCTAAACCTATTCTCAAATCCCAAAACCTATTACCTAAACCTAAACCTTAACCTATACCTAAACCTATACCTAAACCTAAACCTAAACCTTAACATGTAACCTAAACCTTAAGCTATAACCTAAACCTTTAACCTATAACCTAAACTCAATTCCCTAACCTTACCTATAACCTAACCTAACCTAAACCCAAACCTAAACTCGATCCCGAACCCGAACCCGATTTCCTAAACCTAAACCTTAACCTATACTCAATTCCCTAAAGCTATAACCTATAACCTAAACCTAAACCTATAACCTTAACCTAAACCTAAAACCTAAATGTATTCTCAAATCCCTAAACCTAAACCTACACCTAATCCTAATCTCAACTCCTTAACCTAAACCTAAACTTGAAAACCCAAACCTAAACCCGAACCTGAACCCGATTTCCTAAACCTAAACCTTAACCTATTCTCAATTCCCTAAACCTTAACCTATAACCTATAACCTAAACTTATAACCTATAACCTAACCTTCACCTAAACCTAAACCTAAACCTATAACCTAAAACCTAAACCTAAACCTAAAACCTAAATGTATTCTCAAATCCCAAAACCTAAACCTACACCTAATCCTAATCTCAACTCCCTAACCTAAATCTAAACCTAAACTTAAAAACCCAAACCTAAACCCGATCCCGAACCCGAACCCGATCTCCTAAACCTAAACCTTAACCTATTTTCGATTCCCTAAAGCTATAACCTATAACCTATAACCTAAACCTAAACCTAACCTAAACCTATAACCTTAACCTAAACCTAAAACCTAAATGTATTCTCAAATCCTTAAACCTAAACCTACACCTAATCCTAATCTCAACTCTTTAACCTAAACCTTAACTTGAAAACCCAAACCTAAACCCGATCCTGAACTCGAACCTGATTTCCTAAACCTAAACCTTAACCTATTCTCAATTCCCTGAAGCTATAACCTATATACCTATAACTTAAACCTATAACCTATAACCTAAACCTAAACCTAAATGTATTCTCAAATTCCTAGACCTAAACCTACACCTAACCTTAATCTCAACTCCTTAACCTAAAACCTAAACTTGAAAACCCAACCCACCCAAACCTAAACCCGAACACGAACCCGAACCCGATTTCCTAAAAACCTTAACCTATTCTCAATTCCCTAAACCTTAACCTATAACCTAACCTAAACCTAAACCTATAACCTACGCTTATAACCTAAACCTAAACCTATAACTTAAACCTGTAACCTTAACCTAAACGTAAAACCTAAACCTAAAACCTAAATGTATTCTCAAATTCCTAAACCTAAACCTAAACCTAAACCTATAACCTACAACATTAACATAAACTTATAACCTAGACCTATAACCTACAACATTAACCTAAACCTATACTTATAACCTAAACCTATTCTCAAATCCCAAAACCTATAAAACTTTAACCTAACCTAAACCTAAACCTAAACCTTAAACTATAACCTATAACATATAACCTAAACCTTTAACCTATAACCTAAACTCAATTCCCTAAACCTTAACCTATAACCTAACCTAAACCTAAACCTATAACCTACACTTATAACCTAAACCTATAACCTTAACCTAAACGTAAAACCTAAACCTAAACCTAAAACCTAAAAGTATTCTCAAATCCCTTGTAAGACCCGTATCTTAAACCGTATCGTTCCATAGGCTTCCGCGGTCTTCCCGGTTGAATTTCGGCAACCTTCGACCCTTAACCGGCATTTGCGCGCGAATCTTGAGTCATTGCAGTATATCTGGGTCGGCTCGAGTCGGAACTTATACCGTCATGACCTCATTGTCGCCGCGGTCCAACGCTGTGTCTCGTGCGCCAATCCGACGCTTAGATCATAAGTTGTGGACCACGCATGATAATAGTCGTGGACCGCGCGCGTTGTGGAACCCACCTATCCAGGTTGCACATTTTCGTAGCAACCATCATCATGAGGATGATGTCACCCTAGGGGTGACATCACCCTAGCTATAACCCCTAGCCCATAGCTCTAGGCATGCTCTTACAACCCATAATGACCTTAGCCCATGCCTCCCTTACAACTCATGATTGCCTAGCTAGAAAAGTAATCATTTCTCCTTTCTCTCTCTCTTATCTCCCTCCCTCTTTCTTTCTTATTTCCTAGCAAGAGAGAGAGCTCCCAACGTCCGTCCATGAGAGCTCACCATTTCTAACCCTTTACAAGCTCTCCACCCCCAAATCCAACCCTCCAAAATCAATCTCAACCATTAAATCTGGTTTCCTTGGAGCTCTAGATCACATTGGTGGAAGGAATCCAAGATCTAAGGTGGGTGCTCTTCTCTCTCTCCCTCTTCCTTTCTTTTTCATTCTTTTAAAATAATAATGTGGCAGTGTGGGCCACCCGGATGTACCCCACCTTGATGTATGTCTTGTCCAAACCATCCAAGCTATGTGGGCCCTACCTTAATGGGATGGGAAAAACATAAATATCAGATTGATTAAGTGGGCCACATCCACGTGGGACCCACCAGCCGTGGTCCCCACAAGTGGGCCCCATCTCAATGGAATGCAGGTCCACGCCGTCCGTCCAGCGTCCAGGGACGCTGGACGTGTAGTGCAGTGTGCACAGACAATGGGTGTGCTTGCTTTGAAGTGGTTTTTGGGTGGGACGCTCATATAGGCCCCACCTTGATGTATGTATTTAATCCACACCGTCCACCATTTTTCCCATCTCACTTTAGCCGTTGAGCCGAAATGTGAAGCCGATCTAAACCTCTGGCGGGCCATAGTGCAGGAAATAGTGGTTTTAGGTCATTTAATCGGTTAAGCCCGCTGTGATGTTTCTATACGCCAAAAATATAGCATCTTGGACTTGTTAGTTCTATTACGAGCCGGGGAGACCATAGTCGGTGTGGATTTGTCTAATGCGGGCCCCACATACAAAAATTCGTAGATTAAAACATAAATAATAAAATAATAAAACACCTGCACATGGACATCTTGCTGACAGCGTGCTCTGGACACTGCAGTAGGCAGCGTCCTCGCTGCTGGTTTAAAGGTGGAATGGTGGGCCCCACCACAAGCCCCACCACGAAGTATGATGCACATCTACACCGTGCATTTGATGGATTACCTTTTTGGAACTGGGTTTCCCCAAGAATCATCCGTATACACAACTCAGGTGGCCCACACCCAGGAAACAGTGTTGATTGAACGTCTGCCATTGAAACCTTTTTAAGTTATCACATAAGTTTTGGATCATTATGCAATTTCTTTTTCCTCCTCATGCGGGTCTGTATGATCCAGATTAAATGGCGAATAAACGTTGTGGTGGACCCTACACGTGGGACCCACGTACATATCCACCGTTAGTCCAGTGTCCTCGGACGCTGGACTTGCTAACAGAGAAGTTGAACTGACAGTGGCGTGTACTAGCCAGCTACCAATATAATATATATATGTATATATAAAATCAACAAGATGTTATTATAATATAATATATTATATAATGATGATGGTGGGCCTACGTGGGACCCACCTATTGCATGAAGCAGCAGCAGCGTGGACCCCACCTAGACTGCCCGTCCGTTTCTAGCTAGTGGAACCCACCCACACGTGTAGCACGTGTGGGGTGGGGCCATCTTTGATATATGTTATATCCACCCTGTCCGTCCATGGAACCCCACCATGTATGTGTAAGATCCACACGGGTCCACTGCTGCTGACGTCACCAAGTTACGTGGGTCACGCATGGTGTATCTCATGCCATGCCATTCATCTGTAATTTTTTTTTAATCTGGGCCGTCCATCGTAAGGGGCCCCACGTGATGTGCATATTTTGTATCCAGACCGTCTAGCGTCCCTGCTGCTGGACGGTGGCTGGATGATATAATACACACATATATATATACTTATATATATATATTATAATAATATCATAATACATGATATGAGGTGGGCCACACGTGTGACCCACATGTATGAAATCTCCACCGTCCAGAACATCCGGTCTGGACAGTGGCTAATTGTAATTTATATATATTATATTATATCATAATATGATATATTATATATATATATATATATAAGATGGCCACGTGAGTGGAACCCACCACTGATGTATGTTTATATCCACGCCGTTCGTTCATCAGTGGGGGTGAAGCCCACCGTGATGTATGTTTATATCCATGCCGTCCATTCATCTGGCGAGCTCGTCTCTGGCTCAAGACGAAAATGAAGCAGATTTAATCCCCTGGTGGGCCATGTACGTGGACCCCACCTCTGATGTTTGTTTTACATCCAAACCGTCCATCTAGGTTGGATGCACGATGTACATGCTCCATTCACCACCATCCACAGGGACGGTGAGGCCCTAACTTGATGTATGTATTGTACTTGCTCCGTCAATCTCTGCTGGGCAGTTTGGATGGTGTCGTGCCGCCCCACCGCGATGCATTTATTTATCCACACCGTTTAGACAATTTGAACGGTGCTGGACATGTTTGGACGGTGATGAAGATTCCACCATGATGTTTGTATTTTATGTCCACGCCGTCTCCTGCCGGTCCCACCTTGATGGATGTGATTCATCCACACCGCCTGGCCATGTGATAGGTCCCACCCGTGATGTATATTTGAGGCCCATATGTGAGGCCCGATGTGGTGTATATCAAGCCCAAGTGATGAGGCCCGTTATTATGTATAAGGCCTATGTGCAGGGCCCACCTGTTGCGTATTTATGGCCCATTGGTGCGGCCCATTGATGCGGCCCACTTGATATATAGGAGGCCCATTGGCATGACCCATTAATGCGGCCCACTTGATGTACACCTGGCCCATGGGCGAGGCCCAATGTGATGTATTCGAGGCTCGTGGGCGAGGCCCAATACGATGTATGTATGGCCCGTTACATTGTGTATGAATCTCTTGTATGGGTCACTCCTTGGGAACAATGTTGGTTACATGTCCACATTGATGAGCAATGACGGTTGAAAGTCCTCATGTGACCTTCCCTTAGGCTTTTGGTTAGGTCGATTATCGATTCTGATTGCCGAGACCAATCTGCCGATTCTGATTATCGATCGATCCCGATTGACGTGACCGATTTACCGATTCCGACTATCGATCGGTTCGATTGTCGTGACTGATTTTGCTTTCTGATTACCTTGACCGATTACCGATTTCGATTAACGTGACAGATTTGTCGATTTCGACTATCGATCGGTGCGATTGTCGTGACCGATTTGCAAATTCTGATTATCTTGACCGATTTCCGATTCCGATTGACGTGACCGATTTGCCGATTCTGATTATCGATCGATTCTGATTGCCTTGACCGATTGCCGATTTCGATTGACGTGACCGATTTACCGATTCCGACTATTGATCGTGCGCTTGTCGTGACCGATTTGCTAATTCTGATTACCTTGGCCGATTGTATAGGCCGATTCTGATTGTCGAAGCCAAGTAGCAAGGTTGATTCCGATTGTCGAGGCCGCGTATCGAGGTCGGTTTCGAGTGTCAATTCGATTGTTAAGACCGAGACCGATTGTCGAGACCTATAGTTGGGGCCCACTGTGATGTATTCGTGGCCTATGGGCAAGGCCCATTGTGATATGTATTAGGCCCATGATGCATGACCCATTTGATGTATTTGAGACCCATGTGTAGGGTCCACATGCATGTATTTAAAGCCCATGAGCAGGGCCCACTCGTTGTGTATATATGACCCTTATGTAAGGCCCATTGTGTTGTATATTAGGCCTTTGTGTGAGGCCGTGTGCCCATTATATGTTTGGTTTTGTGTGAGCCATTCCTTGGGGACAATGTTGGTTAAATGTCCACATTGTCGAGGCCGATTATTGATACTGGTTATTGATACCGATTATGAGTATGCGACTGCATAGCATCATGATACATGCCCATACGCATCATCTGCATGTTTGTTATGAGATGTGGTTGACCATTGCATATGTCATTAGGCAGATTGTTATGAGACTTCCTGATAGGCAGAGGTTATCTCACATGAGCGCACGGTATGCGCATGATTGATGCATGACTGGATTGTATGGCTCATGCATCTTGCATTGTGTGCCCTAGCGACATCAGGGCCGTAGCCTCCACAGGCATATCGTGGATGGCCAGATGGGACACCGGAAATCTGTTCTACATGGGGTGCTATAGATATCCCTGGGTGAAAGTCCCTAAACCCTCTTGGTTCCAGAGGTTGCTCCAACGTCTAGACCGAGTGGATGCATGAGCGCATGAGGGCCATATACCGTTAGGCCGCGTCTCCCACTGTGTCCGTGGTCGGTTGGAAGGGGGTACGGCCTTACCTGCCCGAGAGGAGGGGGCAATGCTAGGCTGAGTCTGACCAGCTCGAGGAATGGTCCGCTATCGACGAGCCGGGCCCAATATTGGCAGGCGGATAGTGAGGTCTCTTTCACTCACCTTGTTGCGCGCGATGGGGCGGCAATCTGGTTTGGAGTGTAATAGACCCCGGTGATTTCCCAGAGAGGAACCGTACTGATATGTGGATTTATTGAGCAGGATTTACATACTCATTCATTCATTCATTCACTATCCACTCGGGCTGGTGGTGCGCAACTATTTGTTACGTGTACCTTCGCATGGTCAGGATTTCGGTTGGGCGTGCGACTAACCTGAGATCAGGAATTTACCGCATTGAGTCTGACTATCCAAATTTAGGTATGGGACTGGTTTGGATAGAAGTCCCTTGTGATGAACCCCATAGCCTGCGATACTACGTACTATCATCCCGACTTCACACTCCGGCATGGTCATTCCATTCGCACCGCATATGGCATTACATCCAAGGCATATGGTATTTTGAGTACCACCGTGTTTCTGTGTTTATATTGTCTAGATACGATTGACGCTAATCGTGGACTCATCAGGAATTACACACTGCATCACCCCCTCGCGTTTGATAATTGGCTCTTTATGACTCATCATCTGCATAGCTGTTCTATATTGCGTATTCTGATATTGATTTATTCATGGACTTGTCCGTATTTCCGCTTACTCTGTTATCGTATAATTTATGATCTTGCCAGTATTTATGTTTACTCTGATAATTCCTGCTCTTGTCAGTATTTCTGCTTACTCTGGTAACTCATGATCCTGTTAGTGATTCTGTTTATTTCGATATTGTACCATTTATGGATTACTAGTATTTTCGGTCCTGTATGATGATGGCATTGTGTTGAATACTTGACACTTACCTTGTGCACACACTTACACCACCCTCTAAGCTTTCTATAAGCTTATGCACGATAGATGCGTGCAGGTAATGTTAGGTTGCAGCAGTGTCGAGCTTGGAGCGTACAACAGCCTTCTGAAGCTTGATTTTTGATATTATGTATTTTCCCTTTCAGTATTGTACTCAACTGATTATATTAGTGGATATGTGATGATGATGTTGCCTTTGTGAATTGGGTAATCTTGTGGTTATGCTATTTTGAGTTAAATGTACATTGGAAAAAAAAAATAAAAAAAAAAATCCTCCTTGTAGGATCCCAGGATCGGAATCTGGCGTATGGGCGCTAGGAGCCGAGAATGGGGTACTACGGAGGCTGTCGGCACCGAATTCAGCGATCGTGATTCCTGCGAATCCGATTTCTGGGTTTGGGGCGTGACATCCCTAAACCTAAACCTACACCTAATCCTAATCTGAACTCCCTAACCTAAACCTAAACCTAAACTTGAAAACCCAAACCTAAACCTGATCCCGAACCCGATTCCTAAACCTAAACCTTAACCTATTCTCAATTCCCTAAAGCTATAACATATAACCTATAACCTATAACCTAAACCTAAACCTAAACCTTAACCTAAACCTATAACCTTACCAAAACCCAAACCTATAACCTAACCTTAACCTATAACCTATAACCTAAACTTATAACCTATAACCTAACCTTAACCTTAACCTAAAACTTCCAAGAAGGAAAAGAATTACTCCGGATGTTCTTGCTACTGCAGGTAAATGGTGAAGCATATGTTAAACTTCATTCTTTCATAGCACCCACTGATAAAGTTTGTTCAAGTCAATTACGATAGAGTAGAATGGACTATTGCACATGGTTCTTTATTCATTGATAAGCATAAACCTGGATTGATACCTAACTTTCCTATCTCTGCAGAACTGGAGAATTTGGGACCTCCATTATTGGAAGGTTTGGATATATTATAGTTGTACATATGTGATATTTTTTTTACTAAGTTATATGCATGTTCTTTGTAAGTTTTGTATAAATATTCTAACTTGCTTATGGATTGATTATTTTCCAGAAAAGTAAGCCTTCACCCAAGAAAAACGATCTTGATCTAGATGTGAAGAAATTTCTCTCGTTTTAACAATTACAGAAAGACAGTTGTTGAAATTTGTGGGTTTTATGGTTTTTTTAATTAGCTTGTTGGTGATGATGTAGTAACTCAGTACCAATCACCATCATTCCAATGGTTCACATCAAAGTCTTCAAAAAAGGTGATCTTTGTGGTTCACCGTTATCCTGTTTGCATATTTTCATTTTGTTAGGAAGGAGTTTTTACATAACCCCAAATGGACTTAGCTCTGCATATTTTTGCCTTTTTTTGTTGGCGAGTTTGTATTGGAGTTATCATATACATGCAATTTTGGTGCAATTCTGATATTTGGATATCTAAATGTTTCTATTTTTACTGTAATCTTAATAGTGGAGATGGATTAGTATGATATCTATATTTTCTGGCCACTACCTTGACTCTCTTATTGTTTGATGCATGATATGCAGCACCCTTTATTCTGCTATAGTTATTGAGTTTATCATAAAGAGCACCTATTTCTAAGGTAATTTTACTTTTAACATTTCTTTGCATGTTCAGGTACCCCTTGGCTCTGTCACATCAATAATTGATGGCTTGAAGAAGCTATACATTGAAAAACTGAAGCCCCAGGAAGTTACCTATCGATTTAATGATTTTATTTCTCCTTTATTGGTGAGCAATAGCAAACATGTGGACTTTGAATCAATTTGCTCAGTTTATGTTTTAATGTAGTTAAATCATCTTCTTTCCCTAGAAACTGCACTCGAGATTGTGTGGGAGAAGTTGCAGATGTTGTTCTTGCTAGATAGTACATGCAAAAGTTTCTGTCAACTATAATCAATTGCTTTTGGGGCTGGTTCCTTTTTGCAGACAAGCAGTGATTTCGATGCTAGGCCAATGGTTATGCTCTTGGGCCAGTACTCCACTGGGAAAACAACATTCATTAAACATTTGCTAAACTGCAGTTATCCAGGTAGATTAAACTGTTTACTTCCATTTCGCGATATATGTGCATTTATATGCATGTGCTTACCATTTCCATTGTTTTGAACA
>JAJHSJ010000008.1:24469337-24534628 GCA_021015155.1 Magnolia officinalis
TAGGATCACTTACATCATCCATTCAAAGGATTGAGTCACACATAATGATTGGGGGGAAGGGGATGCTCCTGCTCAACCTCTCCCCAATCCCAAACCGCAATATGAGATAAGTGATCCAAGCTCTTTGGATCAGATGGAGCAGGCTAAATCTGTCACCACTCTTAGGAGTGGGAAGACCAATGACAAAACTATTCCGGTTAGGGCTGAAAAGCCTAGGAAAGACCCGGAAGATGATAACAATGACAGACCTGGTATTGCTCTACAAGAATTAGAACAGAAACTTCAAAAGAAGCCGTTGCTCCATTTTCCCAACGGTTGGTTGCACCAAAACCTCTCTCTAACTCTCAGGATATTCTAGAGGTGTTGAAACAAGTGAAAGTCAACATCTCTACTTGATGCCGTAAAATAAATACCTTCATATGCCAAATTCCTGAAAGACCTATGCACGACCAAAAGACGGCAAAGTATTCAAAAGAAGATCTTGTTGACTGAGAAAGTGAGTGTCATCTTAAGTAAGATGTGCCGCAGAAATTCAAAGATCCCGGTAGCCCAACCATATCATGTGTAATCGGGGATATCGAATTGATCACGCACTTCTTGACCTAGGGCGAGCGTCAATCTGATTCCTTATCAGTATATAAACAGTTAGGTTTGGGTGAATTAAAACCCACCCTAACCACACTACAACTGTTGGATCGCTCGTTCGTGTACCAAGAGGATAATTGAGGATGTGTTGGTCCAGGTCGATAGATTTACTATCCTGTAGACTTTATCATCCTAGACACCGAACCCATCAATAACATGAGCACTCAGATTTTCATCATTCTGGTCGCCCATTCCTTGCCACTTCAAACGCAATTATCAATTGCAGGAATGGTGTCATGACTATGTCTTTCAGGAATATGACATTGGAGTCAAACATCTTTTTCAATAACGGCAGAAATTCAGAGGATGATGACGATTTCCACGACACTAACATGATTGATTCTTTCGTGGAAGATAGAACGCCTCTGACCTTATCCTCTGACCCTCTAGAGACGTGCCTGGACACACTCCCATGACTTGGATGATGACATGATTAGGGAGAGGTGTGCCTTGCTTAATACTGCACCGGTACTTGAAGATAACCAGTGGAGGCCACAATTTGAAGAATTGCCCCAAACGATGTCGTGCCTCTATCGTCTAACCTCAAGCCACCGAAGCTTGACCTAAAACATTTACCCTATGATTTCGAATATGCCCATTTAGGTTAAGAAGAGACATACCCAGTAGTGATTTCATCTCACCTTGAGAACAAACAAGAGAGTGTGCTCATTTCTACTCTCGAAGAAGATACCGGAGTCATTGGACATATCATCACAGATCTCGATAGGATGAATGAACTCCTTTCAACTGAATGTTTTGACTCTTTGGATGGTGGCTTGACACACTTTGTAGATTCAAACGATCTCATGATACAAGAAATAGTGGATGCCTTGCAAGATAATACCGCGGTAGTTATCACGGACCGAGAGAACCCTTATTTTAAAGTACCTCCTCTCCCAGATCCTGAATGTTTACCATTAAAGGAGGACCTGAAAATTGAACTAAAGAGAGAAACTTCAGCGTTTGTCGAGACTACATCACCTACTACAAAATTTTTTGAAAATTTCTCTACTTATAGTCTCTGATTCATCATGGTGTACTAACTTCAAAAGTTTATCTGTCACAGGTGAATCATATATACTTTGGACACTTCAGGTGATTAAAAGAAAACTTCATGCTGAGGGTCCTCAAATTTCTCTGCACATTCACGCTTCAGGACATCCAAGCTTACTGTAAAATGGGCTTTTGGATGATCTTGTTGAAAAGCCTTCTGAGGAATTTACCAAGATACTGGCCGATGGAAAGAACCTGGATGCATGATTGAGTAGATTTTCCGGTGCTTCCATAGTTGAGGACAAGATAGTTTGCTTGATGCGTTATAGGATAGTCGGCTTTATGCTGTTAGGTTAGTTTGCTTCCTGCATTGTTTTAAGATAGTTTGCTTTCGTGCTTTCACTCTCGTACTGACCTGCTCTCACACTACGATCTCTTAGAAAGTCTCTCTCGATTTGTTATTCAGGTACTATCTTCCTTCATATTTCATTTACTTTCATTGCCCCATGTGCATTGCATGCCTATCTCTTCTACATTGAGGGCAATGTAGCTTTCAGGTGGGAGTGGGAGAAGATTAGGTAACCTAATCAGATTTTTCTCGGTCTCGAGCAAAATTTGTGAAAATTTTTAAAATTTTCCTAGAAGTTTCTTATAAATTCGATGAGATTTTGACTGCTATCTGTGATTAGAGCTACAAAATACGTGGTGTTGGTAATGTATGACTCCTGGAATCAGTTATTTATAAAATTTCAAAATTAAGTTTGAGTTATCAATCCACGATCAGAAGTTTTAAACGTTAATTGAGCCATGACTTCACAGGACACATCTCATTTACACATTAAGGTTTCAGTTCCATATTGAAGGATTAACTTGGTAATCACTAATCATGAAGAAAAGAACCAGCCTGAAATATTTGCCATCAGGGTATAAAAAAAGAATGAAAAGGTTGGGCAAATAATCTTCACTATAGGTTTGCTCCCTATAGGTGTGGATTCGATTTCCCATGATTAACAGTTGGAAAGAGTTGGGCGACTAGTTTCACCATAGGTTTGCTCCCTATAGGTGCAAATTTGATTGCTCTCTTGACATTCCTTAATGAAAAAAAAAAAAGAAGAAAAAAGGGGGAAGAATGGAAGAATAACTCGTGAGCCAAGTCTTGGGTTAGGTTTGGGTTGTCATGAATGATCTTGTTAGTTACCAATGATATCATAAAAGAAAGAAGTGAATCGGAATGTGATAAGCTGAGACTACACTATACACTCATGGATCTTAATGTTCAGAATTTGTCTGATTTATGGATTAATACTTTGATCCGAATGTTTTTTTAAGTCTACCGTGCGCTTGAGGCCAGGAGAAAAAATAATAATCAACATTCATGAATCTTAGAATTCTGGTAGCTGAATTGTTTTTCGAAATATCAGTCGTCTTTATAGAAACTGCCTTGTAATTCTCAATTTATTTTTCGCATACTTTGCTCGGGACTAGCAAAATGCTGGTTGGGAGATGTGTTGAGGGTCAAATATTGCATATTAGACCCCAGTTGTTAGCTGGATTTACGACCATGAAAATGTTTAAAGGCCCATTTAAATCGTGTTGTGCTGCAGGGTGAATTATGATCATGTGACTGAAAAGGATGCCAAGAGCGTGGATTAATGCTCTGATGTCACCAAAGTCAAGGGACAGACTCTAGGGGACCAAGAACAATGAATTTACACACCCAGGATTCAAGAAACTCAAGTCGTTCACGTTAAAGAGGCCTGAAAGTCAGCCAGAATGCAAGATCACAGGGTTCCCACCATTTGATCGGCTCCAAACTTTATATATGGCCGCGGATCATGAATTAACCATACATGTCAATTTTCATCCATTGGAGACCTCTAGAGCGGCCCACAAAAGACAAATTAGCACCGTAATTCCTTAAGTGGGGCCCACCTAACATCTGGATATGCTTTACAAATTTGCCTCGATGGTTTGAATGAGCTGGAAAAAAGGATGAACGGTGTGGATTTCTCATGAGCATCACGAGGGAACCCCACATATCAGGTGGGAGTGCACGTACGGTGCACTCCCGAGCAACACCAACCCAGCGCACGCGGTCAGCAGGCGCTGACCCGTGCCAATATTAGAATTTTCTAAAATGGGCAGTGTAGGACGTTGCCTGTCCGTTTGATATTAGTGGGGCCCACCCTTCAGGAATCTCAAAAATCTGGTCCGTTCATCCTGTCCGGGAAGTGGGTACGACCACTAGCATGTTGTCCTTCTGGTCCCATGCAACCAATCACAGAAAAAAGGACGCTCAAGATTACAGGGACGGTGGACGGAAACGTCTGGTGGGCCACACCGAAATCAGCTCTATTTTGGCCTTTCTCAAGGGGTTTTTGTTCTAAATACAGTGGACGACATGGATTCTACATGAAACTTCTTCCTGGGGCCCACTGATCATCGCAAGCAGCGTCCGAAGGCTCTGTTACGCAACAGAGCCTGCGGCCTTCACTTGTGGGCCATCATCAAGGTTCGGAAGTCCCATCCGAACCGTCAGTTGGAATCCTATGGTCCACATTACTAGGGCCTAGGTGTCGGAACTTCAAGAAGATAGGCAAAACGGTCTCCCTATCATTCCAACACAGGATTAACGACTGTAAGATGGATCAGATGGGCCACGCCGAATGCAAGACAAATTCACCTTCCTGGCTAGTTTTTCTCTTTTATGGATCCTCTAGAGTTTAGTGATCAGGGTCAAATATTGCATATCAGACCCCAATTATTGCCCTATTTTATGTACATGATAAGGCCTAACATCGGATTTTAATTATATTTTTGTTACAGGATGAAGTCAGGAGCATTAATTGAAAAATGATGTTAAAGGCATGGATTTCATGATCCAAAGACTCCAAAGCACGGGATGGACTCCAGAAAACCAGTAGTGAAGATTTTACATGCCTGGGATCTGAGAAAAGCAAGCCAAAGGGGCCCGAAAAGGGTCCAAAATGCAAGAGCACATGGTTCCCACCATCCGATCAACTCGAAACTTCATACATGTGATGAGGGCCGTAAATTAACCGTACATATTAAATTTCACCCATTGATGATCTCGGGAAGTGGTCCAACGGACAGATCAGTTCGTTAATCTCCAATTTGGGGTCCACCTGATATCTGGAATTGCCTAAACTTTGGTATTGATGGCCAAAATTACATGAGAAAGAGGATGGATGGTGTAGATTTCTCGTAAACATCACGGTGGGCTGTATGTACAGCGTGTGTACACTGAGTACACGTGCGCGGCCGTGCACCGCACCCGCGTCTCGGTCAGCGCGGGCGCTGACCCGAGCTCTTCCCTCTCTGTTTCCAGCGTCCGCAAGCACGGCAGCCGGCCCTCAGTTGTGGGCCCCACGCATCGCCCAAATGAATGATCCGGGCCGTTCATCAGGTCTAAATGAAGACCATTAACATTGCCTAGGTGGAAAAACTTCAAATGAAAGCAGAGATCAGATCCAGCCGTTTTTTAAACGTCGGACGGACGGTGGAATAAAGGATCAAGTGGGCCACACTGATTTCACTCAAAATTGGTCATTTCCAACCGGTTTTTCCGTTCCTTTATCCAGTGAAGGAGTGGATTTCGGTTTAATCAAAGGAATGGGCCCCACCATTGCAACCGAAGACGGTTTCGCGTCCGCGTAACGTCTCGCTGGCGAGTTTTGCGGCAGATGTGGGCCCCGTACGTCACCCGTGTAAGACCCGTATCCTAGTTCGTACTGTTCCGATGAATCCTGCAATCATTTCTGTCAAAGTCCGGCAATCCGCGACTGATAATCGACGTTGCGATCGATCGTAAATCGTATCCTTTAGATTCGAGTCTGTTTAATCCGAGACCTGTATCATTGCGACCGCACCGTCGCCGCGGTTCCAACGCCGCGACTCGCGCATCGAACCGATACCTAGGTGGGAAGATGTCAGTCAGCGTTCGGTTCGAAGAAACGCCGCACGTTGCGAATCTCGAGGGAATCTCTACGAGATGTCCCATCAATCAAGTCAAGTACACCACCATACCTCCATGCCACCTCACCCAACAACAAGTACACACAACCCATCCTTCTTTTTTCAAAGTCCACTCTCTCTCTTCCATCACCATCCCTCCTTTACCCATTTTTCAACTTAACCCATCCCCATTTATTACAACCACTCCACCATCCCTTCCATTCATATCTCCCATCACTTCTCTCTCTCCCTCATTTCTCAAACACTCTCCCAAGCATCCCACGTCCAAGCCCTCTTCTCTCCCCAAAACCACAAACAACAAGTGTGGCCCACTTTCCCCACCCTCTCATCTCTCATCCCCACCATCAAACTCCCATCTACTACCATCAAATTCATAGGCAAGGAGCTAAGGAGTGCAAGGAAGCAAGGAGGAGGCCAACAAGGTGGTGATCCACCGTTGATTCCATTTAAGGGCCCACAAGTGATGGGATCCACTTTGATGTATGTAGTTGTGATCGAAGAGGGGCCCATAGTGGCGGGGTCCCTCCACTCCATCGCCGTGTCTCTCTCTATTTCTTTATTTCTCTCTTCCTTAGAATGAAGTGGGCCCTACCAATATGTTAAATCTACTCCATCCATCAAATAGGGTGGCCCACCTCATTTTAGGAGAGATCCACCCCCCTATTTAGATTAAATGATATATTATAATATTTTATTAATATTAAATATTATGGTGGGCCATGATCATGTGGGACCTACCTTGATTAACGTGGGCCACTCACGTGTGAGACCCACCGTGAGGCAGTGTTCATCCAAACCGTCCCGTCCAGAGACGCTGGACGTAGGTGCATTGCATGGCTAACAAAAAAAAAAAGGGAAAAAAAAAGTTACTTTTTTAGTGGGCTGCTCATGCAGGCCCCACCTTGATGTATGTATGTGATCCACGCCGTCCAATATATTCTCCATCTCATTTTAGGCGTTGAACCGAAGTTTGAAGATGATCCGATCATCGGGTGGGCCATACCATCTAAAACCATGTGAAAACATGCCAGAACATATAAAATACTTGGTGGGGCCTACCTGAAGCTTGGATGCAGCTGAAACTCGGTCTGGACGGCTAAAATAGTGGGACATACATAATGGGTGGACTGGATTGTGAATCACATCTCGGTGGGCCCCAAATAAATAAATTAAAAAAAAAATTTTTAATCCAGCGTCCCACGCTGTACGTGACAGAGACTCCTTTTGCAAAAAAAAAAAATATTTGAGTATTGTTCATGTGGACTCCACCTTGATGTATATGTTGAATCCACTCCGTCTCTCCTCTCCTCCAGATCATTTTAGGCGTTGAGCCGAAGTTTCAAGATGATCCGATCACCGGGTGGGCCGTACCATCTAAAACTATGTAAATACATGCCAAAACATATAAAAGTACTTGGTGGGACCCATCTGGAGTTTGGATGCAGCTGGAATTCGGTCTGGACGGCCAGACTGATGAAACACACATAATGGATGGGTTGGATTGTGAATCACATCTCGGTGGACCCCAAAACAAAAAAAAAAAAAAAAAAAAAAAAAAAATTATCAAAAGCAGCAGCGCTGCTGCTGCCGACGCAGCAGCGCCTGCACTTGGCGGGCGGACGAGCCAGGCCCCACGGCTCCAGCCGTGGGCCCCACGTGATGCGTTTCTTGCATCAGCACCGTGCATTGGGTGGGTCTCCCCCTGGCTATTGGCCACCCAAAAATCAGCCGTATACGGAACTCAGGTGGGCCATACCATCTTAAATCATTTGAAGATGTGCCTAAACATATAAAATCACTTGGTGGGGCCTACCTGAGATTTGGACACGGTGTGAAACTTGGTCTGGACGGTCAAATATGGGGGGACACACATAATGTGTGGGCTGGATTTGTGGACCACATCATGATGGGGTCATTGGTCTACTGACCATATCAACAGGCTGTTGGCAAATAAACATTACGGAGGACCCTGGCCGCGTGACCCACTGAACAGGTCAGTTGGCAAATAAATATTTTGGTGGGCTCCCTGGCCGTGGGCCCAGGTCACGTGTGACCTTATAAAAAGGTTTGATGGCATATAAATTTCACGGTGGGCCGAATGTCCACTTGACCTTATGAATAGATTGGATGAAAAGTAAACATTATAGTGGGCCTTGGTCCATATGACCATATAAACAGATTGGATAGGAAAATAAACATTTTGGTAAGCCTGTTATTGAGGCCCACTTAGATGCATATGGGCTAGTGTGCTTAGGCCCATTCGATGTATTTGTGGCCCGTTGTTGAGGCCCACTTGGGTTTGTGTAAGGCCCATGTTGTGAGGCCCATTGTGATGAATGTAAGGCCCATGGGAGATGACTCATTGCAATGTACCTAAGGCCCATTGGTGAGGCTCATTGGGATGTCCCACTTGATGAATATAAGGCCCATGAGATACGGCCCATTTGATATATTTGAGGCCCATGGGATGTACCTAAGGCACTTTGCAATGTGTAATTCCACTAGGATTTATTTAATGGTATTTAAGACGAGCCGAGCCTTGGGGACAATGTTGGTTTGACGTCCACATTGTACGAGTAATGTTGGTTAGATGTCCACATTATAACTCTCCCTAAGGCCACTGATAGGCCCGTTTCGGTTTCATGTAGACCATCTAGGCCCATCTTCATTGAGAGGATAGTTTATTGCTTTATAACATGTTTAGCACAGCCCATGATTCATGATCATACGCATCATATGTATGCTTGAGATGAGGAGTGTCTGATCATAGCATATGCCTTCTGGCAGACTGTTTACGGGCTCCCCGATAGGCGGAGTTGCCCTACATAAGCGCGTGCTTCACGCAGGATGGTTGCATGATTGGTAGAGTGGTTCATGCATTTGCATCTGTGTGATTGTGATATGCCCTAGCGACATCAGGGCCATAGCCTCCATAGATGTATCGTGGGTGGCTGGTTGGATACCGGAAAAATCTTGTTCTAAGCAATTGGGGCGCCATAGATGTCCCTGGGTGAGAGTCCCTGAACCCGATGGTACCAGAGGATGACTCCAACGTCGAGACCGAGTGGATATATGAGCGCACGAGGGCCGAATACCATGAGGCCGCGTCTCCCACTGTGTCGTGGTCGGTTGGAAAGGGGTGTGGCCTTACTCGCCCGAGAGCAGGGGGCATTACTAGGCTGAGTTTGACCAGCTCGGAAATGGGTTCGCTATCGACGTGCCGGATAGGTATTGGCTGACTATTGGCCAGGCGGATAGTGAGGTTTCTTACGCTCACTTGGACTGTGCTGCTTGGAGAGAGACAGTGCCATTTGGAGTGTACTGAACCCCGGTGATTATCCAGACTGAGAACCATACTGATTTGGCGCTCTTGTGAGGAGTTGCATTGGTATGAGGATTGACATGCTTGACTTACATATTGCATCGCATGGCCTTGGTATGGCCGATAGCATTCACATCTTGTACTGCATAGCCTTGGTACGGCTGTTGCATTTTCGTACTCATAACATGATTCTGCTTTACTCCGGCATTGCATTCTGAGCACGTTCGCACACACTTACACCGCCCTCTAAGCTTTCTATAAGCTTATGCACGATTGATGCGTGCAGGTGACGCCAGGACACACCGTAGCTTCGCCGCAGTTGGAGCGTGCCACCGAGCTTTTGGAGTTTTTGTTACTTGCACTATATTGTATTTTCCTTTATACGCACTGTACTCAAAGTTTTTATTCATAGTGGATTTTGTGATGGTGTTCTTGTGGTTATTGTTCGTGGGTTATGCTGGTTATGCTCATTACGAATCAAATTGGTATAAGAAATCCTCCTTGTAGTATCCCAGGATCGGAACCTGGTAATGGGTACCGGGAGCCGAGAATGGGGTACTACGGAGGCTGTCGGCGCCGGATTCGGCGATCGGAAATTTTGTGAGCCCGGTCTCCGAGTTCGGGGCGTGACAGAAGTTGGTATCAGAGCATAACTTGGGAATAACCGAGAACAGCATCACATGTTTACTATGAGTTTTAGACGATTAGGTTCCGAGTGCGAAACCTTCCGAGTTAGTTCCCTAACGTACGATTCTCAAGGTTGATTGGCGTCATTATTCTTCCTATAGGACATGCCGCGTAGGCGAGTGACCCGATCGACTCCCGTCCCACCACCTGAGGATCCCGAGGCTCCAGCTTTACCACCTGCGCCTCCCGTCCCACCGCCAGAGATCCCTGCTCCCTTTCCTGAGGATGATGTTCCTCCACCTGATACCGATGCGGATCCGACGGTGTCTGTGAGTGCCTCGCAGTGGAGAGCATGTTACAGGCGGCTGTGACGGCTGCACTCCAGGGTCAGGACAGGCGACCGGCTGTTTCTCCAGCCCAGACAGAGCAGGAGCGCGCGAGTGCCATTCTTCGCGAGTTCAGACGGATGGATCCTCCACGATTTCAGGGCGAGCCAGATCCGACAGCAGCTGAGAGATGGCGCTCCGATGTGGAGAAGATTTTTGATATTATGTCATGTACGACCGAGCAGCGAGTCCGATTGGCCACATTCCTTTTCCAGGGCGAGGCAGAGCACTGGTGGACCTCTGTTACCCGTGTTGCGCAGGACCTGATCATGTCTGGACATGGGAGGATTTCATTAGCCGATTCGAGGAGCAGTACTTCCCCGACCACATTCGTCGTCAGAGGGCACGAGAGTTCGAGACTCTAGTACAAGGGAGACATGTCCGTGGCGCAGTACGCGGCTCGCTTCGTGGCGCTGTCACGATTTGCGCCATATATGGTTGATGATGAGGGGCGGAAGGCCCGCCGTTTCGAGAGCGGCTTACGTTTCGGTCTTCGAGGCCGTGTTATTGGGCACGAGCTCCCGACCTTTCAGGCGGTAGTACGAAGGGCCCAGATCTACGAGACTGAGTGGGCTGACTCTCATAGCGATCGAGATCAGGAGAGGCCGGAAGAGGCCAGCCCAGTCCAGTAGCTCTCAGCAGCAACGACGACCACAGAGGTATAGGGATCATCCACCTGCTAGAGTACCAGCAGTACCAGTGACACCAGCAGCACCAGCAGCACCTTCTGCGCCACCCCAGCAGCTGTTTCCAGGGACGTGTTTTGGATGTGGCGGTTCTGGACATCGCATATCTGAGTGCCCCCGTCCTCATCTGCAGCAGTCTAGAGGGCCGCAGCAGTCTCCAGGACAGCCGCGACCACAGCAGCAGCCTTCAGCACAACATCAGAGACCCCCTCAGCAGCAGCACCAGCCTCCAGGACCTCCCCCGCAGCAGCTGAGGCCTCAGAGGGGACCTGCACCTCGCCAGCAGACCCAGGGCAGATTTTATGCCGTTCAGCAGGACCCTCAGTCATCAGGAGCAGTCGTCGATGATTCGTGTGACTTGGCCCCTACACCATCTTGCTAGATTGCTCCTAAATGATACGCCTTAGAAGTTAGAAGCTTGAGATTCATGGGCGTCATCCCCATCTTTTGATGTTTGATGTATGTTGTACTGTGTTTTGATCATACATAATGTTATGTTCCCTATCCTCTTATGAGTTACGTTTAGTTGCGATGGTAGTGTAAATTTCGAGGACGAAATTTTTATTAGGTGGGGAGAGCTGTAAGACCCGTATCCTAGTTCGTACTGTTCCGATGAATCCTGCAATCATTTCTGTCAAAGTCCGGCAATCCGCGACTGATAATCGACGTTGCGATCGATCGTAAATCGTATCCTTTAGATTCGAGTCTGTTTAATCCGAGACCTGTATCATTGCGACCGCACCGTCGCCGCGGTTCCAACGCCGCGACTCGCGCATCGAACCGATACCTAGGTGGGAAGATGTCAGTCAGCGTTCGGTTCGAAGAAACGCCGCACGTTGCGAATCTCGAGGGAATCTCTACGAGATGTCCCATCAATCAAGTCAAGTACACCACCATACCTCCATGCCACCTCACCCAACAACAAGTACACACAACCCATCCTTCTTTTTTCAAAAGTCCACTCTCTCTCTTCCATCACCATCCCTCCTTTACCCATTTTTCAACTTAACCCATCCCCATTTATTACAACCACTCCACCCATCCCTTCCATTCATATCTCCCATCACTTCTCTCTCTCCCTCATTTCTCAAAACTCTCCCAAGCATCCCACGTCCAAGCCCTCTTCTCTCCCCAAAACCACAACAACAAGTGTGGCCCACTTTCCCCACCCCTCTCATCTCTCATCCCCACCATCAAACTCCCATCTACTACCATCAAATTCATAGGCAAGGAGCTAAGGAGTGCAAGGAAGCAAGGAGGAGGCCAACAAGGTGGGTGATCCACCGTTGATTCCATTTAAGGGCCCACAAGTGATGGGATCCACTTTGATGTATGTAGTTGTGATCGAAGAGGGGCCCATAGTGGCGGGGTCCCTCCACTCCATCGCCGTGTCTCTCTCTATTTCTTTATTTCTCTCTTCCTTAGAATGAAGTGGGCCCTACCAATATGTTAAATCTACTCCATCCATCAAATAGGGTGGCCCACCTCATTTTAGGAGAGATCCACCCCCCTATTTAGATTAAATGATATATTATAATATTTTATTAATATTAAATATTATGGTGGGCCATGATCATGTGGGACCTACCTTGATTAACGTGGGCCACTCACGTGTGAGACCCACCGTGAGGCAGTGTTCATCCAAACCGTCCGTCCAGAGACGCTGGACGTAGGTGCATTGCATGGCTAACAAAAAAAAAAGGGAAAAGAAAAAGTTACTTTTTTAGTGGGCTGCTCATGCAGGCCTCACCTTGATGTATGTATGTGATCCACGCCGTCCAATATATTCTCCATCTCATTTTAGGCGTTGAACCGAAGTTTGAAGATGATCCGATCATCGGGTGGGCCATACCATCTAAAACCATGTGAAAACATGCCAGAACATATAAAAATACTTGGTGGGGCCTACCTGAAGCTTGGATGCAGCTGAAACTCGGTCTGGACGGCTAAAATAGTGGGACATACATAATGGGTGGACTGGATTGTGAATCACATCTCGGTGGGCCCCAAATAAATAAATTAAAAAAAAAAATTTTAATCCAGCGTCCCACGCTGTACGTGACAGAGACTCCTTTTGCAAAAAAAAAAATAAATTTGAGTATTGTTCATGTGGACTCCACCTTGATGTATATGTTGAATCCACTCCGTCTCTCCTCTCCTCCAGATCATTTTAGGCGTTGAGCCGAAGTTTCAAGATGATCCGATCACCGGGTGGGCCGTACCATCTAAAACTATGTAAATACATGCCAAAACATATAAAAGTACTTGGTGGGACCCATCTGGAGTTTGGATGCAGCTGGAATTCGGTCTGGACGGCCAGACTGATGAAACACACATAATGGATGGGTTGGATTGTGAATCACATCTCGGTGGACCCCAAAACAAAAAAAAAAAAAAAAAAAAAAAAAAAAATTATCAAAAGCAGCAGCGCTGCTGCTGCCGACGCAGGCAGCGCCTGCACTTGGCGGGCGGACGAGCCAGGCCCCACGGCTCCAGCCGTGGGCCCCACGTGATGCGTTTCTTGCATCAGCACCGTGCATTGGGTGGGTCTCCCCCTGGCTATTGGCCACCCAAAAATCAGCCGTATACGGAACTCAGGTGGGCCATACCATCTTAAATCATTTGAAGATGTGCCTAAACATATAAAATCACTTGGTGGGGCCTACCTGAGATTTGGACACGGGTGAAACTTGGTCTGGACGGTCAATATGGGGGGGACACACATAATGTGTGGGCTGGATTTGTGGACCACATCATGATGGGGTCATTGGTCTACTGACCATATCAACAGGCTGTTGGCAAATAAACATTACGGAGGACCCTGGCCGCGTGACCCACTGAACAGGTCAGTTGGCAAATAAATATTTTGGTGGGCTCCCTGGCCGTGGGCCCAGGTCACGTGTGACCTTATAAAAAGGTTTGATGGCATATAAATTTCACGGTGGGCCGAATGTCCACTTGACCTTATGAATAGATTGGATGAAAAGTAAACATTATAGTGGGCCTTGGTCCATATGACCATATAAACTGATTGGATAGGAAAATAAACATTTTGGTAAGCCTGTTATTGAGGCCCACTTAGATGCATATGGGCTAGTGTGCTTAGGCCCATTCGATGTATTTGTGGCCCGTTGTTGAGGCCCACTTGGGTTTGTGTAAGGCCCATGTTGTGAGGCCCATTGTGATGAATGTAAGGCCCATGGGAGATGACTCATTGCAATGTACCTAAGGCCCATTGGTGAGGCTCATTGGGATGTCCCACTTGATGAATATAAGGCCCATGAGATACGGCCCATTTGATATATTTGAGGCCCATGGGATGTACCTAAGGCACTTTGCAATGTGTAATTCCACTAGGATTTATTTAATGGTATTTAAGACGAGCCGAGCCTTGGGGACAATGTTGGTTTGACGTCCACATTGTACGAGTAATGTTGGTTAGATGTCCACATTATAACTCTCCCTAAGGCCACTGATAGGCCCGTTTCGGTTTCATGTAGACCATCTAGGCCCATCTTCATTGAGAGGATAGTTTATTGCTTTATAACATGTTTAGCACAGCCCATGATTCATGATCATACGCATCATATGTATGCTTGAGATGAGGAGTGTCTGATCATAGCATATGCCTTCTGGCAGACTGTTTACGGGCTCCCCGATAGGCGGAGTTGCCCTACATAAGCGCGTGCTTCACGCAGGATGGTTGCATGATTGGTAGAGTGGTTCATGCATTTGCATCTGTGTGATTGTGATATGCCCTAGCGACATCAGGGCCATAGCCTCCATAGATGTATCGTGGGTGGCTGGTTGGATACCGGAAAAATCTTGTTCTAAGCAATTGGGGGCGCCATAGATGTCCCTGGGTGAGAGTCCCTGAACCCGATGGTACCAGAGGATGACTCCAACGTCGAGACCGAGTGGATATATGAGCGCACGAGGGCCGAATACCATGAGGCCGCGTCTCCCACTGTGTCGTGGTCGGTTGGAAAGGGGTGTGGCCTTACTCGCCCGAGAGCAGGGGGCATTACTAGGCTGAGTTTGACCAGCTCGGAAATGGGTTCGCTATCGACGTGCCGGATAGGTATTGGCTGACTATTGGCCAGGCGGATAGTGAGGTTTCTTACGCTCACTTGGACTGTGCTGCTTGGAGAGAGACAGTGCCATTTGGAGTGTACTGAACCCCGGTGATTATCCAGACTGAGAACCATACTGATTTGGCGCTCTTGTGAGGAGTTGCATTGGTATGAGGATTGACATGCTTGACTTACATATTGCATCGCATGGCCTTGGTATGGCCGATAGCATTCACATCTTGTACTGCATAGCCTTGGTACGGCTGGTTGCATTTTCGTACTCATAACATGATTCTGCTTTACTCCGGCATTGCATTCTGAGCACGTTCGCACACACTTACACCGCCCTCTAAGCTTTCTATAAGCTTATGCACGATTGATGCGTGCAGGTGACGCCAGGACACACCGTAGCTTCGCCGCAGTTGGAGCGTGCCACCGAGCTTTTGGAGTTTTTGTTACTTGCACTATATTGTATTTTCCTTTATACGCACTGTACTCAAAGTTTTTATTCATAGTGGATTTTGTGATGGTGTTCTTGTGGTTATTGTTCGTGGGTTATGCTGTGGTTATGCTCATTACGAATCAAATTGGTATAAGAAATCCTCCTTGTAGTATCCCAGGATCGGAACCTGGTATATGGGTACCGGGAGCCGAGAATGGGGTACTACGGAGGCTGTCGGCGCCGGATTCAGCGATCGGAAATTTTGTGAGCCCGGTCTCCGAGTTCGGGGCGTGACAACCCGTACGGCCGATCCAATCCGTCCATCTTGTAGAGGGCCGCGGATACTACAAAACCATGCTGATACTTCACTCCCATGCGTACACACGTGCGTGATACAGAGGCCACAAACGGACTGCTTTGTGACGTTCAAAACTGATCTTTTCGTGATTTCTTCTTTGGGCCGCGTTAATGGACATTCAAAACCACCCATTCTTGACTGAAATTTCGTCCTGAATCCAATGGACGGGGTGGATTTTCCAGAAAACACTTCTATGGGGCCCACCGATCACGGCTGTGAAAATTTGCACTTCATGTCCTTCTACGACTCTGCCACCGACCCCAGCCCTCCAACAACTATAAAAGAGGGATTATGGACGTGAGAAATTCATTCAGAACCAGGGAGGAGCTCCAGATCTACAGCAAGGGAGAGAAGAAAGAGAAGAGAGAGGAGAAAGAAGAGAGAGAGAAATTGGTTTGATTTTCCTTTTATAATTTTTTATCTTTATTTTTCCATTTGTTTAATGGATTTTATGGGTAACTAATCTCTCAGCTAGGGCTGAGATGAAACTCCTAATTTGAACACCCATTGTTTTTTGTTAATTTTACTTTAATTAAATTGATTTGTTTCTTTCCCTAGTGTGCCTAATTGTCTTAAATTCTATACTTCTCCATCTATGAACCTTTGAGTCTATGGATAGATGTGGTCTGGATGCTTATTCTAGGTGCTTGTATCTGATCATGAACAGGTTCCTGTAGAGGAAGAAACAGGGTGCTTTACTGAACTGCATATTCCATATGCCCGATTTGGACATGGGATATGTTATTCATGGCATTGCTTGAAGGAATTAGACAATCTGTATGCCCGATTAAGGACACAGATTGTGCTTTCTCTAGATAAGTTGGATCAATCTAAATTAAGGTGAATTAACAGACAAAACAATGGTTAGGATGATTAGGGGTGGATTCGAAAGTCCTAGTGCTTCCTCTGATTGAATTTTCTTCCTTATTCTCAATAGTTATTTTTCATAGAATTGTATTAGTAAATTGCTCCATTATTTGTTGAATTAGTTAAGGAGAATTGTGAATTTGAATTGTGACGACCAGTCCCTGTGGATTCGACCTCGGTCTTACCGAGTTTTATTACTACATCACAACCCTATACTTGGGGAGTGAACAAGTTTATGGCGCCGTTGCCGGGGACTGTTCGGTCCAAATTGAATTTAGGATTCTCTCTTATCATAATTCATAGCTTAGGATTTTACTAACTTAGAGTTCTTTTCTTTATTTTAGAAATTAACCTCTTTCCTGTTTTGTAGTGTCCTGAGATAAACTTCTAATTTGGTAATCCCCTTCTAAATTCTTAAACTTTTTCTAATTTTTATTCTTTATTTTTAGAAATAGGTTTTTACTTTTTAGAAATTTTCTAATTCTAGAATTTCTTTTGAATTTTTTTTTTATTTTTTTATTTTTTTTATTTTTAGATTTAGATTTTTCTCTTAAGTAACTTCTTAATTTCTAGTTTTAGAAATTTTAATTTTTTCCTTTTTTAGAAACTAACTCTTCTTTTTATTTTATTTCTTTCTTAGAAATTAACCGTTGCTTAGGATTTTTTATCATTAATTTAGGGAACTTGAATTGTTTTTGTTTCTATTTTCAGGAATTGAGGAAGAAAGCTAGGAGGAGCTTCTTAACATCAATCATCTCCTTTTCCGGGTTCTTTCTTCCCATTCTCACTTACATAGTTTTAACTTGTTTTTTGGAATAGATTCTAGTTCTAGTTTTCTTTCTCTTAGGTTGTTACTTGGTTTATGCTAGGACGTAGATCTCTAGATAAAGAACTAGCTCCTTTGATCCTGAAATAGAAAAAACATTCCATAGAAGATTGAAAGACATCCCAGTTAAAATGGCAGAAGAGAATGGAACTAAAACTCTTAGAGATTATTCAGCTCCTGTCCAACTCAATGCGCCTTCATGCATAGTGTTGCCCACCACCACGGCAGCACACTTTGAACTCAAGACTGGGGTCATACAGTTGTTGCCTTCCTTTTATGGGTTAGACAAGGAGGACTCATATCATCATGTGAAAGAATTCCTAGACATTTGCTCCACCTTTAAATTCCAAAACTTCTCAGACGATTCGATCCGCCTACGCCTGTTTCCTTTTTCTTTGAAGGATAAGGTGAAAGCATGGTTGAATTCTCTAGAAGTTGGGTCTATCACTACCTGGGACCAATTGTCTAGGAAGTTCTTAAACAAGTTCTTCCCTGTTCACAAAACTAATGCTCTCCGTAGAGAAATCACTAATTTCACACAAAAAGAGGGAGAGCACTTTCATGAATGCTGGGAAAGATGGAAGGACTTGCTTCTTAAATGTCCACACCACGGTTTCGAGAAGTGGCAACAAGTGCAATACTTTTATGACGGTCTGACACTCCAGAACCGTCGCATGGTTGATGCCACCAGTGGAGGGTCCTTCATGACCAAGAGCGATACCGAAGCATGGAAATTTTTGAAACCTTGTGTGAAAACTCCCAGCAATGGGACTATTCAGATAGAGGTGAAAGAAGTTCCCAACCACAAAAAAGAGGTGGCATATATGAGATAGGAGTCACACCAGATCTCCATGCCAAGATTGATGGCCTGACAAAGAAGGTTGATGCTCTGATGTTGCATAATGGACCTCCACAAACAACTCAAGCCGAGGCTTGTGCCATTTGTTCTAGTCCTTCCCATCCTACGCAATCTTGCCCATCTGGTACAGCATTTCAAGAATTCCTCTCTGAACAAGTTCATGCTTTGAACACCTTTCAGAAACCTGGGAATGATCCTTACTCGAACACGTACAACCCAGGGTGGGCTAGGCATCCAAATTTTTCTTGGGCAAAAGGATCGCAACAAGGAGGACCATCTGGAAATCCTCCTATGCAACCTCAGCAGTTTCTGCAATATCAACAACTGCCTGCACAATCAAGGAAACCATCTCTTGAGGACACACTCCATCTTTTTATGCAGAGCTCTCTACAATTCCAAAAAGACACCCAACAAACCTTACTAGCCAACCAACAAAGCTTACATGCAAATGCACAATCCATTGCCAAGCTGGAAGTACAAATGGGTCAACTGGCTGCCACATTGAGTGAGAGAGAGAAGGGTAAGTTCCCTGGCCAACCTGTGGCTAATCCAAAGGGACAGTATGAGATTGACTCTAATTCCAACCAAGGGCAATATCATGAGCAAGCCAAATCGATCATTACCCTTAGGTCAGGCAAACAGATTGACAACAAAATAGAGATACCTAGGGATGAATCAAATCAAGGTGAAGCAGAGAGACACACCAATGCATCCAAAGTCCAAAAACTCTCTGACTCTCCTAGAGCCGCTGACGTGCCACCTTACGTGCCCAAAAACCTTTTCCTCAACGTCTGGCACCAATGAAGAAAAGAAACAACTTTGATGAAATCCTGGACGTGTTTCAAAAAGTGCAAGTTAACATCCCGTTGCTTGACGCTATCAAGCAAGTCCCTGCTTATGCTAAGTTCCTTAAAGATTTATGCACTCAAAAGCGTAAGCAGAGTGTTCATAAGAAAGTCTTCCTTGCAGAGCAGCTCAGCTCCATGATTCAACATAACACCCCTCCTAAATTTAGGGATCCAGGAGCTCCTACCATCTCTTGCGGCATAGGAGATCATAAAATCGGGAAGGCATTACTTGATTTAGGGGCGAGCGTCAATTTGTTACCATATTCGGTTTATGAGCAGCTAGGACTTGGTGAGTTGAAACCGACTAAAATAACATTACAACTAGCTGATAGATCTGTCAAGGTGCCCCGGGGTGTTATTGAAGATGTGCTAATCCAGGTTGACAAATTTTATTTTCCAGTGGATTTCATAGTCATAGATACTCAGCCTGTCCATAATCCTCATAGTCAGATCCCAGTCATTTTGGGTCGTCCATTTTTGGCCACATCTAATGCTATTATAAATTGCAGGAATGGAGTTATGAAGTTGTCATTTGGTAACATGAATATTAAACTCAATGTTTTTAATGCAGGACAACAATCCGCAGATTTGGACGACATATTTGAAGTGGACATGATCGAGAGTCTAGTGCAGGACTCCTTCCGTAAATCTTTTGAAGATCCACTTGAGACCTGCTTAGCACAACATGGCACGGATTTTGACATAGATAGTCCCATCCACGAAGTCAATGCACTGCTCGACTCTACTCCGATATTGGAGACTGAAAAATGGAGAGCGAAAGTGGAACCTCTTCATCCCTCTGAGACTCTTCCTGACAGCACAGTTTCTAACTCTGAGAAGGCAAAAGAGAACAGGTTGCTTAATGTTCTTCGAACATATAAGGCAGCAATTGAACGGAAGATAGCAGAAATACAAGGAGTGTGCCCCACTGTATGTAAGGATCATGCTGTGGAAATGTCACGTAAAATACAAAGGAAGCATGATCCTAACATGGAAGAAGTCGTTCGAGCAGAAGTCCTTAAATTATTTGACGATAGTGTCAGTTACCTCATTTCAGATAGCTCAGCTCAAGGGAACTCACATCACTTGTCTGGGATTGGTTAACCACATGTTGAGGTAAGTTCTTTGGCGGACCCTGGTCTTAAAGATTAATGAATTCATAGTCCGTTCCTGTCTGGCTGAAGACGTTAAACTTAGCGCTCCTGGGAGGCAACCCAGCATTTCATTTGATTTCTTTTTCCTTGATTAGTTAGTTCAATGTTTGTGGGTATCATTACTGCAAACCCTCACGAGACTACAACTCGTCCACTAGGGGTAACCTAGGGGTTTAAAGGCTTGTTGCATACGCTAAATGCAATCGAGAGCACCTGCGAAAGTGGTATAGGTAGGATCTTTTATTTTACTGATTTCTCTCTTGTGCTGACTCGCTTTTACGCTGATATTTTTGAGAGCTTCTTAATTCTCCATCCAGGTACTATCTTTCCCTACTCCTTTTTCTTTTCGTTGTCTCATGTACATTGCATGCTTATTTCTTTTACATTGAGGACAATGTAGATTTTAGGTTGGGGGTGGGAGATTAGGATACCTAATCAGTATTTTCTTGGTCTTGAGCGAAAAATTGTGAAAATTTTTAAAATTTTTCTGGAATTTCTATTGAATTCAAAGTGATTTTGAAGGATAGTTGTGATTTTGAAATTACAAGATTCAGAATGTGAGAAATTTATGACTCTTGGATTCAGTTGTCTGACAGATTTCACACTTAAGTTAAATTGTTAATTCACGATTAGAAGTTGTAAACATTGATTGAGCCATGATTTCACATATCAGGTCTCGTTTACACATTAAGTTTTCAGTTCGATATTAATTGCTAACATGGTAATCACTAAGCATGAAGGGAACCAGCCTGAAAAGTAAAATTTTTAGCATCAGTCTATAAAGAAGAATTGAATGAATAAGTCGCATAATCGTCATCATAGGTTTGCTCCCTATAGATGAAGATTCGATTCCTCATAGTTGACATGAGAAAAGAGTCAGGCGACAAGTTTTCGCCATAGGTTTGCTCCCTATAGGTGAGATTTGATTCCCCTCAATTGCGTTACTGTTCATAAAGAAAATCAAAGGTTGGTAAAATTAAAAAGTTAATCTGTGAGATAAGTGTTGGTTTCAAGCTTGGTTGTCACGAATTACTAATGATATCATGAAATTGACAAATTGGATCTTTAATGATTGTAAGTCGAGATTACACTTTACATTCATGGAGCTCAATGTTTAGAATTATTCTAATTCATGGTTTAATAGTTTGAAATTAATTATGAAATCTGCCGAGAGCTTGATTCTAAGAGAAAAATTCTACTTACCATTCATGAATCTTAGAATTTTCACATCTCAGCTATCTGTTCACAAGTCACTTGAGTTACAGGAATTGTCTTTTATTTTTGAAATTACTTTTCGCATGTTTTGCTCGGGACTAGCAAAATGCTGGTTGGGGGTTGTGATCAGGGTCAAATATTGCATATCAGACCCCAATTATTGCCCTATTTTATGTACATGATAAGGCCTAACATCGAATTTTAATTATATTTTTGTTACAGGATGAAGTCAGGAGCGTTAGTTGAAAAATGATGTTAAAGGCATGGATTTCATGATCCAAAGACTCCAAAGCACGGGATGGACTCCAGAAAACCAGTAGTGAAGATTTTACATGCCTGGGATCTGAGAAAAGCAAGCCAAAGGGGCCTGAAAAGGGTCCAGAATGCAAGAGCACATGGTTCCCACCATCCGATCAACTCGAAACTTCATACATGTGATGAGGGTCGTAAATTAACCGTACATATTAAATTTCACCCATTGATGATCTCGGGAAGTGGTCCAACGAACAGATCAGTCCGTTAATCTCCAATTTGGGGTCCACCTGATATCTGGAATTGCCTAAACTTTGGTATTGATGGCCAAAATTACATGAGAAAGAGGATGGATGGTGTAGATTTCTCGTAAACATCACGGTGGGCTGTATGTACAGCGTGTGTACACTGAGTACACGTGCGCCGGCCGTGCACCGCACCCGCGTCTCGGTCAGCGCGGGCGCTGACCCGAGCTCTTCCCTCTCTGTTTCCAGCGTCCGCAAGCACGGCAGCCGGCCCTCAGTTGTGGGCCCCACGCATCGCCCAAATGAATGATCCGGGCCGTTCATCAGGTCTAAATGAAGACCATTAACATTGCCTAGGTGGAAAAACTTCAAATGAAAGCAGAGATCAGATCCCAGCCGTTCAAACGTCGGACGGACGGTGGAATAAAGGATCAAGTGGGCCACACTGATTTCACTCAAAATTGGTCATTTCCAACCGGTTTTCCGTCCTTATCCCAGTGAACGGAGTGGATTTTCGGTTTAATCAAAGGAATGGGCCCCACCATTGCAACCGAAGACGGTTTCGCGTCTGCGTAACGTCACTCGCTGGCGAGTTTTGCGGCAGATTGTGGGCCCCGTACGTCACCCGTACGGCCGATCCAATCCGTCCATCTTGTAGAGGGCCACGGATACTACAAAACCATGCTGATACTTCACTCCCATGCGTACACACGTGCGTGATACAGAGGCCACAAACGGACTGCTTTGTGACGTTCAAAACTGATCTTTTCGTGATTTCTTCTTTGGGCCGCGTTAATGGACATTCAAAACCACCCATTCTTGACTGAAATTTCGTCCTGAATCCAATGGACGGGGTGAATTTTCCAGAAAACACTTCTATGGGGCCCACCGATCACGGCTGCGAAAATTTGCACTTCATGTCCTTCTACGACTCTGCCACCGACCCCAGCCCTCCAACAACTATAAAAGAGGGATTATGGACGTGAGAAATTCATTCAGAACCAGGGAGGAGCTCCAGATCTACAGCAAGGGAGAGAAGAAAGAGAAGAGAGAGGAGAAAGAAGAGAGAGAGAAATTGGTTTGATTTTCCTTTTATGATTTTTTATCTTTATTTTTCCATTTGTTTAATGGATTTTTATGGGTAACTAATCTCTCAGCTAGGGCTGAGATGAAACTCCTAATTTGAACACCCATGTTTTTTGTTAATTTTACTTTAATTAAATTGATTTGTTTCTTTCCCTAGTGTGCCTAATTGTCTTAAATTCTATACTTCTCCATCTATGAACCTTTGAGTCTATGGATAGATGTGGTCTGGATGCTTATTCTAGGTGCTTGTATCTGATCATGAACAGGTTCCTGTAGAGGAAGAAACAGGGTGCTTTACTGAACTGCATATTCCATATGCCCGATTTGGACATGGGATATGTTATTCATGGCATTGCTTGAAGGAATTAGACAATCTGTATGCCCGATTAAGGACACAGATTGTGCTTTCTCTAGATAAGTTGGATCAATCTAAATTAAGGTGAATTAACAGACAAAACAATGGTTAGGATGATTAGGGGTGGATTCGAAAGTCCTAGTGCTTCCTCTGATTGAATTTCTTCCTTATTCTCAATAGTTATTTTTCCATAGAATTGTGTTAGTAAATTGCTCCATTATTTGTTGAATTAGTTAAGGAGAATGTGAATTTGAATTGTGACGACCAGTCCCTGTGGATTCGACCTCGGTCTTACCGAGTTTTATTACTACATCACAACCCTATACTTGGGGAGTGAACATTTAGTTTATCCATGCTAGGCTAAACCCCTTAGCCAGTGCTAAGGGGTGAAGCTTGTAGCAGGATGGGAGTTATTTTATGCTTTTGATTTAGCCTTGAATTATGAACTTTGCTTTATTCCAGTCATTTTTATGGAATGCCTTTAGTTCTTAATGGTTTGTTGTGACTTAAATTACAATGGATCTACGACAGCTTCTGGTATTTTCCATGCATGTATGGAGGTTATGATCGTAAGAACCCTGTTGTTCTCCATTGTCCCATGGGCATGGATGGATGACAGAATCCTTCCCTATGTTCATACTCTCTTCGATTGGATGTGGATTGGTTAAATTCTATTGTTTACTTTGTCTCCTGGGCATGGTCTTGTGATGGAATCAGGTCTAATTCTCATTCCTCTCATCTCTTGAAAACTGGATTAAAGGAAGTTCATAGTTGTTATTTCATCTGAATGAAGATAGTACTCTGAGTCTATATGTATTCTTGAATAAAAGCATAGATCTCCTGATCTCTACAAGTGGATCCTCTGAATCCCTAGTTTCCCTTTTCTGAATTCTCTTAAGTTTTAGATAATTATCTCACGATTATTCATCAAAAATCATTCGATTTAGATTTCATCTTATCCTAGTTCTAGTTCTTGTTAGTTTCAGAATACGTACAGGTTTTAGTCCCTGTGGATTCGACCTCGGTCTTACCGAGTTTATTACTACATCACAACCCTATACTTGGGGAGTGAACACTCATCTCTCTCTCTCTCTCTCTCTCTCTCTCTCTCTCTTCCTTCATTTTCTCTTCTCCTCCTTGCAAGATCACCCAAACCTCCTACCTTGCTGAAAATTTCAGCCACATTTCTTCCATATCCCTCCTCATCTAACCCTCTACTTCCCATCTTGACCCTTCATCCATGGTCCTTGAAGCCTAAGGATTTCAATGCATCAAGAACTTTGAAGATCCAAGCTGGTAGGTGTCTACAACTTGCTGATCTTTCTTCTCTATCTTGATCCTTTTATTTGTTCATGTATGGAACATGTGGGACCCACCAATCCATGATGGGGATCCCATTTGATCCCTTGGATGTGGCCCTTGGCCCATCCTACATGCATGCATTGTTCCATGATGGGGTCATTCTCCATGGACCCCATCATGATGTATCTCATGATCCAAATCATTCTAAGGTCATGTAGACCTTCATTTTATGGTGGATATGGTATCCCCACAATCCATTTTAATTTTTAGTCATGCATGTATGAGATTCATAGTGTAGATGTATATTGGTGTATGATGTGTGGTTGGATTTTCTTGGGAGGGCTCAATAGTGGTGGAGCCCTTCCCTATGGCCGGATTTCCCTTCCTTCTCTTCTTTTCCCTTGTTCCCAGCCCTGATCATGGTGTGTGGTCCACCTTATGGGCCAACAAAAAAAATCCAGCCACCCAAAAAGGAGAGGACACCCATGGCATCCCATCCTATGACATGTATCCCCAAAATCCAACTAATTGGGACACATGCAAAGGTGTTTTGTATGGTAAGATGATCTGGATATTTGTGGGGCCCACTAGGGTGGTCCATCATCTAATTTTCTGGGATTAAAACCCATTTTAATTACTGATTAAAATTATTTTATTCCAATGTAATGTTACTGTCCAGAAACTGTCTGGATAGATTTTGGGCCACCTTGGGGCCTGATTTTTGGGAATTTGATGGGAAGATTGATATAAATTTATATGTGATTCTTGTAGCTGCATGACCCACCTACAACCATACCAAATTTCAGCCCCAATGGACCCCATTTGGGCATCCAAAAGGGTGGGCCAACATAGTGGGCTGCCAGAAATTTCTGCTGTGCAGTCCAACAGCATAGTTCCATTAAAAAATAAAATTTGAAGAATACTTTCTAAGAAGGTGGGCCATATTTCTGGGTCCCACCTTGTTGTAGACTTGATGAGGGACCTTGGGTCCAAATTTCAGAAATTTTGGAGGCCCAGAACCCACCCATTTGGATGGCCCAAATTTAGGACAATTATTTCCAGCAACATTTCACCCTGGACAGATTGTAACTCCAGAATTTATTAAAATATTTTTGGGTGTCTAAAAATTCTAAAAATTTACAGAGATATGGCCCACCTATGGTAAAACCCACCTACCAAATTTTGGGGCCAATGGACACCTGTACACACCATGGTGGTGGCTGGACCAGCCCACTATAATGTGGTGTCTAGATCAGTCCGATTTTCAGGACAGATTGATTTCTCTAAATGAATTAAAATATTTCTACATGTTTAAAAATTCTAAACATTTACAGGAATGTGGCTGACCCATGGTAGGACTCACCTACCAAATTTTGGAGCCAATGGATACCTGTACACACCATGGTGGTGGTTGGACCGGCCCACTATAATGTGGTGTCCAGATCAGTCCGATTTTCAGGACAGATTGATTTCTTTAAATGAATTAAAATATTTATACATATCCAAAAATTTTAAAATTTTGTGGGAGTGTGGCCCACTTATGGAAGTATCACCCTAAAAATTTTCAGACCCAACGGACATTTGAGCTGACCGAGGTGCTGCCGGGAGTGGCCCACTAGGCAGGGACGCCCAGGCTGGGGCGTCCAGCCTACTTCGTGGGCCCACCTTGATGTGTTGTATATCTCACCACCCATCCATGTGGAGTCCTTAGGGGATTGATCATCCTCCTTTTTTTTAGTATTCAATTGGGGCCCATTGGGTGGATTTTTGGGCCTGATACCCCGGGCCCATAGGGCTGCCTACACATGGGACACCCCTACCTTGGGCTGCTGGGCCTGCATTCTGACGGCATGGCCCACTTGAAGTAAGTGTTGTATATCCCCCTTCTTATCTGGTGGGACCCACTGCGATATGTGTGGGTCACCATGGGTCAGTAACCCATTTAAATTAAATAAATTTCTGGACTCCAGCAGGCCCAGGAAGTGGGTGGGCTGGAATTCCAGTAAGGGCCCAGATTTGCTGTATAGTTGATCTTTTGGAGCCGTGGCGGCCCACCAGATTTAAGGGAGTGTTGCACACACTCTTTGCCTTCCTTCCTTAGACATTTTGGGCTTTATGAGTGCCCCTTGAGGCCCACCTTTGTAGTGGTTTTATGGGCTAGCCTTAACCAAAATTTTTGATAGTTTTATAGGCTCAATGGGCTGGAAATTTCTTTCTTGAGCCCAAGATTGTGCAAGGGCTGACCTTATTGATTTACAGGCCCAATGGGCTGTCTATAAGCTGATCATGTGTATTAATGGGCCTTGATGCCCTCATGAAATGTTTAATTGTGGGCTGACTTGCAAGGCCCGCATTGATGCATATTGTGGAGGGCCTTGCTAAGCCTTTGGGTTGATGTGGTAAGGTTCACACTGTCGGTTTTAGGCCTTGCCCATGTGTATTCTTGGGTTTATGGGCTGCTCTCTAAGTCCACCATAATGCATGAATTAGGTAGCTCTTGTTTTTGGGTAATTTCCTTAGGGCCCATTATGTGATATAATGTATATGGCCGCTCTCTTTGTGATGGTAATTAGGCCTTGTGGACTAAGTCCTTTTAAATAGGCCCATTGATCTTGGGCCTATACTCTCCTGTCTATTGTGATGGGCTTAGGGGCAATAATACACAAGAAGTTGGGCCCTTGGCTACCCACTAAATTGACCTTGTACTTGGGCCAAAGGTGAGGCCCAACTTGCTTGTGTTAAATATAAACTCGCCCATGTAAATGAACTATTAGGCCGCCCATGAAGCCCACCACAATATGTGAAATTATGACCTTTGTGGTTGGGCCCAAACCTTACTTGAGGGCCCACTATATGGCCTATGAGTTGGGCTTGGTGTATGGCCCATTAGGCCATGCATTGCGTGGGCTTTAGACCTTACATTATATGAGTAGTGGCGGGCTACCTCTTGGAAACCAGTTGAGGTTAGATGTCCTCCTGGGTGATCCTAAGGCAGGCCCATAAGTTTCTTTATGGGTGGGCTGTATGTGGAACCTACCTTAACGCATGTTTGGTCTAGGCCGTCCAAGCCTTGGATCGCCCGATTATGGAAGCACTCTCTGCCTTGGGTTGTTGCTGGACTCACAATCCAGTAGCAGGCTCACTTGATCTTTTCATGATATATACACACTCTCCATCTGGTGGGGTCCCCCAGTGAGTATAGTTGGCCTTCATGAGATTATTTCCACATAGTCAACTAATTTCTGGACCTTAGCAAGCCCAGGAAGTTAAACGGGCCAAAAGTTTATCGAAGGGCTTTAGATGTACAATTTTATGGTTAAAACTTTATTCGGCTGTGGGGCCCACCATATTGAGAACTTGTGTACATGTTACACGCTTATATTTTCTTATAATCCTTGGGCTTAATTAGTGCATTCTTTTGGGTTACTTTTAGTGATCTTATGAGGACCCCATCTTAAGATCAGAATTTTGGGACATCAAGTGAGCCCAGAGTGGGCAGGGACGTCCTAGCTTGGCCCAGCCATATATTGGGCCAACTTCCACGATTTTTATGGACTTGTGGGCTGAGATAAGGATAGTATTGGGCCTTTGGTTGCCCACTTAAATTGTTAGTTATTAGGCTGATGTAGTAGGGGCCATTTCATCAAAACTTGAACTTATTTTTTGGGTCGTACATTGTGTACACGGGCTGCCCACCAAGTCCAACTTAATGCATGGATTCTATGGCCATTGGAAATTGGGCCTTGGGCCTTAATTCCCCTCTTAGGGCCCATGTTGTTAAAAGTGGTATTATATCTTTTTATGGCCTATTATGAGGAATATATGTATGTGATTACCTTTATTTTTATCTTAAATGTAGGCCTTGGGCCTTCTGTCCATATAGTTCATGGTTGATATGCCTTTTTAGGGGAATGACGGTTAAATGTCCTCATTATGGACCCTCTAGGCCGGTTGTATTTAAAAGTGATTGGATATCATCTTAGACTCTTGCTAGGCTCATTTCTATATTATTTAGACCCGTAGTTTGTATGTTTAGTCTCGTGGGCTACCCCAGGTAAATGGGCCCCCACTAAAAGTGGGATTCCTTATGGATATTGTCTAAATACCTAGTCTTGGTCCCTTCTTGGATAGGAGTGTACTACTTTGTATATCGTCGCATAATGCGTCTAGACCCATCTTCATGGCCCATGTGCATCATTGTATGCTTGGATGACACTGTGTGTGTGGTTATGATTGTGTCATTGGGCATTGCATGATGCCTTCTCGAGGGACGTAGTATTCCCTCTTGAGCATGTTGGATGCTTGGAATTGATGCATAGTTGATTGTGTGATTCATGCATCTGACATTGCATAACATATGAACATTATCGTCGTTGCTTCATTAGGGTTGTAGCCTCCACAGATACATCGTGGATGGCCATGTTTGGACACCGAAAATATTACTTGAGCATACCGGGTGCATAGGATGCCCATGAGTGAAATTTCCAAAACTTTCATGGTATCAAGGATCTGCTCCAACGCCGTAACCGGGTGGAATATATGAGCGCAAGAGGGCCTTATACCGTCAGGCCGTGACTCCCACTAATGTGTAGTCGGTTGGATAGGGGTGTGGCCTTACTCACCTGATGTAAGGAGGCATTGCTAGGCTGAGTCTGACCAACTCGTGAATGGGTTCGCTACCTTCAGGCCTTGCTGGTGATTGGCTGTCCGCAGGCAGGGTAGTGAGGTCTCTTACGCTCGTTTGACTGTGCGGGGTCTGTAGAGCGGAGTCATCCAGCAATGTAATGGACCCCAGTGATTTCCTTATGATGAAAATGTTCTCGATATGTGGATTGGATATGAGCAATGACATTACTTCGCATTGCATTTGCATCGGTTGTGTAAGCCTTATATTGCATCGCCTTGCCATGGCCCCCGGTCTTCATTGCATTACAGTACTCATTGCACTATATAGCCTTGGTATGACTTCCTGCATTTTCGTACTGCCTTGGTATAGCTTCTTGCGTTCATGATATCCTTGGTAAGGCTAGTGGTATTGGTATTGGTATTGATCATAACTCCCTTCTGCATTCTATATCTTCTTTTGAGCACCATTGTCACACACTTTCACCAACCTCTAAGCTTTCTATAAGCTTATGCACGATTGATGCGTGCAGGAGATCCTAAGTTGGCGTCTTAGCAGCGGAGCTTGGATAGGTATGCGAGCTGAGGACCCAGTGTTGCAGATCCCCTTCCTTCTTTCTTCTGTTATCTTATGTATGTCCTTTTGGACCTTATGTAAGCTTGTAAAAGTTCAAATTCTTAGTGGATTTTGTATACTTGTTGTGATCTTGGGTATGCTCGTATTGATAATGATTATACCGTTATGAAAATCCTCCTTGTAGGATCCCAGGATCGAAACCTACTTCAGGAGCCGAGAATGGGGTACTACGGAGGCTGTTGCGGCCAGAACCGACCATCGTTTTTCTTGTGAGTCTAGTTACCGAGTCTGGGGCGTGATACCCTCTCCCTCGCTCTTGTCGTCTCCCTCTCCCTCTCTCGAGCTCCCTCGCCCTTACTCCCTCTTCAACAACATCGGCTCTTCAGCAGCGCTACCTCCACCGGCTCTCCCGCACCCCCACTCCCCCTAGCATTGAGGCTTCTTCCCCTTCAAAGGTTCTCTCTCCCTTATATTTCTAGGGTTTGGTTGATTTCATTGTTACTGCGACTTGAATCTGAGATTAAATGTTTTTTTATATATTATTATTATGTAAAAGCTCGGTACAAGCAATGAATGCATGTTTGGATGTGTCAGATCCATAGGACCATATCTCATTCCAAGTGATGCAATTGATAGGCAGTCAGATCTTGGTAGGACGAGGTTGTGGCTCATTGCTCTCTGTTTTCTAGCCAATGGTTTCCTCTTTTGGTCGAAGGCATCCCTATCCTCAAACGATAGCTGAAGATCTTATTTCCGGCAGCCTAGAATCCTTCACTCTCATATGCAAAGAAAGGAAGAATGAATGAAATAATGCAGCAGTTGACTGATGCCTAAACTGTTATGTATTTTCAGGGTTCATATGTTTTGCTCATCTTCAGCTATAACATTTTTTTCCTTAACATATGGATGCGCCCACATGCTATTAGTCCTAGTCAATGATTTATTATAATCTCTTGTTTTTCTGTATCACTGTATGTACCAGATGCTTCAGATGTTTGCTAGAGTATGCAAATCCCTTATCAAATCCCTTATCATAATGCCATGTAGCAGATTTTTTTTTGTATCACTGTATGTACCAAGGGATTTTCTGTCATGATTTTGGAATTTATCACCTCATTTGCTGCATTTCCTGCATTTTTGTTCTCGTTTCTCCATTTAGGGTTTTGTTTATGTGGTTAAAAGTGTTTGATAAAATGCCTCAACAAGGATGACACATGCACAACGGCTACCTATATGCGTGTGGATTGTTGCATTCTCAAGGTGCATTCATGTTTCTGAAAATTGGGGGAAATAAAAATCTCAGGTGGACCACACCACCGGAAACAGTAGTGGTAAATGCCGACATGAGTTTGAGAATTTCTAACAGATGTGCCTTTGCCATGAGTGGGATTTTAGGATTTTGGAAATTTGAGAATTTGAAAATTAGGGATTTCATATTTTCTTTTTCTTTTCTTTTTTTGTTTTACTCAGAACCTGATTTATTTTTTAGCACATTTGGAAACTCTCTAGCTATGATTCATTTTCTGAGATCTATTGAATGAACTTGGGTTCCTTTACACATGTTTGATGTTTTGCCTTTTATGGTATCATCACTATAACATGCCTGTGTGTGTACACACTTTATATACTGCACCACTCCATGCAATTCCATATTGAAGTTCATCTTAGGCTTTTTTATTTTATTTTTGTTCTAATGTTTGATGTTTGGGCATGTAATGCATGTTGATGATTGGTAATGTGAGAGTGCCTATTCCTTGCTAAATGTGCACGTATGAGGTGGGACTTGATATTACCATTCTCCAGTTCATCATCTTGCTATTTTTTCATACTTAAAGGTTAGCACTTTTAACTAGGGTCTAAAGCTGTATTTCACTTTAAGAAATCTGAATGGAGGATGTTTCATATGTCATGACAATTTTTTCATTATTTTACTATTGATTTAAAAATCTCCCTTATTCAAAATTCTATTTGAGCAACTTTGCATCACTTCTGTTTTGTGTTTGAGTAACAATGAGTGTGCCAGTTGCACCTATGTTGTCGTCTTTCTTTCTTTCTTTTCTTTCTTTCTTTCTTTCTTTTTTTAAAAAAATTTTTTTTTTTACTAATGTTGGTTTTGGTCAATGTGGGAGTGCACTGGCTATGCATCGCCATGTCTGACTGCATAGCTTTTAAGTGAAAGAAGAGTTCTGAGTTTCACCTTCAAACTTTGTTTTACATATCCATACTTTTTTATTTCATCAACTAAAGAAATCGGGATCCAGATTCACTATTTTGTTTGTATAATTTGTTAGAGAAGATATTTGACCTTAAATCTACAGAAGCTGGAATGTCTCTCTCACATACTGCATCACTTAAAGACAGTTAATCTAGAGAAGATAGTTTCTGTTTGTGGTTGGTCTTTGGTTCATGTCTCTCTCACATACTGCATCACTTAATTATTTTCCAATTTAGCATAACTATGACATAGATGACGGGATTTAATCGTGACATGATTGTAATTCTTCTCATTATTTTCAGCTTTGATCGTGACTGGAAGAAAATCGAGGGATTTGTCGGCTCAAAGACAGTTATTCAGGTAATTCAATACATCTTTATTTCATGCTAAAGAATTAAGTTGCAACCAAACTATAATCTGCAACTCATGAACTGCAACAAAATCATCATTTTACTAATAATGCAAAGGCTATAGGTTCAAAACTAGCATGGGTCAAACTTATAGTTACCTCTACTTTGGTAATATACAGGTATTGTAAGTTGTACCTGTTAATTGCTGGCTCCTGCATTTTCATTTACTGACTGGTCTTTGTATTTTGTAGAAATCTTTGAAGAAGTTGTGACAATCATCCTCCTTTCCTTTCTTTTCAACGGCTTGGTGGAATGAATTCCTTACTTGCAGTTGAACACTCACTTTCCATTCTCCTGATTTCTGGACTTTTCTCAATCATCCTGGGGATGGATGTATCACATGGTTCCCCTGGCCAGTCCGACGTGCCGTCAATTGCAGCGGTAAGATAAGATGCATGATTTTCCTTTTCAACTGTTAGTCATAGAGTGACAGTACTTGTTTCAATTTTCTTGGATGGATGATGAATGTATTTACGAATGTAAATGAAAATAAAGAACTTATAATATATATATATATATATATATATATATATATATATATATATATATATATTATCAATGGAGAATACCTTGTTTAGGGGGACATGAAATTCTTGTAGCTTATGGTATGGTGCCCCAATATTGGTTGTATGTTACTAGTATGTAGTAGATAATATAAGGTTTAATAGTAGATAATACTAGAGAATACCTATAACCTATAACCTAAACATATAACCTATAATGTAATAGCTCACGCCCACACAGTATGATATTGTCCGCTCTAGGCACAACCCGCACGGTTTTGTTCTTGGGGTCACCCCAAAAGGCCTCATACAGTATAGGGTGGCAACTCTACATATAACCACCACAACTTCAGACGACACTTCCGATGTGGGACAAAGTTTTACTTTCACTGTGTGCACAGTAGCCTGCCAGCCATTTTGGGGCCCGCCCACATGTGTGCCCGCCCACAAGTGACCACAGTGACGGGGCGTCACAATATGCCCCACCGAGGGCAGAGCCGTCCTCGGCTCTGATACCATTTGTAACAGCCCACGCCCACACTGTATGATATTGTCCGCTCTGGGCATAGCCAGCACGGTTTTGTTCTTGGGGTCGCTCCAAAAGGCCTCATACAGTATAGGGTGGCAACTCCATATATAACCACCACAACTTTAGACGACACTTTCGATGTGGGACAAAGTTTCACTTTCACTGTGTGCACGGTAGCCTACCAGCACAGTAGCCTGCCAGCCATCTTGGAGCCCGCCCACGTGTACCTGCCACGTGTGACCTATAACCTAAACTCAATTCCCTAAACCTTAACCTATAACTTAACCTAAACCTAATCTTATAACCTACACTTATAACCTAAACCTAAAACCTAAACCTAAACATAAAACCTAACCTAAACCTATAACCTTAACCTAAACCTAAAACCTTAACCTAAACCTAAAACATAAATGTATTTTTAAATCCTAAACCTAAACCTATACCTAATCCTAATCTCAACTCCTTAACCTAAACCTAAACTTGAAAACCCAAACCTAAACCCGAACCCGAACCCGATTTCCTAAACCTAAACCTTAACCTATTCTCAATTCCCTAAACCTTAACTTATAACCTAAGGTAAACCTAAACCTATAATCTACACTTATAACCTAAACCTAAACCTATAACCTAAACCTGTAACCTTAACCTAAATGTAAAACCTAAACCTAAACCTAAAACCAAAATGTATTATCAAATCCCTAAACCTAAACATATAACCTATAACCTAAAACATTAACATAAACTTATAACCTACAACATTAACCTAAACATACACTTATAACCTAAACCTATTCTCAAATCCCAAAATCTATAACCTAAACCTAAACCTAAACCTTAACCTAAAACTAAACCTTAACCTATAACCTAATCCTTAACCTATAACGTATAACCTATAACCTAAACTCAATTCTCTAAACCTTAACCTATAACCTAACCTAAACCTAAACCTATAACCTACACTTATAACCTAAACCTAAACCTATAACCTAAACCTATAACCTATAACTAAACCTAAAACCTAAACCTAAACCTAAAACCTAAATGTATTCTCAAATCCCTAAACTTAAACCTACACCTAATCCTAATCTCAACTCCCTAACCTAAACCTAAACCTAATCTTGAAAACCAAAACCAAAACCCGATCCCGAACCCGAATTTGAATCCTTAAACCCTTAGCCTAAACCTAAACCTATAACCTAAACTTAATTCACTTAACTTAAACCTACACTTAAACCTAAACATATAACCCGAACCTGAACCTGAACCCGAATTCCTAAACCTAAACCTAAACCTAAACCTATAACCTAAATCTAAACCTAAACCTATAACCTAAACCTAAACTTAAAACGTAAATGTATTCTCAAATCCCTAAACCTAAACCTAAACCTAAACCTATAAACTACAACATTAACATAAACTTATAACCTAAACCTATAACCTAAACCAAAACCTATAACCTAAACCTTAACCTATAACCTATAACCTATGACCTAAACTTATAACCTATAACCTAACCTTAACCTAAACCTATAACCTAAACATAAACCTAAACCTATAACCTAAACCTGTAACCTTAACCTAAACCTAAAACGTAAATGTATTCTTAAATCCCTAAACCTAAACCTATAACCTACAACATTAACATAAACTTATAACCTAGACCTATAACCTACAACATTAACCTAAACCTATACTTATAACCTAAACCTATTCTCAAATCCCAAAACCTATTACCTAAACCTAAACCTTAACCTATACCTAAACCTATAACCTAAACCTAAACCTAAACCTTAACATGTAACCTAAACCTTAAGCTATAACCTAAACCTTTAACCTATAACCTAAACTCAATTCCCTAAACCTTAACCTATAACCTAACCTAACCTAAACCCAAACCTAAACTCGATCCCGAACCCGAACCCGATTTCCTAAACCTAAACCTTAACCTATACTCAATTCCCTAAAGCTATAACCTATAACCTAAACCTAAACCTATAACCTTAACCTAAACCTAAAACCTAAATGTATTCTCAAATCCCTAAACCTAAACCTACACCTAATCCTAATCTCAACTCCTTAACCTAAACCTAAACTTGAAAACCCAAACCTAAACCTGAACCTGAACCCGATTTCCTAAACCTAAACCTTAACCTATTCTCAATTCCCTAAACCTTAACCTATAACCTAAACCTAAACTTATAACCTATAACCTAACCTTCACCTAAACCTAAACCTAAACCTATAACCTAAAACCTAAACCTAAACCTAAAACCTAAACGTATTCTCAAATCCCAAAACCTAAACCTACACCTAATCCTAATCTCAACTCCCTAACCTAAATCTAAACCTAAACTTAAAAACCCAAACCTAAACCCGATCCCGAACCCGAACCCGATCTCCTAAACCTAAACCTTAACTTATTTTCAATTCCCTAAAGCTATAACCTATAACCTATAACCTAAACCTAAACCTAACCTAAACCTATAACCTTAACCTAAACCTAAAACCTAAATGTATTCTCAAATCCTTAAACCTAAACCTACACCTAATCCTAATCTCAACTCTTTAACCTAAACCTTAACTTGAAAACCCAAACCTAAACCCGATCCTGAACTCGAACCTGATTTCCTAAACCTAAACCTTAACCTATTCTCAATTCCCTGAAGCTATAACCTATAACCTATAACTTAAACCTATAACCTAAACCTTAACCTAAACCTAAATGTATTCTCAAATCCCTAGACCTAAACCTACACCTAACCTTAATCTCAACTCCTTAACCTAAAACCTAAACTTGAAAACCCAAACCCAAACCTAAACCCGAACACGAACCCGAACCCGATTTCCTAAAAACCTTAACCTATTCTCAATTCCCTAAACCTTAACCTATAACCTAACCTAAACCTAAACCTATAACCTAAACCTGTAACCTTAACCTAAACGTAAAACCTAAACCTAAAACCTAAATGTATTCTCAAATTCCTAAACCTAAACCTAAACCTAAACCTATAACCTACAACATTAACATAAACTTATAACCTAGACCTATAACCTACAACATTAACCTAAACCTATACTTATAACCTAAACCTATTCTCAAATCCCAAAACCTATAAAACTTTAACCTAAACCTAAACCTAAACCTAAACCTTAAACTATAACCTATAACATATAACCTAAACCTTTAACCTATAACCTAAACTCAATTCCCTAAACCTTAACCTATAACCTAACCTAAACCTAAACCTATAACCTACACTTATAACCTAAACCTAAACCTAAACCTAAACCTAAACCTGTAACCTTAACCTAAACGTAAAACCTAAACCTAAACCTAAAACCTAAAAGTATTCTCAAATCCCTTGTAAGACCCGTATCTTAAACCGTATCGTTCCATAGGCTTCCGCGGTCTTCCCGGTCGAATTTCGGCAACCTTCGACCCTTAACCGGCATTTGCGCGCGAATCTTGAGTCATTGCCAGTATATCTGGGTCGGCTCGAGTCGGAACTTATACCGTCATGACCTCATTGTCGCCGCGGTTCCAACGCTGTGTCTCGTGCGCCAATCCGACGCTTAGATCATAAGTTGTGGACCACGCATGATAATAGTCGTGGACCGCGCGTTGTGGAACCCACCTATCCAGGTTGCACATTTTCCTAGCAACCATCATCATGAGGATGATGTCACCCTAGGGGTGACATCACCCTAGCTATAACCCCTAGCCCATAGCTCTAGGCATGCTCTTACAACCCATAATGACCTTAGCCCATGCCTCCCTTACAACTCATGATTGCCTAGCTAGAAAAGTAATCATTTCTCCTTTCTCTCTCTCTTATCTCCCTCCCTCTTTCTTTCTTATTTCCTAGCAAGAGAGAGAGCTCCCAACGTCCGTCCATGAGAGCTCACCATTTCTAACCCTTTACAAGCTCTCCACCCCCAAATCCAACCCTCCAAAATCAATCTCAACCATTAAATCTGGTTTCCTTGGAGCTCTAGATCACATTGGTGGAAGGAATCCAAGATCTAAGGTGGGTGCTCTTCTCTCTCTCCCTCTTCCTTTCTTTTTCATTCTTTTAAAATAATAATGTGGCAGTGTGGGCCACCCGGATGTACCCCACCTTGATGTATGTCTTGTCCAAACCATCCAAGCTATGTGGGCCCTACCTTAATGGGATGGGAAAAACATAAATATCAGATTGATTAAGTGGGCCACATCCACGTGGGACCCACCAGCCGTGGTCCCCACAAGTGGGCCCCATCTCAATGGAATGCAGGTCCACGCCGTCCGTCCAGCGTCCAGGGACGCTGGACGTGTAGTGCAGTGTGCACAGACAATGGGTGTGCTTGCTTTGAAGTGGTTTTTGGGTGGGACGCTCATATAGGCCCCACCTTGATGTATGTATTTAATCCACACCGTCCACCATTTTTCCCATCTCACTTTAGCCGTTGAGCCGAAATGTGAAGCCGATCTAAACCTCTGGCGGGCCATAGTGCAGGAAATAGTGGTTTTAGGTCATTTAATCGGTTAAGGCCCGCTGTGATGTTTCTATACGCCAAAAATATAGCATCTTGGACTTGTTAGTTCTATTACGAGCCGGGGAGACCAGTAGTCGGTGTGGATTTGTCTAATGCGGGCCCCACATACAAAAATTCGTAGATTAAAACAAATAATAATAAAATAAATAAAACACCTGCACATGGACGTCTTGCTGACAGCGTGCTCTGGACACTGCAGTAGGCAGCGTCCTCGCTGCTGGTTTAAAGGTGGAATGGTGGGCCCCACCACAAGCCCCACCACGAAGTATGATGCACATCTACACCGTGCATTTGATGGATTACCTTTTTGGAACTGGGTTTCCCCAAGAATCATCCGTATACACAACTCAGGTGGCCCACACGCCAGGAAACAGTGTTGATTGAACGTCTGCCATTGAAACCTTTTTAAGTTATCACATAAGTTTTGGATCATTATGCAATTTCTTTTTCCTCCTCATGCGGGTCTGTATGATCCAGATTAAATGGCGAATAAACGTTGTGGTGGACCCTACACGTGGGACCCACGTACATATCCACCGTTAGTCCAGTGTCCTCGGACGCTGGACTTGCTAACAGAGAAGTTGAACTGACAGTGGCGTGTACTAGCCAGCTACCAATATATATATATATATGTATATATAAAATCAACAAGATGTTATTATAATATAATATATTATAATAATGATGATGGTGGGCCTACGTGGGACCCACCTATTGCATTGAAGCAGCAGCAGCGTGGACCCCACCTAGACTGCCCGTCCGTTTCTAGCTAGTGGAACCCACCCACACGTGTAGCACGTGTGGGGTGGGGCCATCTTTGATATATGTTATATCCACCCTGTCCGTCCATGGAACCCCACCATGTATGTGTAAGATCCACACGGGTCCACTGCTGCTGACGTCACCAAGTTACGTGGGTCACGCATGGTGTATCTCATGCCATGCCATTCATCTGTAATTTTTTTTTAATCTGGGCCGTCCATCGTAAGGGGCCCCACGTGATGTGCATATTTTGTATCCAGACCGTCTAGCGTCCCTGCTGCTGGACGGTGGCTGGATGATATAATACACACATATATATACTTATATATATAATATTATATTAATATCATAATACATGATATGAGGTGGGCCACACGTGTGACCCACATGTATGAAATCTCCACCGTCCAGAACATCCAGGTCTGGACAGTGGCTAATTGTAATTTATATATATTATATTATATCATAATATGATATATTATAATATATATATATATAAGATGGCCACGTGAGTGGAACCCACCACTGATGTATGTTTATATCCACGCCGTTCGTTCATCAGTGGGACGGGTGAAGCCCACCGTGATGTATGTTTATATCCATGCCGTCCATTCATCTGGCGAGCTCGTCTCTGGCTCAAGACGAAAATGAAGCAGATTTAATCCCCTGGTGGGCCATGTACGTGGACCCCACCTCTGATGTTTGTTTTACATCCAAACCGTCCATCTAGGTTGGATGCACGATGTACATGCTCCATTCACCACCATCCACAGGGACGGTGAGGCCCTAACTTGATGTATGTATTGTACTTGCTCCGTCAATCTCTGCTGGGCAGTTTGGATGGTGTCGTGCCGCCCCACCGCGATGCATTTATTTATCCACACCACCGTTTAGACAATTTGAACGGTGCTGGACATGTTTTGGACGGTGATGAAGATTCCACCATGATGTTTGTATTTTATGTCCACGCCGTCTCCTGCCGGTCCCACCTTGATGGATGTGATTCATCCACACCGCCTGGCCATGTGATAGGTCCCACCCGTGATGTATATTTGAGGCCCATATGTGAGGCCCGATGTGGTGTATATCAAGCCCAAGTGATGAGGCCCGTTATTATGTATAAGGCCTATGTGCAGGGCCCACCTGTTGCGTATTTATGGCCCATTGGTGCGGCCCATTGATGCGGCCCACTTGATATATAGGAGGCCCATTGGCATGACCCATTAATGCGGCCCACTTGATGTACACCTGGCCCATGGGCGAGGCCCAATGTGATGTATTCGAGGCTCGTGGGCGAGGCCCAATACGATGTATGTATGGCCCGTTACATTGTGTATGAATCTCTTGTATGGGTCACTCCTTGGGAACAATGTTGGTTACATGTCCACATTGATGAGCAATGACGGTTGAAAGTCCTCATGTGACCTTCCCTTAGGCTTTTGGTTAGGTCGATTATCGATTCTGATTGCCGAGACCAATCTGCCGATTCTGATTATCGATCGATCCCGATTGACGTGACCGATTTACCGATTCCGACTATCGATCGGTTCGATTGTCGTGACTGATTTGCTGATTCTGATTACCTTGACCGATTACCGATTTCGATTAACGTGACAGATTTGTCGATTTCGACTATCGATCGGTGCGATTGTCGTGACCGATTTGCAAATTCTGATTATCTTGACCGATTTCCGATTCCGATTGACGTGACCGATTTGCCGATTCTGATTATCGATCGATTCTGATTGCCTTGACCGATTGCCGATTTCGATTGACGTGACCGATTTACCGATTCCGACTATTGATCGGTGCGCTTGTCGTGACCGATTTGCTAATTCTGATTACCTTGGCCGATTGTATAGGCCGATTCCGATTGTCGAAGCCAAGTAGCAAGGTTGATTCCGATTGTCGAGGCCGCGTATCGAGGCCGGTTTCGAGTGTCAATTCGATTGTTAAGACCGAGACCGATTGTCGAGACCTATAGTTGGGGCCCACTGTGATGTATTCGTGGCCTATGGGCAAGGCCCATTGTGATATGTATTAGGCCCATGATGCATGACCCATTTGATGTATTTGAGACCCATGTGTAGGGTCCACATGCATGTATTTAAAGCCCATGAGCAGGGCCCACTCGTTGTGTATATATGACCCTTATGTAAGGCCCATTGTGTTGTATATTAGGCCTTTGTGTGAGGTCGTGTGCCCATTATATGTTTGGTTTTGTGTGAGCCATTCCTTGGGGACAATGTTGGTTAAATGTCCACATTGTCGAGGCTGATTATTGATACTGGTTATTGATACCGATTATGAATATGCGACTGCATAGCATCATGATACATGCCCATACGCATCATCTGCATGTTTGTTATGAGATGTGGTTGACCATTGCATATGTCATTAGGCAGATTGTTATGAGACTTCCTGATAGGCAGAGGTTATCTCACATGAGCGCACGGTATGCGCATGATTGATGCATGACTGGATTGTATGGCTCATGCATCTTGCATTGTGTGCCCTAGCGACATCAGGCCGTAGCCTCCACAGGCATATCGTGGATGGCCAGATGGGACACCGGAAATCTGTTCTACATGGGGTGCTATAGATATCCCTGGGTGAAAGTCCCTAAACCCTCTTGGTTCCAGAGGTTGCTCCAACGTCTAGACCGAGTGGATGCATGAGCGCATGAGGGCCATATACCGTTAGGCCGCGTCTCCCACTGTGTCGTGGTCGGTTGGAAGGGGGTACGGCCTTACCTGCCCGAGAGGAGGGGGCAATGCTAGGCTGAGTCTGACCAGCTCGAGGAATGGGTCCGCTATCGACGAGCCGGGCCCAATATTGGCAGGCGGATAGTGAGGTCTCTTTCACTCACCTTGTTGCGCGCGATGGGGCGGCAATCTGGTTTGGAGTGTAATAGACCCCGGTGATTTCCCAGAGAGGAACCGTACTGATATGTGGATTTATTGAGCAGGATTTACATACTCATTCATTCATTCATTCACTATCCACTCGGGCTGGTGGTGCGCAACTATTTGTTACGTGTACCTTCGCATGGTCAGGATTTCGGTTGGGCGTGCGACTAACCTGAGATCAGGAATTTACCGCATTGAGTCTGACTATCCAAATTTAGGTATGGGACTGGTTTGGATAGAAGTCCCTTGTGATGAACCCCATAGCCTGCGATACTACGTACTATCATCCCGACTTCACACTCCGGCATGGTCATTCCATTCGCACCGCATATGGCATTACATCCAAGGCATATGGTATTTTGAGTTACCGTGTTTCTGTGTTTATATTGTCTAGATACGATTGACGCTAATCGTGGACTCATCAGGAATTACACACTGCATCACACCCCTCGCGTTTGATAATTGGCTCTTTATGACTCATCATCTGCATAGCTGTTCTATATTGCGTATTCTGATATTGATTTATTCATGGACTTGTCCGTATTTCCGCTTACTCTGTTATCGTATAATTTATGATCTTGCCAGTATTTATGTTTACTCTGATAATTCCTGCTCTTGTCAGTATTTCTGCTTACTCTGGTAACTCATGATCCTGTTAGTGATTCTGTTTATTTCGATATTGTACCATTTATGGATTACTAGTATTTTCGGTCCTGTATGATGATGGCATTGTGTTGAATACTTGACACTTACCTTGTGCACACACTTACACCACCCTCTAAGCTTTCTATAAGCTTATGCACGATAGATGCGTGCAGGTAATGTTAGGTTGCAGCAGTGTCGAGCTTGGAGCGTACAACAGCCTTCTGAAGCTTGATTTTTGATATTATGTATTTTCCCTTTCAGTATTGTACTCAACTGATTATATTAGTGGATATGTGATGATGATGTTGCCTTTGTGAATTGGGTAATCTTGTGGTTATGCTATTTTGAGTTAAATGTACATTGGAAAAAAAAATCCTCATTGTAGGATCCCAGGATCGGAATCTGGCGTATGGGCGCTAGGAGCCGAGAATGGGGTACTACGGAGGCTGTCGGCACCGAATTCAGCGATCGTGATTCCTGCGAATCCGATTTCTGGGTTTGGGGCGTGACATCCCTAAACCTAAACCTACACCTAATCCTAATCTGAACTCCCTAACCTAAACCTAAACCTAAACTTGAAAACCCAAACCTAAACCTGATCCCGAACCCGATTTCCTAAACCTAAACCTTAACCTATTCTCAATTCCCTAAAGCTATAACATATAACCTATAACCTATAACCTAAACCTAAACCTAAACCTTAACCTAAACCTATAACCATAACCAAAACCCAAACCTATAACCTAAACCTTAACCTATAACCTATAACCTAAACTTATAACCTATAACCTAACCTTAACCTTAACCTAAAACTTCCAAGAAGGAAAAGAAATTACTCCGGATGTTCTTGCTACTGCAGGTAAATGGTGAAGCATATGTTAAACTTCATTCTTTCATAGCACCCACTGATAAAGTTTGTTCAAGTCAATTACGATAGAGTAGAATGGACTATTGCACATGGTTCTTTATTCATTGATAAGCATAAACCTGGATTGATACCTAACTTTCCTATCTCTGCAGAACTGGAGAATTTGGGACCTCCATTATTGGAAGGTTTGGATATATTAATAGTTGTACATATGTGATATTTTTTTTTACTAAGTTATATGCAATGTTCTTTGTAAGTTTTGTATAAATATTCTAACTTGCTTATGGATTGATTATTTTCCAGAAAAGTAAGCCTTCACCCAAGAAAAACGATCTTGATCTAGATGTGAAGAAATTTCTCTCGTTTTAACAATTACAGAAAGACAGTTGTTGAAATTTGTGGGTTTTATGGTTTTTTTAATTAGCTTGTTGGTGATGATGTAGTAACTCAGTACCAATCACCATCATTCCAATGGTTCACATCAAAGTCTTCAAAAAAGGTGATCTTTGTGGTTCACCCGTTATCCTGTTTGCATATTTTCATTTTGTTAGGAAGGAGTTTTTACATAACCCCAAATGGACTTAGCTCTGCATATTTTTGCCTTTTTTTGTTGGCGAGTTTGTATTGGAGTTATCATATACATGCAATTTTGGTGCAATTCTGATATTTGGATATCTAAATGTTTCTATTTTTACTGTAATCTTAATAGTGGAGATGGATTAGTATGATATCTATATTTTCTGGCCACTACCTTGACTCTCTTATTGTTTGATGCATGATATGCAGCACCCTTTATTCTGCTATAGTTATTGAGTTTATCATAAAGAGCACCTATTTCTAAGGTAATTTTACTTTTAACATTTCTTTGCATGTTCAGGTACCCCTTGGCTCTGTCACATCAATAATTGATGGCTTGAAGAAGCTATACATTGAAAACTGAAGCCCCAGGAAGTTACCTATCGATTTAATGATTTTATTTCTCCTTTATTGGTGAGCAATAGCAAACATGTGGACTTTGAATCAATTTGCTCAGTTTATGTTTTAATGTAGTTAATAAATCATCTTCTTTCCCTAGAAACTGCACTCGAGATTGTGTGGGAGAAGTTGCAGATGTTGTTCTTGCTAGATAGTACATGCAAAAGTTTCTGTCAACTATAATCAATTGCTTTTGGGGCTGGTTCCTTTTTGCAGACAAGCAATGATTTCGATGTTAGGCCAATGGTTATGCTCTTTGGCCAGTACTCCACTGGGAAAACAACATTCATTAAACATTTGCTAAACTGCAGTTATCCAGGTAGATTAAACTGTTTACTTCCATTTCGTGATATATGCGCATTTATATGCATGTGCTTACCATTTCCATTGTTTTGAACAGGAGCGCACATCAAACCGGAACCTACGACAGACAGATTTGTTGTTGTTATGGTATGCACCCAAATCCCAAAGCTAATTATGAATTTTTGAATTGGTCTGGCACCTTTAAAAAAAGTTTGCTCTCGTGTTAGGCTGATTCAGTGATTCCATTATGGACGCCAGGCCATTTTCTGGATTTTTGTGGCACTTGTAGATTTCTTTGACAACAAAGAGAATTGTGCTCAAGAATCTAGTGTAGACTGCACGTATATGAGGTCACGATCACCGGATATACGTTTAGGTTAAGGTTAAGGTTAGGTTATAGGTTTGGATGGATGTTTGTGTTTGGATGGATGTAGTTTATGTTTGGATGAATGTAGTTTATGTTTGGATGGATTTACGTAGTTTGGGTTTAGATGGATGTGAATATGAATATGATGAAATATATTATATAGCAGGTGTATATCATGATGAAATATATTGTAACAGGTGTATATTAGGAAATTTGTGCTGGAATATGGGGAAAAACAAAGAGACTTTTACTTACGAAAATATTCGTAGGTAAAAGTTTTGTAAATATTTTTAGCTACGAAAATATTCGTAGGTAAACGTTTTGTAGATATTTTTAGCTACGAAATAATTCGTAGGAAAATTTTTTGTAAATATTCTTAGCTACGAAAATATTCGTAGGTATATGTTTTGTAAATATTTTTAGCTGCAAAAATATTCGTAGGTAAAAGTTTTGTAAATATTTTTAGCTACGAAAATATTCGTAGGTAAACGTTTTATAAATATTTTTACCTACGAAACAAATCGTAGGTAAAAGTTTTGTAAATATTTTTAGCTAAGAAAATATTCGTAGTTTAAAGTTTTGTAATAATTTTTACCTACAAAAAAATTCGTAGGTAAAAGTTTTGTGAATATTTTTAGCTACGAAAATATTTATAGGTATAAGTTTTGTAAATATTTTTACCTACGAAAGTATTCGCAGGTAAAAGTTTCTTTCGTAGGTAAAAGTTTTGTAAATATTTTTACCTACGAAAATATTCGCCGGTAAAAGTTTTGTAAATATTTTTACCTACGAAAATATTCGCAGGTAAAAGTTTTGTAATAATTTTTACCTACGAAAAAATTCATAGCTAAAAGTTTTGTAAATATTTTTAGCTACGAAAATATTCGTAGGTATAAGTTTTTTACCTACGAAAATATTCGTAGGTAAACAGTTTTGTCAATACCTTTACCTACGAAAAAAAAGTGTTGGTAAAAGTTTTTACCGACGAAAAAATTCGTCGGCAAAAGTCTTACCTTTGCCAACGAATTTTTTTTTTCGTTGGTAAAAGTTTTTCCCCTCGATCTTTTAGCGACGAATTTACCGACGAAAATTTTCGTCGTAAAACATTTTGCCTACAAAAAAAAAGGCTTTTAGCGACGAAAATTTTCGTCAATAAAAGTGGCTTTTCTTGTAGTGCTATATGTGAAGGTTCGATTCCCCAAGGTTGACACGACATGAAAGTCGCCATTGAAAAAGACGATCTGTAAGGCAAGTTTTGGTTTAGGTTTTGGGTGTCCTGAATGCTTTTGTTGGTTATCAATGTTATCATGAAAATAAAGAATTGAGCCTTTGATTGTGATAAGCCGAGATTATACTATACACCCATGAAACTCAATGTTTACAATTGTTCTAATTGGTAGATTAATACCTTGAACTTGACTATGAAGTTTACTGTGCACTTGAGTCTAGAAGAAAATAATGCCCAACATTCATGAATCTTAGAATTCTCGTATCTATATTATTTTGCAAAATTCACGCGAGTATATAGAAATTATCCTGTATTTCTGAACTTATTTTTCGCATACTTTGGTCGGGACTAGCAAAATGCTGGCTGGGGGTTGTGTTGAGGGTCGAATATTGTATATTAAACCCCAGTTATTACCTGCTTTTAAGAACATGATACTGTTTAATGCCCTATTTTAATCGTGTTTGTGTTGCAAGGTGAATTTACAGCGTGGACTGAAAAAGGGTACTAAAAGCGTGGATTTGACACTCTGAAGTCACCAAGTCAAGGGACAGACCCCAAGGGACCGAGATCGAAGAAATTACAAGCCAGAGATTCGAGAAAATCAGGCACTCACGTTAAACAGGCCCGAAAATCGTCCAAAATGCAAGATCACTGGGTTCCCACCATCCGTTCAGTTCGAAACTTCATATATGGCCTGAGGACCATAAATTAACCGTACACGTCAAATTTCAGTCATTGGATCCTTGTGAAAGTAGCCCAATGGACAGATCAGCCCTTAAAATCCTGATTTGGGGCCCGCTAGTATCTGGAAATGCTTCAATTTCGGTCTCAACACATTAAATTATGAGGAGAAACGAATGGACGGAGAGGATTTTGGATACACATCACAGTGAACCCCACATGTGCATCGTGCGTACACAGTGCGCACATGCACTGGCCATGTACCATTACACCTAAAGTCGGTTAGCGCATACTGACCGACTAAATCTCTCAAAAAAATTGAAAACGTCCAGTTACGGACGTGCTTCTGATTGGGTTTCGCATGTGGGCCACACCCATCATACATTATGATGATTAGAGCTGTCCATTGTATCTCTGGGGTATGGACGAACCTTACCTAGCTTCCCTTTATGGCCAAAAACATGTGTACGCACGTGGATCGTCATAAAACGTAGGATAAACGGCCAGTTGAGTTGGTACAGTGGGCCACACCAGAACCTACCAAAACCGCCCTTGCCCGACTGGTTTTTCGCCAGGAATCCAATGGACGGGGTGGATTCTTCCAAAAACATCACTGTGGGGCCCACTGAACACGTCAGCATGTCTGCGTAAGCTTTACTTACATACCGAGAGATCTAATTTTCTAGGCAGTTGTGGCCCACCATCTTTGATTGGACGACCGATCTGAACCGTCCATCGTGTAGTCCATCCAAAAACGTCCCAAGGGATGGTGTTTCTTTGGAAAATGAGCGAGGAAAGAAGAAGATTTTCGGGTGTTTTCTTTGCTGCGAAAGAGGAGTGCGTAACTCCTTGTACGCAAAAATCGCACTGACTCCAGCCACTTCTGCCGACTTCCCTTATAAAAGGAGAGAAGAGAGAGAGGGGACGACCATCTTAGACGAGAGTAGACGTGGAGACACAATCGTGGACGTGAGTACGAGGAAAGGAGAGAGTGTGGAGCAGCCGGCCAAGCTCCATCAAGAGTTCTTCCTTCTTCTTCCTTGTTTTTCTTTTCCTTTTATGTTTTCATGAGATTTTAGTTCAGTTATGACTGGCTAAACCTCTTAGCTAGGGCAAAGAGGTGACGCTTGTTGCGTGATTGGGATGATTGTTTTATTTTGATTCATGCTTTATTGAACTCTTTTGGATTCTAGTTTGATTATATGATATACTTTTAGTCTTTAATGGTTTATTGTGACTTAAATTACAATGGATCTGGGATAGCTTTAAGTACGTTCTTTCCATTATTGAGATTGTGAAATTAGGCAGACTTGTTGTTCACCATCGTCCATTGGGCATGGTAGGGTGACGGAATCCTTCTTAATTTTCACAATTCTCTTATGATTGACTGTGAGATTGGTAAATTGTTGTTGTTTGCCATAGTCTCCTGGGCATGGTTAAGTGACAGGATCACTTCCAAATCTTCACCACTCTTATCTATTGATGATTAGATCCATGAGACGTTCAGAGATCTGACAAATCTCTTCTTACCAACTGGATAAGATAGGACTCCGATTCTAGTTGTGTCCTTGAATCAATGTAAAGCAACTTTCCAATTGCTACAAGTGGATCCTTGGCACCCTAGTTCCCTACCTTTAAATTTCACAAGTTTTAGTTAAATAAATTTACAATTATATCCTTCCTTTTACCTAATTTAGATTTCATCTTATCCTAGTTCTAGTTTGAGTTATTTTTAGATTATGTATAAGGTTCAGTCCCCAGTGGATTCGACCTCGGTCTTACCGAGTTTATTACTACGTCACAACCATATTCTTGGGGTGTGAACATGTGTCCACTACTCGGACCTGAACAAGGCTTGTCCTAAGGATAACTTCCCTTTACCTCGGATCGATCAGTTGGTGGATAGCACAGCTGGACATGAACGACTCTCCTTCCTGGATGCCTATTCTGGGTACAATCAGATCCCGATGCATCCCCCAGATAGGCAGAAAACCACCTTTGTCACCGACAAAGGGCTCTACTGTTACCGAGTTATGCCTTTTAGCCTAAAGAACGCTGGGGCAACATACCAGAGATCGGTGAATCAGATGTTTGCCAAGCAGATCGGTCAAACAATGGAAGTTTACGTCGATGACATGCTGGTCAAGAGCGTCAGAGCATCCGACCACCTCGCAGACCTTGGAGCGATGTTTTCGATCCTCCTTGAGTATCGCATAAAGCTGAACCCAACCAAATGTGTCTTTGGAGTCGATTCGGGCATGTTCCTTAGGTTTCAAGTCAGCTAGAGAGGCATCGAGGCGAATCTCGAGAAGATAAAATCACTACTTAATTGACATTAGCTCCCCTCGAACAACAAAGGAAATCTAATGTTTGACTGGTCGAGTAGCAGTGCTCAGACGGTTTATCTCCAGAGCTACCGATAGGTGTCTCCCCTTTTTCAGCAACTGAAAGGTAATAAGAAAGCGAAGTGGACCTCTGAATGCGAGCAGGCATTCCAGGAGCTGAAGCAATACCTGGGTTCACCTCCCTTATTGTCGAAACCCAAAGAGGGCGAGCCCCTACTCTTGTATCTGTATGTCTCATCCTCGGCTGTCAGTTCGACACTCATCAGGGAGGTAGGAAACAAGTAGTATCCCATCTATTATGTAAGCAAAGCAATGGTACCCGCCGAGACCAGGTACCCGAGCATTGAAAAATTGGCACTCAGCTTGGTTTTCTTGTTATGGAGGTTGCGTCCGTACTTCCAAGCGCACACCATCCTCGTCCTGACTGACTCCCTCCTCAGGCAAGTCCTTTAGAAAACAGATGTCTCGGGAAAACTGACAAAATGGGCAATAGAACTCGGGGAGTTCAACATCCAATATCGTCCGAGGGTTGCAATCAAGGGTCAAGTTGTGGCTGACTTCATAGTCGAATTCACCATCCCGAGTGACGATACCAAAGCAGAAGCAGCCTTGGCGACCCCACCCGTTTCATCGCCTGACAAGGATTTGGAGTCGGAGCTGAGGTGAGTCCTTTATGTCGACGGGTCATCCAACACCAAGCGAGCTGGGGCGGGAATCGTCCTGGTCGCACCCGACTCTACGACCATCCAATATGTCATCAGCTCGGTTTTAAAGCCTCCAATAACGAAGTAGAATATGAGGCTCTGTTGGCAGGACTCAGGCTGGCGGCCAGTCTAGGGGTTTAGTACCTTGAAGTACGATGTGATTCCCAACTTGTGGTGAACCACATCTCCACCCAGTACGAAGCCAAGGATATTAGGATGGTGGCCTATCTGGCCGAGGCCCAGAAATTGATCAAAAGGTTCTTGAGTTGCACCATCAACCAGATTCCGAGGGTAGAAAATTATTGGGTCGACACCCTCACAAGGTTAGCCTCGGCCATAGAAGGAAAGAATCCTTGGATCATTCCCGTAGAATTTATAGAAATCCTGAGCATCGACCAAATGGACCGAGAGGTGGTCAACTCGGTCGAGACTTCACCAAGTTGGATGGACCCAATCTACAACTACCTTGTATCTGGTGAATTCCCCCAGGACAGACTAGAGGCTCAACGCCTTAAGATCAGTGCTGCCCGATATATTATCTTGGAAGGGGTCTTATACAAGAAAGGGTATTAACAGCCCTACCTCAGATGTCTTCAACCTGAGGAAGCAGACTACGTAATACGAGAAATCCACGAGGACATCTGTGGTAATCATTTCGGTGGCCAAGCCTTGACTTTGAAGATACTCCGCCAGGGGTACTTTTGGCCAACCATTCGAGAGGACTCTAAAGATTACGTCCGAAGGTGCGACAAATGTCAAAGGTTCGCGGCAATACCGAGGCAACCTGCAGAAGAGATGACCCCCATGAGTGGGTCGTGGCCATTCGCTCAGTGGGGAATCGACATCATCAGGCATCTTCCCAAAGGGAAAGGACAGGTGAAGTATGCTACCGTCGCGATCAATTACTTCACTAAGTGGGTCGAGGCCAAGCCCGTGGGTAAGATCATCGAGTAGAAGGTGATCGACTTTGTCTGGAAGAATGTCATCTTCCGGATTCCGGAGCATGTGCCGGGGGGTCAGTATCTCGAACTCCTATTCCTCACCTCAACATCCACAATCAAATGGGCAAGTGGATGCCGTAAACAAAATCATCAAGCATCATCTGAAGACTAAGTTAGAAAAGGCGAAAGGTAACTAGGCTGAGAAGCTTCCATTTGTCCTATGGGCCTATCGGACCACAGCCTAGTCGTCTACTGGGGAAACCCCCTGTTCGCTATCCTACAGCTCGGAGGTGATTGTCCCGGTAGAGATGGCCTCCCAACAGCTCGGGTCAAAAATGACCAAGAAGATCAGAATGCATAGCAGATCGCGGTAAGCCTCAACTTGCTCGAAGAAGCTAGAGATATCCCTTGACTCCGAGTTGTTGTCAGGCATCATCAAGTAGCACAATTCTACAACTCAAGGGTTAAGACAAGGCGGTTCTGGCCAGGGGACTTTGTAGCGTCCCAGTTCACGTCGTCGAATATACGCGCGCTAAGACCTACATGCGTTGAATTTACGAGTGGGACATGAAAAACCAAAGCCTAATAAGCCTGTGAGGGTGATAGACGCATATCAAGTAGTCCACTGAAGAATCAGAATACGCAGTGAAAGCGTAATGAGCCGCATAGATTCGTCCTTGATAAGAATACCAGAGTACGCGAGATTTTCCATGAGTCTAAAACAACCGGGAGAGGGACTGATGAGACCATGGTTACACAGAAGATGCATGCTTCGACTCAGATTTTAGGTCCTAGAGAATTTGTAATGATCTCAATGACCCAATCAAAAATTGGATCGAGGTTTAAGAAGGTTATGAAGTGATACCAGTAAATCCCCAATAATGCACAGGCGAAGGATCTGTGTATCGGACTCAAACCCACTATGGCCATCAATTCATATCACCTAGAATACAGGAAATCCTTAGAGGCATGTAATACGGCCTGGGTAATAGAAGTAATAAATTTCGGGGGTGAAATTATTTTTAAGGGGGTAGATTGCAACGCCCCGAACTTTTCGATACTCGAGCTTCAAAAGTCTTCGAGCATTACCGTAAGATTCAACGTAACATGTATGCGTGTACGTTACCAATCCAACTATTCTAGTCTCACGTCCCTGCCCTGACACTAACACAACCCTTAGAGATGATCCCCATTCATAGATCAGGCCATCTAATCATTGATGTTGGAGACAAGACCACCCATCGCATGGTTTAATACATGTACCTTCTTTTGACTGAATCGGTGAATAACTCTTTAAATATAATGATGTAGATGAAGGTTCTTTTGTAAGAATTACTTAGAAACATGTCGATGACCACAGAGAGCCATTAGATTTCCCAAAACTCTTAGATCAGCAAAATTTACAGAAATGCTATTAACCAACACCCTAGATTCCAAATCACATGGTTCTCATGATCGGTTTCACGTGAAAATTTATAGCGGACCTAATGGTCATAAATCAACCGTATATTTAAAATTACAACCATCATATCATTGTACAAGTGGGCCAGATAGAGATCAGCCGTTAAAACGCCACTTTGGGGCCCACCTGATCTTCGGATTTGCGTCCATTTTGGGCTCAACCCCTTAAATTAGATGGAAAAATGGATGGACGGTGTAGATTTCTCAGAAACATCACAAGTGGACCATACTTACAGTGCGAGTGCACAGTACAGTGCACGTGCACCGGCCATACACCGAACCAGGAGTCGGGTTAAACCGAGTTTGACCAGACGGATTTGTGAAAAATCTTCTCGCCAGCGGACGATCGTCCGCTAGATGTTTAGTGGGCCACATACACTAGCCGGATGAATGATCGGGGCTGTCCATTTCATCTGGGAGGAAAAACTGTCCGGATCCTGAACTTTTTCGTACACCGTTCAGAGCCCCACGTGCAAGCACGATCTGCCATAGATCATCCTTCAAAATCCGATCAACGGGCGATCCAGATGGGCCATTCAGCACGCTTATCATGGAGATCTGAGCAGTCCAACAGCTTAGGGACCCGAAACTGATCACTGATGTGAGGTCAGTGTTGACCCATGCAAACAGGGGTGAGTGCGGGCTGTCCGCCGGCAGATTAACGAGCCAAGAGAAGGGAGGGCACCGTGACCCATCCATCAACCCTTATTACAATCTGAACCGTCCAATCGGTTTAAACGGGCGGGCCGACCAGATCCATGAAGATCCCACACGTGGTACCTACACGTGCACGCACGATTGCCAGCAAGATCGGGCGTGCGCAGCAAGACCTTCCGGAAACTGCCATTTTCTTTACACCACACTCCGGTTTCCACGTAAATCACACATCTAACCATTCCACACGCAAGATGGAATCAAGGCCTTCCATCCAGGAACCCAAGATTGTCTATGGTTCGATCGGATCTGCTGTAGGAAGTAGGAACTCCAACAAACGTGGAACGTCGCGGAGCCTCTTGCGTTTTGAATTCGCAGTAGTTGCGTCTGTTGTTTCCGCTGCGTGAGACTGCGTAAAAAGCCTCCATAGAAGGGTTTAGAAGACTCGCCCACCACTATAAAATGTCACCACCGTCCGACGGTTGGAAGACGCGAAAAGAGAGGAAGAAAGAAGGAAAGAAAGGAAAGAAAAAGAGAGAGAAAGAAAAGAAAGAAAAAGAAAGGAAAGAAAAGATAGAAAAGAAAGAGAAAGAGAGAGGAAAGGAAAGAAAGAAAGAAAAGAAAAGAAAGGAGAAAAGAGAAAGGAAAGAAAGAAAGAAAGAAAAGGAAAAGGGAAGAAAGAAAGAGAGAGAAAGTTAGTCGACTCGCCGAGTGAGGGCCAGGATCGAGTTGACTTTTGAGACCCATGGTGCTAGAGACACTAGTGAGGGTTTTATCCTTTGAGCTTACATTAATTTAAGCTGTTAAATTCATCTTGTCTTTATACGTGCCTTCATGAATATGATTGTTCCTTTACATGTATTTTATCTAGCCTTTTATATTTCACTTTGAATCTTTCATGCTATTATATGTTTCACCATCAATTATGGCATCCTTCGTGCCTTTTACGATGTGAATTATCTTGACTTCTACCTGGATTCTTATTATTTCTTTGGCCTTTTTCATGCCTTTGATGTTACGGATTATCCTGCCTTTCATGTTATACTTTCTGGGAGTTATCCTATCAATTGATTTAGTGAATATCATTACAATTATTGGCCCTTTTGGGATTATGACATGATGTCAATTATAACGGATTTCTTTGAATTTATGTGAGGCCATGGATGCAAGCCTTGCCCCTGCCTCATCTCTATATTTGAGTTGGCCCTTGTCACTCGTCTCTTTATTTGAGTAGGCCATTGCCACTGTACATGATGAAGACTATCATGCTTTCTTTGTATCTCGCATATGACAATTGGTTACATAGGCCTCGCATCGCATGGCCTTGGTATGACTTATAACATTCATGCCTTGCATCACATAGCTTTGGTACAACTGATATCATTCATGGACTTACCGCATATTTCAGCATTACTCTGATATTGTACACTTGACGCTTGCCTTGCGCACACACTTTTACCACCCTCTAAACTTTTGTAAGCTTATGCACGACCGTTGCGTGCAGTTGTCATTGGATCGCAGCAGCGCTGAGGCAGGAGCGCGTATCTAATATTTTGGAGCTTTTGATCACCCTGTATTTTCCTTTCCATATTGTACTTAAAGCTTTTGATATAGTGGATATGCGGTGACGTTGTTTTGTGACTTGGTTATGCTTGTGGTTATGCTCCATTACAAAAAAAAAAATTCATACTGAAATCCTCCTGGTAGGATCCCAGGATCGAAATCTGGCATATGAGTGTCATGATCCGAGAATGGGGCACTACGAAGGCTGTCGACGCTAGATTCGGTGATTGAGAATTTTGTGAGCCCGGTTTCCTAGCTTGGGGTGTGACAAAAGTTGGTATCAGAGCATAACTTGAGAATATGTGAGGATAGCATCACATATCTGTTGATAGCTACCCTTCACTCTATGATTGTTGAGAACTTAGAATGGTTAGATCCCCGAGTTCGAATAACTTAGAGATTTTTTTATATAGCTCCCTATTGTTAAGATTGCGAGGCGTATAGTATTCCAGTTTCAATCGTTTCTAATCCAGGATCCGAGGTTCAATGGGATCATTATAGTGCTGACGAGGCGTCTTGGGAGTAAGAGACTGATATTCGTGGGCGTTGTCCCCATTTCCTAGGTGTTTTATGATTATATCTATAGCGATAGGATTTCCCTCCCTTATGAACTCTGTATTGGTTGTGTCATGTTTTAAATTTCGAAGATGAAATTTTTATTAGGTGGGGAGAGCTGTAAGACCCGTATCCTAGCCCGAACTGTTCCGTTGACTCCCACGATCCTTCCCATCGAATTCTAGTAACCTACGACCTATGATCGACGTTTGCGCACGACCCTAAGTCGTATCCTGTAGATTTGAGTCGGCTTAAAACGAGACTTGTACCATTGCTACCGCACCGTCGCCGCGGTTCCAACGCCGTGTCTTGCGCACCGATCCGATACCCTGGCCAAGAGATGTGGGCCGACGTTCAGTTCGAGGAAAACACCGAGCGTTTGCAATCCCAAGAGAATCTCTACAATTAATCAGTCAATCAATCACTCATGTCAAGTACACACACCCATATTTTCTTTCTCCACAAGTCAAGCAACCACCAAGTCAACTCTCAAGTCAAGTACACCATCACCTCACATCACTCACCTCACATCCATCACCCATCTCTCTCTCCTTACAACCCTCTCTCTCTCTCTCTCATTTCTCATCACATTTCCTAAGTAAGTAAGAGAAATACATGTCCAAGCTCTTCCAAGGTGAGGAAGAGTTGTGTATGGCCCACTTTCCCATCCTAAAACCCATCATCCTAACCCTTCAACTCTCATCACCCTCCATCAAAGTGAAGCACAAGGAGATCGGCTTTCCAATGGACCAAGAAGATCGAACGGTGGGTGCTTCTATAGGCTTAGATTTCATTTTTTTAGATGAAGGGCCAAGTGAGGCCTACCGATTGATGGTAGGGATCTCATTTTGGACCCTAAGATGTGGCCAATGGCCCACCTTGATGCTCATTATCATTCCATGATGGGGCCATTCTCCATGGACCCCATCATGATGTTTACTTTCTAGTTTGAAAAGGGGTCATCTAGACCTTCTATTTCGGTGGAGAAAGGATCTCCACCGTTAATTTTGATCTGTTGGCCCATATCCAATGGGACCCACATGATGTATGATTGAATGCATAGAAGGGAGGGCCCATAGTGCTGGGGTCCCTCCATTATCACGTGTCTTTCTCCCTCTCTCTCATTCCTTTATTTTGTGGCCCACTTAATGAGTGTATGTGATATTCAAACCATCCAACAAATGGACCCCATGGCCATCCAAGCCATGTGGGCCCTACCCTTGCAATGGAAAACACAAGTATCAGATTGACCCAAGCCATGTGGGCCACGTCGGCAAACCATGCCGGCCACGTCCCCGTGGAGCCCACCTTAAATGTGTTATATGTGACCGTCCAGCGTCCCTGGACGCTGGACGGGCTACACAGTGAAGTGTGAGTTGACAATGGGTGTACTAACGTCCAAGCAAAAAAAAGGGGGTTTTGGGTGGGCCTCCCCTTTTGAGTGGGCCGCTCATGCAGGCCCCACCTTGTTATATATTTTTAATCCAAGTCGTCCATCCCTTTCACTAGTTTATTTTAGGCGTTGAGCCGAAAAATGGAGCCAATATGAGGTTCCGTCGGGCCATAGCATAACAAATGGTGGTTTTTACCGTTGAAACTCACCCAGATGGTTTTATACACTGAAATACTTTGAATATTGGGCTCGTTTGATCTGTCTCGAGCCGTAGAGTGCAATGGCTGGAATGGATCCACTGGATGCGAGCCCCACATGGGAAAAACCCCAAGAAAACTTCCTTTTCAATATATATATATATAATATATATATATATATATATATATATATATATATATATATATATATATATATATATATATATATATATCAAAAGAGGCAGCAACACCTGCTGCCGCCGCTGACACCAGAGGATGCAGTAGCGTCCTACTGCTGTGCATGGCGGGTAGGGGCCAGGGATCTGGGTCCCATACATGGGCCCCACCGTGATGTGTTTAGATATCCACACCGTCCATTTTGTAGGCCCCCTCAGGGCAGTGGGCCACCCCAGAATTAGCGGTATACACAGCTCAAGTGGCCCACATCATAGGAAACAACGGTGATTGAACGTCTGCCATTGAAACCCTTTTGGGTGACACAGAAGTTTTGGATCAGCATGAAATTTGTTTTCCCTCTTCATCTGGGTCTACGTGACCTTATCAACGGATTGGATGGCATATAAATATTATGGTGGGCGCCACGTGGGACCACCAAAGATGTATGTATTTTATTCACACCACCGTCCGGTGGTGTGGATGGTGGGACCACCAAAGATGTATGTATTTTATTTATACCACCGTCCAGTGGTGTGGACGGTGGGACCACCAAAGATGTATGTGTTTTATTCACACCACCGTCCAGTGGTGTGGACGGTGGGACCCAGTGATGTATGTGTTCTCACCACACCGTCCACTGTTTGGACGTGGGGTCCACCATGATGCATGTGTTGTATTCAAACCATCCAACCCTTTTGGCAAGTTCATTTTAAGGCTTGAGACTAAAAATAAGGGAGATCCATTTATCAAGTGTACCACACTGCACGGTGTGGATTGAACGTCTACCATGAAAATCCCTTGGGATTGCAGAAATTTTGGGTCAGCAGAAAATTTGTTTTCCTCTTAATTCAGGTCTATATGACCTGATGATCAGATTGGATGGGAAATATATATTATGGTAGACCTTGATAATTTTAATGGTAGAAACCATTATCACCACTTATATTTGGATGTGGCCCATATTTATGGCCCGTTGTTGAGGCCCACCTTGATGTGTATGAGGCCGTTATTGAGGCTACCTTGATATGAATGTAAGGCCCATGTTATGAGGGCCCATTGTGATGTATTCGAGGCCCATGGGTTATGGCCCATTGCAATGTACATAAGGCCCATTGGTGCGGTCCATTGATGTGGCCCACTTGATGAATATAAGGCCCATGTGATATGGCCCATTGATGTATTTAAGGCCCAATGGGATGTACCTAAGGTCCATTGCAATGTGTGATTCTTCCATGGTTTGTGTAATGATGTTTTATGGTGGGCCATGCCTTGGGAGGAATGTTGGTTTGACGTCCACATTGTAAGAATAATGTTGGTTAAATGTCCGCATTATGACTCTCCTTAGGGCCCATTGATATGCCTATACTTGTTGTGTGTAGGCCGTCTAGGCCCATCTGCGTTGTAAGGATTGTTCATTACTTTATCACATGCTTAGTATATCCCATGACTCATGCCCATACGAATCATATGTATGCTTGATATGAGGAATGTTTGATCATAGCATAAGCCAGTTAGACTGAGACATTTACGGGACTCCTTATGAGACGGAGTGCCCCACATGATCTTGCGGTACGCGTTGGATTGCTGTATGATTTGACAGCATGATTCATTCATCTTGCATTTGTGTATCATGATCACTGTACGTCCTAGTGACATCAGGGTCGTGGCTCCAGAAGCACATTGTGGATGACCGTATCGGATAACGAAAATACTTGGTTCTAGCACTGTGGGCACTTAGGATGTCCTTGAGTGAAAGTCCCAGAACCTTTTTGGTACCAGGAGATGCTCTAACTTCTAGACCGAGTGGACACACGAGAGCCCGAGTGCCGAATACCAGTAGGTCGTATCTCTCACTGTGTCGTAGTCGGTTGGAAGGGGGTGTGGCCTTATCTGCCCGAGTGAGGGGGATATAAGTTAGGCTGAGTTTGACCAGCTTGCAAGTGAGTCCGCTATCGACGAGCCGGCTAGGTATTGGCAGACTACTGGTCAGGCGGATAGTGTGGTCTCTTCCACTTGCTTGGCTGTGCAGCTAGGGAGGAGGTAGTCAGTGTGAAGTATATTAGACCCCCGTTATATCCAGAGAGGACCTGTACTGATATGTGTACTTGATGAGGACTGACATGCTTACTTTGTATCTCGCATATGACATTTGGCTACATAGGCCTGGCATCGCATGGCCTTGGTATGGCTGATAGCATTCATGCCTTACATCACATAGCTTTAGTACAGCTGATAGCATTCATGGACTTACCGCATATTTTCATATTACTCTGATATTGTACACTTGGCGCTTGCCTTGCGCACACACTTTTACCACCCTCTAAGCTTTTGTAAGCTTATGCATGACTTTTGCGTGCAGGTGTCTTTGGATCGCAGCAGCGCTGAGGCAGGATTGCGTATCTGATATTTTGGAGCTTTTGATCACCCTGTATTTTCCTTTCCATATTGTAATTAAAGCTTTTGATATAGTGGATATGTGGTGATATTGTTTTGTGACTTGGTTATGCTTGTGGTTATGCTCCATTACAAAAAAAAAAAAAAAAAAAAAAATCGTACTGAAAATTATCCTTGTAGGATCTCAGGATCGAAATCTGGCATATGAGTGTCGGGATCCGAGAATGGGGCACTACGGAGGCTGTTGGCGCCAGATTCGGCGATCGGGAATTTTGTGAGCCCGGTTTCCGAGGGCATGACACTAGGGACTCCTATTTATAGTTTAGGAAACTCCACTTACGCACCTAGTTCGGAAAAGTTGGAAAACTGCCTCAAATTTACGCAGTCTAAGCAGGATCTGCGTAACCTTAACTAGTTGATCCGAGGCCTCGACTGGTCAAGGGATCCCCTCGACCGGTCGAGCCATCCCCTCGACCGGTCCAGCATCCCGGACACCAAAAAACACAAGTTGCTGGACTTTGAGTCGAACAACCCTCGACTAGTCGAGCGGCCCACTCGATCGGTCGAGCAGCGCAGATTTAAGGCATCTGTCCAACAATATATATATATATATATATATATAGATATAGATATTATATATATATATATATATATATATTATATATATATATATATATATATAATATATATATAATACTACACACACACACACACACACAATCGTTGGACCTTTCAAATTGGTTAAACTAGCTGGGCAATAATTGGTGAAAAAAACTTTGGTGTGAATACATAATATCTTCGGGAGAGATTGTAAATACTATATCCTACTTAATAAAGATGGTTACACATGTTAAAGTTATGGACCGGTTTTCAAATGGGCCTGCTAATTGGATATTATTTGTAAAACATTTTATCAAAATATATCTGTTATTTTACCCACGGATGCAAGTAAAATTTGGATGGTTGTAATGCATTTTTAACTGTCCAAACTTCTCATATGACTATTTTAACTATTAATTAGAAAATAATTTATTTATTTATTTTTTATTTTTTTGCATAACATGATTACAAGGTACTATATTTGTTCAATGGACCTGATCCCTTATATATTTGATCTATTATCTGAATAAATCACACTCTATATAATTCCTCTTATTGGAAAGGTAGCTTGTCTCTCCCATTCATTTATTACACTCTCCCTCGAAATTCTCTCCAACGACAATATGAATCAGTTGAGCCAAACCATGAGAAACTATTGGAGAGGGGCTCTAACTCTTGATCTTTATGAGTCACAAAATGATGTTTAGGTGAACATCTCTTGCATCATCCATTGTTTACGATTGAGGGTCCATCCGTGGCTAGACATTACATTTTTATCCAACTAGCTATGCATTTAATGAAAACTTTCTTAATTAATGTAAGTAAATGTTTTCACTGTAACCTAATTTCATTTTAGCATGGAATAGTGGCCACGACTTGAGTGGGTCCCATCATGGTGTTAATGTAAAATCAACCCCGACCATCATGTATGTCAGTCAACCTTAGATCAAGGTCTCAAAATTTATCCCCATCAGTAGTTCATGAGGACCACACGATTGGAATTAGTGTACATGGAAAGGTTCACCCTCCAAATAGTTTCCCATAGCATGGCTCATATGAATCATATATGAACCTGATTTTCCGGAACTAGGCTTACTTTTGACGTGACATCTAATGTTTGGAATAGATTTCACAGTTTCATCATGATAGGCCCTTTAAAAATCGAGGGTGGATGTCTCTCTCCTAATTATTCTCATTGGTGTGGTCCATCAGAGTCACGGGTTAACCTGATTTATTACCTTTAGGCTTATTATAGGATTACACATCCAATGGTCAAAGTGGATCTTACACACATATCAGAGTAGACCCAAAAACAAAAATTAAGAGTGGGAGTCCATGTTTTACCTGTTTCCAAAACACCCAAAACACTACTATCAGGCGTAATTTAAGGTGGTAGTTAATGCTAATAAAACACATACATCATGGTTGGGCTCATAGAACGCAGTGACATCCGAGTCCAATGGTACTGGGGTAACGTAATTTAAGGTCATAATTAAGCCTCATAATGCTGGCATTATACACATAAAATGTTGTGGACCACACCACCGTAAACCGGACGCGGACTACGTACTACCCCGCCCGTCCCTAGCGCCGAACGGGCAGTTCTGTGGGTGGGCCCACCGTAATGTATCTGTACATCCAAACCCTCGGTCCTTTTTCACAGATTATTTTAAGGCATGAACACAAAAACGAGGCATATCCACAGCTCAAGTGGACCACACCAAATAATAAGCTTGGTTGCATTAAAATGCACAAAGCATTAAATGTCAGTTGCATTAAATGCAAGAGTAATACATGGTGTGGTCCATTTGATCGTTGGATCTACCTCATTTTTTATTTCTTCACTTAAAATAATCTGAGAAAAGGGACGACGGTTTGGATGTACAAATACATCACGGTGGGCCAGCCCACAGAACTGATCGTCGGAGCTTGGGACGGGCTGGGGGTAGTACGCAATCCGTGTCCCTGTAAACAGTGGTGATTGTTAGGACGGGCCAAAAAATAAGGTAGATCCACTGGTAATACGGGTCGTTAAATGTGGAGACCAGAAGGAGTAACAAGTTTGTTAAAAAAAAACAGAAAAGTGAGATAATCATAGAAGGTGTGCACATGTATGGGTTTGGATAATGTATAAGATGTGTTAGAAATCCAATCCCTTAATGAAATAAAGTTCTTTACATGTATACGAAAGGTTAAAATATATTTTTTTAATCAATAGTACATTATATTCTTATACGAGAAAAGTGGACAGTCGAAAACCCATTCCAATAATCTAGTTTCAGCTTACATATGCGGATTCAAATATAAAGCCCATTTATTAATTTTTACCCGATAAAATTTAATTAGTTTGCATTTTATCCTTGGCACGTGTTCCCAACGTATCCATGTAATACTTGGAAGCTGATTAGCTACTGACCAGCTGAGGAGAGAGACTTGCTACTGAAGTGATGTCACCAAGTTATGTGGGCCAACCATGATGTATGTTTAATTTGTATCAACACTGTCCACCCATTTGGAGAGATTATATTAGGGTATGATCCAAAGAACGAGTCAGATCAAAATCTCCAGTGGACCTCGCCACCGAAAACAGTGGGGAGAGTGATGCCTACCATTAAAAAGGTTCTAACGGCCACAAAAGTTTCCGATCAAGCTGATATTTGTGTTTTCCCTTCTTTCATATCTGCATTAAAACATGAACAGTTTGGATCTAAAAAAAACATCGTGGTGGGCCTTTGGAAGGTTTCAACGGTGGGCGTCACTCTCCCAAATGTTTTCTGTGGTGGAGTCCACTCCGCCTTGGATCTGCATATTTTTTGGTTCATCACCTAAAATGATCTCTACAAATGTATGAACGGTTTGGATACAAAACATACATCACGGTGGGCCCACGTAACTCGGTGGCGTCACTTCAATAGTGAGTCTAGTTACTCAACGAGTCAGTAGCCAATCCGCGTCTGTAATACTTGATGGCACGTGGCCTTTCATAATGCATTAAGGAAGCGGACTGCGTAGTAACCCATACCTTAGCGTACTGAGTAAATTGAGTGGGTCCACCGTTATTTATTTATTTTATCCACTCTGTTAATCCATGTTAACAGATAATTTTAGGTTTGAGACAAGAAATTATGCATATCAAAATCTGGATCCTTACTCTTGCTTGGGTGGTAGAGTGTGTGGGGTGTGCGTGTATGTAAAAAAAAAAAAAAAAAAAAAAAAAAAGCATATCAAAATCCCAAGTGGACCACACCACAGGAAACAGTTTGATTGAACCTCTACCATTGAAAAATTGTTGGAGGCCACAGAAGTTTTGGATCAAACTGATGTTTGTGGATTCTGTTCATCCATGTCTCTGTGATCTTAATTATGAACAGGTTGGATGACAAATAAACATTACTTTGGACCCTAAGAAGGTTTCAACGGTGGAAATCATTATTCCACACTGTTCTTGTGGAATGGTCCAATTGAGCTTTGGATTTACTTCAATTTTGGGATCAACCCCTAAAATTAGCAGTAAAAATGGATGGACGGTGTGGATAAACCACATACATTCACAGTGGGCCCAATTGAGTTTACTCAGTATGATAAAAGCGTACTTAGTAACTCAGTAGGCATCCGATTTCTATGCGCAATATATATAATATATATATATTATATATATATATATATATATGAAACATAAGCACTCTGCTGCGAACCAGTTTGCACGTCATTACGTGCGAACCTTGCTATCAACAGTCGGATAAGGTTGGCGGTCTCGATGAAAGTACTTTTATGCGCGAGTTTAAAAGAGCGATTCCTCTTCACCCTATTCTTTAACTCTCCAAAAGATGCAGCGGAAGCCTTTCACATGAAACTCTTCTGCTGGGATGCTATGTGGGTCCCACCAAGATGTTAGTGATAAATCCACGCCATCCATACATTTTAAAAAATAATTTTATAGTATGAACCAAAAACTGAGATAGATCAAAATCTCATGTGGGCCACACAGCGTTGATTGAACTCTCACCTTTAAAAACTTCTTGGGGCTACCAAAATTTTGGATCAGGCTGATGTTTGTTTTTTGCCATCATCTAGGTCTGTATGACCTAATCTACAGGTTGGATGTTAAATAAACATAACGGTGGGCCCTAAAAATATTTAACGGTGAGAATCATGCATTATCACCGCTACTTCATGTGGTGTGGTCCACTTGAGATTTGGATCTGCCTCAGTTTTAGGATAATGCCTAGAAATGACAAGGAAAAATGGATGGACGGTGTGGATAAAACCCATACATCACATGACCACTCAAAGCTCTTACCCATTCATAGCTGGACGGACGGCCGTAGGACGCGATTCGTGCGGATTTGGCAAGAAGTTACCGGACACGGATTAACTAATGACAGGTTGAGCAGCATGACTCGATACGTCAAGTTCTATGGATCCATCATGATGTATGTGTTACATCCACACCGTCCATCCATTTGGAGAGATTATTTTAGGGCATAAAGCAAAGAATAAGGTAGATCCAAAGTTGTAGTGGACCCCACCACATAAAACAGTGGGGAGAGTGATGCCCACCATTAGAAACTTCCTAAGGTTCACTATTATGTTTATTTGAGATCCAAACTGTTGATAAGTTAAAGCAGACATGAAAGAACGAAAAACATAAATATTAGCTTGATCGAATACTTTTGTGACCCTTAGAAGTTTTTAACGGTGGGCGTCACTCTCCCCACTATTTTCTGTGGTGGCTCCACTAAAGCTTTGTATGTGGCTCATTCTTTGGGTCATGACCTAAAATGATCTGTCCAAATGGATGGACGGTTTGGATATAAAATATGCACCATGGTGGGGCCCACAGAACCTGGTGACGTCACTTCAGTAGCGAGTCTGGCTACTCAACTGATCCGTAGCTAATCCGCTTCCGAAGTCACTAGACGCCGACTTCCTACGAAAGCCTTTCGTAGGAAGTTCCTATGCTGGAAACCTAAGTGGGACCCACTGTGATGTTTTTGAGAAATCCAATCCGTCCATCCGTTTTGTGAGATCATTTTAGGACATGAAGCTAAAAATGGGCAAGATAAAAAACCTAAGTGGGCCAAAGATGTAACGATTGAACACATATAGTTGAAATATTCCTAGAGGCTCAGAAGCTTTGAATCCGGTGGTGACTTCAGACGTAGATTTCCTGCGAAAGCCTTTCGCAAGAAGTTCCTTGCTGGAAACCTAGGTGGGAACCACCATAATGTTTTTGAGAAATCTACCCCGTCCATCCATTTTTTGAGCTCATTTTAGGACTTGAGACAAAAAATTAGCAGGATGCAAGACTCAAGTGGGCCGAACTAAAGGAAAAGGTGGGTAGGGAATTTTCTACCGTTGAAACCTCCTTGGGATCGATAGAGATGTTTACATGCCATCCTTACCGTTTGTAATGTCATTACCACTAAGATGAACTGAAAACACAAATATTAGCTTGATTTAAAGCTTCTGAGCCCCAGGAATATTTCAACTATGTGTGTTCAATCCTTACGTTTTCAGCCCACTTAGGTTTTTTATCCTGCTCATTTTTGGCTTCATGTCCTAAAATGATCTCACACAACGGATGGACGGATTAGATTTCTCCAAAACATCAAGGTGGGTCCCACTTAGGTTTCTAG
>JAJHSJ010000008.1:24534728-24579788 GCA_021015155.1 Magnolia officinalis
TGCGGTCAAGCTCATGAGAACTTCTCATGAGGTCAAGCTATGTGGGCCCAACCATGATGTATGTCGAACCTCAACACCGTACATTTGATGGGTCCCCTTTAAATTATGGATATCCCAAAAATCAGCTGTATACAGAACTCAGGTGGGCCATACCATCTAAAATCATGTAAAGACATCCCTAAAATATATAAAAGCACTTGGTGGGGCTCACCTAAAATTTGGATGCATCTGAAACTTGGTCTAACCCGTCATCCAAGTGGGACACTAAACATCCCAGATTTTTGCCACTGGGATTAGACGTCCTTAGGCAATGGGTTGCTCCTAACACCTTATTAATTCGTCAGAACTGAACCCCACAGTCTAAAGTCACTTCTGAACCCATTTCCTTCATAAATCTCACCCTTCACTACCTTGTTCTTTCATTTTTCTAAGCACTTTCATCCTAGACACTATCCTAAACTAGCTAAGTAGTATAACTTGGATCACTTTATATACAAACTACAAAGGCCCAGGTACACCACTCAGACAGAAATCATACAGGACTAAATCCTTTAGAAATTAGGCGAGAATTAGCTAGTGCTAAACTAGAGTACCTGTGAAATTAGCACAATCGCTTTAATACGATCTGTAAGACCCAAAACTTGTAGAATCATTGACGCTAGGTTACCCTAAAATCTAGGATCAATCTCATTACCCGGCTGCTCTCGGGAGCATCTCGAAACTCTCGTATCGGATCTGGACCGCACGTCGGAAGTCCGATTAACACGAAGTTAAAATTTAGGACCGCCTCGCTGGGCTTGACAACCATCTCAGAAATCAAATCCAGATAATGTCCCGCGCTATTCGCTTGAGCTCGGAGTGAAGAGTGTGAGAATGTGAAATAATGTCAAAATAAAATATCTTGAATAGTAATCTGGCACCTCTCGCTTGCGGATCAGTATTAAGTAACCAGACCGTCAGAATCAGACCAAATTACATTACACCCTCGGATCAGGAGAAATTTAATACACATTTACATGTACTCGGAATCTCCGATCGAGATCCGCTGACCGTTAACTGAAACTGGTCCGCCACGCGTGATCTGGAAATCCCACTGAAACGAAACTTAATAGAACGTAGATCCAGCGTTAGTGAGCTTAAGTCCGACCTTTGGCTCAGGAGGGCCTCCAGAAACCCTCTTTTGAGCTGAAACAATGCCAATTTGATTATATGTAAGTATACCTTGAACATAAGTCTATTTTCGGTTAGTTTTAGGCTATATAAGACCTTAACCCCTCTCTCATGGCAGCCATACGAATTTGGATTGAGAGAGAGAAAGAGAGAAAAAAGAGGAGAAATGTGTGGGGCAATGGGAGAATCTCCTGCCACTCTTCCCTGCCGCTATTCGGCTCCACCGCCTGATTCTCATCGCTTTCCGGCGTTTCCGGGCGTCATTTCTAGGTAAGAAAACCCTAACCCTAATCTATTTTGGGGTTTAGACAGTTGTAGGTTGTGAAATAGCTATCGTATTTCGTTCTATAGGTTGCCAAACTGCCGAATACGGAAGCTTAGCAAACCTATCGACTTCGTAACGATTCTACGACAAAAGGTGCGGACTTTAGGTGTATAGGTTATGGTTTTCAACACTTTCAATGTCAGATAATGATAGATTCATGATCTGCATGCAATTGCACATGTACAAAGTGCTTTCTGTTTTCTGTTTCGATTAAAGATGTAGATTATGGAAATTTACATACTCTAGGTATTTGTAGAAAGTACGGTATACGTATATTTTTTGGAAATGTGTTTGACATGATTATTTGTTGTATAAATATACGATATATGGATAAAATACTTATTTGGCGAAAGGATTCGCCCAAATACATGTTTTACTAATATACACTATGTATGTAGAAATACTGTATTGTAGAAAGTACCATATACATATATATATATATTTTAGAGATGTGGTTGCCATGATTATTTGTTGTATAAATATATTATATATGCATAAAATACTTGCTTGGCGAAAGGATAACCCTAATACATGTTTTGCTAACATATACATGTATGTTGTAATAGTGTATTCTAAGTGTTTGTGAAAATGGCTGAATGAGTATAGAATTCCTCATCGTGCTCGCCATGACTAATTGTCATGGATATATGATTGTTGTATTGGCGATCCCCCTTTGACGAAAGGATTTTGCCCTAAATCACGCCCACGGCCAATATACACTATATATGCTAAAATTTGTGGCCCAAGTGTTTGTGGAAATGACTGAATGAATAAGGAACTTGGATTCCTGCTTGCCATGACTATCCGTCGTGGGTGTACCGTGTTATGATTGGGGCAAACTCCCTAGTGAAAGGATTTTCCTAATGCCTATGTGATCGACATATGTCATGTATGTTGATGTATGTTTGTTTAAGTGTTTCTTGAAATGTCTGAACGAGTAGTAGTTAGCAAATTGTAATGGTATAGGGTGTTGAGATATGATTCTCAACCTCTTTTACCTATGTGTATGATCTCTCTTGGATAGTTTGTGTGATTAGGAACTCATGCTTGTGTTGTGCTTCATAACATGCTCAACTGCTTTATAGATTTTAACTATGTATGCATATGTTTAAATTTATATTTACGTTGTATGATCCGTCATGGTGATGGGGAGTGGAGCAACGAGTGCGTGCAACAGCCCTGGCAGCCCTAAACGGATAATACCAGACCTTGATTGTAAGAGTTGAATCTTGATCCATTACTACTTCTCTGCTTTATCTATCTGCAATTGATTGTGTTTGGGGCTATGATTATAGTCCAGACAATCGGTACCAGAATTGAATCGTGGCTGTGATTCATTTGCCACGTGAGATGTGTTCGACGAACCCGAGTCGTACTTCGGTTGACGATAGTGGTTGGCCACGCGAAGTGCTTATGCACTTCATGTCGTTCAACTTGTTGTGCGCTCGAGCTAGCCGAGCTCGTCAAGTAACCCGATCTGTCTTATGTATGTTCACCATGTTTGGATGCTACTGCTTGAACCTAGGGTACCAAACTTACCAGTGAAATCCCTTTTAACCATGGTACCTCGATCCGCTAAAACTCATGAGCCGGGCATGGTGGTATGGGACACCGTGATCGAGCTGTCGGCCTATGCTGGGGCCACGTGCCTCCCCGTAGTGACCATTGAGCAACCAAACTCGTGAGCCGAATACGGTGGTATGGGACACTGTATTCGAGCTGTCGACACCTACGGCGAGAGCCGAGTACGGTGAGACCTGTATTCGTGCTGACGGACGGCGAGTCCTCCGTAGTGTCTTCGAGTATACTCTAAGGTCTGTGATTGGCGACAAGCCCTTCACAGCAACTAGAGCATGAGTTGAGCCGAGTACGGTGAGATCTGTATTCGATCTGATGGCCAGCGATCGAGCCGAGTACGGTGAGACCTATACTCGAGCTGACGGTCAGCAATTGAGCCGCATACGGTGAGATCTGTATCCGTGTTAACGGGTGACGAGCCCTTTGTGATGCCTTCGCTATGCCTCTCAAACTATAATATCGTATGAGATTAACTAGGACTGACGACCCTAGAATGGATCATGTTTGGGAATGATACAAGGGAGGTACCTTAGTTTCCCAATACTACTGTTTGAAATGGACTAATAATAACTAGGTAATCATTCTCATCATCGCACCGCATGTGCCTAGTAGATGTGGAGCACTGAGGGAGGTATGCATTCGCGAACGTAAGATGATGTCGCATGAGGGTGGTTTAGCAAGGGCATACATCATCATGTCATTTCACACTTGCATTTAATAAGAGTATTTACACTTGTTTGATTGTACTGCTTTATCATTACTGCTTGATTGAATTGATAACATGTTAACCTATGCTTTATTGTTCCATTGAGTTGATCACTCACTCCCACGTTACGGGACGGTGTTTGCAACACCAACCAGATTTGTGAGTTCAGGTTTTGTGCTTATGGCGATGCTTAGAAGCCGAACTATCGAACTACTACTATGATGTTGAGGAGGAGTTCTCCTACATGTAATCTCTGACAGGTCTATGAAGACCTGGTATTGTATTGACGGGGCTACGGTACTTGGGATAGGAGACATTACACTTCCTCACATTTGGTATATTTTAGAACTGTACTTGTAATTATTTAACCTGATAATGTTATCACACTCTGGAGACTCATCATAGTTTATATATTTTATCTATCTATCATAGTCTTCCGCTTGCAAATTTAACTGTCTCTGGAGTATGATATGCTGCTTTGGCTTAATCTCACTCATGTTCAATGCAAGATTACAGTCAACATTCAATCATCATTCATTTTGTTACATAAGTGATGTTCTGGAACTCGGGAGTTGAGTTTATGCTTGACCCCCGATTTTCAGGGCGTTACAGACACACGTAATGGATGGGCTGAATTTGTGAACCACATCTTAGTGGGCCCAACAAATGATTATGAATGTTTTAATGGAGGGTAACCCCTCTCAACTTTTGTATGTGGTGTGGCCCACATAGTCATGGATTGACTTGATTTTTAAGCCCTAGGCCCACCATGGAATGTTGCATTTGACTGATGGGGTAGATGTTTGACACACATCACAATGGGCCCACACAGCTCAACCTCATGGGAAGGACCCACCATGAGATGCACCATTCCATGGTGGGCACAGGGTTAAAAATCAAATCAATCCATGACTTGGGTGGGCCACACCACATACAACAGTTGAGAGGGGTTACCCTCCCATTAAAACATTCATAATCATTTATTGTGCCCATCAAGATGTGGTTTACAAATTTAGCCCATCCATTGTGTGCCCCACTTGGATGAGGGGTTAGACCAAGTTTCAGCCGCATCCAAAACTTAGGTGGGCCTCACCAAGTGCTTTTATATGTTTTAGGCATGCCTTCACATGGTTTAGATGGTATAGCCATACAAGGTTGATTTTTGGGATATCCCATAACCTAAAGGGGACCCATCAAATGCACAGTGTTGATGTTCGACACACATCACAGTAGGGCCCACACAGCTCTACCTCATGGGAAGTTCCCTTGAGATCGACCTTATAATACCATTTCCACACACGCACACGCACACACACATATACAAGGTTGATTTTTGGGATATCCCATAACTTAAAGGGGAGCCATCAAATGCACGATGTTGATATTCAACACACATCATAGTAGGGCCCACACAGCTCTACCTCATGGGAAGTTCCCACGAGATCGACCTTATAGTACCATTTCCACACACACACACACACACACACACACACACACATATATATATATTGATAAAAAAATATTAAATTATTACATATTGAGTCAAAGACTCGTCCCTTGCTTCGAGTCAACCCCACCTGATTGAACATTCAGTCGAGTTTTTGAACCATGGTATAGGGGCTTGATCAGCAGTTTTGATCACCTCCTTTGTGATTTTGTTTCTTTAGTTAATATAGCAGAAGTATTCTAATTATATTTATTTCCTTTATTAAGTAACCCTTAATTGAACTTGGGATTCTTTTTTTATTTTTTTATTAATTTTTCTTCTTCATATGGTCATATGGTTAACTAGAGCATGTGTATTAAGCAGAAGGAAACATTATTTCATTGACTGAAAAGAAAGCCAAATTTGTTTCCAGCAGCTTGAAGTTTCTTTTAAGTGAGACTCTTTTACACCCTAGGGATGCTCGTCCACATGATTCTAAATATTGGTATTGAGGGGAAGGTAGTGTCAGCCTGGCTTAAAAACATCACGATATGAGTGTCGTGTATCAATATGGGCTTGTACTAGACCTAGCCCGTTGATTGTTTTTTAAGCTAAAGAATTAAGAAACATATCAAAAAAGAAAAAAAATATATTCAAGATTCTCTCTCTCTCTCTCTCTCTCTCTCTCTCTCTCTCTCTCTCTCCTCTCTCTGGTATTCGGACTTGTATATAATGGTATATGAGACCATTCTTTGATATGAATGTTGTTTGTCAACTTGACTTGTCGAAAGTCAATCAAATGGGTTCTAATTGAACACAGATCAAACATAATTTGGTAAATTGGCTTATCATATTGCAACACATGCAATAAAATGAGGATAAAAATGTGAAAAAATAAATAAATCAAGGTTTATCCTTTTTTCTTATTTTACTCTTAATATCCATTCCATTTCAACTCATCGAGGTCCATTTGAATATTTAATTTGATCGCAAAACAAGCTTAAATCTAGTTTGAAGTGACTTTCAAAATTTCCTCCATGGTCAAAATGAAAAAAAGAAGAAAAATGAATTAAAATTTGAAGGTAAAAGAAAATAGTATTTAGGCCTTTATGGGTGTATCAGCTCATATAAGCTCATATGGCCCAAATAGGTTGATACATTTTTTAATGTTTATCATTTCCTTGTATTGCATATCGCATCAGGCTAGCACAATTGTATCAGCCTGTACAACACTGATTCAAAACCATGCTCCAATCCGGTTTTCTTGTGGATCTATCTTTCTTTAGAGACTAGATATTCTGCTTCTTTTTCTTTCATTTTTATCGTTGCATTTCCTTATTTTACACTCTTACCTATGAAATTATTAAAAGATTGAAGTGATCAAAGTGCTCCTAAATCCTGTTGATAGTGTTGAAAGCCTAATCTTTGGCAAATGTACGTCTCAACACTGTTTAAATGTTTGAATTGTTGGGGGCCTTGCACAAAACCTTAGGATCTAGCCTCCTGAAACAAACCAGAATTATGGATAATAAAGCAATGAAAATAATCAATGCATCAATCACACACCACACAAGAGATTTTTACGTGGAAAACCCTTAAAGAGGTAAAAACCACGGGACCTCGTCCAGATCAACAATCCACTATGAAGTAGAACGTTACAAACTTCTTCACTCACGCAGGAGTGGATAAACAATGAGAGAAACAAAGAAAATGAAGAGATCTAACTGATTATGAGGACATAGAAGTGCTGAGATGTAGATTGCACAGTAGATAACCTCCACGAGCATAACCTCCCTTCTATAAGCTTCCTCTCTCTCTTTCTCTCTCTCTCTCTCACCTTTGATAGCCCTAAACCCTTTAGCAAATCCCTTGTAAAGCTTTAGGAAACCCTCTTATCGTACCTAGAAAGCCATAAGAACTCCTATTTAAAGTTTTAGGAAACTCCTTTCCGCATCCCAGTTGCGAAAAGACTTACGACACGAAATCCGCGCAAAATCGTGGAACGAATCTGCGTAACCTCGACTGGTCGTGACTAACCTACATGACTTCCTTAGGTTGCATCGAAGGGACCTTCGGTGGCACAGAACATGGCTTCGATCGCATCTTAAGTCAAGCCGAATTATCTCTAAAAATTATAGTTTCTTGCTGAACCGTTTTTTGCATATTCAGTCAGACCAAACCAACCTTAGGTGGGACATAATATTTTATTATTTATGTTATTGCACTTCGTGATTCAGCCAGTCTTTTCTCTTTCCTTTTGCACTTGGTTTTCTTAGATCTTTAACACTTGAATTCTTCATTAATCACATCTAAATCTCTAAATCTTCTTTTGGTCATTCTTTGAGCATTAAATCTTCTCTTTAAGCGCACCATTCACTTTATCTCTCCAAATCATCTCTCATAGGAAAATACACATAATTAGATCGATTAAGTGCATCTATAGTTATAAAATCAATGTATAACAAGGGAGAAATATATAATATTTCACACTCAACACTAGTCGCTACCATAAAGACTGTCGCCCTTTTACTTTTATATTATCCTGATATGAAAGAAGAAGATGAGTATGCTGTCAACGATGACGTTCAAGAGAACGATCAACTACTTGACTTAGAATCACCAAATCATAGTCTTGATAAACTAGGGGATTTAGAATAGAATATTTTTGGTGTTGGAGTTTAGATTGAGTCTTTGTTGTTGGCATCATGGGCACAAGTTTGCTTGTCATGACAACTTTCCCTTTCTCTCTTTGGGCTTTCGCTGAGGCCGCAATGAACATATTCTGCGTTGTACTCGGTAACAAAGAAAAATCTTGTGGCATGAGAGGTGTCTCAACCTTTCATGAATAAAGTAAAGGTGGGGCCAAAGCATGGTTGCACGTTGTAATATTTTTCGTAATTGGTCCATTTATTGTTCTCAATGGGATCAGGCTTCTAAAGAGAGATTAAGTCTTTCTTCGCCTGGATGTTACCACCATCCATCCTTCATCTGCTTGCTATACGACGAGTAGGGTAGAAATTATCCCCGTTATTGCTTATGGTTGTCTATTTTGCATTGTAGCTTCCTCACCCTTGTTCAACATCCCCTTTGAAGGTGGTTCAGTCTTATTCGTGTCAGCAATAACAAACCCATTACGAGTGAAGTAGAGTCACGTTGGCGAGAAGGGAAGTAACCATTACGATTATATTAGAGTATGATACCTGAATCCAAACAACCCATAATTAATTATTCTGATTAATTGGAATTGCATCTTACTTTAGAGATGGAGGGAGGAATGATCCCTTCGAGAGTTTCCATTTTGGTGCCTTCACGGCACCTATGTGGCGGTGAATATCTTTTAACTATTCATGATATTATCATTAGAATACCTATATTCCAACTAGAGATTCTGAGTTCGATCCCCAGTGGAGTCATCATTTTGTTTTGATAAACAATATATTTATGAGATTGAAATATTTGTATTGTAAAAATAATAACAAAATCTTGAGTAGAAGAGTATTCGTCAAAGGCATTAGATGAAATTCTTAAAGGATTACAATTTTGAATTGCAATATTATCATGGGAAGATTAATGTAGTTGCAAGCGTGCTTAATAGCAAGTAGTATTCGAAATATCGGTATTGTGTTATGTATCGCACCTTTGGGATATAAATATATATCGGTTATCACATGGGATATATCGGTTGTATCACGTAATATATCGTTGTTGTTGGAACCATGGGGAAATTGGTCAATTTTTTCAATGAAACTTCAGTAATTGTTAAAAAAACACATCAGCACACACTTAAAAATCAAAACATTATAAAAAAATATGTGCACATAATAGGTTTTCTTTGTATGGGTCCTTAATCTATGTGTTATCTAACTGAATTGATGCAAGTATATTCAAAGTTTATTCATATAATTTATAAATATAAGAAGACGTCTGGAAACACAACCAATACATTTAAAAGTAAAAGAAGAATCACTATATTAGGTTACATACATGTTTGATCTTATGTTTGGACATAAGGATTGCAACCAATTTACAACTAAGTGGGAAGTTTTGATTTTTTCAACTTACTGCAACTCGGCCCATCTCCTCCAAATCTCAAAATTGAAGCTTCCAATCCATGTATTTGTAACAATTTGACACTAATTTAACATGATTTACAGGAAAAAAAGGATCAAAAATTGAAAATGCTCACTGAATTAAACATGTGAGATATATAGCACTACTTGCGAGTTTCGTATTACACATGTGGGATACAAGATATATCGGCCAATATTGCCGCTATTTAAAAGACTAATCTCAAGCCATCTGTTGCTATGTTGAGTTTGAAATATTACATAGTTCCCTCTTATTGTGCATTGGTTTTATATGCATAAGTGTGATAAATTGATCTAATTATGTGTGTTTTGCTGTGCGAGGTAATTTGGAGAGCTAAGATGAAAAGGATGATTAAAGTGATGATTTATTGCTTGAAGAACGACCAACTAAAGGAATAAAGATTTGGAGGACAATAATGAAGAATTCAAGTGCCAAAGATGTAAGGAAATCGAGTGCAAAAGAGATAAAATTTTGAAAAATCATACAGTTCATTAGCAAAAATAATAGACTATTCGGTCCCACCTGAGGTAGGTTCGGTCCGACCAAAAGTGCTTAAAACATTCCAACAAGAAATTATGATTTTTAGACCAAATTCGGCCACAACCGAACTTAATTTGGTTCAACAGTTGAGTGTGGTTGCAGGAGGGTTTGATGCGACTTGAGGGAGACAGAGACTATAAAAGAAGTTTGAGGAATTCGGCTACAGCCGAGAGATAAATTCGTTGCGATCGAAAGGTACCTCTGTGCGAATGAATCATAATAAAAATTATAGAAATTTAAAGTCGGCTGAAAGTCGGTGCGAGTTTTTCTGATTTAAGGGGGTGATTTAGGCTCTTCTAGATACGAAATAGGGTTTGTGAGAGAGAGAGAGAGAGGAAGAAGTTACAGATCTTCTTCGGAGCCGTTCTTCTTCTTTAATCTTTTGGTTCTAAGTTCTTTTTCATCTTTTTATTTGAGATTAGTTCAAATATAACAATGGTTAACTATATCTCTTAGCTAGGGCTAAGAGGTGAAGCTTGTAGTTATTTTTAATATTCTAGTTTACTTTAATTTAAGTTATTTGGTTTGAATGTTGAACAACTCATTGATGTTGGTTTTAATAAAGCATTATTTTTAGTTTACTTTGATCCATTGTTGACTACAGGCACTTTGGATACTTAAGAAGGCAAAGATTATTTGCTTATCTCTTTTGCAAGAGATTGATCTGTAAAACTCATTGATTTATTATAGATTATAAGCATGATAGATACTTTAAATTCCCTGCGATCAGTAACTTGTTGCTTCATGTGGGAGTTAAAGCAATTGAAGTTTAGATTTATTTTGTTTTGTGAATTATAAATTAACCGCTCTATTATCTAGTTGGATAGGATAGGACCGCGATTCTAGTTGAGTTATTTGATTGAATCAAGTGAATTAGGCATTGAGAATGACTAGAAGTGAATCCTTGAGCTCTAGTGTTTAGTTTAGCAATTTCCTCCTTAAATTATTTAGAGTATTTTCACCATTACTACTTGTAATAAAAATCTCATAATTAGTGTTAGTTGTAATTATAGTTATAAAGTGTTTTGAGAATCACAATTACAAGTCCTTGAGGATTCGATCTTGGTCTCACTGAATTAAAACTACACCGCTGCCTACACTTAGGGTTGTCATCCTTTTAGATTGATAAAGTTTTTAGCCTTGTTGCCAGAGACTTCGGCTACATTTTTTCTGAAATACTTTAGGGTTGGAATTTGTTGAGATTAGTTGTCGTTGGGTTTTTAGGTAACGGTTTTCTCAGAAAGTTAAGGACTAACATAATTTATTCTTTTGTTTCACAGAATCTAACTTAGAATCGTCAATCGGGTACTATCCTTCCAACCCTATTGTTTTAGCTTATTTCTGACCTTTTTGTTGTAGAAGTTTTAATTTCTCTAGAGGTAGAAGTAGGTTTATAATTAGGTTTGAGTAGTACATGCCCAAGTGGGTTCATGATAACACTCTTTATCTTCTAAGTGAAGGAGGACTAGTTAAAGGACTGTCCATCCATCGCAGTGTTAAAAAACACCTGAGATCTTTTGAATTGGCTGAGAACATGGCTGAGAACCAACCTAATCACCGTACTAAAGAACAATAGGATGAGAATGAAGTGCATGATGGTCCTCTAGCCAAAACCTAACATGATTATCTACAGCCAGCTAGGACGAGCACCCATTCCTGCATAATTTTTTTATATATATAATGCAGGAAACATAAACTTTAAACCAGGAGTGATCCAACTACTTTCAAGATTCTATGAACTAGATTCTGAAAGTCCATACCTATATCTCAAGGAGTTTGATGAGATCATAGCCACCCTACACTTCAACAACATGTCAGATGATACCCTAAGACCAAAATTATTCCCTTTTTCATTGAAGGAGAAGGACAAATCATGGCTTCACTCCTTAAGGCTGAGATCGATTGGGACATTGGCTGAGATGACTCGAGAGTTCCTTAAAAAGTTCTTCCCGTTTCATAAGACAAGCACTCTTAGAAGGGCCACTATGAACTTTTCTCAAAAAGAGGAAGAAACCTTCTTCTAATACTAGGAAAGGTTTAAGGAACTTTTATATCCTTGCTCACATCATGGCTACAAAATTTTATGAGTAATAAGCTTTTTCTATGATAGATTGACTTCACCGATGCACCAATTTGTAGAGATGATGTGCAATGGAGAGTTCATGAATAAGTATCCCAATGACGGGTGGGCTACTTTGATATGTTGGATGAAAATGCACAATCCTAGGATACTTTAGCCAAGTTGAACCATCCCAAGTCGAATCAATCCAAGGAAAAAGAAAGGAATGTACATCTTAAGGGAAGAAGACGATGTCAATGCTAGGGTAGCTAGCCTCACGAGAAGAGTCAAGGCCATGGAATTGAAGAAGGTGGAGACAGTAAAACCAGAGGAGACCCTTGAAACTGTTTATGGTAATTGCCCAACTAACATACACTTGACGCAGAAATTTCCTACAATTCCTGTGTTCTAAGAGTTGTTTAATGAGCAATCGAATGCCATGAACAATTATCGAAGGCCTTTCAATGCTCCGATTTTAAACACGTACAATTCTAGTGGGAGGAACCATCTGAATCTCAGTTAGAGGAATAGATCAAAGGCTAATGCTGATAAAAATACTTAAGGGCCTCTTCCTTCGATCCTTATCCTAAGAGGATCCAGATCGAAGGTGGAACAATTAAGAGTAATTCCATTAGAGTGCTATGCAAGCATTTCAGGTTATTAAAACATCATTAGGAATATTTGCATTGTCTATTCAAAGATTAGAGTCACAACTAACGGTTAGGGAGAAGGGGACTCTTCCCGCCCAACCTCTGCCTAACCCAAAACATAAAGGTGAAATAAGTGACCCTTCCTCTTCCACCTAACATGTGTAACAACCAAAGACTATCACCACTCTTAGAGTTGGAAAAGCAATTGATAAAAGCATCCCAACGAGGGTCGAGAAGCTTAAGGACTCGGAAGAATCTAAGGGAGATGGTGAACCTAACAACACTACACATGAGAAAGAATTGGAAAAAGAGTATAAGCTTGTGGCTCCATTGACACAACGGTTGATCTCACCCAACCCTCTACCCAACACTCAAGATATCTTGGAGGTTCTCAAACAGCTAAAAATCAACACCCCTTTGTTGGATGCCATTAAACAAAACCTATCATATGCCAAATTACTTAAGGACTTTTGTACAATTAAGAGATGGCACAACGTTCAGAAAAAGACATTCTTGATAGAGAAAGTGAGTTTCATCATCAAACAGGATATGCCCTAAAAATACAAAGATCTCGATAGCCCAACCATCTTATGCATGATTGGGAACCACCGGATTGAGCATGGATTACTTGATTTGGGGGCAACTGTAAGTCTGATTTCCTATTCAGTTTACGAACAACTTGGTTTAGGTAAATTAAAGCCCACCAAGACCACACTCTAACTAGCTGATCATTTGATTTGTATACAAAAAAGGATGATACTTGTCTAAGTTGACAAATTCTACTAACTAGTAAACTTTATTGTTTCGGACATGCAACTAACTATTGATGTTAGCACTCAGATTCCTGTCATCATTGACTGCCCATTCCTAGCCACACCAAATGCCATTCAATTGTAAGAATGAGATCATGAAGTTGTCCTTGGAAAAATGATATTTGAGCTGAATGTGTTCAATATGTGCAAACAATAAGAGGATAATGATAAGGTTCACAAAATTAGCCTGATTAACTCATTAATGAAAAATAAGTCTCTTTTAACTTTGTACTCTGACACTTTAGAGGCATGCTTGGCCCACTCCACTGACCTTGATGATGATATGATTTGGGAGATGGATGCCTTGCATGATGTAATGCCGACACTTGAAATTAATTGGTGTAGGCCTGAATTTGAACCATTACCCTGACTAACTCAAAGCATATACTGTCTAGTGTCAAGGCACCAAAGCTTGACCTAAAACCTTTGCCTTCTAATTTGAAATACACATATTTGGGCTAATATGAGACATTACTGTGGTGATTTCTTCCCACTTGAATAAGAAATATGAGAGTAAGTTGATTTCTACTCTCAAGGAGCATAAGGGAGCTCTTGGATAGATTAGTACGGTTTTCTTGAGAATCGACCATCTGATTTGTACCCATCGCATTTACCTCGAAGATAATGTAAAAACATCTTGACAACTACAATGTCGTTTAAATCTAAACATGAAAGTTGTGATGATTAAGGATAATGTGTTAAAGCTATAGTTTGTGGGTATTATATACCCTACATCCGAGAACCAATGGGTCAGTCCAATTTAGGTGGTGTCTAAGAAGTTCGAGATTACCATCATAGCTAATGCGAAGAATGAACTCGTGCCAAATAGAGCTACTACTAGTTGGAGAATGTGCATTGACTACAAGAAGTTGAATACCGTCACGAGGAAGGACCACTTCTTCCCTTTTCCCTTTATTGATCAAATTTTGGAAAGGTTGGCTGGTCATTGTAACGACAACCACAAGTGTAGGGCTACAATATAGTAATAACTTGGTGAGATCGAGGTCGTACCCACAGTGACTTTCTATTGTACGTTTTCTTGAATACGTTAGAATTATAACTAGAATTTAAACTAACTTAAAATCTTGGTTTAAAGAGTAATTATGAAAGAAACTATCAGAGATAAAACACTAGAGTGTCAAGGATCCACTTATAGTTTCCTTAATGTTTATTTACTTGTTCAATTAGATCACACAACTGAAATCGAAGTCCTATCCTATCCAGCCAGATAATAGTGTAGTTAAATCATCATTCATACTCTTCAAAATATATATGAACTTTCATTGAATTGATTCCCTCATAAACCATTAGCGACTTGATTGTAATATATTCAAAGAATCTATTATGCTCGGAGTCAATGCTAGATCAATGGATTTTACAGATCAATTAATCCCTTATAAAATAGGTAAGAAAATATTTATAGTATTCATAAGCATCCAAAGTGCACGGAGTTGACAATGGATCATTCAAACTGAATATCAATGAATTGTTTAACATGAAAACTAAATAACTTGAATCAAAGTAAACTAAACATTAAAAAGAACTACAAGCTTCACCTCTTAGCACTAGCTAAGAGATTAGCCAACCATGGACATGATTAAACTAAAACTCAAGCAGAAAAACATAAAACTAACTAGAATTAAAGGATTGAAGAGGAAGGAGGACTCCTTGAAACTCCACAACTCCTTGCTCTACTCGTACCCAAATTCGTGATCAGAAGATCTTAAAATATCCATTTATATAGCCTTCAATCGCACCAACTTCAAAACTGACTTGAATTTATGCACCTTTCGCACCTTCGATGACTTCAAACTCCTATCGAAGTGTCTAGATAAAATCAGGAAACTGTCTAGCAACAAACTTCGATGGCATCAAACTCTAATCGAATGTGTCATCGATGTCATTGAAGGGTCGATTATGCACTTTGACTCCTCATTTTTCTTTCTTCCTTGCTTAGTTTCCATGCATCTTGGACTCTTCAATTCTTCAGTCTTGACCTCCATGGATCCAATCCTCCATTTGGTTATTCTTTGAGCATTAAATCATTTCTTTAAGCATCATTTTCTCCTTAGCTCTTAAAATCACCTCATAAGAGAAAATATTAGTAATTAGATCAATTAAGCGCATCAATGTTCATAAGACCAAAGTATAACAAGGGAAAAATATACATTATTTCAATATCAACAGTCATTCCTACAATTTTTTCTAAACGGGTACTCGAGCCACAATCAGATTGAGGTAGCATTTGAAGATCAGGAGAAGACCACATTTACATGCCCCTTTGGTAACTTTACTTACCAAAGGATGTCATTTGAATTGTGTAATGCTCCCACCACATTTCAACGATGCATGTTAAGTAATTTTTTATCTGATCGAGTAATTTCTAGAAGTGGTCATGGATGACTTCACCATTTTTGGAAGTACATTTGATGAGTGCCTCTAACACTTAGAATTGATGTTGAAAAGATGTGAAGAAAAGAAGAATTGATGTTGAAAAGATGTGAAGAAAAGAACCTTGTGCTAATTAGGAAAAATGTCACTTTATGGTTTAGAAGGGAATAGCCCTTGGACACATCGTATCGTCAAATGGAATTGAGGTGGATAAAGCCAAAATTGACTTAATCTCTAACCTACCACTACCCAAGAGCATACGCGACATGCAATCCTTTTTAAGACATGCCGAATTTTACTGAAGGTTCATAAAGGACTTTAGCCTTATCTATTGTCCTTTGCGTAACTTTCTTCAAAAGGAAACTCCTTTCAAATGGAGCAAGGAATTGCAAAAAGCTTTCATTAAGCTCAAAGGTATGTTGACAAGTACTTCCATCATGTAACCACCCGATTGGAGTGTCCCTTTTAAAATCATGCACGACATAAGCAATAATGCAATTGGGGTGGTGCTAGGCTAAAGAAAAGAGAAGAAGCCCTATATCATTTATTCTACAAGTAGAACTCTAAACCTTTCCCAGGTGAACTACTCCACTATGGAAAATGAACTCTTAGCTATAGTATTTTCCATGGACAAGTTTAGGTCCTATTTGATCAGATAGAAGATAATCATCTTTACTGACCATACGATGCTGAAGTATCTTCTTTCCAAGAAGGATGCTATGCCTCGTTTGTTGAGATGGATTCTTCTACTCTAAGAGTTTGATTTAGAAATTTAAGATAAGAAAAGAGTAGAAAATGTAGTGGCTGGCCATCTCTCTCGGCTTGTTCTATCTGATTTCACAGAGATGACACCCATTAATGACATTTTTCCTGATGAACAACTCTTCAAAGTCTCCAAATTACCTTGGTATGCTGACATTGCTAATTATCTTGCTATAGGTACTATTCCCACTCATTGGACTGTGCAAGATGAAAATAAATTTTTCATCGAGGTATGCAAGTTCTTCTAGAATGATCCTTTTCTCTTTTTAAGGTGATGTATTCTAGACCATGAGTAAAATGGTGTGGTGAACGTATTAACTGGACTCTCCTGGAGAGAACCCGGAATATGTTGAGTAATCCTATGTTGGGCAAGGAACTATGGACTCAAGCCGTCAATACGACTTATTAGTTTGTGAATCGGTCCCCTTTTATGACCATATATTACAAAATTTTAGAAGAAGTTTGGAGTAGTCATGATGTAGATTACTCAGGACTGTGAGTATTTGGTTATGATGCTTACTCTCATGTACCGTCAGTTGAAAGAGATAAACTAGACCAAAGGGTGAAAAAGTGTACCTTTATAGGTTATGGTGATGGTGTGAAAGGATATAGGCTATGCGACTAGGTTACACGGAAGATCACGATTAACTATGACGTTAGGTGTAATGAGGATTCCTTGTTCTGCAAGGATGAACACAAGGAAACATAGTTGAAATTGATAATGGTGAGACACAAGAAGAAGTTAAGCTGCGTAAAGAGGTACAGGAGCAGGTGGAGCCACCACTGGTGAGGAGAAATCTACTGAGAGTTCATATATTACCGTTGAGATAAAGAGATGACTCGAATATTTTATTCACTCTTATTATAGATGAGGGGAATCCATCGACCTTTTAAGAAGCATTGAAATATAGATACTGAGAAGTGGATGATGACAAGGCAGGATAAGATGGATTCTTTGTACAAGAATAAGACGTGGGAGCTAGTGGAGTTTCCCTTTGGGTGTATAGTGAATGGATGTAAGTGAATCAATCAGAAGAAACATGAAAGATACAAGGCTAGATTGGTACCAAGGGTTATCCACAGAAGGTGGGTGTCGACTTTAGCGAGATTTTTGTACCCGTGGTCAAGCATGTATCTATCAAATTTGTGTTGGCATTGGTTGCTAAATATAATATGAAATTGAAACAAATGGATGTGAAGACTACTTTCCTATATAGGGAACTAGAAGAGCAGATTTACTTGAAGTAGCCAGAGGGGTTTGAGGTACAGGGGTTAAAGAATAAGATCTATAAGTTAAAAAGGTTGTTATACGTCTTGAAACAATCGTCTAGGCATTGGTATAAAAAGTTTGATTCTTTTATGGGTAATTAGCAGTTTACTAGGAGTGAATTCGATCATTGTGTCTACTTCAGATCACTAAGTGATGGGGAATTCATGATATTGCTATTGTTTGTTGATGATATACTCATTGCCAGTCATAGCATATCTGATATCAACATATTGAAGGCTCAATTATCTAAGATATTCAAGATGAAAGATCCAGGGGCTGCAAAGGAGATTCTTAGCATTGATATAAATAAAAATAGGGAGAGGAGCAAGCTAAGGTTATCTTAGATAGAGTATCTTGAGAAGATCCCACTCAAGTATGGGATGAACATGCTTAAACTGATTAGTACACCCCACGCTGCTCAATTTTTGCTTTCTTCAAAACAACGTCTTACTGCAGATGAAGAAATATAATTTATGTCTTATGCTCCTTACTCTACCGCAGTTGGTAGTTTGATGTATGTCATAGTCTCTATGAGAACGGATATTTCATATGTAGTGGGTGTTGTGAGCAGATATATGTCAAATCCCGGCAAGCAATATTAGATGATAGTGAAATGACTACTTTGGTATCTACGAGGTACGAAGGGCTATGTCTTGACATTCCAAAAAATTCAAGGACAAACTTGTAGGTTATGTGGATTTTGATTATGTAGGAAACATTGACAATAGAAGGTCGACTTCTGGTTACTTGTTCGCTTGTATCCCAAATGCAGAGTTGCGATGTAGTAATAATCTCGAAGATACTGAGGTGGTACCCATAAGGATTGAATACGTGAAAATTTTCTAAACTATTTAAAAATTAGAATTAGAATTAGAAATTAAAATTAATGTTGTAATTTAAAGAGATTGTTGTCAATTTAAAACTATTAGATTATGGGAACTAGAGCACCAAGGATCCACTTATAGTCATCTCAATGCATCCTTACTTGATTCAATCAATACTTCAACTGGAATCGAAGTCTTAATCTATCAAGTTGGATGATAGAATGATTAAAACATCATAAACTATTCCAAAACAGATTTTAAACATCCATAGTAATGATCTAGGCCAGGTATAATAGTCTTGTTGAGTTGATTGTAGAGAGTTCTAAGCACCTACCGTGCCTATAGTCAATGATAGATCAAAGAATTCTACAGATCAAACAACCATAAATAGACGAGAAAGCATTCATGAAGTTCCTAAGCATCCAGTGTGCCCAGAGTCAACGATAGATTTAAGTAATAATCAAAATACTTCTTTAATTCAAACCATAACTATGAATTATCTAACATGCATGAATATCATGAACGTGAATCAAAGTGAGAAAAGCATTAACATAAAGTACAAGCTTCACCTCTTAGCCCTAGCTAAGAGAGTAACCAATCCTAGACATGATTGAAGTTAAAACTCTTAAAGAAAAATATGAAAAACTAACTAGAAGAAGAAGATTATGGAAGAAGGAAGGACTCTTTGAAATTTTCCAATGCCTTGCTCCACTCTTCCAATCTTAATTCGTGCTTAGAATTCCTTGGAGAACCCAAATATATAGGCTTTGTTCAGTCGACTTTAGAAACCACCTCAAATTTAAGTACTCTGCACACCTTTAATGTCATCGAACATGGCCTATGATGTCATCGAAGGTGCCAGTCCAAGTTGAATTCGAACTGCGCACCTTTTCACATTGAGTAGACTTTGATGTCATTGCCCGATCTTCGATGTCATCGCACAGTATTCGATGTCATCAAATAGCTCTTCGATGCAATAAAAAATGGTCCAAAACTGTTTAGCGAGTTGAGCTTGAAAATCTAGAATTTCTCCATGTTATTGAACTGGCGTCGATGACATCAAACATTGCCTTCGATGGAATTGAAGGGTCTTCGATGGAATCGAACTTTTTACTCAATTATTTAGCAACAAACTTGATTTTTCATTAAAACCTCGATGTGATCGATCATCCTTTGATGGCATCGAACACTTACTTCGATGGCATCGAAGTGTGTTTGATGTCATCGACAGGTCAAGTTCAGTAACTCTGAAATTTTGCACTTTTCAAATTTGATTTTTTTTTCTTTCTTCACTTGATTTTCTTGGATCTTGGACTCTTGAAATCTTCAATCTTGACCTCTAAGATCAATCATTGCTTTGATAATTATTAAGTATCAAGTCCATACTTTTAACACTCTTTATTCACTTCAAGCTCTCAAAATCACATTGCAAGACAAACATGAATAAATATATCGATTAAGCATTATCATGTTTATACAACCAAGGTATAAATAGGGAGAAATATGCAATATTTGACACTGAACATTACTCGTTTGTATTAACAGGTGGAGCGATCAGTTGGATGTCAAAGCTTCAGTCTGTAGTTGATCTTTCCACAACTGAAGCAGAGTATATCGCAGTGACAAAGGCATTCAAAGAAGGTATTTAGTTGAGATGAATCATAAATAAATTGGGTTTTCAGAAGGAAGTCGTGCCAATAAATTATGACAGCGAAAGCGTTATTAATTTAGCGAAGAACTCGGTTTACCATGATTGAACTAAATATATTAATGTTCATCATCATTTTATGTAACAGGTACTTAAGGGAGGCAATGTTACTCTTAAGAAGATCCACGTAAACGTGAATCCAGCGGATATGCTTATGAAGGTGGTTCTTGTAAAGAAGTTCAGATTTTGTTATACTTCTTTAGGATTAACAAAGGTTTAATGAAGATGGAGTGTGTACGAAAAGTGAAGATAATTTTGATACTATGATGGAGACGATTAAAGATGGTGATAACTACTTGAAGCGATGAAGCATGAATATTGAAGCCATGTTGGAGATTGTCGAAATTGGTGTCTCCGATCTATGTTGGAATAGGGGATTTCTATCAATCGACAGTCTGGTTTAATTGATCAATAATACCCCAAATATATGAGTTTGCTTACTGGACAATTTTTAGTAGTTTCGATCGATTGACCATCTCAGTTAGATTGATCAGGATAATTTAGAAAAATCAAATTAGCACTCTAGACACTTTTGAACATGTTCGATTGATTGAACATGGATGCTCCATTGATCGAGAATTTCTTGATTGATGGTTAGATCAATGACTCGTGCGGTTTTGCATAATTGCGTGATTAATGTTGCTTAATTTGGGTGTAACTCTTTATAAGGGTTTGTAACATGGGATTATGGTATGAAGAACTTGTTTTAAATGAGAGTTAGGGTTTTGTGAAGAATTTTCTATTGATTTTTTTTATATGTGAGTTGATTCTATATTTTATAATTCGTTTTCATAATGGATTGCTTGTTGCTTTATGTCATGGTTTTTTCCTACAAGGATTTTTCCACTAAAAATCGTGTGTTCTCTGTGATTTCTTTATTTGCGTTTATTTATTGTTGTGTGATTCGACTCTGAGGTTGCTCCCATGGCCCAACATTTTTATGGGTTCTTTCATGTAGTATCCCATTATACAACTTAAATATTGTAACGCCCGGAACTTTTCAATACCCATGTATTGAAAGTTCTTAAGTGTTATCATAAAATTTAACTTAGTATGTACATGTATACGATACTGATTTAGCCAATTCTAACCTTACATCTATTCTCCAATATGAATTTGACCATTGAGAATGATCTTCATTGATAGATCAAGCCATTCGACCGTTAATTTTAAGACAAGATCTCATATGTCCAAGTATTCCCACTTGCCCATTATAACCAACCGTCTACTTTGAGTTTAGACCACTTGATCATAGAAACTAACTACTTGATATTTGCATCCGCTCGTATACATATCAAATTGAGATTTTGATCCGTTAACTACAAGAACACCACTTTTAACGATGAAAATTTTTGTCACTACAAGTCAAATTTTCGTAGCTAACAACTTTTAGCGACGAAAATTTTCGTTGCTAAAAGAACAATGTACAAGGCTTTTATCAGTGAAAAATTCAAATCGTCGCTAAATGCAAGCTTTTTAGCGACGAAAATTTTTGTTGCTAAACAAATTTTCCTAGACCTTTAGCAGCGAAAATTTTCGCTGCCAAAAAATTTTTTAAGACTTTCAGCAGCGAAACTTTTCGCCGCCAAAAAACCTGCCAAGACTTTTAGCAGCGAAAATTTTCGCCACAAAAAAAATATCCAGGACTTTTTAGCAGCGAAAGGTTTCGCCGCCAAAAAACTGAAAAGACTTTTAGCAGTGAAAATTTTCGCCGCCAAAAAAATATCCAGGACTTTTTAGCAGCGAAAAGTTTCGCTGCAAAAAAAATTTACAAGACTTTTAGCAGCGAAACTTTTCGCTGCCAAAAATATTTTCTAGAAATACCCAAAAATTGCAAGACTTTTTAGCAGCAAAACTTAAGATTTTAGCAGGGAAAATATTTACGGCGAAAAAAAATTTCTAAGACTTTTAGCTGCGAAAATTTTCACTGCGAAGAAATTACAAGACTTTTAGCTGTGAAAAGTTTCGCCGCCAAAAAACTTCCAAGAATTTTTAGCAGCGAAAATTTTCGCCGCCAAAAAATATCCAAGACTTTAGCAGCGAAAAGTTTCGCTGCAAAAAAACATTTCCAAGATTTTAGCAACGAAACTTTTCGCTACCAAAAAATTTCTAAGACTTTTAGCAGCGAAAATTTTCGCCGCTAAGAAAATTTCCCAGAATTTTTAGCAGCGAAAACTTTTGCTGCTAAAAAAATCGTTCCACTTTTAGCGACGAAAATTTTCGTCACTAAAAGTCTAATTTTTTTTAAAAAAAATATACAACTCAAAATTCCGAACAAAATTCCTGATATACACCTGTTAACAATATATTTCATCATATTCATCCTAATATACACCTGTTATATAATATATTTCATCATATTCACATTCACACCCAGCTAAACCCAAACCCAAACATAAACTACATTCATTCAAACACAAACAATCTTATCCGCATCACATTCATTCACGCATAAATACATAAAAACTTAACATAATAAACAAATATACAAAAAATCACAAAGATGAAGGCGGAGGTGGTGGGGCATCGGTGGGTAAATGTGCAGTGAAAGCCTATAACATCTGCATCATCTGTCGCTCATGATCCACCCGCATCTCCTCCATCCTCCTCTCCTGCTCCTCCCTCTGCCTCACCAGATAATCTTCCATCCTCCTCTCCTGCTCCTCCCTCTGCTTCGCCAGCTCCTCCATCATCTTCCTCTCCTGCTCCTCCCTCTGCTTGTCCCGCTGCTCTTTGATGTCATCGACGACGACCCGTAGCTGCCGAACCTCTGTCTTTGCGGTATCAGCTCGGTGTACGGCGCTGTCGCCAACGACGATGGATCGGCTAGAGGCAACTCTAGCGGGTGCCATGAGCTTGGCACCATGGCCAAACCCATGCACATATCCAAAACGGGTGCCAATCACCTGACTCAGGATCTCTGGCTCACTCCGCTGAGTACCATCGGGAGTGGGCTGACTGCGTAAGGTGTTCATCTCCTCCTGTAATGAAAACATATGAATTTTCATAATAAATGACATTATTATAATTTAATGCAATTAAGTTTTACAATGTAAGGATTTTTACTCAAATCTCGCTTGCTTTAGGATGTACCCAAGATCCCGTCGTCTGCCGACAGTGAGTCCCTTTATAGAGTCTACTGGTCCGGGCTCCTGGCCAGTGACGGAATCTCGCTACGTAATCAAAAGAACAATAGAGTTAATATAAATGCATGGAAAGAATATATAAACGTAATAATTACCAGTTCTTTCTTACCATGTCGTGACGAAGTCGTACGAATGACTTTGAACCAATTACATGGTTCACTTCTAATTTTCCTCTGTTGTCAGAATTTATTTTGCTCCTTTTCTGGAACACATTATTCATAATACATTGTTATTAATTGTGAATTTAATTGTTACATTAAGATATCGTAAATATGTAAATATTACCTGAAAAGAATCAGACGAAAACCTATCACAGAGTATCCGCCAGTCCCCATCGGTCAAGTGCAGCGGTGCGGACTGTACGACCTCCTCGTAGATCACGTACCGCTTGTACTGCCGGTGTAACCTAGTGCGGTAATCCTTGAACCGCTTATTCATCATGTCGTCGACGGCATAAGATATGTGCGGAACACTTAAATCAAAGTCAAATTTATCCTGCAGTTTCGTAAAATAATAGATTAAGGCAATAAACTCATTAAGAAAATAACTTAACCGTAAATGAACATTTATAAAATAAATTTTAATTGACTAAAATTTACTTGAAGGCGCTGACGGATGAGCTGCCGAACATCATTTGTCATATCTCTCCAACGGGGGGTGGTGGGGGGAATTAGAGATCGGCATAAGACACCGACCTCTGATGTAAACAACATGGCAATGTTCCCAACAGGTCTAATGCAGTCCTGTGGGAACTCTACCGTCACCCTACCCTCACGCGTAAGTCGCTCTAAAAGTAACCCACGCGTGGGTCCATGTCCTCGCCGGCTGGTCGACGACACTGTTGCAACAGAATTATGTAAGTCTAAATATAAACAGAAATCATTAAAAGAAATATATGTCTAAACTTACATGCAGTGCCTGGTGTATGCGCGGCTGAGGGATCAGACGCCTACGATGCAATATGCGACGGCGATGCTGGCTCCGTCGCATCACGGGTGGAAGGGGTAGATCCAGTGCGCGAACGATGTACTCTCCCACCTGGTGCCATCACTGAATATGTGTGAACTACGAACTTATAAATTTAAACAATGTCAATACAAGTGTAATATACTAAAACATTATACAAGTAGTGTTGACGGTACAATGCATTTGTGCTTATGCTCAGAGAGATGAATAAAATATGATTAGACCATTACACTATAATGCAAGCATAATATAATAAAACTGTAAACTTTAATATATAACCATTAGAAATTCCATTACACATTGTCATTATATATTAAATACACATATTTGTTGTAATACGAAACAACTTTGAGGTAAACTATCTGAAGTACTCCCTGCGTAAGTTATCGTATGCTTCAGAATTGTATGTCATCCTGTGTGAAGCATTGGACATTTTTATAGCCAACATGACAGTCATAATAGGAGAAATCTGATCTCTCGGGACTCCATTCAGATGTGCAAGTGACAGAGTCGCATCTTTCATAACTCGTTTCCCACGGTTATATATCTCCATCAGCTCTGAAATTTCTTTGAGATAGTATAATCTTTCGTCTGAGTCGTCGTCGATATATTCCACTCTACACTGATCGACCAGATCGGGTATCTCTATGGCCCTACCAGAAGAAGATAGGACCAAAACGTCCATCTGTAACAGCTGATGAAGTATGTTGCGTGCTTCTGTTATGCTCCAATTTGAGGATGACATGATCAGAAATTGTCTCAACTGTAAACGTGGATTATAAACAAGTCAATAAAAGGAATTAATCATGACTTGTAATTTTCACGTATACATGGAATACATAAATTATTTGAATTGAAAAATGATATGTAAATCACGTGTACATTTAATAATCGTTGTCTATATCACTATCGCTTAGGGCTATTTCTTTTTCACCATCACTATCGCTGATTAGTATTTCCTCCTCATAGTCTGCAACGTTGTCATCAATGAAATCTGTATCATCTCCAACAATGTCTTGTATTAATGAGGCATTAACACGATCAGGTGGCACATCATCTCTGTCTAATTGCACCACATCAATATCAACACTTGAATCAGTCCCTATATCCCTAGATGACATGTCTTCTTGATATGCTTGTTCAACCCTAGACGTGTCATTTCCCCCGTCCTTGCTATCTTTAACTTCTGGTACGGGAACGTCAAATACGTTTTTTGGGCTTTATTTTCTGCACCCGTGACAGGAGCCGCCTAACTTAGTGTCAGCGAGGTAAAATACTTGTTCAGCCTGACTGGAGAGGACAAATGGGTCGTCCTTAAACCACTTCCAAGATAAATTTACGCTCGTAAAGTAGTTGTCAGTCTGTATTCCCAACTTCTTATTTCCAATGTCCCACCAATCACATCTAAATAAGTACACCCGCTTTCTCGTACAATAACTCAGCTCAATAATATCAGTCAAAATGCCATAAAAGTCAATTTCATCCTCCTCATTTGTTCCTTTCACAACTACCCCACTATTTTGCGTGGTCCTGTACTTCTCACGTTCTTCAGTGTGGAACCGAATCCCATTTACAATACAACTTGCATATCTAGATACACGTCTAACAGGGCCACACGCCAATGAGTATAGTGCATCAGACGCATCCGCAGAGTTGCTTGTGCGCAACGTCTTTATCTATTATCATGTACAAAATATAATTCTTTAGTGATTTTCTTATGTTGAAATAATGTGCAATACAACGGAAATTCTAAGTGTGGTGAGATACAATGTGAAAACTTACACGTTCGGCGAACCATTCTGGAAGCTGATCCTGATGCATCCGATCATAATTTGTGGGGAATTTGGACTTCATCTCATTTATGTGTTCACTACACATAAATGACACGTCATCAGCAATAAACATTAAGATCATCGTATGTAGGAATTACAATAATCAAGGGAAGATTTACTCCAAGTACGACTCTATTTCTTCACAATTATGTAACACATACCACCGCGCCTTTGCTAGATCCCCAAGGTCCATATCCTGAAACGTCAGGGATCCTAAAGGATGAACGTTATGTGCAAATATAGATATGAGTCCTTGTTCATGTTCCTGCCCTTCATCGTCATTCCGATCTTCTCGGTTGAATCTAGTCTCTATGCCACGAAGATACATGGAGCGAAATGTAAGGCACTCATTATCAATGTACACTTTAGCTATCGACCCCTCTGGTCGTGCCTTATTCCTCACAAATTGTTTGAGTGTGTGAAGGTATCTGTACACAAAACCATTGTGTTATACGTATGAAAACAAGGATATATGTAGTTTATGGAATGAATAAAAATTTTAACAGGTTCTACCACTTTTCGATCGGATACATCCAACGATATTGTACTGAGCCTATAAGCTTCACCTCGTGCGGTAAGTGAATCGCTAGGTGTACCATGACATCGAAAAACGCAGGTGAAAATATTCTTTCAAGTTTACAAAGGATTATGGCAATGTCCCTCTCCAGTCTTTTAATAACATCCACATTCAACGATTTCGAACACAAATTCATAAAGAATATTCCCAACTCAATCAGCGTCGCACTGATATCCTTGCTCAGGAATCCACGAATCGCAACCGGCAGTAGGCGTTGTAGAAGGACGTGACAATCATGACTTTTCATTCCTGTTACCTTACAATCCATAACGTTTACGCGCCAAGATATGTTTGACGCATACCCATCGGGAAACTTCACCGATCTCAACCATTCACATAAACGCTTTCTCTCTAGTTTGGTTAACGTGTAGCAGGCTGCTGGTATAGTATACGAATTTCCATGTGGTTTCAAGTGCAACTCTTTCCTTAAACCCATTTCTTGTAGATGCAATCGAGCCTTGAAACTGTCTTTTATTTTCTTCTCTATGTTCATCAATGTTCCGAAGACATTGTCACATATATTTTTCTCAATATGCGTGACATCCAAGTTATGTCACAATTTCAGATCACTCCAATAGCGCAACTCAAAAAAGATGCTCTTCTTCCTCTAGTTATAGTCCAATACTGTACGTTTCCTCTTCTTCAAGTGCGATGCCTTACCAAATCTAACTTCTCCAATGTTACTCAGTTGTTGCATCACATCTTCTCCAGATAGCTCTTTCGGGGGTGGCCTATGATCTTGTTTGTCATCAAAGATCATCGTCTTCCTGCGCCAACTATGATCGCTCGGAAGGAAGTGACGATTGCCTATATAACACGTTTTTCTACCATGCTTCAATGACAATGAACAAGTCTCAATACCACATGTAGGACAAGCCAACTTGCCCTTCGTGCTCCACCCGGACAAATTTCCATACGCAGGAAAGTCATTTATTGTCAATAAGACCGCTGCATGCAATCGAAATGTCTGTCCTGCAAATGTGTCATACGTATGTACACCTTGACTCCACAACTCGTTTAACTCATCTACTAACAGTCGCAAGTACACATCAATGTCATTCCCAGGTGACCTGGGTCCAGGAATAAGCAATGACATCATGAAAAATGACTCCTTCATACACAACCAATAAGGTAAATTGTAGGGCATAAGTACCACTAGCCACATACTGTACGAGCTACTCATATTACCAAATGGATTAAAACCATCACTTGCAAGACCTAGTCGAACATTGCGAGAATCCTTTGCAAACCAGTCATGTTGCTTGTCAAAATTTTACCAAGCTTCAGAGTCCGCAGGGTGCCTCAGTGTACTATCATCATGAACGCGTTTCTCGTTATGCCACCTCATATCTTCAACCGTCTTACGAGACATAGGCAATCTTTGCAATCTGGGTTTCAATGGGAAGTACCTTAACACCTTTCGCGGGATTTTCTTATCCCTGGCTTTGCCATACTTCCACCTAGACTCTCCACATTCTTGACACTCTTCAACATCCTTATTCTCTTTCTAATATAATAAACAATCATTTATACATGCATGTATGAGTTCATAACAAAGGCCCAAGTCTCGCATCAAGGATTTTGCCTCGTAATGGGACTTAGGCAATGTCTCACCGTCTGGCAATGCTTCTTTCAACAACTCTAGCAACATGTTGAACAATTTGTTACTCCAACGATTTATTGTCTTCAAATGAAGTAACTTTGTAAGAAAATTCAACTTGGAGAAGTTCTTACACCCCGGATAAAGTGGACGTTGCGCATCCCTCAACAACCTACTAAACTTTTCTGATTCGACATCACCCATTGGAGGAATATCTTGGCTACTGATTGTCGCTGCAAAATCAGTATCCACAGTTGTTCCCCTAAACACATCCCCTATGATATCTTGCATTTCGTCAACGTCTTCATCCTCGTCATCCGGCACAATTGGATCAGCAATGACTTCAGTGGGCTCAACTCTATGGGTGATATCTTCACCATGATAGATCCACCAAGTGTAACCCTGGTCAATCCCAACTATGAACAAATCGTCCTCTACTTTGTCTAAAGTCTTAAATATCATGTTCTTGCATTTTCGACATGGACACCTAATCCTATTCTTTGAATCTGCCCGATTTCGGGCAAATTCCATGAACTCTTCAACCCCTTGTTTATACTCTGGGCCAAACCTGTTCTTAGCTCGCATCCAACTCTTATCCATGTCTACAATGAAAAGACTAAAGTCAGTTTATGGAAATAGCTTTAAGATTATGCTAGGTTATAGGTTTAGGTTATATTATATATTTAGGATTTGATAATAGGTATATTTTAGGTTATAGGTTAAGGTTTACGTTATAAGTTTAGGTTAAGGTTGTAAGTATGGGTTATAGGTTAAGGTTAAGGTATAGGTTTAGGTTATAAGTGTAGGTTATAGGTTTAGGGAAAGGTTAGGTTCAAGTTATAGGTTTTGGGATTTAAGAATAGTTTAAGGTTTTGACTATAGGTTTAGGTTGGATTATAGGTTAAGGTTTAGGGATTTGTGTTTAGGTTATAGGTTATGGGTTATAGGGTTAGGTTAGGGTTATAAGGTTAAGGTTAGGTTTAGGTTTAGGTTATAGGTTATAGCTTTGGGAATTGAGAATAGGTTAAGGTTTAGGTTTAGGAAACTAGGTTCGGGTTCGGGATCGGGTTTAGGTTTGGGTTTTCAAGTTTAGGTTTAGATTTAGGTTAGGGAGTTGAGATTAGGATTTGGTGTAGGTTTAGGTTTGGGGATTTGATAAAAGGTTAAGGTTTAGGTTTAGGAAGTTGGGTTTTGGGATTTCAGAATAAATTTAGGTTATAAGTATAGGTTTAGGTTGGGTTATAGGTTGGGATTTGAGAATATGTTTAGGTTTAGGTTTTAGGTTATAGGTTAAGGTTAAGTTTAGGTTTAGGTTATAGGTTATAGCTTTGGGAATTGAGAATAGGTTAAGGTTTAGGTTTAGGAAACTGGGTTCGGGTTTGGGATCGGGTTTAGTTTTGGGTTTTCAAGTTCAGGTTTAGGTTTAGGTTAGGGAGTTGAGATTAAGATTTGGTGTAGGTTTAAGTTTAGGGATTTAAGAATAGGTTAAGGTTTAGGTTTAGGAAATCGAGTTCGGGTTTGGGATCGGGTTTAGGCTTGGGTTTTCAAGTTTAGGTTTAAGTTTAGGTTAGGGAGTTGTGATTAGGATTTGGTGTAGGTTTAGGTTTAGGGATTTGAGAATGCATTTAGGTTTTAGGTTTTAGGTTTAGGTTTTAGCTATAGGTTTAGGGAATTGAGAATTGGTTAAGGTTTAGGTTTAGGATATCGGGTTCAGGTTCGGGATCGGGTTTAGGCTTGGGTTTTCAAGTTTAGGTTTAGGTTTAGGTTAGGGAGTTGAGATTGGGATTTGGTGTAGGTTTAGGTTTAGGGATTTGAGAATAGGTATAGGTTTAGGTTTAGGTTTAGGTTATAGGTTTAGGTTTTGGTTTTAGGTTTAGGTTATAGATTATAGGTTAAGGTTTAGGTTTAGGTTTAGGTTTTAGTTTATAGGTTTATGTTATAGGTTTAGGTTTTAGTTTTAGGTTTAGGTTAAGGTTGTAAGTTAAAGTTTTTGTTTAGGTTAAGGTTTAGGTTTTGGGTTTATGTTAAGGTTATAGGTTAAAGTTGTAGGTTTAGGTTAGGTTTAGGTTATAGGTTATAGGTTATAGCTTTGGGAAATGAAAATAGGTTAAGGTTTAGGTTTAGGAGATTGGGTTCGGGTTCTGGATCGGGTATATGCTTGGGTTTTCATGTTTAGGTTTAGGTTTAAGTTAGGGAATTGAGATTGGGATTTGGTATAGGTTTAGGTTTAGAGATTTGAGAATAGGTTAAGGTTTAGGTTTAGGAAATCGGGTTCGGGTTCGGGATCGGGTTTAGGCTTGGGTTTTCATGTTTAGGTTTAGGTTTAGGTTAGGGAGTTGAGATTGGGATTTGGTGTAGGTTTAGGTTTAGGGATTTGAGAATAGGTTAAGGTTTAGGTTTAGAAAATCGGGTTCGGGTTCGGGATCGGGTTTAAGCTTGGGTTTTCATGTTTAGGTTTAGGTTTAGGTTAGGGAGTTGAGATTGGGAATTGGTGTAGGTTTAGGTTTTAGTTTATAGGTTTAGGTAATAGGTTTAGGTTTTGGTTTTAGCTTATAGGTTTAGGTTGTAAGTTAAGGTTTTTGTTTTGCTTAAGGTTATAGGTTTTGGTTAAGATTTAGGTTTTGGGTTTATGTTAAGGTTATAGGTTAAGGTTATAGGTTTAGGTTATAGGTTATAGGTTATAGCTTTGGGAAATGAGAATAGGTTAAGGTTTAGGTTTAGGAGATTGGGTTCAGGTTCTGGATCAGGTTTAGGCTTGGGTTTTCGTGTTTAGGTTTAGGGATTTGAGAATAGGTTAAGGTTTAAGTTTAGGAAATCGGGTTTTGGGATTTCAGAATAGGTTTAGGTTATAAGTATAGGTTTAGGTTGGGTTATAGGTTGGGATTTGAGAATATGTTTAGGTTTAGGTTTTAGGTTATAGGTTAAGGTTTATGTTTTAGGTTTAGGTTAATGTTAAGTTATAGGTTATAGCTTTAGGTTATAAGTTATAGGTTAAGGTTTTACGTCATAGGTGTTGGTTTAGGAAATCGGTTAATGATTAAGGTTAAGGTCTAAGTGTAGGTTAGGTTTAGGGATTTGAGAATAGGATTAGGTTATAAGTATAGGTTTAGGTTGGGTTATAGGTTTAGGTTAAGGGTGTGGTACCTGCAAATACAGACATAAACACGGCCTGTCCAAATGGCCAGGCCCTTCCAATGCCATCCATAGGAAATGGACAGCTTCATCATGGTCATAACAGCGGTTCCCACCTTTCAGGGACCCCCGCTCATCCGGATAGCTCCGACGCACATCCGGGTCTGCTCTATTAATCTCGAGCAAATACATAAACACGGCCTGTCCAAATGGTCAGACCCTTCCAATGATATCCATAGGAAATGGACAGCTTCATCATGGTCATAACAGCGGTTCCCACCTTCCAGGGACCCCCGTTCATCCGGATAGTTCCTACGCACATCCGGGTCTGCTCCATTAATCTCGAGCAAATACATAAACACGGCCTGTCCAAATGGTCAGGCCCTTCCAATGATGTCCATAGGAAATGGACAGCTTCATCATGGTCACAACAGCGGTTCCCACCTTCCAGGGACCCCCGCTCATCCGGATATCTCCGACGCACATCCGGGTCTGCTCCATTAATCTCGAGCAAATACATAAACACGGCCTGTCCAAATGGCCAGGCCCTTCCAATGATGTCCATAGAAAATGGACAGCTTCATCATGGTCATAACAGCGGTTCCCACCTTCCACGGACCCCCGCTCATCCGGATAGCTCCGACGCACATCCGGGTCTGCTCCATCAATTCTAAGCTAATATAATTAAATCCTAAATTAGTTACTCATCCAAGGTTGGATAGATTGTAATACTTTCATATTCCCATTTAAACGTCCACGCCGAAAATCCGGTAGCATCTCCCCATGCCTCTCCAGATAAGTTGATCTTACGTTACATTCCGATGCCAAATATCTAAATCAATGTAAAGATATTTGACATTGGATATGGAACGAAAGAAACATATCCAGAGTGAAACAAGGAGATGGACCGTGGATCAAGCATGAACATTTAAATAGATTGTATGAAAGCATACTTTCCATCTAACCTAGAACTGTCCAAAATGGGACAATTTGAGCGATTTCTATGCCACCAAAAACACACCATATCTATGTATGGCCCCATAGAAATCCTCAAATGAGTAACTAATTATCTAACTTACAAATCTGTAAATTACAACATAGGCACCATACACCCATGCTCAAGTGAACCAAGTCAAGCATTATTCACACATGTTCAAGTGAACCAAGTCAAGCATCATTCGCACATTTTTGTACACAACCAAGTTGAGCATCATTCACACATGTTCAAGTGAACTAAGTCAAGCATCATTCATACATGTTCAAGTGAATTGATTTAAGCATCATAAGCAAATGTTCTAGGGGGCTGATCTTAGCATCATTACCACACATCCAGGTCGATTTATTTAAGCAACATAAACACATGTTGTTGCCAAATATCTTAGCATCATTACTACACATCCGAGTTGATTGATTTAAGCATCATAAACACATGTTCCAGTAGAGTGATTTAATCATCGTAAACACATGTCCAAGTGGACTGATTCAAGCATTGTAAACACATGTCCAAGTGGACTGATTTAAGTATTATAAGCATTATTCAAACAATTGAAACTATGTCTGTCAAATACAACATCATTGTGGTATTACTTTATAAAGCACTGAAAGGCACTTTCATGTTCATAAATACTGAGGTTTACTCTTGCTTTAATGATGTTGTTGTCATGTTTAAAAGCGAATATGGCCACTCCCCCATATTCCATATCCGCTTCTAGCTGACGCGTATGAGTTACTGCAACCCCAAGCTCTATAATGTAAATGGTCTTCCACAGAAATCATGCTGATCCAACCATAATTGTGGGCATCACTTGAATTTCAACAATTTTGGCTGGCTGTCTAACTTTTTCTGTCATGTGGCCTACATCATGATTGGATCGACATGATTTTTGGGCCATTTTATTTCCATAATGGGACAACCTTGTTGGATGGATTGACTCACGCATAGTCGAGTGGGTTCCACATGCATTTCATCTGCAACTAGTTGTCGTGTGAGTGCTTCCCATATTTTAAAATGGATATCTTTTGATTTTGCATCAGTAGGCGAGCCTACTCAACGGATGTGAACCGAGTTAGACTCCTCATAGAGTTTCATAGAGACTTGGATGTAGTAGCCCAACCTGAGCTCCAAGGCAGGGACCTTCATTGTGGGCCCCACCTTTCCTTATGGATGATATGTCCTCTATGTAAAGATATGGTTCTAGGTGATTTATTTTCCCACTCATCTGGATTTTGGAAGATATATTGTCCAAACCATAGTCAGCAAATCACCACACGGAAAAAAAATTGGTGAAGAGAAATGCCTCTGTTTAATTCAGTCTCAATCTTTAGAAGAACGGTTGAAAATACATTCAAATAAATTGAAATGACTAAAATTTTGAAAAAAAATAATAATTTGGGTTTAATATTGTTACTAAGTATTATATGACTGTCCACCACACATGTTGTGATGGGATACAGCATGAAAATCTTATAATTGGGTTACACCAACCCAAGTTTCCCATAACAAGAAATAAATAGCAGTTCCACTCATCACATAGGCCTTTATCCCACCAAGTTTGGATCGACTAATAAATGTATGCTTGGTGCATACATGAATGTTTTGAGATATGCAACAACAAATTCAATTGGATAAAATTACCAAGGTTTTTTATGCCGCTCTCTAAAGGCTCGGTAAAGAAATGACCAAAATGACAAAAAAAAAATAAAGAATAAAATCAAAGTGTGCCCATGAATTATGTAAACTTCCATCATAAAATATAAGTTAAAATATGAGTGAATATGAGTTGACACCGTCATTTCCACTATGAGTTAAAATGCCTCAACATGGTATATTTCAGTGATAACATTCAATTACAGATATCTATAATTTTCAACAACAAATTTTAGAGAGCTTTACTAAGCCCACATGCATATACAAGTCAGCTAATGAACAAGCCACCACTTATGCCAACTTGGCACATAGGTTGGCTTTGGCTGTATTTCCTTAATCTAAAACTGCAACAGATATTATCTAATAGACTTAAAAAGTTGTGATCTAACAATTTTAGAAAACATTCCTTTTCCTAGCAAATGTTAGTCACTGCTTTGTGGGTTGGCATGATTTTTGGGTTATGTCTTAAAATTAGTTGTCTCAGGTGTTGGACAGATTGCCAATTCACATTCCGTGCTCCTTTTGACTCCCTAAATTCCTCATATTTTTTTCTTTTCCCTAGCAAATGTTAGTCACTGCTTTGTGGGCCGCACCATGTTGTATGTGTTTTATTCACATCATCCACCCATTTTTCCATATCATTTTATAGCCTTATACAAAAAATGAGGCCGATCTACATCTCAGGTGGACCATGCCACAGGAAAACATTAGTGATTGAATATCCACCATTAAAAACCTCCTAAGGCCTACTTTAATGTTTATTAGACATCTAACTTGTTGACTAAGTCGCACAGACATGTACAAAAGGAAAAAACAAATATCAGCTTAATCCAAATTTTTGTAGCCTTCGAGAAGTTTTTAACGAGGTTGTTCAATCAACGTTGTTTCTGTGATGCAGTTCACATGAGATTCGAATCTATCTTATTTTTGGTCTCATGCCATAAAATGACCAGCAAAAATGGATGAATGTTGATGAAACAAAGACATCATGGTGAGGCTCATAGAGCAGAGTCAGCTGCCAATCTGCGTCCTTTTAAAATACACAATCAAAGAGAATACATCCATCGTCCATGTTCACCAGTAAGTCTTCCAGTAGGGGTGACTTCGAGGCACCCCATCAGTGGGGCCCTCTAGATGGATGGTCTAAGCATAACAATTGAAAAACCAAACGTGTTACATAACAAATGAAAGATTTTGATCTCATAAACGTGTTGCAAATTTTTGATCTCATAAATCCCCAAATGAAATGCCCAAATCATCATCTTAGACCGCACCCAAATCCCTAAAATCCCCAAATCCCCAAATCCCTAAATCGGTATTGAGATTGAGAGAGATTGAGAGAGAGAGAGAGAGAGAGATACCTCACGGTCGTCAATGAGCTAGCCTTCAACCGAGCTTTAGAGAGAGAGAGAAGGCGTGCGTGGATAGGGCGTTCGGCAACGGTAAGGTGGAGAGATCAGAGAGAGAGGAAGAGAGAGACACAGAGAGAGAGGAGGGAGAGGGTACGAGAGAGAGAGAGAGAGAGAGAGAGAGAGAGAGAGAGAGAGAGGTGCGAGAGATGCAGAGACAGAGAGGAGAGGGTGCGCATGAGAGAGACAGAGAGAGGGAGTTTTAGGTTTGGGTTTTGGCAAGATGGGCGCGTGCGGGAGGATTAGAAGGGATTTGGTTTTTGGGGTGGTGAAGGACGGAACATGATGGGATTTGTGGGGCCCACCATTATGTATGTTACTGATCCACTCCGTCCATTCATTTTAACGGATCATTTTAAGGGTTGATCCAAAATAAGCTCAAAGATTAAAAATCAAGTCAATCTGTGACTTGTGTGGGCCACACCACATACAAAAGTTGAGAGGGGTTACCCTCCATTAAAACATTCATAATTATTTTTTGGGCCCACCGAGATGTGGTCCACAAATCCAACTCATCCATTATGTGTGTACCACTTGGATGAGGGGTCATACCAAGTTTCAGACGCATCCAAATTTCAGGTGGGGCCCACCAAGTGCTTTTATATGTTTTAGGCATGTCTTCACATGATTTTAGATGGTATGGCCCTATAATTTAACAGGGACCCATCAAATGCATAGTGTTAATGTTTGACACACGTCATGGTGGGGCCCACACAGCTTGATCCCATGGGTGTACTAACAAGCTAACAAAGAAAGAAAAAAAAAAACTTATCCAAGTCGTGCATGTACAAGGCAGCTCATGTAGGGGCCACACGTGCCAGCATGGCACACATGAGCTACATTCTACACACGCGTGGGCCTTTGGTGTAACCTTTGTGGATTAACGGACCCGTGCCAACCAAAATCATAATGTTAAACAGGCCCGACCCTAGTGTGGGGCCCACCTTGAAGATGTGTTCTATATTTACATCGTCCATTCATTTTACCAGTCCATTCTAGGACGTGGTTCCAAAAATTGAACAGATCCAAATATTAGGTGGATCTAGGGGAAATTGTGATGTTACCAGTCCATTCTAGGACGTCGTTCCACATCTAGGGGAAATTGTGGTGATCGAATGCTCACCATTAAAAACTTCCTAGGGCCTACAAACCTTAATAAGGTCAACCAGACTTATATGAAGGGAAAATACAAAGAGTCCCTTGCCCAAAAATCAAGTCGTTCGCCTCAGTCAACTGAACAAATGTATGGTTGTGAAAGGATAAGCCATAGGCTTATAATATTTCTTTTTTAGTCGAATTTGTTTTAAGATGATTTTGTAGCGGTCCATCTCAATCAGCTATTAGGCTTATAATAGCTAACTGCGCTGCTCATCTGATGGGCCCCATAGTACAATTAGTAGGGCTATGATGGGGCCTGCCAAGCATAGCCCATGAGCTATGATGGGGCCTGCCAAGCATCTCTAGAAGTGAGCATGATAGGTTTTTTCTTTTTTCATCCAGCTCGTTGAACTGGACATGAGACTTTCTTCGAATCACGATCAATGCATCGCAAATGGGATGATTAAATAATATTACAGAAGCATATTTATTAGATAGAATGTAGGATTTATCGAATTGTGTATATGCCATATTCTGCAACTAGGCTGGTTTCTCTGCAACATTAGCAGAATAAGCTTATTCTACAACTAGACAGCTTCCCAGTGACTTTTGTAATTTGGTTTTACAACTTACAGAGACATCAATCTTGTTTAATATAATGAACTGACACTGACTTGTCCATATTGCAGAGTTTTAAGCCATGAGTGTGTCATGTCTTGATTGGTATCCTCAAAGTTGAACTTGTTGTTGCATTTCTATGCAAGTTTCAACTGGCATCAATCTTATTTTTTATGTTTGTCTGTATTCATTTTTAAATCATTCCATTCTCTCACTTGTAGATTCCAACCATATCAAATGTTGAAAAAAACCATATCTCCAGTATAGTTTTGTTGCGAAAAAAAAAAAGAGGTAAAATGTATTACCTTTTCACGCTGTGTTCTTTATCAGGCACTGTTCGAAAATTAAAAAATAATACGTAGATCATACGACTAATGTAGTTGAAATAATGCGCTCTTATGATGAATGTATTTGAAGTATTAGATGTTAGTGAACATAGACCATATATGTGTCATAAATGTGGTATAGTGGAAATCTTGTTACAAACTGCAGATGGACTATAAGCCCAGAATGAAAGTCTAGATCATGGCACAAGCAGCCTTGAGTTTGGATCCTCTTCATTTTTAGGATTTTGCGATAAAATGGGAATCAGATCGGCTACTCCCCCGCTACCGGCCAATGGTTAGTGGTCAGTGCTCTGTGGGCCCCACCATGATGTACGTGTTTCATCCATGTCGTCCATCTATTTTTTAGATCATTTTATGGTATGAGACCAAAAATGAGATATATCCCAATCTCAAGTAGACCACATTACAGGAAACAGTGTTGAATGAACATTGACCATTAAAAACTTTTTGGGGGTCATAAAAGTTTTGGATCAATCTGATCTTTGTTATTTCCCTTCATCTGGGTCTGTATGACCTAATCAACAGATTCGATGTTAAATCAACAATATAGCGGGCCTTAAGAGGATTTTTAAGGAGGATATCCAATCATTGTTGTTTTCCTGTGGTGTGGTCCACCTGAGATTTTTATCCCTCTAATATTTTCGATCAAGCCTTAAAATGATCTGTAAAAATGGATGAACGGCATGGATGAAATACACACATCATGGTGGGTCCCATAGATCACTGAACACCAGCCACGGGGGAGTTGCCAATCCGTTTCCCATGAAATGAGCTGCGCCTATGAGAGAGCTGAGAACTCTCTCTCTCTCTCTCTCTCTCTCTCTCTCTCTCTCTCTCTCTCTCTCTCTCTCTCTCTCTCTCTCCTCAGAGCTCGAAAAGCTGACTGGAGATCAAGCTGATGTTTATGTTTTCTCTTCATTTATATCTTAAGTGGACTATAAAGAAGGGACTGAACGTCCACCATTAAAAATAACATTCATAAAAGTTTTGGATCAAGCTGATGTTTATGTTTTCTCTTCATTTATATCTTTTTATTTTGGGATTTGATGGTTTCTGTCCATCTGGATTTGGGTGTTTGGGTATCGCATTCTTTTTTCTTTTTTTTTTTCCCAGCATTGATGTTGAAATCTCTTTTATAATTTGGATTTCTCCCTTTGTTTGTGAAATTTTAAGGAATTCTATTCCTATATAAATAAATAAATAAATAAATAAAAATAGAAAGATTTACTCATTCTTCATAGTTATGAAGTATCTGCCCTTGTTGTAGCAATAGTTGAACTTGTTGAACATTGTCTCTTGAAGAAGAATTATAGTCTCCATGTATATATATATATATATATATATATATATATCAACAGTACAGTTGGCCTTACGACGATTTTAATCCGCGTCCCCCACTCCTCTCTCTCTTGCCCTAATCCTCTCCCTCTCTCTCTCTCAACCTGTCAGTAGCGGAAGCGGACTACGTACTGAGTAACTCAGTATGCTCAGCATACTGAGTAAACTTCATGAGGTAGACCATGATTTATGTATTTAATCCACTTCGTCCATCCATTTTATCGGATAAGTTTAGGACTTTAACCAAAAAATTAAGCATATCCAACACTAAAATGGACCACACAATAGAAAACAGTGTGAATTGAACATCTACTGTTGAAACATTCTTGGGGGCCACATAAGTTTTAGATCAAGCTTATTTTTATGTTTTCCATTCATCCATGTCTATACGATCTTATGAACAGGTTAGATGACAAATAAACATCACTGTGGGGCCTAGTAAGGTTTCAACGGTGGAAATCATTATTCCCACTATTTTATGTGGTATGATCCGCTTGATCTTTGGATATGCTTCAATTTTGGGTTCAACCCCTTAAATTATTTGGAAAAATGGATGAACGGCGTGGATAGACTACATACATTTACGGTGGGCCCAACTGAGTTTACTCAGTACGATAATAGCGTACTGAGTAACTCAGTATGAATTAGGGATTTCGTTCCACGTCCCCCTCTCCTGTGGCGGATTGCGTTGAGTAACTCAGTACGGTAAGCCTGTGTGATTCATGCATTGTATCCACTCCGTCCATCTCTTTTAACACATAATTTTAGGCTCTATCCCAAAAATGGAGTATATCAAAACCTCAAATGGACCACACCACCGGAAACTGTGTGAATTGAACATCTACCGTTGAAAAATTATTGGGGACAACAGAGGCTTTACATCAAGCTGATATTTGTGTTTTTCCTTCATCCATGTCCTTTTGATCTTATGAACAAGTTGGATGACAAATAAACATCACTGGGGGCCTTAGAAAATTTTCAACGGTTGAAATCAATAGTTCCACTTTTTCCAGTGGTATGGCTCACTTGAGCTTTGTATATGCATCAATTTTGGGTTGAACCCACAAAATGATCTGAAAAAATGAATGGACGGCTTGGATAAACCACATGCATTCGCGGTGGGCCCAACTAAGTTTACTCAGTACGATAAGAGCGTACTAAGTAACTCAGTACACAAACCGATTTCCCCTCTCATCTCTCCCGCCCTAATCCCTCCCTCCCTCTCTCTCTCTCCCTCTATTCCAAAAACATCATCCGAGAATCCCAGCCATAATGCCTCTTCCTTTTATAGTTCCGACAGCGGCGCCACCAACGTAGTGAAAGACCAGCCGCCACACAAATCTGACTGGGGAAGAAGAGAGGAAGTGATAACAGCGATAGGTTGGATGCCACCATCAAAGGTGGTTGGCGGTGCTGATTGGGAACATGAAGATGGGCAGCGATTTCGTTGCTAGTAGCCATTGATGCCGATAGTTATTAAGGTATGCATTTCCCCTCTTTAGACATCTGAAATTCCTCATTGCTTGTTTTAGGGATCAAAAGACCCTAATATCTCTGATTTGGGGATCGTAATTCGAGATCCATAATTGCTGGATTTAGGGATTCGAAAATCCCCAGATCTCTGGGATTGAAATCCCTAATTTTCCTAAAATGTTGTAGTTGGGGATTAAAATCCCTAATTGTGAAAATCAAAATTTCTGATATATGAAATTGAGAATTTGGAATCCATGATAGGAAAGAAAGAAAGGGGTTTACTAACCCTGCTGAAGCTGACTAAGTGGCGTTGCCAACACACTTGCAGCGGTGGTGTGTTGATTTGTTGTGCATTGTGGGTCCCAAATCCGATGAAATGCATGAAAGGAACTTAGTTTCTTGGAACACCATTATAGGAGGGATGGTTTAAGTTATTTCATCTGATTTATGTCATTTTCTTTGGTTCTGAGTAGTTGTAATTTCGTCAGCCACAAATCCGAGATGACATTAACACACAGAAATATTAAAATAAGTTCCAGCCATATGGAACCATTAATCATGCATTATGATACATTTCAATTGATTTCTTCTTTGATGGTTAAGAAGAGAAATGCAACAATCATCCAATTCAAACTGAAAAAAGACAAAAAAAAAAAAAAAAGAAAAAAAAAAGAAGAAGAAGAAGAAGAAGAAGAAGAAGAAAAAGTCTCATGATTGGTCACTGGGATCTTCTAATCTAGAAGTCTTTTGGGTCATGATCCATTCACAATGGCATGCAACAGAGCAAGGTTTGGGCCATACAAAACCATAGGCCTTACTTGTCAGAACTGAAAGTCCATGTATGTTGTGCAAAGATGTAGATTCTGCATTGTATTATGTATCTGTTTATTTTTCTAACTAGTTACATTTTAAAAAAATAAAAATAAAATAAACAACTTGAGAGAGAGAGAGAGAGAGAGAGAGAGAGAGGAACTTAGCCCAGGTCACAACTAAAGATCGTGAGTTGGGAGGAATTATATGCTTGTCAAAACTGAAAATCCTTGTATATTGTGCAAGGATGTGGGCTATGCATCGTATCATTCCTCTGTTTATTTTGCCAAGTGGATGAATTTTCTATTTACCAACTTTGAATGAAGAGGCTGCCATACTTATGAATTTTCTATTTACCAACTTTGAATGAAGAGGCTGCCATACTTCCTTATGAATTTTCTATTTACCAACTTTGAATGAATGGGCTGCCATACTTCCTTTGATCCCTACAGTTGTTAGAGAAAAACTGGATTCAATTCCTTGCCCAAAAACATATCAGTATGTATTCAATTATCTTTCATTGTGCTTCAGTGTTATAATCATGACAATCTACATTGGATCATTGATGATGGTTTTGTACGTCACATGTCTAGTCACCAAAACATTGTACATTAGCATGTCTGCCATTAGGGCCCGTTTGGCCAGGTGGATTGGAAGGGATTGAATGGTACTTAGGTGGATGGCATGGATTTCTAGGTAATGATGGTGTTGTCAGTGGATTGTCTTGAGACCCATGGGATTGCTCTATCCCTGGATTGCTATATCCAATTTGTTTGGCACGCACAGCCAATTCCGTGATTAAACCTTCCCATCCCTTCCAATCCCTCGAACCAAACACGTCCCGGCAAATTTGATTTGAACGGATTTTGGTTGATTGGTTAAGGTAATGATGGTGTTGTGTCATGCACATAGACAGAAAATGCTTGCAATGAATGTTTATGAGTACTTGGTAATTTTGGAGTCCTTGATTAGGGTTTGGGCTGAAAGTACGAGTGCTGGAGCCGATGCTTTCGGAGTCCGAACTCATTCTTTTGAAAAATAGAAAAATGGGAATATTAGTAAATATGGATTTTCTTGTTAAGAAGAAAATGGAAGATGGATTGAAAAAAACATAAAAGAGATTTTTTTTTTTTTTTGGGTGACTTTACTGCACTGAATGTTGGTGGTTAAAGACCACAAACTGGATGGCTAGGATCATTCCCTCCATGTGTTTTTCAATTCGCTTCCCATCTGTGTTAAGGCTTAGTGAACTGATAGTCTCTGCTAGGTGTACCTTAGAGGGAAGGCTGTCTTTACTATATTCAGGTTCTCTGCACTGCATCAACTGCATATATTGCATTGTTTGACTTAGAATTATCCTTCATATGAAGAAGTTGTTTTTGTCATTTAGTGAGTTTTGAAGTGAAGGAATCAATTATATAGTACCCTTCTCTATCTCCTTCAACACATACGTCTGATTTTACAGTTTCTGGACTGTGTATGAATTGCCACTTCATAGGGTATGGTCGTGAAGGAAATCATCAAGGATGGAATACGATTAGCCAACAAGGGGTAGTTGCCCATTGATGTACGTAGCATTTATTTTCGGTCCATAAAGGCAATTCATCAGAATCCTTTGGAACAACATGAAAACCATAGACAAGAGAAATTTTCCATAGAAATCTACTTTCTATATATATGTTTGATATAAAATAAAATAAAAAATAAAAAAAAAGTAACTATGGGAATCATTTTCCATTTCAAAGTTTGGCTTGAAAGAAAAAACATGGCTATTAATTTCTTTCAAGAATATGTTAGTTGTCGATTTTCATAGTTATAAGAGAATTCATATCATTTTACTATTGACCTTCTAACATTTTCATAGAAAACAACTATGCTGAACAAACAAGATAACATAACTTGAATTTATTTGCAGGGTTTTCTTAACAATAGGATTCATCATTCATCTATAATTTTCCTACCTTTCCAAACAAAGATAAAGGAAGGAAAAATGCAATTTTTATCCCATGTTTTTAAGGCACACACCTCTTTTTTCCACTTTTGGAAATGAAATAATACCAAGAGATAGAAAACGACATTGTATGCATCATTAACTAGGCATGTAGTTTTCATTTTCATAGACTAAATACCTGCAAATTGGAGTTGTTTTGTACTCTAGCAAACAATGATGATTGGCTCAAACCTAAGGCCTCAGTCTTGAAACATGTCTTGTCTCCCATTGAGCTATGGGCTTGAATCTGAAGTGTACATTTTGGCATGGATGAACTTGAATTGAACCGTCCATATCGTAGGAACACCATGGATAGATTGGAATCTCAAATCCAGATTGTTTTGGTTATTGTAGAGTTTGATTAATGGACATTTTTTTGCTGAATTTTGATCATTGTACTGCATTTCAACCATCTATTATACTTCCAATGATCTGAAGTTAGAAGATCAAATTACTGTAGATTTTAGTTTATGATCTATCAAATTAGTGTAGAGTTAATGTGATCCATTTCAATTTAGCTTCACCAATCTCACATATGTATGTCTTAGCATGTGTGTCCATATATAGTCAATACATGTTCTTGTATAAATGATAGTACACAACTACACATTATCCACAAATACTACACAAGGGATTTATATATATATCTTACTACATATAGATTGTCACACCATTTTAATCCTTGATTTTCAATGACAAGTGGGGTCCATGGTCCAATAATCCAAACCCATGCATGTTTGTCCCAACAGCAGATGGACTACGCCCAATAATCTCCTCGATAGGACAATCCCAACCTATCAATTTCTGGCTTCTATATAAAAGCTGGTTACGTTGTCTTCTCTCACTCATGTACTATTTCACGTTATAAAATTTTCAAGTAAATTGTACGAGGTTTATAGTAATCTTGGAGATTAGAAAATTTTCAAGTATGTGTATTTCAGTCTGAGTTATTTCTCTAATGACGATAGCCTTGGGAGGGTTGATACGAGGGATAGGTTGATTGCAAGAGGCCGATTAAAACTATATTGGGTTATCTTGCTGGTCTTGAAATGATTATGTCCGGCAAGATAACCTAATACAGTTTTAATCAGGCCTCTTGCAATCAACTCATCCCTCGTATCAACCCTCCTAAGGCTATCGTGATTAGAGAAATAACTCAGACTGAAATGCACATACTTGAAAATTTTCTAATATCTAAGATTATTATAAACCTCGTACAATTTACTTAAAATTTTTATCAGCTGTAGGTCATATGGTATAAAGAGCTTGTCCGTCTCTACTAACTGAACATAAAACACGAACTCAATGGCAAATTTTCAGCCTATGAATCTTGTGTATATGCAAAAAAGCAACAGAAGTGGTTAATGTTTTTAATCATTCAATGTCCAACTACTATCCATTGTAAGGACTGCCTGATGAATAGTCTTCAAGATTGGTTTTCATTCATAAAAAAAATAGATGCCTACCTTATTTTTAAATGTATTTGCTCGAAATTGATTGAGCAGACCCGGATGTGCGTCGGAGCTATCCGGAAGAGCGGGAGTCCCTGGAAGGTGGGAACCGCTGTTATGACCATGATGAAGCTATCCATTTACTATGGACAACATTGGAAGGGCCTGGCCATTTGGACAGGCCGTATTTATGTATTTGCTCAAAATTAATGGAGCACCCGGATGTGCGTCGGAGCTATCCGGATGAGCGGGGGGTCCCTGGAAGGTGGGAACCGCTGTTATGACCATGAAGAAGCTGTCCATTTCCTATGGACAA
>JAJHSJ010000008.1:24579888-24629250 GCA_021015155.1 Magnolia officinalis
GCTATAAGCTAAGCTGAGTCTGACTAACTCATGAAATGAGTTTATTATTGGTGAGCCAGGTGGGCATTGACATACCACTGATGAGGCAGATAGTAAGGTCTTTTCCAATCAATTGGTCGTGCGCGCGTTAGGCGACAACACTACACCAAAACAGCGAAAAAGGACGGTTGAAAACCGTCTCAAAAGACCATAAAGGACGATCTTGGACTGTCACAAGGGCCGTCATATTTTGAGGCGTCGTATTACTTAAAGGACGGCCATAAACCGTCTCTAAAGAAGGACGGTCATGGCCCGTCTATAAAGGTAGACATTTTAGATCTATTATGAAGCTTAAAAAGACGGTCGTAGACCGTCTTTAAAACGGACGGTCCTGGACCGTCCCTAAAACAGACGGTCCATAACCGTCAGTAAAAAAGACTGTTAGAGGCAGTCTCTAATGAACCATAAAACGACGGTCATGGACCGTCCTTACAAAGGACAGTCATAAACCGTCCTCAAGAAGGACGGTTATGAACAGTCTCTGATGAACCTAAAAAGGACGGTCTTAGACCATCCTTAAAAAGACCTGTTTTAGACCATCCTTTTTAAGGACTGTTATAAGCCATCTCTGATGAACCTGAAAAGGACGGTTATCAACCGTCTCAAATTTGAATATTTAGGAAAATATGAACGACCTAAAAGTCATCAGAAATTTTGTTGCATTAAAAATTAAAGAAAGAGAAAATTAGCAACAATTTTCTTTTTGTGACTTTCATCTAATAAAAAAATATTCAACCAATAAATAATCATAAAGAATTGCAGAAAGTTCATTCGGGTTTAGGTTTGCGTTTTCAAGTTTAGGTTTATGTTAAAGAGTTGAGATTAGGATTAGGTGTAGGTTTAGGTTAAGGAGTTGAGATTAGGATGAAGTGTAGGTTTAGGTTTAAGGATTTGAGAATACATTTAGGTTTTAGGTTTAGGTTTAGGTTTAGGTTTAGGTTTAGGTTATAGTTTAGGTTTTAGGTTTAGGTTTAAGTTGTAGGTTATAGTTTAGGTTTAGGTAGGTTATAGGTTAAGGTTTAGGAAATTGAGTTTTAGGTTATAGGTTTAAGGTTTAGGTTATAGGTTTACGTTTAATGTTTAGGTTTTAGGTTATAGTTTTGAGATTTAGAATAGTTTTAGGTTAAGGTTATAAGTTTTAGGTTTAGGAAATCGGGTTCGGGTTTAGTTTTGGGTTTTCAAGTTTAGGTTAGGTTTAGGTTAGGGAGTTGAGATTAGGATTAGGTAAAGGTTATAGGTTTAGGTTATAAGTTAGGTTTAGGTTTAGGTTTAGGTTAAGGTTTAGTTTAGGTTATAGGTTTTGGGATTTGAGAATAGGTTTAGGTTATAAGAATAGGTTTAGGTTATAAGTATAGGTTTAGGTTTAGGTTTAGGTTTTATGTTTAGGTTAAGGTTATAGGTTTAGGTTTAGGTTAGGTTATAGGTTAAGGTTTAGGGAATTGAGTTTAGCGGTCCACCAGTGCTCGGCTCACCATCGAACAAATACGCGGCTAAAGGGACCCGCTGCTGGGTCGTGCACCTCAAAATCTCAAACATCTTCTCCAGTCGGGAGCGCCATCTAGCTGTTGCTGTTGGATCGGGCTCTCCCTGGAATCGTGGGGGATCGAGCCGAAGGAACTCTCTCAAAAAAGGGGCTCTCACGCAGTTGCTTTGTCAACTCCGGGGTCTCCACGAGGCACCTGCCCTACCCTTGGAGGGCAGTCGTCACAGCCTGAAGCATCTGTTACAACTGTTCTGCACCAACTGGTATTGTAGGGGCTACGCTGGTCTCGGGCAGGGGCGTAGGATCTGTATGGGTCTAGGGCGCGGGAACAGGAGGCTCCGGCGAGGGAACGGGAATCGCGGGAGGTGGAATAAGAACCTCAAGTGGAGGAATGGGATCCTTGAGTGGTGGAGCGGGAGTCACTCGGGTCACTCAGGTACCTCGAGCGCCTCGTGTGCCTCGTGTGCCTTGCGTACCTCGCGTGCCTCGTCTAGGCGGCATGATCTATAGAAAGAACAAGGTGCCTATCAGCCTTGAGAACCCTCGAAGGCTCAGACATTAGGGAACCAATTCAAAAAGATTATGCACTCGGGACCTCATCGTCCTAAGCTCGAAGTAGATATGTGATGTTGCCCTGAATTCTCCCCAAGTTATACTCTGATATCAACTCCTATCATACCCCAAACTGGGAAACCGGGCTCACAAAATTTTCGATTGTCGAATCCAGCGCCGATAGCCTCTGTAGTGCCCCATTCTCGGCTCTCAGCGCCCATACACTGGATTCCGATCCTGGGACCCTACAAGGAGGATTTCGATCATAAACTGGTTTCATAATCAGCATAACCATAAGCATAACCCATGAACAATAACCAGAACACTATCATAAAATCCACTAAAAAAAAAAAAAAAAACTTTAAAGTACAATGCGCAAAAGGGAAATACAATAATAACAAATATCCAAAAGCTCGACTGCATGCTCTTGCTCCTGCTAAGCTATGGCTGCGACCTGGCATCACCTGCATGCATCAATCATGCATAATCTTATAGAAAGCTTAAAGGGTGATGAAAGTGTATGTGTAAGGTAGCAATGCAAGAATGTAATATCAGAATAATACGGAAACATGATGATAAGTCCATGAATACTACCAGCCGTACCAAGGCTATGCGGTGCAAGACATGAATGTTATCGGTCATACCAAGGCTATGCGATGCAAGACATGAATGTTATCGGCCATACCAAGGCTATGCGATGCAAGATCTACATGGCCAATGTTATATGCGAGATGCACTCAAGCATACCAGTCCTCATTTGAATCCACATATCAATACAACTCATCTCTGGGATATCACCGGGGTCTAGTACACTCCACACTGGCTGCCGCCTCCCTAGCCGCGCAACTAAGTGAGTGAAAGAGACCTCACTACCCGCCTACTAATATACCGGTCCGGCTCGTCGGTAGCGGACCCCATTTAAGAGCTGGTCAGACTCAGCCTAGTTATGCCCCCTCACTCAGGCAGATAAGGCCACACCCCCTCACAACTGACCACGACAAAGTGGGAGACGCGGCCTACTGGTATATGGCCCTCATGTGCTCATGTATCCACTCAGTTTAAACGTTGGAGTCATCATCTGGTACCATCGGGTTTAAGGACTTTTACCCAGGGACATCCTTCGCGCCCCGTGTAAAGAGAAGATTTCTGGTGTCCAAACCTGTCATCCACGTTATGCCTGTGGAGGCTATGACCCTGATGTCGCTAGGACATACAGCAATTACAACACACAATGCAAGATGCATGAGTCACACAGTTCAATCATGCATCAATCCTGCGCATATCGTATGCTCATGTGGGACGACTCCACCCATTAGGGAGTCCCATAAACAACCTACCCTATGGCATATGTCACGCCCAAAATCTGAAAATCGAGCTCACAAAATTCTCGATTGCCGAATGGTGCCAACAGACTCCGTAATACCCCATTCTTGGCTCCCAGCGCCCATACGCCAGATTTCGATCATGGGATCCTACAAGGAGGATTTTTCGATGTACATTTAACTCATAAGAAGCATAACCACAAGCATACCCAAATCACAAAGGCAACATCATCATCACATATGCACTAATATAAATAGTTAAATACAGTGTCGAAAGGGAAATATACATATATCGAAAATCAAGCTCCAGAAGATTGTTACATGCTCCAAGCTCAATACTGATACAACCTAACGCCACCTGCACACATCTATCGTGCATAAGTTTATAGAAAGCTTAGAGGGTGGTGTAAGTGTGTGCGATGCACCTGTCAAGCATATAGATATCAAAATAAGTGAAAATACTAGCAAGTTAATAAATCATTCAATATCAAAATATGTAATGCGGATCGGCTATGCAAATGCGGGGTCGTGGCAAACCAAATGTCATGTGCTGGGGATGCAATGAAATATGCAAATCCTGCTAAGTCTGTCTAGGCCATATAAATGTAGAAGCACAGTAACCCAAAATGCCATATGTCGCGGATGTAATGCACTATGTGGTGCGAATAGAATGACCAAGCTGGAGTGTGAAGTCGAGATGATAACACGTAGTATCGTAGGCTATGGGGTCCATCACAAGGGACTTCTATCCAAACCAGTCTCATACATAAATTTGGATAGTCATACTCAATGTGGTAGACTCTTAATCTCAGGTTAGTCGCACGCCCTAACCGAAATCCTTGCCATTGCGAAGGTACACATATCAACTAATTGCGAACCATCAGCCCAAGTGGATAGTGAATGAATGAATAAATAAATAAAATGCTGAGTATGCAACTCCTGCTTATAAGTCCACATATCAGTACTGTACATCTCTGGGATCATCACCGGGGTTTAATATACTCTACATGCAATCGCCGCCTACTGGACGTACGACCATGCAAATGGAAGAGACCTCACTATCCGCCTGACCAGTAGTCAGCCAATATCTACTCAACACGTCGATAGCGGACCCAATTACGAGCTGGTCAAACTCAGCCTAGCTATGCCCACTACCCTCGGGCAGGTAAGGCCACAACCCCTTCCCAATCGACCACGGCACAGTGGGAGACGCGGCCTACTGGTATTCAGCACTCGGGCGCTCATATATCCCCTCGGCATAGACGTTGGGGCATTTTCTGGCCACGGAGGTTTAGGGATTTTCACCCAGAGACATCTATGGCGCCCCGATGCTAGTAACAGATTTTTAGTGTCCCATCTGGCCATCTACGACATGTCTGTGGTGGCTACGACCCTGATGTAGCTAGGGCGTACAGTAATCATAACACACAATGCAAGATACATGAGTCATAACATCCAGTCATACATCAAACCTGTGTGTACCACGCACTCATGTGGGGCAACTCCGTCTCTCAAGGAGTCCCATAAATAACCTGTCTTATGGCATATGCAATGATCAATCACACCTCATAACAAACATACAGATGATGCGCACGGGCATGGATTGTGAAGCTATACTAAGCATGTTATAAGATGATGATGTACTCTCCTCATATCAAGGATGGGCCTAGACAACCTACTCATAACAAGAATGGGCCTCACAATGGGCCCAAGGGAAGGTCACAATGTGGCATCTAACCATCATTGCCCATCAATGTGGACATTTAACCAACATCGCTCCCAAGGAGTGGTCCACATAAACATCATTACATACATTATAGTGAAATCACACATTACATCGGTCCGCACATTCATCGCATTAGGCCTCACTCAAGGGCCACATATACACCACATCGGGCCTCGCCATACGGGCCACAAATACATCACAATGGGCCTTATCAAATGGGCCACAAATACATCACAACGGACCACATGCCTGGGCCTAATACGCATCACAATGGGCTGCATCACATGGGCCGCATCATATGGGCCTATATATACATCACATCGGGCCACATATCTAGGCCTAATACACATCACAATGGGCCAGAAATACATCACAATGGGCCTTACCAAATGGGCCGAAAATACATCACAATGGGCCTCATCATATGGGCCAAAAATACATCAAATGGGCCGTAACAATGGGCCTCATGAGGCAACCCATGGTTCAACCAAGATAAGTGGGCATCCGTGCACGACATACACATTAAGGCGAGCCCTGCACAAGTAGTAGGTGGGCCTGCACGATCCATATAAGCCCCACCAGATGGACAACTAGGATATATAATGCATATATCATAGTGGGCTCCATCACTGATGGCTAGCAAGGATAAAACACATACATCGTATGCCCCATGGCCTGGTGTAGATATACAACACATACCTTAAGATGGGCCTCACATGCACCATCCAGATGGACGGTGCGTAGATAAAATACATACATTAAAGGGGACCCACACCACAGGATGAAACACATACATCTGAAGTGGGTCCCACCTTCCTATGGTATGGACGATGTAGATAAAGCTCATATATCACGGTGGGTTCCACCGTCCACAGATGGACGGTGGATAAAAATACATATATCAGGGTGGGATTCCCACCATCTAGATGATGGATGGCGTGGATGTAATACATACATTAAGGTGGATCATACTAGCCATATCTCAAAAGGGTGGGGTCCACGTGCGTGGCCCACCAGCTGGAGGGCATCGTCTAGATGGACGGCTTGGATATAACACATGCCCCATGTGGGCCACACCGAGGGACGGTTTGGATATAACACGTACCTCATGTTCAGACCCAATGAACTTGCTAGCGTTAACACAGCAGCCATATAGCTGTTGTACGGTACTCCAGCCAATCCACTTCACAGAGGTGGGGCCCACCATAATGTTTATTCTCCATCCAATCCGATCATAAGGTCACAAAGACCTGAATTAAGGGGAAAAGCAAATTTCATATAGATCCAAAACTTCTGTGACCAAAAAAGGTTTCAATGGTAGACATAAAACCTCCTGCTCCTTTTGGTGTGGACCACCTGAGTTCCATGAATGGTTGATTTTTAGGGACACCCCATTATTAAAGGGGACCCATCAAATGCAGGGTGTAGATGTTCAACATACATCATGGTGGGGCCTGTGGTGGGGCCCACTATCCCACTCTTCAAACAAGCAACAAGGACGCTGCTTGCTGTAGCGTCTAGAGGACGCTGGCAGCAACAGCGTCTCTGCAATTTTTTTTATTTTCTCATAGTTTTTCATGGGTGGGGCCCACATCAGAAGGATCCACTCCGTCGGTTGGGTCCCCGGGCTTATGACTGGCCTAACAAGCCTAATATTAGATATATTTCGGTGTGTAGAACATCACAGCGGGCCCTAATAGTCTATATCATAAAAACCACTGTTTTCTACAATGTGGCCAGCCGGAGATTCGGTTTGGCTTCAATTTTTGGCTCAACGCCTAAAATGTGTGGGGAAAATAGGTGGACGGTGTGGATCAAACACATATGTCACGGTGGGTCCCACCACCCTAACTGGACAGTGTGGACACCACACGTGCAGGGTCCCACCGTCCCAGGACGGTGAGACAAAACAAATACGTTACGGTGGTTTCCACTGTCCAGCAGGGTGGGATGCAACACATACGTCCGTGGGCCCCACGTCCACAGATGGACGGTGAGGGTAAAACCCATTCATCACAGTGGTGCCACGTGGTTGGGCCACCAAGGTTTGGATCACGCTGTTATTTGTGTTTTCTTTTCATCTAGGGCTGTTGGACCGTCCAGCCATCCACTGGACGCCAGCAAGGTGGGATCCACGGGTAGATGGTCTGGATCAAACATTAGGTGGACCATGGGCCATCACAAAAGAGAGAGAGAAAAGAGAGAGAAGTGATGGAAGGGAGGGACCCCGCCACTATGGGCCCTCCCTATACAATGCATACATCAAGATGGGTCCCACCACAAGTGGGCCCTCAAACTATTAAAACTAAATGCTATAAACACCCACCTTTGATCATGGACTTCTCCTTCCACCGATGTTGTCTACAGCTCCAAGGGATGCATTTCAAAGGTTGGATGATCTTTGGAGGGTGGGATTGGATGGTAGGAAGGGGGGCCACACTAGCTCTCCCATGGAGCTTTGGGATGTTGGGGGTTTCTTGGGAGATGAGAGAGAGATGAGAGTCTGTGAAGAGAAGAGAGAGAGAGAGAGAGAGAGATTGGGTGAGTATTGGTTACTTGATAGGTAAGGGTTGTAAGAGAGAGTTGTGACTTTGGGGATGGTGTTTGTACTTGACATTTGATGTGTGATATGTACTTGATTAATGGGATATGTCTCTTGGTTTAGCAAATGCATGGTGTTTTCTCGAACTAAACGCGGGGCCCACATCTCCTAGCCCGGGTACCGCATCGGCACGTGAGACGCGGCGTCTAAACCGCAGCGACGGCGTGATCACTAGGGTACAAGTCTCGGGTCGAGCCGACTCTGGAATACAGGATCCGACTCAGGGTCACGCGTAACTGCGGATTACAGGTTACGGGTTGCTGAAATTCGACCGAGAGGACCGCGGAATCCTATGGAATGGTACGGTATAGGATACGGGTCTCACAACATATGTAATGATCAATCACATCTCATATCAGTCATGCAGATGATGCGTATGGGCATGTATCATGATGTTATGTTGTCACATACTCATAATTGGCATCGATAATCAGCCTACATACAAGGTGAGGTCCATAGATGGATAGATGATCTAAACCATACTATCATAAGGCCCACTAGATGCCTTAGGGGGCCCGAACAAGTCCTAGATGGACTCCAAGATTAAAATAATCCTACTGGCCAATATCATTTGGGGGTCCCCAACATATAGATGGGCATCATCCATCAGATGGGAATAGAGGGGTTCACTTCCATGATCAAATCAGGGGCCCAATATTTAGGGTCACCCACTTAGAGAATGATGAGAGGGCTAACAAGGCCTAAGGAAGGTCACAATGTGGACATTTAACCATCATTGCCCATCATGTGGACATTTAACCAACATGCTCCCTAAAAGTGGCCCACATAGAGCCTAACATATAGTGGGCCATGGCCTTAGACAAGGGGCCTCACATACAACATAATGGGCCTCACCATATGAGCCTCATATACATTATATTGGGCCTCATCAATGGGCCATAATACATCACATTGGGCCATCAATCATGGGCACACAAACACATCACATGGGCCTCATCATTGGGCACAAATACATCATATTGGGCCATCAATACATCATATTGGGCCCACACAAGGGCCTCATACACATCCCATTGGGCCTTACTCATGGGTCTCATGTACATACGTAATGGGCCTCACCAAGGGCCACACAATACATCATATTGGGCCACACACAAGGGCCATGGGTTAGGCACAAGGGATGGGTAGTGAGTACATCACATACACCATAGTGGACTTAATAGAGAAGCCCCATATAGTCAGAAAATGAATGACAGACAAAAAGGTCATATAACACATCAAGGTGGGCCTCACAGATCAGCCCTATGATCCAAAAAATTAGGTAGACAGATTGCCTACAATGCATACCTCGAGGTGGGCCTCTTGCACCACCAAAATGGGCCCAATGGGGCAGCCTATAATCCAGGAAAAATGGATGGGCAGCCTGAATCATACATCACGGCGGGCCGCAAAAATGGACAACATAGATATACAATACATGCATCACGGCGGGCCGCACAAATGGACAGCATGGGTATATAATACATGCATCACGGTGGACCGCAAAAATAGACAGCGTAGGTATACAATACATGCATCACGGCTGGGCTGCACAAATGGACAGCATGGGTGAACGCATAATCATGGAGTGCCTCACACCTCCAAATGGACGGTGTGGAGAAACACATACTTCGCAGTGGGGTCCATCGCCCAGGACAGACGGACGGAGTGGATGTAGAATAGATACATCAAGGTGGGTCCCATCCCACACGTGCAACACGTATGGTGTGGGCCCCACACATGCTAAAATGAATGGACGGTGTGTACAAGAAACATACATCACAATAGGGTCCACCGTTCTCAAACGGATGGATGGCTAGGATGTAAGGTACGTACATCAAGGAGGGTCCCATCCCACACGTGCAAAATGGGTGGATGATTTACATATAACATATACCTCATGATGAGGTCCACGGAACTTGCTGACGCGCTGGGACCCACCGTCTGGATGGACGTGCGGGTATATCACATACATAACGGTGGGTCCACACATGTGGGACCCACCAGCTTGTAAGATCAAGCTGATATTTGTATTTTCACCTTCATCTGGGCTTGTCCAGACGGACAGGCAGCAAGCTCGTCCGCTGGACAGTCCAGCAAGGTGGGCCCCACAGGCAGACGGCATGGATATAACATATCATGGTGGTTCATACAACACATTAGTGGGGCACCACTCACAGCATCATCATCACCCTACAAAAGGAAAAAGAGAGAGAGAGAGAGAGAGAGAGAGAGAGAGAGAGAGAAACAGCGGAGATGGGAGGAGCTCCGCCACTATGAGCTCCTCCATGTACATGCATACATCATATGGATATCCCAAAATAGGTGGGCCTCAAATCAGAAAATCAAGTGGAAAACCATATCTCCACCACAAAGATTAAGGCCTATATGGCCATTACAAGATGGATAGCTTAGAAACTTCATGGTGGGATCCATGGAGAATGGTCCCACCATGGGTAGATACATGCATGATACATGGAGAATGGTCCCACCATGGGTAAATACATGGGATCCATGGAGAATGGTCCCACCATGGGTAGATACATGCATGATGTGATGGGCTTTAGGCCACATCTAAGGACCAAGATGGGATATCCACCATTGATTGGTAGGTCCCACTTGCCCTATGCTAAAGAGGATGAACATCCATGCAAAGATATAAAAGAAACAAGTGTTAGGGAGCACCCACCTAAGCTCTTGATCTTCTTCTTTCACCAATGGGTCCTAGAGCTCCAAGGAAGTGAGATTGAAGGGTTGAGATTGATTTTTGAGGGTTAGATTGGAGGAAATGAGCTTGGGATGTGGCTAGATTTTTGGAGCTCTCATGGAGGGCTGGAGGTTGCTAGCATTGGAGAAATGAGAAGGAAAGGAGAGGGAGAGAGAGAGAGAGAGAGAGAGAGAGAGTACCTCAGGTAGGCTCTCTCTCATGCGTAGGTATGATGGGTTTGGGGAAGAGAGGTGGGACTATGGAGTAGGGTAGTAGGGTGGCTAGGTGGCTAGGTGATATCATCCTCATATGACCTAGGAAAATGTGTCATGGGTTAGGTGGGTCTTGCAATGTGCGATCCACGGCCATGATCATGCGCGGCCTATATCTCATGATCTAGATGTCAGATCGGTGCACGAGATATGACATTGGAACCGCAGCGAATGGCGCAGTCGTAATGGCACAGGTCTCGGGCTGAGTCGACTCTGGTTTACAAGATGGGACTCAGGTCGCACGTAAATAAAATCAAAAGGACGCTGGTCGCCAGAATTCGACCGGGAGGACCGTGAGATCCTAAGGAACAAAATGGACACTAGGACATGGGCCTGACACATTATGCCCAAGCTGTCAGCCTACGCTGGGTGATGAACCTCCCGTAGTGACCTTTGAGCTTTCTTAAATTGGCTGGTTGTAATCAGAATAATAATAGTTGGGCTAATCATGCATTCATAGCATACGTGAGATGACTGATGGCTTATTCTGGATGTTGTTGCACGTGCCCTTAGCATGGTATCAGATCGCTAGCTCCCAAACCATTACTATCGACCCACGTACGTGATATACGATGGCTTGGTCACTATACTTGCACATGATGTACACACGTGATGTGCTTCGCTGGTGACCGGTCATATGCATGGGTGACGATCCCAAGTCCAACTGGATGAGCATCCCCAGGTTGATGTGCATTCACGCATTCATGCATTTAAATAAGATTGCATCATTTATTGTTTTGGATGCCTTATTTCTTTAAACTATACTTGGCTAATGTGGCGGTGTGTAATCTTAAGGGAATTCACTCTAAGTTGGCTCACTCATCATCGAATATATAACTGTAAAGGTAGTGCAGGTGGCTTAAATGATATTCATGTTCAAATTGATGAGGAGCAGGGTACAATTGCTAAGGATGCATGGCTTTGTCTGCCAAGAGAAGTTGTGTGATCTTACGACTCAAGTTTATATGCATTATATTATTTCTCATGTGTTAAATTGTGTATTTCTTATATTTATTAAATAGATATATTGGTTTGTATAAGTCATTTGGGCAGCCGCTCATATATTTTGAATGTAAATGCAGAATTTTCTTTATGTTTGATTTGTCCATCTTCCACTAAACTGCTAACTTTGAAAGAAAAAGAAAAGAAAAAATACCTGAATTTGACTATCTTTAAAGGTTAACACTCGGTTTTTTGAGAGAACAAGTCATATACTCGGGTTTTAAAAACCCAGGGCGCTACACTCACCCTCTGACAATGGCCTGATTATCTAAATCTGACCGTCGAAAGTAATCCCCATCCACAGACAAGTTCTGGTCCGACCGAAACCAAGTTCGGTCCGACTAAAATTGCAAAAAATAGTACAACAACCAATGATGAAATTTATGGCTAATTCTGTTCAACCGAAGGATAATTCAGGCTGACCAAAACCAAGTTCGGTCCAACTGAAGGAAGGATTCAGTGCGACCGAAAGTGCACGAAAAGCTCCAGCGCTGAAAGGAGTTAATTTGGTCCGACCGAAGGAAAATTCAGTCCGACCGAAACTTAAATTCAGTCTTACTGAACCCAAGCTCGGTGTGACCAAAATCGGACAAACGGTTGAGACAAAATACGATCACAATACTAACTCGACTTCGATCTGACCGAAGCGTAACTCTGCTGTGTAAATCCAAGGTTGGTTTGTGAAATCTCCAAGGCAGTGAGAAAGTTGGAGTTCCAAAACTATAAATAGGAGTACTTAGGACGTTCCAAATCATCTTCTAGGTTTCAAGGAGCAGAGCCAAAGGGTGGAGCAACCTCCAAGAGTTTTTCTTCTTCTTCCCTAGTTTATTTTTCATGTTTTGTTTAAGAGATTTAGTTTTAATCATGTCAATGGTTAACTAAATCTCTTAACTAGAGCTAAGATGTGAAGCTTGTAGCGTGTTAGAATGTTTATCTTGTTTTGATTCTTGTTTATGTTGAATTTCATTGATTTCTAGTTTGAATTAAGGAATATTTTCAAATTTCTATGGTTTATTGTGACTCAAATTACAATAGATATTGTGATGGCTTTGAATATCTTCTTATCCGTTTTGATATTATTGAGATTAGTAAAATTCGTGATTCACCTTCGTCTCCTGGGCATGGTGGATGGTTGAATTCCCCTCCAAATATCACAATAATGCTTCATATGTAAAATATTTCAATGAGAAGTTCAGATTATGCTTCAATTATTTTATCTTCCAACTGGATAGGATGGGACTCCAATTCCAGTTGTGTCTATTGAATCAAGTAAGGTAGCATCTCGATAGCTACAACTGGATCCTTGGCTCTCTAGTTCCCCTTTTTTGTTATTGATAATTCATTCACACTTGCTGTCTTTTATTCCAGAATTCAATTTTAGATCCTATTCTAGTTCTACTTCTAGTCAATTTCAGAATACGTACAAGTTTAGTCGTTGTGGATTCGACCTCGGTCTCACCAAGTTATTATTACATTGCAACCCTACACATAAGGTTCTGAACAAGTTTTTGGCACCGTTGCTGGGGACTACGACTACGCTTTTCTGAGATTAATTAGTATTAGAATTAGTTTAGGATTAAGGATTAATTTTTGTTGTGTTTTTAGGTTAGGATTTTTCTGAATTTTTAGGAACTAACATTGTTTTCTGTCTTGTAGGATCTTAACCTAGCAACTCTTTTTTGGTAACTTCGTTCCAACTCTCTTTCTTTTTTTAGATTTCTTATTTTCTGTAGTTTTCTTTTTATTAGGTTTTAGTTGTTTAGTTATTTGAGGATCGCGAGTGTTTCATGCCTAAATGGATTCGTGACAACACTTGACATCTCTGGAGTGAAGGAAGATTAGTTTAAGGGTTTCTTATCCATCAATGGATTAGATGCCACTTGAGATCCTCTTAATTAATAGAAGTGATGGATGCAAATCAACCTCAACACTCAGTTGAGGAAGTCTGGGATGAGAATGAGGTGCATCATGCACCCCCACCTCGTACTCTATGAGATTATTTACAACCGACGAGGATGAGTACACCTTCCTGTATGATATTCTCATTGCATGCAGGAACCATGGATGTTAAACCGAGAGTAATTCAATTCCTTCCTAAGTTTCATGGACTAGAATCTGAAAGTCCATACTTGTATATGAAAGAATTCGATGAGATAATATCCATGCTACACTTTCCAAACGTATCCAAGGACACAATAAGACTGAAATTGTTCCCTTTCTCTTTGAAAGAAAAGGCTAAGTCGTGGTTACATTTCTTAAGACTACGATCCATTGGCACATGGGCAGAGATGACAAGGGAGTTCCTTAAAAATTTCTTCCTGTATCATAAAACGAATACCTTAAGAAAAGTCATCATGAATTTTGCGCAAAAAGAGGGTGAGACCTTCTACCAATGTTGGGAGAGTTATAAGGATCTCATAAATTCATGTGCACAACATGGCTATGAAACATGATAGATAACAAGCTTTTTATATGATGTATTGACCTCACTCATGCGCCAATTTGTGAAGATGATGTGTAATGGGAAATTTATGAACAAAGAAGTCAATGATGCGTGAGATTATTTTAATAAACTTGCTGAAAATGTGCAATCATGGGATACCTCTCCAAGACCCACTACTTCTAAGCCTGCTCAACCAAAGGAGAAAGGGGGAATCTATGTTTTCAAGGAAAAAGATGACATAAATGCAAAAGTGGCCAATCTCATAAGGAAAGTCGAGGCCATGGAACTTAAGAAGGGAGAACCTATCAAACTCGATAATGATGCAGAGGTTGTTTGTGGTATTTATGCTTGCAACATACATACAACTTAAAATTGTCCTACTATTCTTGCTTTTCAAGAGATATTGAATGAGCAATCAAATGCCGTGAAAAACAACCAAAGACCTTTCAGTGGACCCACCTCGAATACATACAACCCCAGCTGGAAGAAACATCCAAATTTCAATTAGAGGAATGGACAAACAACTAACCCACAAGAGGCCCTTACACAACTCTTAAATCAAAAGAGGCCTCAGGAGGATTCGGTTCAAAAATTCATGCAAAACCAAGAGTTATTCAATCAGCGTACAATGCAAGCATTCCAGGATCTCAAAACAATAATGGGAATGCTTACATCATCAATTCAAAGGATGGAGTCACACTTAGCGATTGGGGAGAAAGAGACCTTTGTTCACAACCCCAAGTGCAGGGTTGCGATGTAGTAATAATTTCGGTGAGACCGAGGTCGAATCCACAGGGACTAATCTTGTATGTTTCTTAAAGTAATTAGAACTAGAGTTAGAAGAAGATATAAATTAGAAATTTGGAATAAAGGGAGTAATTGTGAATATTGTAGATTGAAACTTGTGAATTTAAAGGTGGGAACTAGGGTGCCAAGGATTCACTTGTAGTTATCAAGATGTTACCTTACTTGATTCAAGAAACACAACTGGAATCAGAGTCCAATCTTATCCTGTTGGAAGAAGAGGTGATCAAATCTTTAAACTTTCATTGAATCAGTCTCAAGAAATGAGAGTTGTGAAGATTTGGAAGGGATTCGTCACCCAACCATGCCCGGGAGATTATTGTAAACAACAGGATTTACAAATCCCACAATCTCAAATAAGAAAAGAAGATATTCAAAGCTATCACAGTGTCTATTGTAATTTGAGTCACAACGAACCATAGAAAACTGAAAATATTCCTTAAAATCAACTCGAAATCAATGAAATTCAATATAAACATGAATCAAAGCAAAATAAACATCCCAATCACGCTACAAGCTTCACCTCTTAGCCCTAACGAAGAGGTTTAGTTAACCATAAACATGATTAAACAAAAATCTCTTAAGGAAAGCATTAATAAAAAAAAAACACTAAGGAAGAAGAAGAAAACTCTTGGTGGTGGCTCTCCACCCTTTTGCTCCACTCCTTAAACCCTAGAAGATGCTTTGGATCATCATAGGAACTCCTATTTATAGTTGGGGAGCTCCAACTTTCGCACCAAGTTGGAAAAGTCTGGAAACCGCATCAAATTTGCGCAGTCCGCGTAAAATCTGTGTAATCTCCAACTAGTCGAACCAGAGCTGGGCTAGTTAAAGGACAAGTTCGACTAGTCAAGCATAATCTTCGACTAGTCGAATTTTGCGTGAATTTAAAAGATGATGTTACTGGAGTTCGCGCTGAATTTTATCGAGCTAGTCGAATTTCACTTGAATTTTTAGGATTCCTTTTTTTCACTTCAAGTCTTCAATTCTCTTCATTCCTCACTTAGTATCCTAGGATCTTTGCATGTGAATTCTTCAATCTTGGTCTCGTAAGATCCATCCCTCGCCTTGGTGGTTCTCGAGCATCAAATCATATTTTTAACATTCTTTTCAATCCAAACTCTTGGATTCACCTTGCAACACAAACATGTATAAAGTCTACCATTAAGCATTATCATGTTCATAAAACCAAGATATAAATATGGGAGAATATGCAATATTTGACACTCAACACAATCCACAACCAGTATTTTCAGTCCCGAGCAAAACATGCGTGAAGTGAACCTCAATTCTCAATGTTCAAACCTTTTTCAGAAAACAATCTTTTGTACAATTGAGTATGAATAAGTAGAATTAAGATGAGAAATTGGGACTTTGAAAAACCTAGAGCCAAATCATAAAAGCAATCAATCAAATCAATTCTTTATCAATTTCTTCAGAGCATAAGTTCCTATAGCATGTTTTTCAATGTGCTCATTGAAAATTAAATTACTTCCCATGAGAATACTATCATTTCATAATGATAGCCATGTTCATCATATCAAGAGTAGTTAAAAACTCAAATGTTGATTCCGAACTTATCTCCTTCTCCTTCTTTTTCTAGTTTTTGATTTTATATCGATGGTCCTTTTTTTTTTATTCATTCTTTATAGATTCTTGTCAGAATTTTTCATTCTTTTTCAAACTTTTTTCAGTCTTTTCCTCATACATGACCTTTTTGTCGATCTCACTATTTTTTAACTGGTTCTTTTCATCTTTTAAGGTGGATAAAATTCTCCAGACTGAATTCTTAACATCGATAAATGATTTACATACTAACCATTAGAAATTCTAGCATAATCATAGAGAGCAAATTGAATGTGTCTTGTGATTTAGATCAGTCATGATATTCAAAACTTCCTCCTAATCAATTGAGTGCGAGAACTTATGTGATAGTATACTTAGTTTATCAAACTCCAACAATTCAAAGTTCAATCTCAATCTTATCATACTCAAAACATTCTTAAGTGCACAAACTATCGTCTTCCAAATAGGTTTTGAATTTGAAAAATTGAAAATTACCAAAATTTTTGCTCAAAGACTAAGAAAATACTGATTAGTTTACCTAATCCACACCTCCAACCTAAAATCTACATTGTCCTCAATGTAAAAGATATAAGCATGCAATATAAATGAGACAACAAAAATAATGGATAAGTGATGGAAAGGTAGTACCTGAAGAAGGCGAATTGTAACTCTTACAAAGTTCTCAATGTCAAGATGGGTCAGCACAACGACTAAATATTGAAAGAAAACTATCATAATCCTAAATCGTATGAAAGCAATAAACCTAACTATACCTCCATCAGACTGGGAGGTTAATCTTGATATACAGGATCAGTCAGAGGTATGGACATGTCCTCTGAATCAAATTTCTCAACAAATGGCTTGAGACGATGTCCATTTACTTTGAAAACATTGTCATTCGTTGGATTCTTTATCTCAACGACCCCATGTGGATAGACATTAGTAATAGTAAAAGGGTCGGTCCAACGAGATCCGAGTTTACCTGAAAAAAGGTGTAACCGAGAATTGTATAGGAGGACTTTTTGACCGATTAAGAATGATTTTCGAAGGATGTTCCTGTCATGGAACACCTTCATTTTGTCCTTGTAAATTCTCGAGTTCTCGTAAGCGTCATTCCGGATTTTATCAAGTTCATTTAACTGAAGTTCGTGCAACGAGCCAACGTTGTCCAAGTTAAAATTTAGATTTTTGATAGCCTAGTAAGCTTTATGTTCCAACTTTATAAGCAAGTGGCAAGCCTTCCCATAGGCGACTCTAAAGGGAGAAATTCCAATGGGGGTCTTAAATGATGTACGGTATGCCCATAAGGCATCAGTTAAATAGATTGACCGATCCTTGCAGTCAGGGTTAACCGTATTTTTCAGTATTTATTTAATTTCTTTATTGGAAATCTCAGCTTGCCCGCTTGTCTGCGGGTGGTATGGAGTGCTCACTTTATGAGAGATGTCGTATTTCTTCATTAAATTCTCAAATGGCCTATTATAGAAGTGTGAACCTTCATCACTAATGATGGCTCGGGGCATTCCAAACTGGGAAAGGATGTTTTCTTTTAGGAATCGAATGACTATACAATGGTCATTATTCCGGCATGGAATCGCTTTAACCCATTTAGTGACATAGTCTACTGCTAGCAGAATGTATAAATTTCCAAAGGATTGAGGCAATGATCCCTTGAAATCGATGACCTAGCAATCAAATGCTTCAATCATCAAAATAGAATTCTTTGATGAGAAAACGCTCACAAGCCTTGTAGAACTCATGAGTGTCCTTGAACATAGTGGCCCAATAAAAGCCATACTACAAAATTTTGGCCATGGTCTTTTTAGCGGAAAAGTGACCACCACAGGCCTGGGAGTGACAAAAAGAGATGACACTTTGGTGTTCATTTTCTGGTACACGTCTATTTAAAATTTGGTCTGTGTAGTATTTTAACAAATTTGGATCGTCCTAGAAGATTTTATGTACCTCAGTGAAGAGTTTTCATTTATCTTGCGCAGTCCAATGTGTCGGTGTGCAACTTGTAACAAGATAATTTGCAATATCAGCAAACTAAGGTACTTAGGAGAGTTTGAATAATTGTTCGTCAGGGAACATGTCATTTATGGGAGTCGTCTCAAGGGGATCGGGGAGATCGAGTCTCGAGAGATTGTCAGCCACTATGTACTTTACTCCATTTTTGTCTTTTATTTCTAAATCAAATTCCTGGAGTAGGAGGATCCATCTTATCAAGCGGGGCTTATCATCATTCTTAGAAAAAAGATATTTCAGTGCTGGATGATCAGTATAGATGATGATCTTGGATCCGATCAAATAGGACCTAAATTTGTCTAAAGCAAACACTACGGCTAAGAGTTCCTTTTCCATAGTAGAGTAGTTCATTTGGACAAAGTTTAGAGTTCTACTTGCATAATGAATAATGTAGGGCTTCTTCTCTTTTCTCTGGCCCAACACTGCCCCAATATCATAGTCGGATGCGTCGCACATGATCTCAGAAGGAATGCTCCAATCGGGTGGCTGCATGATAGGTGCATAGTTAACCTTCCCTTAAGCTTAGTAAAAGCTTCATGACATTGTTCAGTCCACTCGTATGGTACATTCTTTTGAAGTATATTACATAAAGGACGAGAGAGGTGATTAAAGTCCTTTATGAATCTTCTGTAGAATCCGGCGTGTCCTAGGAAGGATCGCACATCACATATGCTTTTGGGAGGTGGTAGGTTAGAGATAAGATCGATTTTGGCCTTGTCCACCTCAATTCCCTTGGATGAAATTATATGTCCAAGAACAATTTCCTTAGGAAACATGAAATGACATTTCTCCCAATTCAAAACCAAATTCTTCTCGTCACATCGCTTTAACACACATTTAAGATTTTTCAAGCACTCGTTAAAGAATGGACTAAAAATAGAGAAGTCATCCATGAAGACCTCTAAATATTTCTCTATCATGTAGAAAAAAATACTCAACATGCATCGCTGAAATATGACAGGGACATTACATAGTCCAAATGGCATTTTTTATAAGCAAATGTGCCATATGGACATGTGAACATTGTCTTCTCTTGATCTTCGAGGGTTATCTCTATCTGATTGTAGCCCGAATACCCATCAAGGAAGTAGTAAAAAGAATGACCAGCTAACCTTTTCAAGATTTGGTCAATGAAGGGCAAGGGGAAGTGGTCCTTCCTCGTGACGGTATTCAATTTTCTGTAGTCAATACACATTCTCCAACCAGTAGTAACTCTAGTTGGCACGAGTTCATTGTTGGCATTGGCTACTATGGTGATTTTGGATTTCTTAGGAACCACCTGAGTTGGACTCACCCATTGACTATCGGATATAGGGTATATAATACTCACATCCAACAATTTAAGTACCTCTCCTTTAACCACTTCTTTCATATTTGGATTGATCAACGTTGTGGTTGTCGGGAGGTTTTCACATTATCCTCAAGATGAATGCGGTGAGTACAAATGAAAGGATCGATTCCCTTGAGATCCGTAATCGACCATTCAATGACTCCTTTATGTTCAACGAGAGTAGCGATAAGCATGCTCTCCTGCTCTTGCTCAAGGTGGGAAGAAATCACCACCGAGTATGTCTCATCTTGACCTAAGTAGACATATTTAAGATCAACAGGCAAATGTTTTAGGTCAAGCTTCGGTGCTTTGAGGCTAGACAGTAGAGGCACTACGTCGGTTTGGGGCAATTTCTCAAATTGTGGCCTCCACCAGTTAACTTCAAGTATCGGTGCAGTATCGAGCATGACATCCGTCTCCCTAATCGTGTCATCATCCAAATTGGGGGAGTGTGTCAAGCATGTCTCCAGAGGGTCAGAGGATAAGGTCATCAGAGCTTTATCTTCCATGAAAGAATTTATCATATTAATGTCGTGGGCCTCGTCATCATCCTCTGCCTGTCTGCTCATGTTGAAGAAGATATTGAGCTCCAACGTCATATTTTCAAAAGACAAATTCATGACCCCGTTCCTGTAATTGATGATAGTGTTGGATGTAGGAAGGAACGGGCGGCCAAGTATGACAGGAATTTGAGTGCTTATATCTGCGATGGGCTAAGTATCCAGGACGATAAAATCTACTAGATAGTAGAATTTATAAACTTGGACCAATACATCCTCAATCATCCCTCTTGTAACACAAACTAAGCGATCAGTAAGTTGTAATGTGTTCCGTGTGAGTTTTAATTAATCTAAACTCAGTTGTTCGTAAACCGAGTACGGGATCAGATTTACGCTCGCCCCCAAGTAAGAAGTGCATTCTCGATTTGGTGATTCCTAATTATACAAGTGATAGTTGAGCTACTAGGATCTTTATATTTTATGGCAATTTTGCTTGAGGATGACACTCACTTTTTCTGTCAGGAAAATTTTCTTTTTGATATTTACCGCCTCTTGGTTGTGCATAAGTCTTTCAAAATTTTGGCATATGAAGGAATTTGTTTCACAGCATCCAGAAGAGGGATGTTGACCTTTAATTATTTCAACACCTCTAGAATATCCTGAGAGTTGGCTAGAGGTTTTGGTGCAATCAATCGTTGGGGGAATGGAGCAATTGGCTTGCTTTGAGGTTCTGGTTTTAACCCATGTGGAACAATGCTAGGTCTATCATTAATGTTTTCTTCTGGGTCCTTAGACTTTTCAACCCTTACCGGAATAGTTTTGTCAATTGTTTTTCAACCCCTAAGAGTGGTGATAGACTTAGCTTGCTCCATTTGATTTGAAGAGTTTGGATTACTAATTTCGTGTTGCGGTTTAGGATTGGGGAGAGTTTGAGCTGGAAGGATCCCTTTCTCCATAATTGCAACGCGTGATTGTATCTTTTGTATAACCATTGTAAGTTCTTGTAAGTCTTGGAGAGTACTTTGCTAGATGAGCTCTTGAGTTTGTGTGGGAGTTTGAACCGATTCCTCTTGAGGTTTCCCTTGATTCAAGAATTGGTTAGGGATTCCTTGAGGAGTAGCAATTTGTCCATTCCTCCAACTAAGTTTTGGATGATTTCTCCAACTCAAATTGTATATGTTTGAAGTGGGTCCTTTAAAAGGCCTTTGGTAATTGTTCACGGCATTCGATTACTCATTTAATATTTCTTAAAAAGCAGGTATTGTTGGACAATTTTCAGTTGTATGAACGTTGCAAGCGCAAATACCGCAAACAACTTCCTTAGCCTTATCCTTCTTGAGTTTCATGGCCTCAATTTTTCTTGTGAGATTAACCACTTTAACATTGATATCATCTTCCTCTTTCAATATATATATTCCGCTCATCTCCTTTGATTGAGTAGGCTTAGAAGAGGTGATAGGTCTTGATGAGATGTCCTATGATTGTGCATTTTCAGAAAGTTTGTCAAAGTAATCCCACACATCATCAACATCTTTGTTCATGAATTCCCCATTGCACATTATCTTGACCAATTGGCTCGTGGAAGATGTCAGTCCATCGTAGAAAAAGTTTTTTATGCACCGCGTTTCAAAGCCATGTTGTGGGCATGAACTGACAAGATCCTTGAACCGCTCCCAACATTGGAAGAATGTCTCATCTTCCTTTTGGGTGAAGTTTATGATTGACTTTCTGATGGTGTTCGTCTTATAGTATTTGAAGAATTTCTTTATGAACTCCCTTGTCATGTTGTTCCATCTGCCAATGGATCGTGGACGTAGTGAATGCAACCACATCTTAGCCTTTTCTTTTAAGGAGAAGGGAAAGAGTTTCAGCCTAATCGTGTCCTTAGACACATTAGGAAAGTATAAAATGGTTATTATCTCATCAAACTCTTTCATGTGTAGATATGAACTTTCAGATTCAAGTCCATGGAACTTTGGAAGGAGTTGGATCACCCCTGGCTTAATATCCATATTCCTTGTATTTTCTTGAAAAATCATACATGAAGGTGTACTCACCCCCGCCGGTTGTAAGAAATCTCGAAAAGTATGAGGCGGGGGTGCATTGTGCACCTCATTCTCATCCTGAATTTCCTCAAATGGAGGTTGAGTTTGATTTACATCCATAACTTCTATTGACTCTGAGGATCTAAGTGGTGTCTAATCCGATGATGGATAGGTAGCCCTTAGACTAATTCTCCTTCACTTAAGAGACGTCAAGTGTTGTCACGAACCTACTTAGGCATGAAACACTGCAGCCTTTAAGTAATTAAACTTAAACCTAAGAAATAAAACTAGGGAAACTAAAACAAATAAGATATCTAAAAAAATAAGAGAGAATTAGAAAGAGGTTATCAAATTGGAGATTGCGATATTAGAATCCTACAAAATAGAAAACCAAGTTAGATTCTAAAAACAAGTTCAGAAAAATCCTAAACTAGAAACAAAAAAAAAAGTTAATCCTAATCTTAACCTAATTCTAATACTAATTAAATTCAAAAAAACACAGCCGTAGTCCCCGCCAACGGCGCCAAAAACTTGTTCACAATCCTAAGTGTATAATCATGATATAGTAATAATCTCGGTGAGACCGGGGTCGAATCCATAGGGACTAATCTTGTACATTTCTGAAAGTAATTAGAACTAGAGCTAGAAGAAGATCTAAATTAGAAATCTAGAATAAAGGGAGTAATTGTGAATATTGTAGATTGAAACTTGTGAATTTAAAGGTGGGAACTAGGGTGTTAAGGATCCACTTGTAGCTATCAAGATGCTACTTACTTGATTCAAGAGACACAACTGGAATTAGAGTCCAACTTATCCAGTTGGAAGAAGAGATGATCAAATCTCTGAACTTTCATTGAATCAGTCTCAAGAGATGAGAATAGTGAAGATTTAGAACGGATTCCGTCACCCAACCATGCCCAGGAGACTATGACAAACAACAGGATTTACAAATCCCACAATCTCAAATAAGAAAAGAAGATATTCAAAGCTATCACAGCATCTATTGTAATTTGAGTCACAACAAACCGTAGAAAACTGAAAATATTCCTTAAAATCAACTAGAAATCAATGAAATTCAATATAAACATGAATCGAAGCAAAGTAAACATCCCAATCACGCTACAAGATTCACTTCTTAGCCCTAACTAAGAGGTTTAGTTAACCATAAACATGATTAAACAAAAATCTCTTAACAAAAGCATTAAAAAAAAAAACTAAGGAAGAAGAAGAAAACACTTGGAGGTGGCTCTCCACCCTTTTTCTCTACTCCTTAAACCATAGAAGATGCTTTGGATCATCCTAGGAACTCCTATTTATAGTTGGGGAACTCCAACTTTCGCACCGAGTTGAAAAAGTCTGGAAACCACATCAAATTTATGCAGTCCGCCCAAAATCTACGTAATCTCCGACTAGTCGAACAAAGCTCGGGCTCGTCGAAGGACATGTTCAACTAGTCGAGCATAATCTTCGACTAGTCGAATTTCATGTAAATTTAAAAGATAATGTTGCGGGAATTCGAGCTAAATTTTCTCAGGCTAGTCGAATTTCACTTGAATTTTTAGGATTCATTTTCTTCACTTCAAGTCTTCGATTCTCTTCATTCCTCACTTGGTTTCTTAAGATCTTTGGCATGTGAATTCTTCAATCTTGGTCTCGTAAGATTCATCCCTTGCCTTGGTGATTCTTGAGCATCAAATTCATGTTTTTAATATTCTTTTCAATCTAAACTCTCATATTCACCTTGCAACACAAACATGTATAAAATATGCAATTAAGCATTATCATGTTCATAAAACCAAGATATAAATAGGGGAGAATATGCAATATTTGACGCTCAACAACCTTTTCAGCCCAACCCCTCCCCAATCCAAAACAGTAATGTGAAATTAGTAACCCAAGCTCTTCAAATTAAATAGAGCAAGTCAAATCTATCACCACTCTTAGGAGTGGAAAGATAATTGACAAGAATATTCCTACAAGGGTTGAAAAACCTAAGGACACGGAATAAGATGAGAATGATAGACCTAGAACTGCTCCACAAGAGGAAGAACCGGAAAAGTGTCTAAGCCGATTGCGTCATTCCCCCAGTGATTGATTGTAACAAAATCTCTATCTAACTCTCCAGATATTCTAGAGGTGCTTAAGCAAGTGAAGGTCAATATTCCTCTACTGGATGTCGTTAAACAAATCCCTTCATATGACAAATTTCTGAAAGATTTATATACGACTAAAAGACAGCAAAACATTCAATAGAAAAAGTGAGTGTCATCCTCAAGCAAGATGTGTCACAAAAATACAAAGATCTCGGTAGCCCAACCATTACTTGTGTAATTGGGAATCACTGGATTGAGAACGCACTTCTTAAGTTGGGGGTGAGTGTTAATTTAATCTCATTTTTTATTTATGAACAATTGAGTCTAGGTGAATTAAAACACACCGGGACCACATTACAACTTGTCGATCAATCAGTCCTTGTACCGAGAGGGATGATTGAGGATGTGTTGGTCTAAGTTGATAAATTCAACTATCCAGTAGATTTTATTGTTCTGGATACTTAACTCATCTTGGATGTGAGCACTCAGATAACCATCATTCTTGGTCACCCATTCCTTGCTACATCAAATGCCATCATTAATTGTAGAAATGGAGTTATGAATTTATGTTTTAGAAATATGACATTGGAGGTCAACATCTTTTTTAATATGAGCAAACAGTCAGAGGATGATGATGACACCCACGACATTGACATGATCCATTCTTTCATGGAATATAGAACACTATTGACTCTATACTCTGACCCTCTAGAGACGTACTTGGCCCACTCTCCTAATTTGAATAATAACATGATTAGGGAGATGAGTACCTTGCTGGATAATGCACCGGTACTTGAAGTTAACCGGTGGAGGCCAGAATTTGAAACTTTGCCCCAAACCGATGAAGTGCCTCTACCGTCTAACCTCAAAGCGCCAAAGCTTGACTTAAAACCTTTGCCCGTTAATATTAAATATGTCTACTTAGGTCAAGATGAGACATACCTGGCGGTGATTTCTTCCCACCTTAAGAAAGAACAAGAGAGTATGCTTATTTCTACTCTCACTGAGCATAAAGGAGCCCTTGGATGGTCGATTGCGGACCTCAAGGGAATTGATCCTTTGATTTGCACTCACGGCATTCATCTCAAGGATAATGTGAAGACCTCCTGACAACCACAATGTCGGTTGAATCCAAAGATGAAGGAAGTGGTTAAAGGAAAGATCCTTAAGTTGTTGGATGTGGGTATCATATACCCTATATCCAACAGTCAATGAGTGAGTCCAACTCAAGTGGTTCCTAAGAAGTTCGGAATCACCATTGTAGCCAATGTCAATAATGAACTCGTGCCAACTAGAGTCACCACTGGTTGAAGAATGTGCATTTACTACAGGAAGTTGAATACCATCATAATGAAGGACCACTTTCCTTTGCCCTTCATTGATCAAATCTTGGAAAGGCTAGCTGGTCACTCTTACTATTGCTTCCTTGGCAGATATTCAGGCTACAATCAGATAGAGATAGCCCTTAAAGATCAAGAGAAGACAACATTCACATGCCCCTTTGGCACCTTTGCTTACCGAAGGATGTCATTCAGACTGTGTAATGCCCCCACCACCTTTCAGCGATGCATGTTGAGCATATTTTCTGACATGGTGGGGCAATATGTAGAGGTCTTCATGGATGACTTCTTTGTCTTTGGTCCATCCTTTAGCGAGTATCTGAAAAATCTTAAAAATGTGGTGAGCGATGTGAGGAAAAGAATTTGGTTCTGAATTGGGAGAAATGTCATTTTATGGTTTCCAAGGGAATTGTGCTTGGAAACATAATTTCGTCTAAGGGAATTAAGGTAGATAAGGCAAAAATTGATCTTATCTCTAATCTACCTCCACCTAAGAGTGTACGTGACGTGCAATCCTTCTTAGGACATGTCGAATTTTATAAATGATTTATAAAGGACTTTGGTCATCTCTCTCATCCTTTATGTAATTTCCTTCAAAAGGATGTACCATACGAGTGGGCTGAGCAATGCCATAAAGCTTTCACTAAGCTCAAAGGCATGTTGACTATCGCTCATATCTTGCAACCACCTGATTGGAGCATCCCTTTTGAGATTATGTGTGATGCGTTTGACTATGCTATTGGGACGGCGTTTGGCTAAAGAAAAGAAAAGAAGCCCTATGTGATTCACTATGCGAGTAGAACTCTAAATTCTATCCAAGTGAACTACTCTACTATGGAGAAGGAACTCTTAGCCGTAGTGTTCGCTTTAGACAAATTTAGGTCCTACTTGATTGAATCCAAAATCATCATTTACACTGATCATGCGACGTTGAAGTACCTTCTTTTTAAGAAGGATGCCAAGCCTCGCCTGATAAGATGGAGCCTTGTACTCCAGGAATTCGATACAGAAATACGAGACAAAAAAGGAGTAGAGAACGTAGTGGATGACCATCTCTCTAGACTTGATCTCCCCAATTCCCTTGAGCTGACACTTATAAATGATATGTTCCCTAATGAAGAATTGTTTAGACTCTCCCAATTACCTTGGTTTGCTGACATTACGAATTATCTTGCTACAGGTTTCACGCTGACATATTGGACTCCTCAAGATAAGAAAAAATTCTTCGCCGATGTACGTAAGTTTTTATGGGATAATCCTTATCTGTTTAAATACTACCCAGACCAAATTCTAAGGACATATGTGCCAGACAATGAACATCAGAGTGTTATTTCTTTTTTTCACTCTCAGGCTTGTGGTGGTCACTTTTTTGCTAAAAAGACCACGACCAGAATTCTATAGTGTAGCTTTTATTGACCCACAATGTTCAGAGATACTCATGAGTTTTGCAAAGCTTCTGAGTATTGTCAGAAATTGGGAGGATTGTCCCGTTGAAATATGATGCCACTAAACCCCATTCTTATCATAGAGGCATTTGATTGTTGGGGCATCGATTTAATGGGGCCATTCCCCCAATCTTTTGAAAATATTTACATCTTATTGGCAATAGAGTATGTCACTGAGTGGGTCGAAGCAATCCTGTGCTGGAACAATGATCATAAAATGATCGTTAGATTCTTAAAAGAAAACATCATTTCCCGGTTTGGAACACCTCGGGCCATCATTAGTGATAGAGGTTCACACTTTTGTAATAGCCCCATTTGAGAACTTAATGAAGAAATATGACATCTCTCACAAAGTGAGCACTCCATATCACCCGGAGATAAGCGGGCAAGCCGAGATTTTCAATAGAGAAATCAAACAAATTCTAGAAAAAAAAAATGGTTAACCTTGACTGTAAGGATTGATCAATTCGTTTGACCGATACTATATGGGCTTACCTTACAGCTTTTAAGACCCCCATTGGAATGTCTCCCTTTAGACCTGTCTATGGGAAAGCTTGCCACTTGCCTGTGGAATTGGAGCAAAAAGCCTACTGGGCTATCAAAAATCTAAACTTTAACTTGGACAATGCTGGCTCACTGTGCAAACTTCAATTAAATGAACTCGAAGAAATCCAGAATGACGTATACGAGAACTCAAGAATTTACAAGGATGGGATGAAAGAGTTCCATGACAGGAACATCCTTCGAAAATCATTCATAACCAGTTAAAAAGTCCTTATGTACAATTCTCGATTACATCTTTTTCCGGAAAAACTTCGATCTCGTTGGACCGGCCCTTTCACTGTTACGAACAACTACACTCATGGGGCCGTCGAGATAAAGAATCTAACGAATGACAATATTTTTAAAGTGAACGGGCATCGTTTCAAGCCATTTTTTGAGAAGTTTGATTCAAAGGACATGTCCATGCCTTTGACTGATCCTATGTACCAGGATTGACCTCCTAGGTGTAGTTAGGTTTATTGCTTTCATAGGATTTAGGATTAGGATAGTTTGATTTCAGTTTGTTTATCTTTATGCTAACCCATCTTTATGTAGAGAACTTTGGAAAGCTTCAATTCTCCTTCTTCAGGTATTGCCTTCTCATCACTTACCCCCTCTTTTCGTCGTCTCATGTGCATTGCATGCTTATATCTTTTACATTGAGGACAATGTAGTTTTAGGTTGGGGGTGTGGATTAGGTAAACTAATCAGTGTTTTCTTAGTTTTTGAGTAAAAATTTAAAAAAATTTTGATTTTTAAGTAAAAGAACTATTTGGAAAATAAAAGTTTGAGTAATTAAGAATGCCTTGAGTATAATTATAAGATAGAGATTGAACTTTGAATTGTTGGAGTTTGATCAACTGAGTAGACTATTGCTTAAGTTCTTGCATTTTAATTGATTAAGAGGAAGTTTAAATATCATGATGATCTAAGTCACAAATCACATTCAATCTACTTTCTGTGAATAATGCTAAAATTTCTACTTGTTAGTATGTATATCATTGATAGATATTGAGAATTGAGTCTAGAGAATTATATTCACCTTAAAAAGATGAAAAGAATCAGCTAGAAAACAGAGAGATCGACAAAGAGATCATGATAATTTAAAGAAAAAGAATTCACTGAAAAAGAATGAAAAGACTGGAAAGGAATGGATGAATAAAAGGGACCGTCGATATAAAATCAAAAAACTGAAAAAGAAGAAAAATGGGATAAGTTCGGAATCATTACTTGATTATTCGATTAATCTTGACATGATTAGCATGGCTAACATTATGAAATAATAGTATTTTTATGGAAAGTAAATGGAATTCACTAAACACATTGAAAATAATTTGATATATGAACTTATGCTCTTAAATGATTGATAAAGAACCTTTTTGATTGATTGCTCGTGTGATTCAGCTCTAGGTTTTCAAATTTTCACTATTGCCTCTTTGGATTATACTCATTCATACTTGATTGCACAAAAGACTGTTTTCTGAAAGTGGTTTAAACATTGAATTGAGGATTTCTTCACACATATTTTGTTTGGGACTAGCGCAAAATGTTGGTTAGGGGTGTGTGTTGAGTGTCAAGTATTGCATATTTCTCCCTAGTTATTTAATGGTTTTATGAACATGATAGTACTTAATCGATCTATTACTTAATCGATCTATTTTTACTTGTTTGCTCTTACGAGGTTATTTCGAGAGCTTCGGAGAAAAGGACATTGAAAACGAAGAATTAATACTCAAGAGATTGCCAAAGTAAAGCTTGGAGATTTGAGAGCCAAAAAGGGAGAATTTACATGCCAAAGATCTAAGGAAACTGTGAGACCTGACTCTAGTTCCCATGTGTGCATGTGTGTGTGAGTATGCATCTTGTTCATCATGGTCTCGCGGTCTTATCGGTCGAATTCCGGCGACCCGCGACCCTCGGATTGTGTTTACGGTCACCTTGAGTTCAGTCATGTAGACCCGACTTGGATCGACCCAAGACCTATGTCATCTCGTTCGTATCATCGTTGCGGTTCCAACGACGCGTCTTGTGCGTCAATCCGACCTATGGATCAAAAGTTATAATCATTTCATCATGTGGCCCACTTTTTGTACAAAAGCATATGGACCACTCTCATGGCACAAGTTCCCATGCACACCACCCACACCCACTACAATTCCCATGGAATAAACACTACCCACCCTACACACTACCTACACCTAACCTACCCTAGCAAACATTGTTTGTATCACCATAGGTTATGATTACTTCCCTTAAAAAGTTTTTCCCTCTCTTTCCCTCTCATTTCTCTCTCTCTTCTCTTCTTCTCCAGTAACTTTCCTTCCATCTCCCTCTCTTCTCCAGCCTCATTTCTCCTTTAATCCTCTAAATCTAACCATTTAAATCCAATCTCACCCATTGATATGGATCCCTTGGTGCACTAGGAGCTAGGAGGTCCAAGTTTGGAGCAATCTAAGGTGGTGTACTCCTAGGACTTAAGATTTCTATTTTTATGTTTTTAGATCTCTTTTTTGTTGTGGGAAGTGTAGGGCCACCAATCCATGGTGGAGATCCTACATCATCCCTTAGTTATGGCCAAATGGCCTTTTTGATGCATGCATGTCCATGCATGGGGTTTTCCCTCTATAGGCCTCCATCATGGAGGATTACTTGGATCCCATAGCATGATAGGTCATCTAGACCCTAGAATCATGGTTAGGATGGCATCCTAACCATTGATCTTGAATCTAGAACATGCATGTGGTGGATCTTTGTTGTAACATATGAATAGAAGGAATGTATAGTGTGATTGATGAAGGGGAGGGCCTCAATGTGTCGGAGCCCCTCTTCTTGTGGCCGATTCTTTATTTTTTTTTCTTTATGATAGAATTCTGATCTTGCATGTGTAGTCCACCTTGTAGGCCAACAAAAATCCAGACCAACCATGGAGCTTGGACGCCCATAGCGGTCCATCCTTAGACATATAGCCCCAAAATCCACGTAAATGGGACACATGCAAGGGGTATTTGATGATGGGGAAGGTCTGGACATTTGTGGGGACTACTGGGGTGGTCCACCACACAAATTTCTGTGGTTAAATCCTATGGAAAACCATGTTTATATTTTAATCATTTCTATTACATGTTGCTGTCCAAATCTCCCTGGACAGATTTTTGGGCCACCTTGGGGCCTGATTTATGGGTCTTTGGTGGGAATACTGAAATAAAATAATATGTGATTCTTGTCGCCTTATGACCCACCTACAACCATACCAAATTTCAGCCCCATCTGACCTTCACTGGGGTCCCAAGGGTGTGGTCCAAGTGAGGTGGATAGTCTGGATTTTCTGCACTGTTCCAACAACATTCCACCCTGGACAGGTTGGAATTTTAAAATTTATTAAAATACTTTTAAGTGTATAAAAATTATTAAAATTTACAGGGAGGTGATCCACTCATGGTAGGACCCACTACAAAATTTTGGGGCCAATGGACACCTGTACACACCATGGTGGTGGCTGGACTGGCCCATTACAATATGGTGTCCAGATCAGTCCGATTTTCAGGACAGATTGATTTCTTTAAATAAATTAAAATATTTTTAGATGTCCAAAAATTCTAAAATTTTGTAAAGTTGTGTTCCACCCATGTTGGGACCTACCTACAAAATTTTAGGGCCAATGGACCCCTGTGCACACCGTGGAGAGGGCCGGACTAGCCCACCATGTTGGGACGTCCAGGTCTGTCTGATTTTTGGACAAACTGTTTTGTTTAAATTAATTAAAATACTTAGGAATATCTAAAAATTCTGAAATTTTGTGTGGGTGTGTCCCACCTATGGAAGTGTCACTCTGTAAAATTTCAGGCCCAACTGACCCCATTTGGGCATCCAAAAGAATGGTCCAAGATGGTTGGACTGCAAGATTTTTTTCTGCTGTGCAGTCCAGCAATATGCCTTACTAAAAACTATAATTCAAAAATGTTTCCACTGATGGCGGGTCACCTTTTTGGGTTTCCTCATATTGTATGCATGATGAGGGACCTTGGCCCTCAATTCCCAGAGTTTTAGAGGCCCTGGGTCCACTCCGATGGAGTGCCCAAATTTAGGACAGCAACATGTTATAAATATGTTTGGCCTTTGGGCTGAAATTTTGAGGAGTGGGGCCCAACACATTGTGAAGAATCTTAGAGGTAATAATTTATACCTTTAGTTCCTTAAATATTGAGCTTAATAAATACACTTTTGAGGCCCACCACAGTTGAATTTAATTGGGTCCATGAATGTAGCTAGTTGTTGAACTCTTTAGGCCCAATTGGGCTGGAACTTTCCAGATAGGCCCATTGAACTCTTGAGCCATTTTTACCATACTATTGTGTTGGATTAGTGGGCCGGATTACACAAGTATATGGGCCCTTGATTGCCCACCAAATCAACTTTATACTTGGGCCGGGTTGTAGGCCCAACTTACTTGACTAAGAACATGACATTTGCCCATGTGATTTGAGCAATGGGCTGCCCACTAGGCCACCACAATATATGAGATTAGTGGCCTTTATGTTAGGCCCTAACCATTCCCCTATGGGCCCATAATGGTATGTATGGGTTGGGCTATGTGTGTTCCCCTTGGACCCATGTTTTAGATAGGCCTTGGGCCACCTTTCTGAAGCCCAACATGAATGTATGTGGTATGTAATGACTGCCCATTTCTTATTTCTAATGTTGTGTGGGCCTTGGGCCTTGATCAGTAATCAATTAGAGATGGGCTACCTCTTGGGGACCAATTGTGGTTGGATGTCCACATTAGTGGCCCTAAGGTAGGCTCATGGGCTTCTATGGATGGTTAAAGGCCCACCATAGATCCTTGCTAGGCTCGTTTCATCTATTTAGGCCCATATCATTGTTCTCCTTAGTCTCGTGGGCTACCCCATGTATATGGACCCCCACTAGAGGTTGTATTCCTTATGAGGAATTTGTTAAGTACCTAGACCCTTCATGGTTAGGTAGAGAGTTCATCTTCACCTCATTGGCACCCCTATTCATCTTCATGGCCTACTCCCATACGCATTATATGCATGCTTGGTTGAGGTATGATTGGCCATGGTTGTGTCACTGTGTAGGACATGTTGGTATCTCCCCGAGAGATGGATGCTTGGGATTGATGCATGGGTGATTGTGTGATTCATGCATCTGGCATTGCATAGCTTATGGATATCCACCCTTACTTCATCAGGGCCTTACCTCCACAGGGGTATTCATGGATGGCCGTATGTGTGGACACCGAAAATATTAGTTGAGCATACCGGGTGCATAGGATGCCCATGGGTGAAATTCTCAAAACTTCCATGGTACCAAGGATTTGCTCCAACGCCGTGACCGGGTGAAATATATGAGCGCACGAGGGCCTTATACCATTAGGCCGCGACTCCCACTGTCATGTAGTCGGTTGGATAGGGGTGTGGCCTTACCTGCCTGATGTGAGGAGGCATTGCTAGGCTGAGTCTGACCAGCTCGTAAATGGGTCCGCTACCTTCAGGTCTTGTTGGTGATTGGTTGTAACGCCCTGAAAATTGGGGGTCGAGTATAAACTCAACTCCCGAGTTCCAGAACATCACTTATGCAACAAAATGAATGATGATTGAATGTTGACTGTATTCGTGCATTAAACATGAGTGAGATTAAGCCAAAACAGCATATCATACTCCAGAGACAGTTAAATTTGCAAGCGGAAGACTGTGATAGATAGATAAAATATATAAACTATGATGAGTCTCCAGAGTATGATAACATTACCAGGTTAAATAATTACAAGTACAGTTTTAAAATATACCAAATGTGAGGAAGTGTAATATCTCCTATCCCAAGTACCGTAACCCCGTCAATACAATACCAGGTCTTCATAGACCTGTCAGAGATTATATGTAGGAGAACTCCTCCTCAACATCATAGTAGTAGTTCGGCTCTGCGTCATAAGCATCGCCAACACCTGAAACTCAACAAATCTGGTTGGTGTTGCAAACACCGTCCCGTAACGTGGGAGTGAGTGATCAACTCAGTGGAATAATAAAGCATAGGTTAACATGTTATCAATTCAATCAAGCAGTAATGATAAAGCAGTACAATCAAACAAGTTTAGCTACTCTTATTAAATGCAAGTATGAAATGACATGATGATGTATGCCCTTGCCAAACCACCCTCATGCGACATCATCTTACGTTCGCGAATGCATACCTCCCTCAATGCTCCACATCTACTAGGCACATGCGGTGCGATGATGAGCATGATTACCGAGTTATTATTAGTCCATTTCAAACAGTAGTATTGGGAAACTAAGGTACCTCCCTCGTATCATTCCCAAACATGATCCATTTTAGGGTCGTCAATCCTAGTTAATCTCATACGGTATTATGGTTCGAGAGGCATCGCGAAGGTATCGCAAAGGGCTCGTCACCTGTCAGCACGGATACAGATCTCACCGTATGCGGCTCAATTGCTGACCGTCAGCTCGAGTACAGGTCTCACCGTACTCGGCTCAATTGCTGGCCGTCAGCTCGAATACAGGTCTCACCGTACTCGGCTCAACTCATACTCTACTTGCTGTGAAGGGCTCGTCGCCAATCACAGACCTTGGAGTATACTCGAAGACACTACAGAGGACTCGTCGCCCGTCAGCACGAGTACAGGTCTCACCGTACTCAGCTCTCGCCGTAAGTGTCGACAGCTCGAATACAGTGTCCCATACCACCGTATTCGGCTCACGAGTTTGGTTGCTCAATGGTCACTACGAGGAGGCACGTGGCCCCAGCATAGGCCGACAGCTCGACCACGGTGTCCCATACCACCATGCCCGGCTCATGAGTCTTAGCGGATCGAGGTACCATGGTTAAAAAGAATTTCACTGGTAAGTTTGGTACCCTAGGTTCAAGCAGTAGCGTCCAAACATGGTGAACATACATAAGACAGATCGGGTTACTTGACGAGCTCGGCTAGCTCGAGCGCACAACAAGTCGAACGACATGAAGTGCATAAGCACTTCGCGTGGCCAACCACTATCGTCAACCGAAGTACGGCTCGGGTTCGTCGAACACATCTCACGTGGCAAATGAATCACAGCCACGAATGCAATTCTGGTACCGATTGTCTGGACTATAATCATAGCCCCAAACACAATCAAGTGCAGATATATAAAGCAGTGGTGGATCAAGATTCAACTCATACAATCAAGGTCTGGTATTATCCGTTTAGGGCTGCCAGGGCTGTTGCACGCGCTCCACTCCCTCATCACCCATGACGGATCATACAATGTAAATATGAATTTAAACATATGCATTACATAGATAAAATCATAAAAGCAGTTGAGCATGTTATAAAGCACAACACAAGCATGAGTTTCTACAATATTCAATTCCAAATCACACAACTATTCAAGGAAAACATACACATAGTTAAAAGAGTTGAGAATCATATCTCAACACCCTTATACATTACAATTTGCTAACTACTACTCATTCAGACATTTCAAGAAACACTTTAAAAGACATACATCAACATACATAACATATGTTGATCACATAGGCATTAGGCCAAATCCTTTCACTAGGGAGTTGCCCCAATCATAACAAGCGTACACCCACGACGGATAGTCATGGCAAGCAGGATTCCAAGTTCCATATTCATTTAAACATTTTCACAAACACTTGGGCTACACATTTCAACATATATACCGTATAGTGACCGTGGCGTGATTCAAGGCAAATCCTTTCGTCAAAGGGGCCTCGCCAATACAACAATCATGAATCCATGACACTTAGTCATGATGAGCACGAATGAGAATTCTATACTCGTTCAGTCATTTTCACAAACACTTAGAATACACTATTACAACATGCGTGGTGTATGTTAGCAAAACATGTATTAGGGTTATCCTTTAGCCAAGCGAGTATTTTATCCATGTATAATATATTACTACAACAAATAATCATGATAAATACATCTCCAAAATTTATACGTATACAGTATTTTCTAGAATACGCAATTTCAACATACATAGTGTATATAAGTAAAACATGTATTTAGGCGAATCCTTTTGCCAAATAAGTATTTTATCCATATATCGTATATCCATATAACAAATAAACATGTCAAACACATTTCCAAAAAATATACGTATACTGTACTTTCTACAAATACCTAGAGTATGTAGAATTCCATATTTTTCATCTTTAATCGAAACGGAAAACAGACAGCACTTTGTGCATGTGCAATTGCATGCAGATCATGAATCTATCATTATCTGACATTGAAAGCGTTGAAAACCATAACCTATACACCTAAAGTCCGCACCTTTTGTCGTAGAATCGTAACGAAGTCGATAGGTTTGCTAAGCTTCCGTATTCGGCAGTTTGACAACCTATAGAACGAAATAGGTTAGCTATTTCATAACCTACAACTGTCTAAACCCCAAAACAGATTAGGGTTAGGGTTTCTTACCTAGAAATGACGCCGGAAACGCCGGGAAAGCGATGAGAATCAGACGGTGGAGCTTGTACAGCGGCAAGGAAGAGTGGCAGGGAGATTCTCCCACATCCCCCACACTTTCTCTCTCTTTTCTCTCTCTCAACCTCAAATTCGTATGGCTGCCATGAGAGAGGGGTTAAGGTCCTTATATAGCCTAAAAATTCACCGAAATAGACTTATGTTCAAAGTATACTTACATTATAATCAAATCGGCATTGTTTCAGCTCAAAAGAGGGTTTCTGGCGGCCCTCCTTGAGCCAAAGGTCGGACTTAAGCTCACTAACGCTGGATTTACGTTCTATTAAGTTTTCGTTTCGGTCGGGATTCCAGATCACGCGTGGCGGACTAGTTTCAGTTCAACGGTCAGCGGATCTCGATCGGAGATTACGAGTACATGTAAATGTGTATGAAATTTCTCCTGATCTGAGGGTGTAATTTGGTCTGATTCTGACGGTCTGGTTGCTTAATACTGATCCGCAAGTGAGAGGTGCCATATTACTATTCAAGATATTTTATTTTGAAATTATTTCACATTTCTCACACTCTTCACTCCGAGCTCAAGCGAATAGCGCTGGGACACTATCTGGATTTGATTTTCGAGATGGTTGTCAAGCCCAGCAAGACGGTCCTAGTTTCTTAACTTCGTGTTAATCGGACTTCCGACGTGCGGTCCAGATCCGATACAGAGTTTCAAGATGCTCCCGAGAGCAGCCGGGTAATGAGATTGATCCTAGATTTTAGGGTAACCTAGCGTTAATGATTTTACAAGTTTTGGATCTTGCAGATCGTATTTAAAGTGGTTGGTGCTAATTTCACAGGTACTCTAGTTTAACACTGGTTATTTCTCGCCTAATTTCTAAAGGATTTAGTCCTGAGCAATTTCTGTCTGAGGTGGTACCTGGGCCTTTGTAGTTTTTATATAAAGTGATCCAAGTTATACTACTTAGCTAGTTTAGTGTCTAGGATGAAAGTGCTTAGAAAAATTTAGAGATCAAGGTGGTGAAGGGTGGGATTTGTGAAGGGAATGGGTTCAGAAGCGATTTTAGACTGTGGGATTCAGTTCTGCCAAGTTAATAAGGTGTTAGGAGCGACCCATTGCCTAAGGACGTCTAATCTCAGGTTGGAAAAAATCCGGGATGTTACATTGGTTGTCCACAAGCGGGTAGTGATGTCTCTTACGCTCGTTTGACTATGCGGGGTCTGTAGAGCGGCAATCATTCAGCAGTGTAATGGACCCCGGTGATTTCCTTATGATCGGAAATGTACATGACTTGTGGTTTGGATATGAGCACTGACATTACTTGCATTGCATTAACATTGGTTGTACAAGCCCCTTCATGCATTGCCTTGCCATGACACCCAGTACTCATTGCATCTTATTCATGATAAGCCTGGGTAAGGCTAGTTATATCCTCATTGACCATGCTTCTCTCCTTGTATCTCCTACTACTCTTCTGTGCACCATCATCACACACCTACGCCACCCTCTAAGCTTCTATAAGCTTATGCACGATTGATGCATGCAGGATACTCTAGGCAAGCGACATAGCAGTAGAGCATGGAGTAACCTGAGCATTTGAGGACTCCAGTGTTGCTGACCTTTCTCTCTTTCCCTTTTATCTCATGTATGTCCTTTTGGACCTTATGGATGATTGTAAAAGTTTAAATTTATAGTGGATTTTGCGATGTGTGCCTTTGTTATTCTAAGATGTTCTTGCTGTGATCTTGGGTATGCTCGTATTGAAATGATTATACTATTACGAAAATTCTCCTTGTAGGATCCCAAGATCGGAACCTGCCTCAGGAGCCGAGAATGGGGTACTATGGAGGCTGTTGCGTTCAGAACCGGTCATCGGAATCCTTGTGAGTCCGGTTACTGAGTCTGGGGCGTGACAGAAACCAAATACAAAGGATAAAGAAAAGACTGGAGAAGATTGCTTAATCCGTAATAGAGAACAGATAAGTTCAGTCCGACCGAAATTGTACAAAACAGTCCAGTAACCAACAATGAAATTCAGGGGTAATTCAGTTCGACCAAAGGAAGGATTTGGTGCAATCGAAAGTGTACAAAAAGCTCCAGCGCTGAAAGGAGTTAATTCAGTCCGACCAAAACTTAAGCTCGGTCCGACCGAACTCAAGCTCGGTGTGACCGAAATCAGGCAACCGTTAAAGATAGAATCCGATCGAACTTGACTTTGGTCCGACCGAAGCGTAACTCTGTTGCGTAAATCCAAGGTCGGTTTCAAGGAGTCCCTATAAATAGGAGTCCCCTAGGATGTTCCAAATCATCTTATAGGCTTCAAGAAGCAGAGCCAAAAGGTGGAGTAGCCTCCCAAGAGTTCCGATGTTCCATTGGTCACAGACCCAAACAACTGTACCTACCGTTTCTTTTTTTGGGGTCAATATCAGCATTCAATCGTAAAAAAGAAAAAAAAAAAAAAAGAGGATTTGATTGCAACAATCAAATCTCTCGGCTTTTTCGAACAAAACATGCACCAGGTGCATTTCCCCAAGGGTGAAATTAATTCAGAATTTCCATTCCGTAATTGAGAGACCCTGCCTGTGATAAGCCGGAGGAAGGTGAGGATTCTTCTTCCTTAGTTTATTTTTCATGTTTTGTTTAAGAGATTTGGTTTTAATCATGTTGATGGTTTACTAAATCTCTTAGTTAGAGCTAAGAGGTGAAGCTTGTAGCGTGTTGGGATGTTTATCTTACTTTGACTCTTGTTTATGTTGAACTTCGTTGATTTATAGTTTGAATTAAGAAATATGTTTAATTTTCTATGGTTTATATATTGTAACTCAAATTACAATAGATGCTGTGATGACTTTGAATATCTTCTTATATGTTTTGATATTGTTGAGATTGGTAAAATTCGTGATTCATCATCGTCTCCTAGGCATGGTAGATGGTTGAATTCCCTTCCAATTATCACAATAGTGCTTCATGTGTGAACTATTTCAATGAGAAGTTCAGATCATGCTTCAATTATTTTATCTCCCAACCGAATAGGATGGGACTCCAATTCCACTTGTGTCTATTGAATCAAGTAAGGTAGCGTCTTGATAGCTACAAGTGGATCCTTGACGCTCTAGTTCCCCTCTTTTATTATTGATAATTCATTCACAATTACTCTGTTTTATTCTAAAATTCATTTTAGATCCTGTTTTAATTATACTTCTAGTCAATTTCAGAATATGTATAAGTTTAGTCCCCGTGGATTCAACCTCAGTCTCACCAATTTATTACTACATTGTGACCATGCATTTGAGATTATGAACACTCATGGTGATGTTTACTTGTCATCCAACTTGTTCATAAGGTCAAGTAGAATTTGTGCAAGGGAAAAACAAATATCAAATCAATCCAAAACTTCCATGGGCTTGGAAGTTTTCAATGGTATATGTTTTCACTTTTTTCTTTGGTCGGGTTTTCTTGGACTCTGGATCCATCATATTTTTGGGCTCATCATTTTTTTTTACACACTCTCACACTCACAGACACACGGGTCCCTTACTCTTACTCCAATGGTAGGCTCTCAGGAATTCCAACACTTGTTGAGGGTTTGAGTAATCCCTTACTCTTACTCCAATGGTAGGCTCTCAGGAATTCCAACACTTGTTGAGGGTTTGAGTAACCATAGGTGGTGAAATCCCACCACAGCGTGAGTGTGTGTACGTGTGTAAAAAAAAAAATAAAAAAAATTCAGAGACAACGTAATAAGTACCCCAACTCATGACGTCAGTCTTCAAACTCTTAGAGTCTACAACTAACTAGGGTGCCAATGGAGGGTTTGAAAAATCTGAATTTTAAATAGAGCACCCAAAATAGTTTAAAATCCGGGCCTAGACCGACCCAGACTCGGTCCATTGACAGCCCTACCACCAAGCCTTGAAAGGAAACTCCCGTGCTTTCAGCACAACACACTCGTACGTGCAGCAGGATATCTAACCGTCCACTCATGAGGATTTAGAATCCCAATAGATCAGATCATCATGTGGACCCTGCCATGTTAATTTGTTCTCCTGAAAAATTAATCTGATCTGAGCGTGTCTTGCTTTGAATGCGTACAGGTATTAGTATCTCTTTAATCATCGTTTTCTTTTACGCGCGTCACGCCTGATTATCAGATAATATTTTTCTCATAGAAGGCATCTAAATGGTGGGCCCCACCTTTTAAAGGTTTTTGATGTGGCGCAGTGGGCCAGATAGGAGTAGCAGACTGCTTGCACGTGCAAGACTTCGGTAGAGCAGAGGAGTAAAGCCTATTTATTCAAATTTGAAAGTTCAAACCCTCACGTCCCGCAAAACTCCCCACCAATGTGAAAACGTCAATGATTTCTTTTCTTTCCTTTACTTTTCCAAACGCGCATCAAAGTCTCTTTCCGTCCAACGCGCATTTATTACAACACATGGGCCCCACTGAGATACCCGTGTGACATCCACTCCGTCCGTAATCGTTGCCATCTCTGTTAGAACATGAGCTCAAACAATGAGGTTCCAACATTCCAAGTGAGCAACACACCATAGAAAATAATGTAGATGGAAACTCTTACCATTGAAACCTTCCTGGGCCCACCGTGATGTTTATATACCATCCAACCCGTTCATAAAACGATTCCCATCGGTATTAAGTGAAAACAGAATACCATCCTGATCCTAAGATTCACGAAGAAGGTTTCAATGGTGGGTGTCCCAACCCCACTCTTCCTTCTGGTGTGACCCATTTGAGCTTTGAATCTCGTTGAAATTTAACATTACCTCCTAAAAATGAACTGACACAACGGATGGACAGAGTGGATTTTACATAGATACCATGGTCGGCCCTACAAAGCTTTCTGTTGCACAGGCTCTCCGTTACAGGTTCTGTGTCGGAAATTCGTGCGACTGGAGTAGTTAATTTCATACGACATAAGAAAGTGAGAGTTTATGCGCATGCACTCACCAACTCCATACATACCATACGATGTAAATCAAATCAAACCGTCTAAATAGTGGCACTCAATCCAAGTAATTCATAATTTAAGAATAAAATTGATTCAAATATTCTAATTTGAATAACGACCGTCGACATTCTTCATTTCCTAATCGTCCATTAAAAATATACTAATCGGCCAACGAAAACATCGATCCACTCCAATATTTGGTTCATAGTCCTTCTAAAGGTAGGCCTACTTTCTGGACTGCTCAATTACGTATAATCTAGGAGCGCATGTATATGAACTATCACACTCTGCAGGAGTACAATTTCCTTTTTCTGTCTTTTTATTTTCTTCCTCTTTGTTCACAAAGACAAGAAAAAAGTGCCATAGTCACACATTTCTATTATCCTTCCATTCCTCCTAACCCCATAATAAAAAGACATTCTCCAATATAACCCCTCGCCCCAGAAAAGAGAAGTAGAAAACGCTCCTCTCTCTTGCTTTCTCTCTTTCTTTCTCTCTCCCTTTCTTTCTTTTTCTTGGCAGTGCTTTTGAATTAAGATTCTAAATGGAAGAGGAATCTGAGGTTATGAGTGAGGTGAAACGAGTTCCTACTCATGGTGGGAAGTATGTCGTCTACAATGTTCTTGGGAACCTCTTCGAGGTCTCTGCGAAGTACGTCCCTCCGATCCAACCCATCGGCCGCGGCGCTTACGGCATTGTGTGGTAATGGTTTTTTGAATTTATTTAAGATGGTTGATGGGTTTTCTTCATTTATTGATTTCCATGACTGCTGTGTTGTTTATATTGGAATTTGGAGAGTACTGAGTCGAGATTGGATTTTCTTTTACCTTTCGGGGCTCGTTTGGATGCCTGTAAATTTTGTAAGTGGCAAATGATTTACAGGTGTAAATCATTTACAGCCTGCCCTGTTTGGTTTTAAGCTGTAATTTGTTTACAGCTAAATAGTTGTCTTTGTTTGGATAGCCTGTAAATTGTTTAGAGGTATTTCATTTGCAGGTAAAAGTTCAAATTATAGCCGTTAGGCTGTGAATGAAATCACAGCTTTTCAGAGGGATTTCATTTTCAGCTAAAAGCTGGAAATGATTTACAGGCAATTTTCAGCATCCAAACACTGCCTGTATTTCATTTACAGTAGCCCAATTTACAGGCACCCAAAGGACCCCAGTGTTGCTAGTTTGATCTGATTTCGGTTGCTGGTTAGTTGTTGATTCGGATGATGTGGTTTCGTTTGTTTTATATGATTTTTCTCGGTGAAATTCTAACTTATGCACCATGGAAAATGCTACTTATCGTGTGCTCCCACAAAAAAATATTGCATGACACAAAGATGGGATGGTTTGGATGCTGTTGATGAGCTAGGGCCCAAAAATCTTGCTAGCTTATCTTTACTGTTTGATGCGTAACTTGCGAATGGATGCTGAAAAGAATATTATTAATGGTTTGCATTCAATTCGGCAGCTAGAATTGTGCAATTTTTGTGGTTTATAGATCATGGTCCATGCATGGAAGGGCCGACAAGATGAAAGTCTGGATAATCAATATATAGTTCCATGTCTGATTTTATGGGAGCACATGATAAGTAGCATTATGTCAAGTAGCATTATGTCAAATGTTCAAATTCTTTATGTACTATTTTCTTTTGATTAATTTTTTTGGGTATTGAATGGTTTTCCTGTTACTTGTTATCTACCAATGTTGTCAAAATTGTAATTGTATCTTAAATCCAATGGTGGTCGAATTGTACTAAATTGCAAATTATATCTTAAATTGTTAGATATCCCTAATTGCTTAAAAAAGGACTTTTAAAAAAAAAAAATTGAAATATATTAGAAGTCATAAAATACTCATTAATCATCCATTTTCCATCTATTATATGTTCACCGAGCAACCAGTTGGGAGATCAAATTGATATAATTTTCCATTTACGAGGCATCTAAACTAGGGCCCATAATTTGGATGGTCTAATTTAAGTTACCAGTATACCATGTGTGCAATTTCTTAGTGCCTTTATATCAACCATTGTACTCTACCAGAGTATCAAAGCTTTTCTCAAATGATAAATAAAACTGATCCAACTAGCGGTACCAGACACCCACTTGATCAGAAGATCCACTGTGTTAAACTTTTAACAAACTAGGGAAATACAGTAAACCAGTGGCTGAAAATTCAAATGTCAATCAGCCACTAGGCGTGGAACTATGCCCATTCCAGAGGGTGCCTAAAAGAAGAGGTGCGTGGTTACTCCTTCCAGTTGCTGTTACCAGTGGTAAATGTTGGTTGGATGCTGTTGTTGTTAAATAAGGAACAAGGCCAGTTACTGTGAGTTTCAACACTTAAGTCATGTGTTCGAGTGCCCATGTGGCGTGTGTGGGTGTGAGTGTGTGTTAAAAAAAAAAGGCCACTAGAGATTTGTGTGGCTTTTAATATTTCAGCACCATGCATCTCCTATGCATGGTGATGATTTATCAGTAAGACATGTTTCAGTATAAATTGCTTAAAATCAAGTTTCTGCCAATCACAAAAAGTCTCTACCAACCACAACTGTTGGACAAGTAATGGCAGAAACTTGAATTTCCTGGAAGTTTTATTATTATTATTATTATTTGGGGTGTTTATCATATTATCTATGTTGCTTTTTTTTTTTTTTTTTTTTTTTTTTTTTTTTTTTTTTTTTTTTTTTTTTTTTTTTTAACACACACACACACACCCCCACACATTCACTCTAGTGGAATTTCACCACCTATGGGTACTCGAACCCTTGACCGGGTGTTGAAACACCTGAGAGTCTACCGCCCGAGCAAGAGTAAGGACCCTAATACCCCAATTAATTTTGACTTGCAAAAGTTCTTTTATGGATTTCAGAATCACAAATTTGTTGGCATTTCTAGTGTCGTTATCTTCATTCTCATCTATTTAAGACTGGCAAGAGATGAAATTGTTTGTTGACTCTCGCTATCAGAAACTATTGATGTTTTGGGTGATCCAAACATCATCTCATTGAATTAGAATTAAGTTCATTTCTGAAGTATTAATAAGATAATATGAGTGGAGGAGAATGGGAATGGGACTTGTTTGAGTGAGATGGAGAAGGCGCCCTGTTGCACACAGGTCACCTGGGGGCATGTTTGACAGATCTGAACCTTTCATCAGATAGATCCTACCATGAGCATGCCTAAGAAACAAATCAGGCCAGTCCATTCATCTGATAGCTAGATGCCTACAAGTGTTCTTTGAATGCAGACTGTTAGTCACTTTTTCTACTATCAATGTCTCATATAGGCGTACCACCTGTTGAATGGCCCCAATTTTGAACAAGTTGCCACTCATGCTTGTGCAACTGTCCTTCATTTTTTCTACTGTCCATGCCTCCCCGACATCAAACATGTCTCCATCCACTCGTGCTTGTGCAACAAGCCCCCCTTAACCATATCGCTCATAGCATGTGCTTTTTTACATCAAGGACTTGTATTTTCCTATAATCATTGTATGAACTAAGGTTGGTTTCTTTCTTTCTTACTTTCTTTCTTCTTCTTCTTCTTCTTTTTTTTGGGTTACTACAGCTGTGCAAGAAATTCTGAGACGAAAGAAGAGGTTGCTATCAAGAAAATTGGGAATGCATTTGACAACAGGATTGACGCAAAGAGGACACTGCGAGAAATCAAACTCCTTTGCCATATGGAGCATGAAAATGTACTCAAAACAAAGATGCATCAGTTTGCTTATGGTATTTCATATTTTCGTAGTGTTTAGCATCCATTACTCTGGATCCTTAGCAATCAGTTCGGTTGCAGTCGCCAATCGTCTGATTTTATGTTGCTCCTTTCGATCCTGCAGCTCAAAAGTCTCAAAAGAAATTACATAAATGGTTGTCATTAGTTTGTTACGAGTTAAACTATGATTTCTATTCCCCACCGTTCTCATAAGTAAATGCTATTGACTACGTTTGTATTGCATATAAATTATTAAGAAATGGTTTTTGTTACCATGCACTGTAAATCTGTAATAACTCTTAATTACTATCTGTGTTGAATTCAAGGAATCAAAACTCAGTTCTGAAACTGTTACGAGGACTGAAACTGTCATAACTTTCCCCACTCAGTTGGAAATATTTATTTACTTTAGAGTGTGGGTTTGGACTACTAATCAACCGAACTGGAGCTGAGTTGTAATAACCCGATTTTTTAAAATGCATGTGCGACCATCAAGGTGTTCCGTAATGGTAACGGTTACGGCCACCACCGTTACCTTTACGATACAGGGCATAACGGCTATTATGGCCTCGTAACGGCCGTTACGATCTCTCTTTTTTTATTTTTTTTACTTATTGAAAAAAACCCCTGAAAAACTTGTATCTGCCCCGCAATGTTGATTAAAAAGTATGAAAAACCTATATATGTGGCGTAATAGATCATTACGAGGTTATTATGGCCTTTATAGGGGATGTAACGTGCCGTTAACGGCAATTACAAGTCATTTTTTTTTTCCATAAGGGCTGTTATGGCCGTTACGACCTCATAACGTGTAATGGTTGCCACTGTTACCTTTACGTAATGACCTTTATAGCCCCGTAACGGCCTTTACGGTACACCATGGTGACCATTCACCGTACACTCATGCATTTCCCCCACCTTACCATCCACTACACATGTGATCAAGGTATGTGATCACCCATTTACCCGTCCTTTTATTCCATACACAATCGACCAACCAAATACATCACAACCGTCCGCCCATTTTGATATAACTCATCAATGCAACATAATTGTTTACATGCATGTAGCATGAATAGATATTAAGAGCATGCATGGTTAAGAGCATGCATTCAACGGTTCCTTTTTAGTGTATGTTATAAATATTTTTTTAATAAAACAAACAAAACACTTATATGTTTTAGTCACGTGGGTGCGTAAATTTTAAAAAGTATAAGGTGCATGATCAGGATCGGTGATCGATAATCTAGACCGTCCGTCATACCTAACAACCTAACTATTATAAAATGTCCAAGTTACAAGATTAGTTAACCATCCATTCAATAACTTAGACCAACAACATACAACTGCTAAATTCATACGCAAAACCATCATTGTCAATAAAACTTTAAAATCAATCCATCTATTTGATCCATCAACCATCTAGCTGATCAATCGACCATTTTACATCAATGATTTCATGTGTACACCTATGTATACACTGCCCACACATGAGTACAATATACATACGTTGCTAAGCACTACAATTGTCTCATCATACACATACGTGGGTCTATTGTTATGATCAATGATGGAGTAAGTGTTTTGTTACAAGAGATGTCATTTAAGGGTACATTTAGGTGTTTTTAAAATGTGTGCATTTACTATGTATTTTGGTCATTTTAAATATGTGTGTATGGTGGGACCTATCTATTATAAATAGGGTTGTAGGTGTAGGTTTAAGCACAACATGAAAAAAAAAAAAAAAATTTAAAAAGGTTTCTTGAAGTTTTTGTTAGGTAGGTGATCTCAACCTAAAATTTGAAAATTTCAGCTTATTGTTTATTTCATTTTAATTCAAAATTTAATAATAATACTGTTTAAATTAGTTTTAGATTACTTATATAATTATTGATGTGATTGATCATTTTTTCAATTAAGATTTATTTATTTATTTAGCTTAACCGTGCGAATTTGAGATATACTTTGAAAAAATTATTGAATTAAATCGATTTGATTCATAGTATAATTCTAATTTAATATTCAAATTATATTTAAAAAAAAAAGAAATTGAATATTATTTATCTTAGAATATAACATAAATCAATTAATAAATTATTCAAAGCATACTTTGAATTAAAATTAAAATTAAAATTTTGATTTTAATTATAAACTTTTAGAAATTAATAATTTAAATAAATTTTGTTATTAAACTAACTGAATTCATAAGCTTTAGAATTTATTTAATAAATTTGTTAGATTAGACTGATTTAAATCAATTTCATCCAAAGTTAAATTTAAATATGAATTGATTCCTTAATTGTAAAAATACTTAGTTTATATAAATTTGTTAAATTTTTATTTAATATTAGAATAATCGAAAATTTTATTTGTTAGGTTTATATTATAATTTAAATAAATTTTAAATTTTAGAATTTGGTGAATAAAAAAAATTATTTTTATGTTAATATGATTTAAGTGAAAATTTTGATTTAATTAAAGTTAAAATTTAAAATAAAATTTTCTTATATATTATCAAATCTCAATAATTTCTCAATTTAATAATAGTAGATTAAAGATATTTTATTTAAGAATTTTAATTATTAAAGTTTTGATGAATATCTAGAATTATTAATTAGAAATAAAAATTTGTATTATTGATATTTTGAGAATTCAATTTAGTAATTATTGATTATTATAATAATATTTTAAGAGTAGCAAAAATATGTGAATAAATCCATGATAGCTTTATGTTTAATTTAGAATTTTCGATTGTGAAGCAATGATTCATCTTACATGCATGTTTAGCATTTATTGAGCATCGTTATTGATATGTAGGGTGTAATTTAAATAAGTAGAGCGATCGTGTCCCTTGGATGGAAGACCTTAAAGCCAGCAAGTAGGGCGATTGTTTTCCTTGGGTGAAAGGCCCTAAAACTCATTAGATCCTTTGGAGTCTCTTTTATGTACGGCATATGAGTACAATCGTGTGCGCGGACATATGTTAGAGGTACAACTAGAGCGGTAGTCTAACTAGCTAATGTAAAAATGAGTTCCTCACCATGAGGTACCAGTGCATGGGCGTTAATGCAACGTGCCCGTCCACTTAGGTATGTTGTTGTAAGAGATGACGAATATTATTTATGAGAATTCATGGAAAGTATCGCATCGCATGCATAATATATTTATGATTTTGGTGTTTAAATTCATGTTTTATATATAATATATATATATATATATATTATATATAATATATATATTATATATATATATATATATATATATATATTCTATTTTTTTCCATTGTTTATAAAAATTCGATATAATCTGAACATTTTAAATTTTGGCTAAGAATGATCCTACCGGGCTGTTATGCTCATCTTATTACAAAAAAATGCACAGGTGCAGAACTGGAATACTATGATTTGGCGGGCATCTACTATAGTTTTTTTTCCCTAGCAAATTAAGTTTATTTTGAATTTCAAATCAGTTTTGTTCTTTAGGTTTAGTTTGAATTCCAAATTTTGATGGAGAAAAAAACTATCAAGAGAGTTGAATTTAGTAAACATTATATTATTTTAGCAGTATTTTTCTTTTAGATGACTCTGAATATCTTTTTAATTTGATGGAATTATGTGGATTGTAATGAATATCAATTTATTAAAACTCACAAACTCGGGATTTGGGTCCCGAATACCCTACTCGGGTTCCTGAATTTTGGGGCATAACATGAGCTAACTTGATTAGGCTGAGTTTTGATACCATGGTTGTATGCAATCTGTAGAGTTTCTACTCAACATGAGCTAAATTGGATTTTTTCTATACTGCAGATTATACGGATCAAGGACGTTGTACGGCCACCAGAAAGGGAAAACTTCAATGACGTTTATATTGTATATGAGCTTATGGATACTGATCTCCATCAGATAATACGCTCGAGCCAGACACTGACAGTTGATCACTGCCAAGTAAGTTTTTATTAACATTCTAACAAACTGATTGAATCCTAGAACAAAGGTTTCTGATGCATGTGGGATTGTATGGATTAAATAAATGTCTGTTAACTGTATGCCTGCTGTGCGGAATTGTATGAAGGGAGAAAGTTTATCGGTATAAAAGAAATGAGACATCATATTTGATGAGTAAAACTTTGCTACTATGGCAGAGTCTCATTGTTCATGTACATGCACTTAGAAATTTTAGACATTTCATACATGTAACTCAAATTAGACAGTCCAAATCATGCCCCTCAACTGAGATGGGTCAGAAACAAACAATTACACCAAACTGAAGATTCTAATTGACTGACTGGTGGACATTAATGGAAGGTTCAAATGAGAAATAATCATTGGTGTGAATTCAACAAACAATTTCTTTTAATTACAGATGG
>JAJHSJ010000008.1:24629350-24699350 GCA_021015155.1 Magnolia officinalis
TATGCACAACTGTTGCATGCAAGTAGCGTTGGACAGCAACAGCACTGAGACAGGAGCGCGTATCAGATCTTTTTGGAGCCTCTTGATTACCTGTATTTCTCTTTTCGCATTGTACTTAAAGTTTTTGATATAGTGGATATGTGGTGATGTTATTTTGTGACTTGGTTATGCTTGTGGCTATGCTCCATTACAAAAAAAAAAAAAAAAAATCATACTGAAAACCCTCTTTGTAGGATCCCAGGATCGGAATCTGGCGTATAGGCGCTGGGAGCCGAGAATGGGGTAATACGGGGCTGTCGGCACCGGATTCGGCGATCGAAAATTTTGTGAGCCCGTTTTCCGAGTTTGGGGCGTAACAAATGATTTCCACCATTAAAATCCTCAAGGTCCACCATAACGTTTATTTTTCATCCAACAGTTGATAAGGTCACACAGACCTAATAGGAATAAATAAATAAATTTTATGTTTATTCAAAACCTCTAGGCTAGAGGAGTTTCAATGGTAGACGTTTAACCCACCACTATTATCAGTAGCCCACCAGATAAATAGATCTGTCTCCTTTTGGTCTCAAGCCATAAGACAAGCTTGCCAATCGGTGGATGGTTTGGATGCAACACATGCATCATGGTGGGTCCCATAGGGATGGACAGCATGAATAAAACACATACCTCACGGTGGGGGTCCACACCAATGAAAGGTGTGAACACATGCATACATCAGTGGGTCCCAATGCACGGTGTGGATGTTCGGTACACATCACGGTGGGGCCAGTGGCTGGGACCCATGGTCCCTGCCTTCCACGTCCCAGTGCAAAGGATGCTGATGCACTGTCCTCTGGACTTGCAGCAGCAGCGTCCGCTACTGTTTTGTTATTTTTTTTAAAACATAGTTTTTCTGCAGTTTTTCGTATGTGGGGCCTGCATTAGGTGAATCCAACCCAACCACTGGATTCTAGGACCCAAGACGGACTAAATAAGCCCAATATTCGATGTCTTTTAGTGTATAGAAACATCAAGGTAGATTTCAACAGTAAAAATACTGTTTTCTCTGCTATGGCCCGCCAAATAGTCGGATTGGCCTCATTTTTCTGCTCAACACCTAATGATCTGGGGAATGGGATGGACGGCGTGGATTGGATCAATGTATCAAGGTGAGGCCTGTATGAGCGGCCCTTCCTAAAAGCTTTGAACCAAAGCTAATATTTATGTTTTCAGTTAACGTCCAGCATCCCTGGACGTTGGACGGTTTGGGAACACCACGTATATAAGGTGGGCCCTACTCAGGTGGGCCACCAAATGGTAGATGGTGTGGATACAACACATATATAAAGTGGGCCCCACTTACAGATGGCTTGGATAAAGTACATCTTCATGGTGGGGTCCATCCAGGTGGGCTACACAACCACATCATTACATATAATAAAGAAAATGAAAAAAGAGGGAGGAGAGAGAGAGAGAGAGAGAGAGAGAGAGAGAGACGTGATGATGGAGGGACCCTGGCACTATGGGCCCTCCCTTCCATGATTTACAACATACATCAAGTGGGTCCCATTACATATGGGCCCACCGATCAAAATTGACGGTGGAGATTACTTCTCCACCAAGATGGAAGATCTAGATGACCTCTTTAAATCTTAGAAAAAGTAAACATCATGATGGGGTCCATGGAGAATGGCCCCATCATAGACGATCATGTGAATCAAGGTGGGCCATCGGTCACATATAGGGTCCAAAGTGAGATCCATACCATCAATCGGTAAGCCCCACTTAGCCCATCATCAAAAGAATGAAATCTAAACCTATAGAAGCACCCACAGTTCGATCTTCTTGGTCTGATGGAACGCCAATCTCCTTGTGTCGCTCTTTGATGGAAGATGATGAGAAAGGAATGGCTAGGATGATGGATTTTGGGATGGAAAATGGGCCACACAACTCACTCTTCTCACTTGGGGTTGCTTGGACGTCTACTTTTTTTGTTTGCTTGGAAAATGTGAAGAGACGAAGAGAGGGAAAGGGTAGTTGTAAGAGAGGTGATGGGTGTGAGTGATGGATGTGAGGTGATAATTGTACTTGACTTGAGAGTTGACTTGGTGGTTGCTTAACTTGGGGAGAAAGAAAGTATGGGTGTGTACTTTAATTGATTGATTGATTGATTAATTAATTGATTAATTGATTGATGGGACATGATGCAGAGATTCTCTTGAGATTGTAAATAGGCGGTGTTTTTCCTCGAACTGAACGCGGGCCCACATCTCCTGGCTAGGGTATCGGATCGGTATGCAAGACGCGGCATTGGAACCGTGGTGACGGTGCTGTCACAATAGTGCAAGTATCGAATTAAGCTGACTCAGATCTATACGATACGACTTAAGGTCGCGCGCAAAAGTCAATTATAGGTCACAGGTTGCCGAAATTCACCGAGAAGGATCAAGGGATTGTAATGAATGGTACGGACTAGGATACGGGCCTTACAGCCTCACTCATGGGTCTCATATATATATATATATATATATATATATATATATATAGATATATATATATATATATATATTATAATATAATGGGCCGCAAACATGTCCTCATATACATCAAAGGACCGCAAATATGGGCCGCATATACATCTCATTGGCTTCAAATACGGGCCGCATATACATCACAATGGGCCTCATTACATGGGCCACATATACATCACACTGGGCCTCAAATACAGGCCACATGTACAATAGGTGGGCCCTACACATACAGCAGGTGGGCTTGCACGAGTCAGATGGGCCCCACTAGATGGACAACATGGATATACAACACATACATCACAATGGCCTGCCTGCCCTGGACGGCGTGGATAAAATACATCATGGTGGATCCCATCCTAGCTGGATGGTACAAATAAAATACATACACCACGGTAGGGCCCACCATCCTATAGACAGTGTAGATAAAACACATACATCATTGTGGGACCCACCGTCCACGTACTGGACAGTGGACGATGTGGATCAAAACATTCATCACGGTGGGTCACACCGTCCCACGTACAGGGATAGTGTAGATAAAACACTTACACTAAGACCCCACCGTCCACGTACTGGATGGTGGAGTACAACACATATATCATGTGGGACCCATGGAACTTGCTGACGTTGTAAAGTAGCTATGCTGCACATGGGTCCTAGACGAACGATTGAGATATCAAAATACATAAATCAAGGTGGGTCCCATCCCACAAATGCAGCACATGTGGGGTGGGTCCCACACGTCTGCCAAATGGAGGACGACAGAGATAAAACACATACTTCCTGGTGGTTCCATTGTCCAGTCCCCTGGACGGACGACCCGTATTAACAACACATGTATACAAGGTGGGCCCCACCAGAATTTGTTGACGTCATGGGACCCACAACACTTGCTGACGTCAATACCTCAGCTATCTAGCTGGTGAGAGGTACTCCAGCCAATCCACATACACCGTTCATGGATTGGACGGTGTGGATGCACTACATTAAATCAAGGTGGGCCCCACACGCTGCCATGGTGGGACCCCTGCTGGATGGTGCTAGACACACGTGCAGGGTGGGACCCCTGCTGATGGACGGCTGGATGAAATACAGGCATCAAGTGGGTCCACACGTGTGGCCCACCTGCTATAGATAAAGCTAGCATTTGTGTTTTCTCTTCGTCCAGGGGCACTAGAGGATGGACGGTACCAGCCCCAGCTGTTGGGCCCAATCAAATCGGGCCCGCTGATGGACGGCCTAGCCTGGTAAGATAAATACATCAAGGTGGGGTCCACGTCAGTGTGGCCCACCCGCTATGGATCAAAGCTTATATTTATATTTCCCTTTGTCCAGCCCTGCCCGAAAATGGCAGCAAGATAGACAGCGTGCGTGGATAAAGTTCATGCATCATCAAGGTGGACCATTAATAGGGAGAGAGAGAGAGAGAGAGAGAGAGAGAGAGAGAGAGAGAGAAGTGAGGCGGGGGAGCTCCGCCACTATGAGCTCCCCTAGGTGGGCCATATCCAACACATACAACAAGATGGGTCCCAAATCATGTGGGCCCAAAATCAAAATCACGATCTAGTGATATGAGCACCCACCGATTCCACTTCTTCTAGGCTCCATGGACTCCTTAACTCCTAGGCTTCAACTTTGATGGAAATGATGGAGAATAAATGGCTAGGATGAGAGATGAGAAGGGTAGGAAGTGGGCCACACCTAGCCTCTCCATGGGAAGCTTGGACGTCCTCTCCCTAGGAGTTGCTAGGGAGATGGACTTGAGAGAGAGAGAGAGAGAGAGAGAGAGAGATGATGTAAGAGTGAGTGATGGGTGGAGAGAGAGAGAGAGAGAGAGAGAGAGTTGACTTTAGGAATGGGAGAGGGATGGGTTGTGTACTTGTTGTACTTGATTGATTGATGGGACTTATTTGATAGATTGTAAAGATTCTCTTCTCGGGATTTATAATGCGCGACATTTTCTCAAAATAAACGCGGACCCATAACTCCTGGCCCAGGTATCGCATCAGTGCGTAAGTTGTAGCGTTAGAACTGCGGCGATGACGCGGTCGCAATGGTACAAGTCTCGGGTCGAGTCGACTTAGATCGACAGGATGTAACTCAGGGTCGCGCGCAAATGTCGATTACAGATCGAGGGTCGCCGAAATTCGACAGGGAGGACCGCGTAAGTCTACTGAACGTTACGGTTTAGGATACGGGTTTTACAATATGTCCAAGTATTCTCACTTGTCCATCATCACCAACCGTTAAGTCAACTATCCACCGATAAGTAAAAATATCTGACCGTCTACTTTGAGTTTGACCACCTAATCATAGTAAACTAATTACTTAATATCTGCATCCACTCGTACACGTCAAATTGAGATTCCGATCTGTTCATCTTATTTACCACCTAAGAATATGCTTAACTCACCATCAGAACTATAATCTGAGAAACTTACACATGTGAATAAGTAACTTGAATATAACGGTATACATGTTCTACCTATTGATTACTCCAAAAACCCACTTATGTTCATCCATTTATAAAACTGACCGTACGTACAGTCACCTATATACATGATCAAAGTACAAACCATCAAGTTTTCCTATTTTTAACATGTCATCTGACCGTCCATTATATTTGAATCCACCAAACGGGCCTCCTAAATATTAGAATGAACAGTTCAGTTTGAATATCGTAAGTTATATGCCACAACTACTGGCTGACTTCTCTATTATATATATGAAAGCGTTGATTTAAATCTCGAGGTGGTATATTCCATTAAAAAAGCATCTTGGTCATCTATAAGCAATCAAGGCCCAAAATGAGGCGATGGAAAGAGAATGAAAACTAAAGAATGTATGTCAAATTTCAATGCATTTGGATGGTATAGTTCGATGTTACAGATGGTGCAAATTGGAGAAATAAAAGATGGCAAAATCGTAAATACTTAACGCCATTAATCTATACCCTTGAATTCTAAATCACATGGTTTTTATGATCCATTTCATGTAAAATTTTATATCATGCCTATTTATCATAAATTAACCATACACATTGAATTTCATCTCTTAGATTATTGTAAAGTGATCTAAGGGATGAAAGCTCATGGGTAGTCGTGGTAAGATATTTCCCTTCGTATGAATGATTGGATTTTTCATTATATAAATTAAGTCTGAAATATAAGAACCTCACCCTGGTAGGCTTTTGGTTAGTGGCGAAGTTATCCGTTTTATGCTTACAACTCTTTCTAAATCTGGAGCTTCCAATTGACCCACTTTACACCATCAATCGCAACTCAAATTTGAACCACACTTTGTCCTCATATGACTACGATATCATACAAAATTTAGACCCCGATTTATGATTCTATACCATTGAATGATGACCGCCTTGACTCTAATTCCTTCAAAAGGTGAAATTTCATATTTAGACCTTTTCCACCATTGATCAACCATCTATTTTTGTCCAACTGTTTGCCTATCCTGACTACACATTTCTCCCAAAATTAGGCCCTGATCATTAAATATGGACCGTTAATTAAGATCAAGTTCATTTTAGCACAGTTAGAACCAATTTTAAATATAGGCAAATCTAAATTTTGGATAACCCCGAAAACCATATACCTCTTTCTTTGCTGTACTTATACATCGGTAGTGTGGAACTACATCTTTTCAGCCTTTGAGGTGCGCCATGGGTGGTGCCAAATTCCATGGAGGATTTTTTATTTTTATTTTTCCTTGCACGTTGGGGTCAAGCCCTCTATATTTGGATTGAAAATAATACCTGATGTGTTAGAAATTGGCATCTTGCTTTGCTAGCGGTTCTTACTCTTACTTGGATTGAGAGTAATACTGGTTCTTTACTCTACATTTGGATTGCTCTGGTAGTGAATGGAGTGAAACACTAGGGACCATGGTTAGAAAAGTGTTATCTTGCACATGGGAGTGGAAGTTGTAGTTTAGAGTAGGGCTTATTTTCTTTTTTTTAGTTTCTCTGCTTTCTTGAGCCTATGGCTCTTTCAATAAATTTTTCAATTTCCAAAAAAAGAAAAAAAAAATTCCCTAACAAAATCCAACACCTAATCCTTCTTCGCCACTAAATCCTTTGATACTTAAAGATATAACAGAAACTAACGCTATCTATTACATAATCATATCATCCATCTACATAAGACGCACCAGCTTCAAACAAGACACCACCTATAAACCTTTCATTACACGATCCCACTTGGGTTTTTCTTCCTACCCTCCTTTCTGCAACTTCACATACATAACAGTCAAAGATTCCTTCATAAAATGAAAATATACTAAGATTCATGGATTCCGCCGAAAACCCATCAGCAATCTCTACTTCTCCGAGTATAAATCTTCGAGGAATCTATAGACATCACACACCAACTTAGAAAGAGATGAGGATATTCAGCAGCAGAGGCATATCTGTCGCCTGATCTACCGTCGATCAGGAATTGCGAGGTGGGGTTCCTCTGCTAGTGCTTCCTCCTCTTCCTTCTTCGTTTTCACCATTTCCTCCTCCTTTAGAGGATGACGTTCCGAAGATGTCGAAGATGTCTTGGCGAATCTTGCGTCCGATCTGGCCTCGCTCCGGATACGGATTTCCTTTTGCTTTCTTGGGAGGAAGAGCAGCTTCGTTTGGCGGTTGCCTCGTTGGTGCAGACATTTTCAAGAAGCTGAAAGAAAGGATGGTAAACACACAAGGAAGATGGAAGGTTTTTAAAGAAAACGGTTTTGGAATAAAGGCAATACTCGGGTCGAGGATTATACACTTGTCGGATTCATCCCACCCTCGGGTGCTCGGATCGCACGTGGAAACAATGCCACACGCATAAAAATATGAACGGTCATTAGCAAATATCTACTGTTTTTTGTTGAAAATTTTCCCGTGATGATGGAAGCTGGAATCCTCTACGACACCTATTTTATGGGTCCACCAGTTCTGTATTTAAATCCACTTTTTCTATCAGCTTACATCATTGATCCTAGGCCTCGGTGGATAAAAATCAGCCAGATCCACAGCTCAGGTGGGCCACACCAATGGGAGCGATAGGAATAAGACGAGGATTGCGTCCTACCCGCGCCATCTCAAGCCCCGAACGGACAGTTCTGTTGGCGGGCTCACCGTGATGTATCTGTACATCCAAGCAGTCCATCCCTTTTTCTCAAAACATTTTAAGCCATGAACACAAACATGAGTCAAATCCAACGCTCATGTGGACCACACCAAATAATAAGCTCGGTTGCATTAAATTTACAAAGCATTAAATGTCATCTGCACTTAATGCAAGAGTCATCCGTAGCGTGGTACATTTGAGCCTCATTTTTGTGCTCATGCCTTAAAATGATATTGAAAAAGGACTAGACGGCTTGGATTTACAAATACATCACGGTGGGCCCGCCCACAGAAATACCCGTTCAGGGCATGAGACGAGTGGGGGGTTAGACGCAATCCGCCTCCGGAATAAGACGTCAACCATCGGTATTGTGTAGGGTCATCGTAGTGGGACGCTGATTGCCTGCGATCCTGACCACTTCATACCATGGGGCCCACCGTTATGTTTGTGAAATCCACCAATACACCCATTTTTCTACCTTACGTTGGGACATGAGCCAAAAAATAGGCTCATCCAAACCTCAAATGGGCCATGTCATAAGAGGCAAGTAATAACTTAAAGTCATCCCCACTTAAATGAACAGAAAACACAAAATACTAACCTCGCCTGTTCTCACAAGAGCTGGCAAAATGGATGGACGTCTTACATTTCTCACAAATATCATGGTAGCCCACCTAGCTTACAATCGAGTGGCAGGCAATCCCCTTCCATTATATTGTGAATCTTTCATTAAAGTGAAAGTCACTACCCCCCCTCACATCTGCACACCAGAGTGGGTACTAGAACCCATGACCTCTTTGCTGAGCCGTGAGTAAAACTTACACACTTTGCAAGCATTAATCTCTTTTTTACACATGTAATGATTGGATTGGATCTAATTTCTACAATATAGCCTTATAAAGTTAGGGTTATCTGATGAGTCGGAGGACGTTTGTTTGACTCATGTGCACTTGTGCTTTAAATGTGGACGGTGCTAATAACTTACATTAACATAGGATTGGCTGGAATTTACTGGTATGGAATGGCATTTGATTCCATGTAAATTCCAAAAAATCTACTATATTTATTGCCCAACATTGATGTATATGTTTTATCCATGCCATATGTTCATCCATATACCTGCTTTACACATGACAATCAGGTTGCATGTGCATACAAGTGACTTGCATTCTTGTGAAATCTAGTTTGTTGATTATAATACCATACTCCACTAAATACATATTTCACTTAATACAATATTTTCTTTTAATCAAAAGAAAATTTTGATCTCAAACATAAGATTGCATGGTAAAAGTATATTAGTATCTCCGGACACATAATCATTGTATAATGATGATATTAATTCCACCAAATGCCATTTTCCAGATGTCTTTACATGCTAAAACCACAATCCAAAAATCAAGCAGGAATGGAGAAGGTTAAATTTTTCTCATAACCCATCCATATGTCATTCAAATGGCTCATAAGATTATTATTGCCCTTGGGATTAACTTAAAACACAAACGCTAGGCACATTTCTAAGAAACTAACGGACTGAATGAATTTCAAAGGGACAGGGACATTGCAGTGGTCCCCACGTAGCTTCTGCCTACAGGGATTTATTGCTGCCCAGGGGCACAGGAAATTCGTGTCCCTAATTTCTGTGATATCGACGTATAAAGGAAAGTGGATTAGGTGCACATTGTCCTCACCCAACAAAGTACTACCCTGATGGTGGGGCCACCTTGATGTAGGGCTGAAAGTCGGGTGGGTTCAACCTGACCAACCCGACATTGGGTTGGGCTTGAGCAGGATGTATCAAGTTCGGTCTTGGTCTTGGGCTTGGGCTATACAAACACTAATCCGATAAAACTTGGGTCTAACTTGGTTTGCCCAACCCAACCCAACCCAACCCAACCCAACCCAACTTGAACCTTACCGATATATAAGTTAATTATAAATTATAATTGAGTGCAGATTGTCTGTGTTGAAGGCAAAGGAAACTCCAATGTTGCCGGGTCTTATTGGTCCACATAATTTTTTATGGCTCAGGCTAACAACATACGCCGGATTTCTCTCTCCCAAATAGCTTGCACAACAGGACTCTTAAAGGAGTAAGTGTCCAATATTTTAACTTGTTTGTTTAGAAAGAATGAAACTCTTTACGATAAATATTCTTACATATAATTAATAAAATCATAGGTACAAAAAATAACACATGTATTGAAATATAATAAACTAATGTAATGACGAAAATATTAATAAGTATCTACTGACCGAGCCCGCTTGGGTTGGGCTTGGGTTGAGAATTGTCAACCTAGGGTTGGGTTGGGTTGGGTTGGGTTGGGTTGCGTTGGGTTTTTAGGTATAGGAACCATGAGCTAGGCTAGAGTTGAGCACCAACCGGACCAACCCAACCAACTTTCGGCCCTACCTTGATGTGTATATTGTATATTGATGGTGTGCTTCTAATTGACCTGCTAAATTTAAGGGCATGACCCTAACATTGAAGTATATCTAAATCTCATATAGATGACACCATAGAAAATTTGGTGATTTATCATTAGAAACTTTTTTTTTCGACAACAGAAGTTTTGGATCAAGCTGATATTTCTAGCATTATTGTCGGCCATAGGTAGTGTTTAATGGTGGACATTCAAACATCATTGTTTACTATGGCGCAGTCCATCTGAAAATTGGATCTGCTTCATTTAGGGATCATGCCCTAAAGTGACCAACCAGAAGGCCGGGCCGCACCTAATCCGCTCCCGTTTAAATTGGCGTCCCTGATTTGTGTAATATTACCCTGTAAATTCGGGATTATCGATTGAATTGGGACACGTGTGCTTTCTTTTCACGTGCGTGTGATTCGTGAGCCCTTTGAATTTCACCGGACGTGGTAAAGATACAGGAGTAGTCGTAATAAACTACATTAATTAAGCATATGTTCAAGCTGCGTGGGACATACGTACCGTGGTAAAAATCTAGCGTCATTCATGATTAGGTAAGCTATTTCAAAGGTAACAATGAGAGAGATTGAGGAGGGAGAGGCATACCACGCGAATTTTCAAATGGATTGTATTGGTCCAACGTGTTGTGCATACATCATCCAATCCATTCATCAGGTTCATCCCGGAAGGATGAAGGGATATGAAGAAAATTAAAGCAATTCCAAAGCTTAGGTAGCGTATATACCACAAGTGAGTACATATATGTTCTGGTTGCGATTTTACATTACTCCTGTGCTGTGTTCTAGTTGATTTTTGGACCGAGATGATCCTTTGTATCTACGGTGAAAATAAGGAGAACCACCGCATCAGCGGTTTGGATTCCACATACGTAAGGTAGGTAGAAAACAGCTCAGACGTAGGGTAATGTTCAAAATTATGTGATCTTTCCACGTAAGTTTTTAAAGAAGCTTGGGCTCTACTCAACAAGCAGAAATTGTATGATCCTCCACCGAGGACATTGACAGTACACACGAGTCTACCCTTTGAGAGTGCGATGAGGCTCCCGGCTTCTGTGGTGACCCCTCCAGTGCCGGGAGCGATCCCAATCGGGTGGGTGAGTCGATTTAAATCGAGTTGACTTTGTTGAACCCGAACTTAAACCGAGTCAAGTTCGAGTCACCCAGTAACTTAACTACACTTGACAAGAAATCTAACTCGGTACTGACTCAACTCGATTCAAAACTCAACTCGTACATATATATTTAAAAAAAAAAAAACAAAATACTCAAATATGATGTTTCATATCTAAGATGCCATATATCCGATGAAGAGGCTTTAATTCAGGCGAGTGGATCTAAGTTTGAGTGGTGATTTCAGCCCATGAATACCTACTGCATCAGACTTGACTCGACCCAGGTAATCCAAATTAGTCAAAGCCAGATCTGAACTCAGATCGGATTAGGCATGCTGGACCTGGCGCCGAGTCGGTTCGAGTTTAGGTCAGGCCTATTTTAAGACTAGATAAAGTTGTGTCAGTCCTAACTCAGTCTAACTCGACTTATCCCCAGCTCCTGTGAAGACGATGAGGCCTAGCCGACTTTGATGTAGGTGTTATATATCTACACTGTCCATCCCTTTGTTTTTTTTTAAAAAAAAAATCATTTTGGGGTGTAAGCCCAAAAATGAAGCAGATGCAAGTCTCGGGTGGACCATAACATTGGAAACAGCCGTAATTGACCATCGTATCATTAGGCCGGCGCTGCACCTAATCCGCTCCCTCCAGTACCCAGCTCTATATTAGTCGGCGCTGGAAAAGCTCTGTGAGCCGCACCATGATGCGGGTGTCTTATCCAAGCAATCCATCCATTTGCCAGCTCATTTTTAGGGCATGAGCTCAGAAAAGAAAGCGAATCCAAATGCCAGGTGAACTACACCTTAGGAACTATGTTGATTGAAGGGCCACCTCTAAAAGCTTCCCCGTGCCCACTGCAATGTTTACTTGCCATTCAACCAGTTGATTAGGTTGGACGGAGCAGGATGCAGGGAAAACACAAATAACAGCTTTATCCATAAAATTTTGTGCCTTCAAAAACTTCTCATGCATGGTGGCATTCAATCACAGCTGTTTCTTATCATGTGATCCACCTAAGGTTTGACTGTACTTCAATTGTGGGATCATACTTTAAAATAATACAATAAAATGGATATAGGCGTGGATAAAACACACACATCGTGCGGCCCCACAGCTTTTTTTAGCACCCGACTGGTACGGAGCTCAGTATTGGAGGGGCCACCGCGGGATCCGAGCTGCCGAATCCGAGCTCGCAATGATGGTCTGTTGCTTGCGCGTGGGTGAACCGCAGTGGAAGGATTTTAATTTTGCGGCTTAAAAGTAAAGAGGAGTTGTACGATGCTCTTGCTGCTTATGACATTTCATATTCACGCGGTTGAAATTGTACATTGATGGAAAAAATCTATTCCACCCTTTTTGGACATTCACTTAATTACGGGAAATTGGAATACTTGCATGATGAGAAGGCAAAAGAGACCCTAGCTAGAGAGGGGATCCTCCGATGCCAGAGTAAAGCTAGGAATCTGGATATGATAGTATCAACTATTGAGGGGCTTTAGGTTAGAGATTTTGTGTACCTTTTCATGTAGATGGTCCCTCATTTATAATGTAGGTGGGCTGGAGAAGGTTCGTGATCTTAGGCGTAATCTTTACATAAGTTTCTCAACCATTACACGAGATTCAAGTAAGTGATAAGTGTTGACATAGTTGAGCCTACAATCATGCAATGGGTGGTCAAGACCGACCTGAGTTGAACCCTCGATCACTCAGGATGAAGCCGAGCTGAGCCAGGCCATCAATTGGTCGGACAGATCTCCATGATCGGCTTAGAACGAGTTTCTACACTGATCGTCACCGATCGACACTTCGTGTACCTCGATCTGTTTAGGCTCCGAGCATAGGGGAGCGGACCCCACCTCCTTGGTGATACTTACTGTTCTTAACAGACCGTCCCTTTGATCTCGCCGAGCCAATCAGTCTTCTGGTCATCTTCTGATCATATACATCAGAACGACCCTTGGAGATGTACAAATAAGCTTGGTCGAATCTCAAACAGATAAGCTTGGTCGAAGCTCGGACAGATAAGCTTAGTCGAAGCTCAGAAATACACGATACCGAGGACTAGGCTCGGGAGTGTAAAGTCTACCCTCTCTTCAAAACGATCTGAGATGGTTGTTTAGGAGCCCTTGGTCCAGAAGTATGTGCTCGTTAGTCTGAGCTGACCCATGGGTGGTCAGACCATTTTTACCCACAATAGTACAAATGAGGCATATTTACTCAAATAAAAACAACTAAATTGTGGAACCTATTGTTCCTAAGTTAAAAGTAAGTGGTTTTGACAATCCCCATATGTGACTCGTGGACACTTGATACTGACCAAGGAAAATCAACGCTAGCAACGAGGGTATGCCTTTTAAGTTGAGAAGGACCCTTCAAGGTATATGGGCAGTCTAGGTCTGACCAAAGAGGCCATCAGCATGGGATGAGTAGTGTTATGGGTAAAAATAGACTCGCCAAAGAAAAGAGTTCAGGTCGACATTTGTGCTAGCCACGTAGTCGGCCAGCACCAAGCATAACCAAGGATCTCCTTAATGACCAGAAAGCAGTAATCCACTGTTGGGAAACACGCCCGTTCATCTCTCGGTAAGAGCCCCCCAAGGTATGACTAAGTGCGGAGCAAGACTCCGAGCTTTCGACACTCGGGAAAGCCCCGCACCATGTGATAACGTGAAGAGGATGGTCATCCCTAGTTTCGTCTACATTTTACTAAGGAAGGGAGCTCGGTCTCAGCTCTCTAATAGAACATCTAAGGGCAAGTCATCAGATTGGTGATCTACTTAATGTTAAAGAAAAACTCGATCATGGCTCGCTAGAGAATCCAGGTCGGTAAACTATTCCTCGAGATGGCTATGTAGGCCACCTCAGACGCTCGACCTCAGCCTCCTACTGCATGTTTCATCTGATTCCGACTACTCAATTATTGTCGGAAAGATTTATTCGAGATCTCAGCCGAAGATCACCGCGACACGAAAGATCTCGGAACATATCCACGATTTCAGCCGAAGATCTCGGAACATATCCAGGATATGCTCGGGATACGATTCCAATTACAGTATCCACCTACTAAACAACGAAATCACCATCTACGCCACCACCCCTTTCAGCTATAAATAAGAGCATCCCCAATGTCGAATGGTACACACGAACTAACTCATAAATCACTCCCAAAAACTCTACGTTCTATAAGACCTAGCTTGCCTTTCTAACTTTGGATTCGGAGGGTCCCCTGCAACAGCCTGAAAGTGCACCTACTTATGCCCTGGTTTGTCAAGTTACGTGAATGCTAAGTCAGACTGCCTACAGAACTTGATAGGAAGATAATTTCAAGCGTCTGCCTCAACCGGATGTGTGGAAGCTCGCCATAGGTAAATCATAGCCTCACATCCCATGTCCCAAAACACCAGGTGATTAAAATCCTTAAAACAAGATAGACATCTTAGGGTTTTTGAGGTGAGAAAACTTTTTCAAAATAGAAAAATCTCTATGTTTTTCTTGCCTTGTCGATCTTATCGAAACACCCTCGATATGATCGACCTGTTCTGTTGATGTCCTCGATACCTTAACGATATTATCGATGAGAGGACCAAAAGTGTCTAACAACTAAATATTCATTTGGACGGATTTATCGATGTATCGATACACATATCGATATCATCGATATAAACACAAATATGTCCAGCAACTTCATAACATATCTAGACGAATTATCGATGTATCGATACACCTATCGATATCATCGATATTCAAATCTCGAGACCATCGAGAGTGGCTCGATAAGATCGACAGACAGTTTTCCGGCGCCCCTGTTTTTTAAAGAAAATCTCAAAAGTCTTCGATAGCATCGATGCTCTTTCGATATGATCTGAATTCAAATGTCGATAACATCGGAAGTCCATCGATGATATCGATCGTGGACGCGCATATCTTGCAGCAGATATTTCAGGTTGTTCTTAACTATGATCGGGGGCCCTTCGATAGAATCGATATTCAAATATCGATGATATCGACACCAGATCGATTGCATCGAACAAAGCCATAAATTGTCCAGCAAGCTCAAGATATATCAGTTGGATTTATCGATGCCTCGACTCTAATCTCAATATCATCGACATTCAAATTCCGATGATCTCGATGGTTCCCCGATCAATCTTGAAATCCTAAAATATTTCTAAGTCAAGTCTCTCTCATTTTTCAAGTGTCGATGGATCAAACCTGTCATCGACGGAATCGGAGTTCGAAATCTGATGACATCGACAATAGCTTCGATTCATCGACCAATTGGCAAGAAGTTTCAAAAGCGTATGACATCGAGTCCGAGTCATCGAGCAGACCATCGATGCTATCGAGAGTATACGCTCGATGATATCGAACCTGCTCGATGATATCGAACTCTGTCATAAATGTGACCGTTTTATATCCGTTGGAGTTTTTTGCCTATATATAGAGGACTTGTCTTTTGTTGCTGTAAGAGAGAAAAGATAGAGCTTTTGTGTGTTTCAACTTACATCTTATACCCTAAGCCATTTCTCTCGAGGGAGTTCATCCTCCATTCCACCCTCACCGTTGATATTCAATAGAGTGGATTGGGGAATGAACTTTCACATTCAAGGATCCTTCAGCTACTACCTTAATGGCAAATCATTAAGCTAGGATGCCTTAAATGCATAAGATTGGAACTACTCTACCTTCCTTATAGGAAAACCTTTAGAGAGTAGGATTCCATCTTAACCTTGACCCAACCCGAAGCCTAGTCTTGGTATATCTTTTGTGTTGCGGATCAAGGAAGCAGAAGACTCTTCATCAACAAGGAGGAGGAGATCTTCGACGTTGTGCTTAACGGGACTCATCAACTTATCCATAAGTATCTAAAGTCCAAGAGGACACGTGCGATCATTCCTTTCTAGGATTGGGTCTTAAGTGGTTCTCACCCTTTGAAGTCCTCAAGGAGGCCTCCGGCTGGAGTGGACGTGGTGGGTGCATTGTGTGGACCCTTGCTCTGTGGAGAGCATAAACATCTGGTTAGGAGTGAACCAGTAAAACTCCCGGGTGCGTTGTGTGGACCCTTGCTCTATGGAGAGCATAAACATCTGGTTAGGAGTGAACCAGTAAAACTCCAGGGTTAGAGGTGAACCGAGTAAAAACTTCCGTGTAAAGGTTAAAGGTGAACTTGATTTAAAACCTTAGGTTTGAGATGAACCCTGGAAAACCTCCTTAGTGAAATCCGGTACACTCAAGGTTGAGTGCGGCAGCCGGGAGTGGAGTAGACTTATCGTTGAACCACTATAAAATGACTGTGTTTGTGATTGCTTTTCTATATGTGTGATTCATGACAATGCATTCATATTCATATATCTGATCACATCTCACACACATACACAATCACATCCAACATAGACTAAGTTGCATATTTTCATATCTTGATTAGTTTGTGATTGGATCCTCTACCTGGCTTGGAAGCTAGTAGAGTTACATTTGAGTAATCCTGAAAATTGCATATATGATAGGATTAGAGTGATAGGATTTTTAATATAACTCATAAATCTTTAAAAAGTCCTATTCACCCCCCTCTAGGAGATATTGGCATATTCCGACTTTAACTCAAGCGGTCTTCACCGCTATTTCACAGCTATGGTCTCCATCTCCGTCTCCTCTTGCATGTCTCAAGTGATCTAAGGAGGACGTACATATTTTTACATCAACAGTTTGACACTGTCTATGGGAAGGATATTGAAAGTCTTTCCCATCATCTACAATGATCCAACAATGGCAAAAGGGAGAAAGAAAGCTTAGACTATTGCCGTTACACCCAGTTCTGCACTGGCAGAACAATCTGTGGACCGTCGGGACTCAACCTCCGAACTTCAGGCTGATTTTGCACCTACAGGCCTAGTGCAGTGGACCTGGAACCAGGGAGGTTGGCTTGTCTCTCTAGAGCATCAAGTTGAAACACTGACCAATAACATTGATCAGATAAGGCAGATGCTAGAGCGAGAAAATCCTCCCCCCAATTCCAGGGGCTGAGGAGGTTGTTGCTTGGGTGACCACTGAAGTTTCTGCACCATCCCAAGCACCGTTGGCTCCCAGAGGAACAAACAGGCTTGCGAAGCACCAAAACGTGCACCCTCCCATGCTTCGGGCACTGTCGCGCTGGCTACCTCCAACCTACATCATGAGTTGGAGAAGAAGAGGCGTGGTAAGGCTCCTGAAATAGTGGTCGCTCCCGAGACAGTGGCCGAGACTGAGTACCCCTGGGAGGTCGAGCTCAATGAGCTACAAGGACAGATCGACGACATATAAGAAGTATATCGCGCACATGCTCCCATCTCTATAGATGCTATGTTGGAGGAAACTGAGTCACCATTCACCGACGATATCATGCAAGCTCACCTCCCACCTAAATTTATGATGCCCCAGATTACTCCTTATTAGGGGTCCACCGACCCGACTGAGCATTTATAATCTTTCAGTGCGTGGATGGAACTTTATGGTGCCTTGACCGCAGTAATGTGTCGAGCATTCTCCTTAACTCTATCAGGAGCATCTTAGAAGTTGTTTCAACAACTGAAACCACAGTCCATCAGTTCATTCACACAACTAGCAAGGCCTTCATTACCAACTTCATTGGAGGAAAAGAAAGGTGAAAGCCAACGACCCACCTCCTCACCATCACTTAGAAATAGAGTCGTACTTATAGTAAGTCTTCCCTTAATAATTGTATCTCTACATACGATGATCTTAATGTTTCTTGTTGATGATGTGCCAATTATGTGTAGCGAACACATCGACGAGATGAAGTCCCAATACCCGACAAATTATGATCGAATGCATTAGGATCAGTTTTCAAATGGTTCGCAAAACGTGTAAGATTTCACATTGTATCCACTTAGAATTTTGTTGTATAGCACAATATTTAAACCTAAGAAAATTCCTAAACAATTATATTATGTACGTGATAATAGATGAAGACGTTGCGCGCTAGCAACTCTGTGGATGCGTTTGATGCACTCTACTCACTGGCATGTGGCCCTGATAGACGTGTATTTAAATATATAGGTTGTATTGTAAACGAGATTCGGTTCCACACTAAAAAACGTGAGAAGTATAGGACCACATAAAATAGTGGGGTGGTTGTGAAAGGAACGCATGAGGATGTAGAAATTGACTTTTATGGCGTTTTGACGGATATTATCGAGCTGAGTTATTGTATGAGAAAGAGGGTGTACTTATTTAAATGTGATTGGTGGGACATTGAAAATAAGAAGTTGGGAATACAGACTGACAACTACTTTACGAGCGTAAATTTATCTCAAAATTGGTTTAAGGACGACTCATTTATCCTCGCCAGCCATGCCGAACAAGTATTTTACCTTACTGACATCAAGTTAAGCGGCTCTTGGCACGTGGTGTAGAAAATAAAGCTTAGGAACGTATTTGACGTTCCCTTACCAGAAGTTGAAGATAGTGAGGACGGGGGAAATGAAACGTCTAGGGTTGAACAAACATATCAAGAAGACATGCCATCTGGGGATATAGGGACTAATCCAAATGTTGATATTGATGTGGTGCAATTAGACAGAGATGATGTGTCACTTGATCATGTTGATGCCTCAATAATACATGACATTGTTAGAGATGATAGCGGTTTCATTGATGACGACATTGTAAATGATGAAGAGAAAATACTAATCAGCGATAGTGATGGTGAAGAAGAAATAGTCCTAAGCGATAGTGATAAAGACGACGATTATTAATTAATGTACCCATGATTTACATGTTATTTTTCAATTCGAATAATTTATGTATTACATGTATATGTGAAAATTATAAGTCATGATTTATTCCTTTAATTGATTGTTTATAATCTACATTTGTAGTTGAGTCAATTTCTGACCATATCCTCCTCAAACCAGAGAGTAGCGGAAGCACGCAGCATACTTTATCAGCTGTTGCGGATGGACTTTCCGGCCCTATCTTCTTCTGGTAGGGTCAAAGAGATACTTGGTCTGGTTGATAAATGTAAGGAGGAATATATTGACGATGACTTATATGAAAGATTATACAATCTTAAAGAAATTCCGGAGCTAATGGAGGATTATAACAGTGGGAAACTTCACATGGAAGATGCAGTTTTATCACTTGCACATCTGAATGGAGTCCCGAGAGACCAGATTTCTCCTATTGTGACTGGCATGTTGGCTGTAACAATGTCAAGTGCTTCACACAACTGACATATACTTTTGCAGCGTACAATAACTTACACAGGAAGTACTTCGAATAGTTCACCTCAAAGTTGTTTCGTATTACAACGAAATACGTGTATTTAATATAGAATGACAATGTATAATGGAATTTTCAAAGGTTATAGATTAAAGTTTACAATTTTATTGTATTCTGCTTGCATTATAGTGTAATGGTCTAATCATATATATTTTAATCATCTCTCTAAGTATAAGTACAAATGCATTCTACCATCAACACTACTTGTATAATGTTTTAGTATATCCACTTATACTGAAATTGTTTAAATTATAAGTTCATAGCTCGCACATATTCAGTGATGACACCAGGTGGGAGATCACGTCGTTCACGCAATGGATCTACCTCTTCCACCCGTGATGCGATGGAGACAGCATCGCCGTCACATGTTGCATCACAGGCGTCTGATCCATCAGTCACGCATACACCGGGCACTGCATGTAAGTTTAGACATATATTTCTTTTAATGACTTCTGTTTATGTTTAGACTTACATATTTCTTTTGTAACAGCATCATCGACCATCCGACGACGTGGGCCCACGCATGGGTTAGTTTTAGAGCGACTTACGCATGATGGTAGGGTGACGATAGAGTTCTCACAGGACTGCCTTAGACCTGTTGGGGACAATGTCAGGTTGTTTACTTCGGAGGTTGATGTCTTATACCGACATCTGATCCTCGCCACCACCCCCCGTTGGGCAGACGTGAAAGATGATGTGCGGCAACTCATCCGTCAGTGCCTTTAGGTAAATTTTAGTAAATTAAATTTTATTTTGTAAAAGTTCATTTACGGTTAAGTTATTTTCTTAATAATTTTATTGCTTTAATCTATTATTTACGAAACTGCAGGATAAATTTGTCTTGGATTTGAGTGTTCCGTACATTTCCCATGCCGTCGACGACATGGTCAATGAGCGATTTAAGGAGTATCGCGGTGACTTACACCAGCGGTACAAGCGGTGCATGAGCCACGAGGAGGGTGTACTGTCCGCACTGCCGCACGTGACCCTTGACAATTGGTAGATACTCTGGGAGATATTTTTCGGCTGAGTCTTTTTAGATAATATTTACATATTTACGATATCTTAAGGTAACAATTAAATTCACGATTAATAACAATGTATTATGAATAGTGTGTTCAGAAGAGGAGCAGAATAAATTCTGACAACAGGAGAAAGTTAGAAGTGAACCACGTAGTTGGTTCAAAGTCATTTGTACAACTTCGTCACGACATGGTAAGAAATTACTGGTGATTATTAAGTTGATATATTCTTTCCATGCATTTATATTAATTTTATTGTCCTTTTGATTACGCAGCGAGATTCTGTCACTGGCCTAAAGCTCGGACTAGTAGACCTCTACTGAGGGACTCACTGTCGGCAGGCGACGGGATCTTGGGTACATCCTAGATCCAGGGAGAATTGGGTAAAAATCTTTACATTGTAAAATTTAATTGCATTGAATTATAATAATGTCATTCATTATGAAAATTCATATGTTTTCATTACAGGCAGCGATGGACACCGTATGCAATCAGTCCACTTCCGATGGTACTCAGCGGAGTGAGCCAGAGATCCTGAGCGAGGTGTTTGACACCCGTTCTTAATATGTGCGTGGGCTTGACCATGGTGCTAAGCTCATGACACCTGCTAGAGCTGCTTCCAACCGATCCGTCATTGGCGAGAGCGCCCTACGCAGAGCTGATATTGCAGAGAGAAAGGTTCAGCAGCTACGGGTCGTCGTCGATGACATCAGAGAGCAGCTGGAGAGGTAGAGGGAGGAGTAGGAGAGACAGAGGGAGGAGCAGGAGAGAAGGATCAAGGAGATGCGGGTGGAGCATGAGCGACAGATGGTGGAGATGTTTTAGGCTCTCGCTGCACGCTTACTCACCGATGCCCCACCACCTCTGCCTTCATCTTTGTGATTTTTTTATATTTTATTTATAATTTATTTTATATATGAATGTTAAAATTATATGTATTTTTGCGTGGATAAATGTGATGTGGATAAGATTGTTTATGTATGTATGGATGTGGTTTGTGTTTGGATGGATGTAGTTTGTGTTTGGCCGGATGTGAATGTGAATATGATGAAATATATTGTAACAGGAGTATATCAGGAATTTTTGCCTGAATTTTGAAAAAAAAAGAGACTTTTATCGACGAAATATTTCGTAGGTAAAAGTTTCCATCGTACATTTTTTACTACATTTTTAAACTACGAAACATTTTGTAGGTAAAAGGTTCATCTACATTTTTACCTATGAAAATTTTCGTACAGGGAAAAGTTTCGTCAATATTTTGTTACCTACGAAAAAGTTTGTAGGTAAAAGTCTTACCATGGCCAATGAATAATCTACACAGTTTTTACCTATGAAAATTGTCGTAGGTAAAGGTTTTGTCAACATTTTTACCTACAAAAAAATTGTCGTCGTCAATATTTTTTACATACGAAAAAATTCGTCGGTAAAAGTCTTACCATTGCCGACGATATGATTTTTCGTTCGTAAAAGCCTTTACCCACGGTATTTTACCGCCGAATTTGCCGACGAAAAAAATTCGTCGGTAATACTCTTTACCGATGAAAAAAGATCATTTACCGACAAATTTTTTCGTCAGTAAAAGTGCAATTTCCTGTAGTAAGGGGTCAGAGTTCGTTGAATGAAGATGAAGACGAGGACCAGAGCTCAGCTCGGCCAACCTTCTTCAGATGAGGACGAGGACGAGGACGAGAGCTAGACTCAGCCAATCTAGAGTCGTAATTTAGAGGTCCGCCCATGCCCGACGTGTTCTCCTCACGAGGTTCTTTTAATTGGTTTGGATGGCTTGGGCTGACCCTAATTGACCCTATTAAGATTTTCCCATGACATAATCCAAAACACATGTTTTTGGGAGAATTAAGCACGAAACAAAAGTTGTTGGTGGATGATTATCTCCAATTACTCGGTCGAGGGTCTACTATATGAATAAGCTGCTATTGAGGCAAGCAGTTGATTGCGCGGAGGGACTTAAAACTCGGTGATGGTCACTGGTTTTTGCCATACATGAGATATTTCTCCAAGGAGACTCTGCAAGAGCACCAGAGCTGATTACTCCAGTGGAATCAGTGACGTAATGCTGCAACGTCATCGTGATATCAGAAGAGCCGTAAACGAGACCAGGAACGTTGTCCCGGCCTCCGTGGTCCCGCTTAAAAAAGGCATTGGACAGGTGGATTCATCGAAAAGATGGCAAACTACGCTAGTTCTGCACGTTTAAATGGTGACGCTGAGCACCTTTCTCACAAATGGCATCTTCGCGGATTAGACCCAAGACGGTGGGGCGCTTGCCATGGGGCTCACCTTGATGTATTTACTGTATATCCATGCCGTCTATCCGTTTTTCCATATTATTTTGGGGGAATGAGGCATGAAATGAAGTAGATCCAAATCTCAAGTTGACTATACCGTGGGAAACGTTGGTAATTGACCATTAAAACCTTCTTGCGGGCCACAAAAGTTTTGGATCAAACTGATATTTATTTTTTCCCTTCATCTAGGTTTGTGTGACATTATCAATCGGTTAGATGGCAAATATACATTACGGAAATACTACGTGGACCTTAGGGATTTTTTTAATGGTGGAGCTAACAACCACCACTGTTTCTTATGATATGGCCCACCTGAGATTTGGATCTGCTTCATTTTGCTTCATTTTTTATTTTTTATTTTCGATCATGCCCTGAAATGATGTGGATAAACAGATGGATCGCATAGATTTACAATATATACATCATGGCGGGCCCTTGGCAAGGACCACACTATGTTGGGTTTGGCCACCCCGCATCTAATCCACTCATGTTCTAGAGTTTTACTGATCTTCCAAATTTTGGGCCTCACTCAACATAAATCATATCTTTGAAATTATACCGGTCTAGAAAAAATTGCATACCAAATGAATAGTTGGAAGGGAAATAGTGAGTGGTCCAAATTAGAAGGGAATAATAGACTGGTTTTTATAAACTTCTCAATGATTTTTTATTCTTCAATGTTTTGTACATGTTCGGGTTAGCTAGATTGTCATATGGCCATGTCGTGTGGACAGCTAAAGAGAGGCAAAACCAATATAGGAGCCGAATAGTTAAAAAAGATTTTTTTTTTTATTATTATTATTTTTTTTTGTTTTGTTTTGTTTTTTTTTTTTAAAGTTGTTTCTTATGATGGGACAATTATAATTATAGAAAAGGATATATGTGTAACTAAAAATTGAACAGTTGAAATTGTCAAACCTACTGTATGCAGATGGGATATATATCTTAAATAATATTAATTGAATGATTTTAATCTTTGATTTAGAAAAAAATGAATTTCTTAAATTTGAAACATTGGTTATTGGCATTTTTATCCCAAAATTCCAATAATGCCTCCACTATTAGAAATTATGGAAAAGTAATTTTCGTCTCATTTAAATGTTTCTTTAGAAATCAGTAAAAGTGGAGATTTGTTGAGCCCACATGGTATGTATTTAACATCTAACTTGTCTAATTTATGCACCCTACGATGGTTATAACATGACCAAAACTATATGGCTCATCAAATCATCAGTTGAACTATACTTGAATTGAGATATTTTGAATGGTTTTAGTTTTATTTATTTATTTTATTTTATTTTAATTATGGATTATTCTACCTTATATAATTAGATTTAGGTGTATTTTTGGTTGGTCTAATAATAGTGTTGGTGTGCATCTCTTTTACAAGTTGGGTGTCAGACAACATCTTTCGAATAAGCTGGGTGTGAGATCGATATCACGTGGGCCTAACAATTCTAAATTCTTTCCCCTGCTGTTATGATAAAATAGATGGCAGTAATGTAATTTGTCCTCTGAAAGAGCATTGCAGCAAAACACGGGTTCCTCTATGAACTATTCGGTAAAATCCAAATATTTGATGAATTTTGTAGTAAAAATCCTTTGATTATTTTCATATTAATACTACATTCAATATCAAGTAAGCCAATAGTTAATGTGTCACCTTTCCATATTTGTTTCATAAAACATCGCCGGCCATCTGAATGTTTAATTTGAGTTGTGCATATATCATTGCGTACTCTATCAGTGTTGGAAGTTTTCTCCAAAGACAAGGAAACGGTACTTTTGTGGGCCCATCAAGTCCCTGATGGATTCTGGACATCCAATCCACCAGATGCATAGACCACAACTTTTTGCGCCTAGGGTGAGCCATGGATAGCTACAGCCATTATCTGTGGCAGGGACATTAAAGCCTGCACATTTATTCAGAGGGAAATGATACAAAACAGCAGGCCGGAAGTGAATTGCCCTTGCTCCCCACTAACCTGTGGACGGAAACTATGGGGGCGGGCCGTGATGTCGATGATAAATCTACTCTGTCCCTAAGTTTAAAAGGCTTATCATAGGATAGGAGACAATTTTAAGTAGAGACAAAACCATACAGAAGTTAACCATAAGAGATAAAATGGCTGCCGTTGAAACTTTCCCAGAGCCCATCATGATGCTTATTGCTATCCAAATTAAATTGGCAAGGTAAATTAGATTGTGATGAACTGAAAGCTCTAACCCCTTGATGATGCTTATTTTCCATCCAAACTCTTTCAGTGAGGTTATTTCAATTGAGATAAACTTAAAATACAAATATCAGCCAGATTCACAACTCCTCTGGCCCCATGAACGCATCAACGATGGGCCACGGATTGCTATCAACATGCTTGTAAGGTAGGTGGGCCTACTGTTATGTTTGTGAGAAATCCACCCAATCCATCTGTCTCCAGCACATGCGAGGATTGGAGACCATCCAAAACTCAAGTGAACTACACGAGGAAAAAGTTGGGAAAGAAATGCCTACCGTTGAAATCTTCCTGCGATTCATAAGGTCATTTTCATTGGGATGAACTGAAAACGCAAAAAAAAAAAAAAAAAAAAAAAAAAAAAAAGCCCTAGTCTGTTTCAAATTCATGTGGCCACATCGTGGTCGTTCAATTTCCATAATTTCCTCTCGTGTGGCCTATCTGAGTTCTGAATCCTCCTCGCTTTTGGTTTATATCCTAAAAACGAGTTGCAAAACAGATGGACGGGGTGGATTTTTGCAAACATCACAGTGGCCATGCCCAGCTTGCAAGTGCAGGAACATCCTGCGATAGCTCGTCACAAGCAATCCACGTCCTTGATGCTCGATCCCCTGATTCCTTCCGTGTTCTATACCTGAGTTTTGGATCTACCCCATGTGAGATTGTGTGAAGCTTACGAATGTAGTTTATTTCCAATGGATAATTCAGTGGGCCCACATAGCTTCTGCCTCCAGGAACTTCCGCTGGCAGGTAAAGCTTGGCATCAAGTCCAGTCTTACGGAATTAGGGCTGACCTAACCCACCCTGGTTTTCAAAAAGATGTTTCGGATATTCTTATATTAGTCATTTTACAGGCCTTGAAAATATTTTTGGACCAAATTATTTTTGTCCTTTGATTAGTAGCTGTGCCAAGTTTAAGTAAAGAAGAAGTTATTCAATCCGAGAAAGTGATATTAACGGGATTGGTTATTGGGTGTAACGCCTCGAAAAATTCCGTACAAAGACCCGAATACCACCTCAAGCAGAAATCACTCAGGATCAAATCCTTTAGAAATTAGATAAAGTTAACTAAATGTTAAACTAGATTAGCTGCGAAATCCGCTTGAACCACTTTAAATACGATCTGCAAGACACAAAACTTGTAAAATTATTGACACTAGGTTACCCTAAAATCTAGGATCAATCTCATTACCCAGTTGCTCTCGGGAGCACATTGAAACTCCGTATCGGATTTGGACCTCACGTCGAAAGTCCGATTACTACGAAATTATATAATTAGGACCGCCTTGCTAGGCTTGACAACCATCTCGGAAATCAAATCCAGATAGTGTTTTGGGGCTATTCGCTTGAGCCCGTAGTGAAGAGTGTGAGAAAACGTAGATTTCTTTAGAAAGGAAACTTAATTTAAGTAATCTGAGACTCGTCACTTACGGGCCTGATATAAGCAATCAGACCGTCAGAATCTGACCCAAATACACCCTCGGATCAGGGAAAATTTCATACACATGTCCGTGTACTTGTAACCCTGATCGAGTTTCGGTGACCGTTGAACTGAAACTGGTCTGCCACGTGTGATCTGGGAACCTGACTGAAATGAAAACTTAACTCGACCTAGATCAATAGTTAGGGAGCTTAAGTCCGACCTTTGGCTCAAGGGGGGGCTTCGGAAGTGCTCCGTTGAGACGGAGCAGATGCCCTTTGGACATAACCTAAGTATACCTTGGCCTTGGGCCTATTTCTGACAAATCTGGGCCTATATAAGGACCTTAAACCCTCTCTCATTCACTCCATACGAATTTGAGAAAACCCTAGGAGAGAGAAGAGAGTAAAGTGAGAGAAAGTGAGAGAGAAGTTGGAATCATTCCTGGGAATCGATCCCTGTTATTCTACGTGTCTATCCATCTCTACCGTATCGCCTTTCCGGCGATTCTAATTCCATTTTCGGGTAAGAAAACCTAACCCTAATCAGTTTTAGAGGTTCAACTAGTGTAAGTAATGAAATAGCTAACCTATTTCATGCCATAGGTTGCCGTTCTACCGCTGATAAAGACTTGGTGATTAAACTGAGTCCGTTACTCGTTTCTACGGCACAAGGTGTGGACTATAGACGTATAGGTTAAGGTTTTCAAAGCTTTCAATGTCAGATAATGATAGATTCATGATCTGGGTATTATTTCACATGCAAAATGTGATGTTCGTTTTGCGATTCAGTTACGTATGCAAATTATGGCGTTTAATATATTCTGTATATTTGTAGAAAATACCGTATACGTACAAAATATGAAAGTGACTTTGCCATGATTAATTACTGTGTGTACATGCTATATATATGTGTAATACCTACTCGGCGAAAGAATTCGCCTTAATACATGTTTTGGCTAATATGCGTTATGTATGTTAATAAGTGTATTCTAAGTGTTTGTGAAAATGCTGGTAAGAACAAGTACTTAGATGATAGTGCTTAGGGTAGGTGTTGAGATAGGATTCTCATCTACCTTAGAGATGTGTATGATTTCCTCCATGTAAGTTGTTTAGTTTAATCGCTTACTTATGAAATGTATGTGTTTGTATTTCTTATTTATGTTGTGCTTCATAACATGCTTGTTAACATGTTTGAATTACTTTGTTAACTATGCTTTGATTACTATACATGCTTTCTGGTTAAGGATTGAATGTGATTGAGACTATATTATAGTCCAGGCAATCGGTAACATGCTATGAAGTCGTGGCTGAGATTCATTCACCACGTAGGACGTGTTTGACAAACCCGAGTCGTGTGTTGGTCGTCGGCAGTGGTTATGCCACACGAGGTGCTTATGCACTTCATGTCAATCGATGCAATGTGCGCTGGTGCTAGTAGAGCCCGTCAAGTAACCCGATGTGCCCTTGTATGTTCACCATGTATGGACGCTACTGGTTGAACCTAAGGTACCAAACTCACAAGTGAAATCCCGTTTAACCTTGGTACCTCAATCCGTTAAGACTCATGAGCCGGACATGGTGGTATGGGACACCGTGGCAAGCTGTCGGCCTACGCTGGGGCGACGAGCCTCCCCGTAGTGACCAGTGAGCAACCTAGACTCGTGAGCCGAATACGGTTGTATGGGACACTGTATTCAAGCTGTCGGCATACACTGATTGGTGACGAGCCCTTTGTAGTGACCTCGAATATACTTTGAGTCTGCGTAGAGGCGACGAGCCTTTCCGTAGCATCTAGAGTATAAACTAGGCCTGTAATGATTTGGCGACGAGCCCATTGCGGTGACCTAGAACTATAACATCGTATGAGATTTACTAGGACTGATGACCCTAGAATGGATCATTGTTTGGAAAATGAAATAAGGGAGGTACCTTAGTTTTCCAATTCTGCTGTATGAAAACGACGAATAAGAACTTGGTAATCATATGCATGCACTGCATTACGCATGCGTTTAGGAGTTACAGGTCAAGCATTGAGGCAGTGTTGTCATGCGCGAACGTGAGATGAAGTCGCTGAGGAAGCGTAGGCGAGGGCATGCATCATACATCCATACCATTCTTGCATTAACAACAGTACTTAGGAATGTGTGATTTATTACTTTATCATTACTGCTTGACTGAATTGATAACATGCTTACCTATGCTTTATTGTTCCACTGAGTTGATCACTCACTCCCACATTATGGGACGGTGTTTTAAGCACTAACCAGACTCTGTCTTGATTTCAGATGATGGTGTGACTCCTGAGGTAGAGTTTGATTACTACGACGATCAGGATGAGTACTCTTACATGCAGTTCTCCGATGGCTTCGCTTAGGCTATCGGGATTGACGGGGTTACAGGGTTTTATTACAGTTGAACCATTTTTGAGACTTTTGACTTTTGTAATTTGATATGTAATACTTCATGTAAACAGTGACTTAGTGTTATATTCATACTCTAGAGACCGATCATGATCTTTTGACTTGTATACGTTTACTTATATCTTTCAGTCTTTCGCTTGCGTTTTACAATCTGATCTGGAGTATGAATTACTGTCTTGGTATAATCCCACTCATGATTAATGCACTAACACAGACAACATTGAATCATAAGCATACATGTTGCATAAGTGATGTTCTAGAAGTTGGGAGTTGAGTTGCTACTCGACACCCGATTTTCAGGGTATTACAAGTTGGTATCAGAGCATGATTTGGATTAAACCGGACCTGGGTTATGGTCACACACCTTACGCTAACGCAAATTCAACTTAGGTGGGTGCGAGAAAATGTAGAAACAGTCGTAGGAGTTTCGGTTTCGCCAATCGGCGAAGTTCACCGAAAACGATTGCAGAGATCGAGTTCGTACACCTCCGCGATAGCATGAGGCTACCCCGGATCACTCCTAGACCGTCAGATGATGGGTTTAGATCACAAATTACCCCATCACAGCCGTCAACAGTCGATAAACGAGAGTATACATCAGAAACTACTCGAAAGGCCCCGAAACGACTCGAATCGGAGTCGGGGGCCAAGCGGTGCAATCCGGGGGGACCCACGGTGGACCCGAGGTGTCATTGGCACCCTGGGAGGGGGGTAGCCACCGCCCTGCCCCGGCGGCACCGCGGTCAGTTTAGAGGACCGCGGCTGCGCCGCGCCTACCGCGGTGCACTGCGGTCCGGTCTATCCGGGCCTGTCTGGCCGATGCGGGCCGGCGTTGGGCCGACCCCTAGACACGTGTGGGGACCACAAAATCTCGTGGGGACCCCTATTTCTTTTCCTTTTGCTTCCCTCTTTCATTTCCTACCCCTCCAAGTCTTTCTCCCTCTCAAAAATTCCAAATTTCTCTCTCAAATCTTCTCTTTATTCTTCCATTTCTCCATTTACCTTCACATCACACACCCCTCCACCATTTTCAGCAAACCCACTCTTCTATCTCATTCGTTTTCTACGATTTTAGTGCACCAAAATCCTATTTTTATGGGTCCACCTCTCAAACATAACAATCTACCTTAATCCAACGCTTTATTCCACTCTAATGGCCCTTTTCGACCTCGTGGCTGCCATCTTCTCCATTTCCACCTTTCTTTCTCTTATGGGAAAGAAGCGGACCCCTACGGATGAAGCCGGGCCTAGTCGCCAACCCATCCAAGGAGGGGACCGCGGGCCGAAGCTAGCACAAGCGCCGCTCGTGAGCACAGGTCGAAGCTAGACCTCGATCCCCAAATCCTGAAAGAAAGAGCGTTACCGATAGGCTTCGAATACAATCGGTTTCATGACCGCAGAGTTGTCCTTGAAGCTCACGTGGATGAGAGGCTGTTTGGGCTACACCTAATTATGGACCGCTTGGTGGACGTTAAGTGGGGTGCCATATTCGAAGCTAGGTCTCCCACATGTGAGAATACGGTTCGTGCTTTCTACGCCCATATCCGAGACCCATCGCTAGAACCTCTACAATTTACTGTTTCCCTCACAAGGCGGGATTACACAGTCAACGTGGATGTGGTGTCCCGAGTGATGGGGATCCCACGTGGTGAAGTACATGCCAATGAGGATTATTTCAAGAGTGTGCGAGAAAGAAACCGTCGTACGTGATACCTTTGTGGCGACTGGTTCCCTGGACCAGAGGCAACTACCTCCTATCGACGAAATTGACAGATGATTTCCGTTTTCTTCACTACATTTTCACGTATAATGTGTATCCACGGTGGGGCAACCGCACTGAATGCACCCGTTTGATGGTAGACTTCCTGTACAGGGTTGGACATGGAGATAATTTATGCCTGCCCACGTTCATCCTACTCCAGATAATCCAGACCACTCGATCTGTCAGAAATGACGTCTCACTCCCGTTCGGCCGTTTGGTATGTAAGATTGCTCGAGAGGTCGGCTATAGACTTAACATGTATGATGTTGTGCCGATCCGGATCATAAGCAATGCTACGCTTAACAACATGGGGATCAGCCCTCGACAACGCCAAGCCGACTTGACGAGTATGGGGAGGAGTCCGATAGTGAGGGGGAGGAAAGTATTGATCTAGATGAGGAGAGTGAGGAAAGAAGTGGTGATGGGATAAATGAAGAACAGGAAGAAGAAGAAGAGGCCCAGGATACGGAGGAGAGCTCTCCTCCTACAGCACTGGAGCAGGACACTGATCGGGCTGCTAGGGAAGCTCGTATAGCTCTACTTGAGGAGGATCATGCTGCCCTACGACAGGGTTAGGCGGTCCTAAGGCAGGATATTATGGATCTTCGGGGTCTTGTGAAACACAAGTTCAAGAAAGTGACTCGTACGCTGAAGACTATCCTGTGCTGTCTGCAGAATAAGGGCGCCCCTCCCCCTTCACCAGACTCGGATGTCTAGTCATCCCTGCCATTGTCTTGCAACTTGTTTTGGTTCCTGCTTTAAGTTATGTTGGTGTTCTTGTTGATGGGCCTAATCGAGTAGTCGTTAGTGAAATGTTTTCGGTGTGTAAAGCCTTGGTTGTAATAGCTTACATGCATTTTCTATCATGATTCATGTAACTCTGTATTCCATGTATTATGACAAATTTTGGTGAATGAAATGCATGCAGTCCCTTTTACTATGAAGTGTATTGAGTGCTTTCAGGATTGTCTATTTTTATGTTGCAACTTACATAAATTACACCTTATGTCATATATGGCATGCCACGTAAGATCACGCGGAGCACGGCACGCCTCACACTTACTGATATAATGGATCAGGCACCTCCCCAGAGGGATGGTTATACGGACACCGAATTGGGCCCTGTTCGTGAGACTATTCCTGAGTCTCGGCCTTCTCTTGGTTCTGCAGTTGGACCGCCACCGTACACACCACCGGTTCGTGAGCAGAACCATGCGTCATCTTCGATGCAGCATGTGCTTGAGTCTATCCCACCTGTTGATAGGTTGGAGTAGTTGATGATGATGATGCAGCAACCAGCATCAGCAGCTCTTGGATACTATTGCAGGGGCCCTAGCTCAGGGTTGAAGTGCTGCTCCACCTTCACCATCTGTACATCCTGCTGAGACAGTAGGGCCTTCTAATCAGGATGAGGGTGTGCCTCCCCCTGCACCTGCTACATACCCTACGGGGAATCTGGGTACGTGTGGTCTACTCAAGCGATTCCAGCGCTTGAGGCTTCCTACCTTTATGGGTTCTCACAGACCCGAGGAGGCCGAATATTGGCTCGACCGCATCTCTAAGATGCTGAGGATGCTACATTGTACCAAGCAGGAGCAGGTCGAGTTAGCCACCTTTATGTTTGAAAATGAGGCTAGCTTGTGGTGGGATAGTGTATTGCGACTGTTGCGGTTGGATATATCTAGACCTGGGCAGATTTTGAGTTCCGCTTTCATGAGAAGTACTATCCCCAGATGTACCGGCACGAAAAAGAGAATGAGTTTTTGCACCTCAAATAGGGAGGCATGATAGTGACAGAGTATGAGCATCGGTTCACGGAGTTGGGCCGCTATGTTCCTACGATCCTTGCCGACGCACAGATGCGGATGTAACATTTTTCTGAGGGCCTGCGCCCTGATATTCGGTCTAAGATGTGCTATGTGAGCATACCCTCCTACACTGAGCTGGTACACATGTCTATGCGAGCAGAGCAGGACGGGGATCGGTTGGCATGTACTCATGGGCCTATGGTCCCTAGGCCTGGACCAGATATGCCGAGCAGGCCATTCCTCGGCAAGAGGCCTCGCACAGATTCTCCTCCCAGGATTTCAGCGCTACCAGCTCCGATGCGGCGACCGGGCGTGACTTGTACCTACTGTGGGAGGCCAGGCCACCCAGCGAAGAGCTGTTTCGCGCGTATGAGAGACAGTGAGTTCTCGTCGCCGCCGCAGAAGATCAACCGCACTCGTACCCAGGCCATTTCAGCACCACCCCTGCGTACTATCCCTACACATCCATCCTTCTGACCCCCTTGTACCTCGATTCAGGCTACCTTAACGACTATGGTGCCTCAGTCCAATTGACCTCAACAGGCACGTGTTCATGTGCTTACAGCAGAAGAGCCAGAGACAACACCTATGGCCTTCGAGGTCATTGTACATGTTCAAGGTACTCTTGTCTTTTTATTGGTGGACACTGGGTCAACTACCTCCATCATTTCATGTGCGGTAGTTAAGCGTCTAGCTTTACATACTACTCCCACGAAGGGAGTGAGACTCACTACTGCTACTAGGATTTTTTCGGATGTCACACAGACGTGTGAGGGTTGCTCAGTAGATTTGGGTAGCAGGACAGTATTCGTTGACCTCATCATCGTCCCACTATGGCACTACGACATTATCCTCGGCATGGACTGGCTCACCGAGATGAAGGCAGAGATTGATTGTGATAAACGGGTTGTGACAGCCAACAGACCTTATGACACGATCTTTACCTTTCCAGTGCAGGTTAGTTGACCCTGTCGTGTTGGATGTTACGCTGCTTTACTAGAGCATGTTGATGGGCCGACGTTAGGGAACATACCAGTAGTTCAGGAATTTGAGGATGTGTTCAGGAAGATTGCTGGATTACCTCCTCGGTGCGAGATTGATTTTACTATTGATCTTGTGCCTGGTGCAACCCCCGTTTCATTACCTATGTATCGGATGCCTCCATGTGACATGGAGGAACTAAGAAAACAGATTGATGAGCGGTTAAAAGGGCTTCATACGACCCAGTGTGTCTCCTTGGGGAGCACCTGTGCTGTTTGTCAAGAAGAAAGATGGGTCGCTGCGATTAGGTATTGATTACCGCAGGTTAAACCAATTAACCGTGAAGAACAAGTATCCTTTGCCCAGGATAGACGATCTGTTCGATCAGTTGAAAGGGGCACGCTACTTCTCGAAGATTGATCTACAGTTAGGGTATCATCAGTTGCGCGTCAAGGAAGAGGACGTGCAGAAGACGGCCTTCAGGACCAGTTTGTGGATTCAGACTACATAGGTAGTATGGATTCCAGAAAGTCAACTTTAGGATACTCATTTATACTAGTGGGTGAAGCAATTAGTTGTATGTCAAAGCTTCAGTCTGTGGTGGCTCTTTCCACGACCGAAGCAGAATATGTGGTAGTGACAGAAGCGTTTAAGGAATGTGTTTGGTTAAGAGGCGTGATAAATTAGCTGGGACTTCAGCAGGAGGCTGTGCTGGTTAATTGTGTAGCGAAAACGCTATTAATTTGGCTAAAGATTCTGTTTATTACTCACGTACTAAGCACATTGATGTTCGTCACCACTTTATCCGACAGGTGCTTGAGAAAAGAGGCGTAACACAGGAGAAGATTCACACCAGCGTGAATCTGGCAGACATGCTCACCAAGGTCATTCCTACGGAGAAGTTCAAGTTATGTGCAACTTCTCTAGGCTTGACAATGATGTAAAAGAAGGACGGAGTGTGCATAAAAAGTATTGATTGAAGCTATGATGTGATGCAGAGATAAGAGAAGAGGTCAAGAAGATACACGTTTGAAGATTGAAGACATGGTGGAGATTGTTGTTAAAAGGATGTCTTAAATCTGGAAAAGTTTGAATAGCCCTAAAAAAGTTCGGCTCAAAGTCCAGCAATAATGTAATTGGAATTCCTGAGATCTTCGACCAGTTAAAGGTCAGGCTCAACCAGTCAAAGGGACCTTCGACCAGTCGAAGCTTTGGCTTGACTAGTCGAAGGGCACCCTCAACCAGTTGAATCTCTGCCTCGACCAATCTAAGGTTATGTAGAAAGCACACGGACTGCATAAATTTGAGGCGGTTTCCGGACTATTCCAAGTCGGTGCGTAAGTGAGGTTTTCTAAACTATAAATTGGAGTTCCTAGGACCTTTTTAAAATATTCTAAGGCTTTCTAAAGTATTCCAAAGAGTTTCTAGAAGGAATTCTAAGGTTTTAAAGAGTAGAAAGGGTGAGATTCAAGCTTGCTTGAATCAGGTAAGTCTTTCTCTTTATAATTTATGCTTTCATAGTGGATTTCTGTCGCTTTGTGCCGTGGTTTTTTCCCGAAAGGGTTTTCCACGTTAAATCATTGTGTTCTCTTGTGTTTGCTTTGTGCTCTTGGATTGTTATCCTAGATCCATCTCTATGTGATTCCGAAGCCCAAATCCCAACAGAACCTACTTAAGCCAACCAACTTGCACTGGGTTGTACGCCGGATCTGTGAGATTCCATTAGATCGGTGGTCAAAAGTCTAGTTTATTTTCATTTTCACTATAAATAATAAGTTTTAATTCGAGTATAACTTTTGATCATTTGAGTTCTAGAAGCCGTGCCCAACATGAAAACGACTTAGAAAAGTTAGGAGAATAATGTGGCTAGGCAAAAATAGATGCTTACTATTTTTGGCCGAAAACCATGAAGTCGGTAAGAATAGAGGTCGTCTATAAATAGTAAGTTAACTATTTATAGTAAATCACGTTTTTAGGGTGTTTGAGTTGGAGTCTAATTCTAAAACTGTCTTAGGATTGAGTTTATCATCAATTAAGTTATTTCGAATTTATTAAGAATTATTTCTGTTTTTATCCCTCGTGGATTCAAGGAAGCTCTCTGAGGAGTCAAGAGAGCTCCGTGAATATGGAGTAGTTATCCCCCAAAGAAGATGGTGATTGAACTCATCACGTCCCTCTCCCTGTGCCAGATCATTTTTTAGAATGATCTCAAAAATGAGAAAGATTAAAATGTCAATTGGACCACACCACATAAAGAGTAAGGATTAAACGCCTACCATTTAACACCTTCTTAGCACCATAGAAGTTTTGGATCAAGCAGATATTTGTGTTTTCCCTTCATCCAGGTCTATGTGACCTTTTGAATAGATTGGATGACAAATAAACATCATGGTGGGCACTAGAAAAGTTTCAATGGTGGACATCATTATATCAATTGCTTTTTGTGGTGTGGTTCAATTGAGGTTTGGATCCGCCTCATTTTTGGGCTCATGCCCCTAAAATGAATGGACATGAAGGATATAACACATCTATTATAGGGTGGGCCCACAAAACTTTGACATGTAAACATATCTTAGACAGTGCAATTAATCCACTTCCTCCGCCGAGTAACTCAGCATGCCACCAAGGGCACCATGATGTATGTGTCTTATCTATTCCTTCCATCCATTTAGGAGCTTATTTTATAGCATCGGCCCAAAATTGTAGCATATCCAAAGGTCAAGTGGACCACACCATAGGAAACAATGGGGATAATAATGTCTACCATTGAAACCTTCTTAGGGTCCACTATGATATTTATTTTCTATCCAATTTGTTCATTAGGTCACATAAACATGGATGAAGCTAAAACACATATCAGCTTGATCCAAAACTTTTGTGGCCCAAAGAAGTTTTCAATGCTAGGCATCCAATTCGCAATTCTATTTCTTTGGTGTGGTCCACTTGGGTTTTCATATGCTTCTATATTTGGCTCGAACCTTAAATTGAGCTGGGAACGGATGCACACGATGATATAATATATTACATCTTAGTGTCCCCCCATAGTGTTTACTCAATAGCAAGGGTATTGTGGCTGAGTTTAAGTGTACCGAGGAAACTCAATGAGGCCCACCATGGATGTATGTGTTTTATCCATGTAGTACATCTAGCAGTAAAGATCATTTTAGGGCATGATACCAAAATTAAATCATATCCAAAGCTTAAGTGAACCACATTAAGTAGAAATAGTGGGAATAATGATGTCCACTGTTGAAACTTACATACAGCCCATAGTGATGTTTATTTGTCATCCAACCTTTTCATAAGGTCACACAGACATAGATGAAGGGAAATTTACAAATATGTGCTTGATCCAAAACTACTATGGTACCCAAGAAGTTTTGGGCAACAGGCATTCAATTCACACGGTTTCCTGTGGTGTGGTCCACTTGAGCTTTGGATATGTTTCAATTTTGGGCTCCTACACTAAAATGTTTTGGTAAGATGAACGGCATGGATAAAAGATATAAATCATATTACGCTCCACAAAGTTTACTCGATAGGCAATTTGTTTCTTCTCACTACTATATACGGACTAACTCGGTACTAAAGAATGCTTATACATTTGAAGAAATGATGTAGGATATGTGTTACAGATACATTCCTAGCATGGTTGGACCGAAAGAAGGTGGACCTTAAATTGATCACAACTTTTGATCCGGGTATTGTTATGGGGCACACCGACCGAGTATCATGAACCGAAGCAGTACGAGAACTCAAGAACGAGTTATTTTGAAGTGGAGGGGACTGAGGTAGAGCGAGTTGCTGACACTTTCATGTTCAAGATGGACCAAAGAAGGTCCGATCAGAGGCAAAAGTCATCAAGACCGTCACAACCTTAAAACAGACATATCATGCAAACCGGAATAAGTTACTCAACGTACCAATATATGATTTTGGGGTAGGACGAGCTACTTTAGCCAACCAACCCGAATTTTCTGGGTTAGTGATGACGAATCTACAAGATTCCATCAAATCAACAGTCAAATTCCCTATTTATTACCATTTTTATTATTTTTGGTAAGTTTTGGTTTGATTGTAACTCTTCATCCATTAAGCTTTAAGAGTTGTGTCCAACATGAAAAGTGTTTAGAAAAATTAGGGGAATAACGTGGTTAAGCCACATATGACACTTATTATAAATAGTAAATTACAAATTTTAGGGAGTTTTAGTTGTAGTTTAATTCTGAAACTTCTTCCAAGGCTTGGTATCCCTATTTAAATGGTCGTAGAATAGTTTATTTCATGAATCAATCAATTTATAAATTTTCATGATATATATATATATATATATATATATATATATATATATATATATATATATATATATATATATATATATTTCGTGGATTCGAGAAGTCTCTGTTAGGAGTCCACAGAAAGCTTCATGAATTCGAAATAGTTATACTTGAGGAAGAAGGTGATCGACCTCATCACGATCCGTTCCTGCGTTAAGTAGCACATTCTGTGTTAGTTTTCAAATTTTCAAAGCTTCCCATCCTCTTCACATGTGGCTCGATATGTACCTATCCAGACCATCCCATCCAAAAGTATGGATGTAGATGGAGCATATCTCCAAAATCACATTTGTCAACCCATCGGAACCAGCAGCAGAAGATCCGGATTCTTAATGCATGTAACGAAGGGTACAAAACAGGAGGGAAATTCAGATAGTATTATCTTCTAAGTGCATATTTTTGGTTGTCCTCCATCTGCCTGGGCTCAGCAATTTGGACAGTGTGGATACCTTACACCTATGCCATGTGTATGCTTGAGGATTCTCCACCACTTCTTTAAGATATATATGCACATCCAACATGCCTGTCTACCCCTTGGATAATGATAAAAACAGTTATTTCATACTCTCATTAATTTATCTATAGATATATGAATTATGCGAGCGGGGCAGCTCTTTCCTATTTTTCTTCCTACGTTCTCATTTTTTCCCATTTTTTGTTTTTAGTTTCAATCAAGAGTGAAGGCTTGCTTATAATCGATAAATTTCCAGCTATTGATAGCTTATATGTAAGAATTTTCACAATAAATCTTAGTCATATATTAATAATCCAAACTGCTTATGATGGGCCTCACCTTATCCATATATGATTATCAGATTCTCATACATTTATTGGACAATTAAAATGAAAAATATCCAATGATCTTGTCTCATGATCAGAGGGTTACGATCCCTCAACCAAACAGATTTGGGGATGTGACGTAGAGGGAGTAGGTTCCACAATTTGAACCGTTTAATTTGAGTTAAAAGTATTTCAAGTGCAAAATTTTTAAATGTGTAGTTGTAAAAATTCATGCACACCCAGAGTGGTATCCCCTCTGGCAGGAAGTAAAGTAGGATATTCTGTCTGAACGTCATGGAGTATATAAGCATGAGTGGAAGATGAGTAATTCATATTAAGTTGGACTAGCTCTGATCTGAACTTCGAGGTACAGATGTTCTACGGTCGATTTTGGTGCCACATGTCAGCTCCATACTGCAAGATGATGCCAACCCTATAACTTGTAGCATTATTTCAAGTTTTGGCTGGTGTCTCTTTCCCTCTCTCCAGTAATCGTCCTGTGCTGTGTGTCACGCCCTAACCAGTAAGTTCAGATGGGCCAAAACACCAAGGACACCTACCTCGGGCCTCACAAATATTAGTATTGCACAACCGAAATCGGATTGCGTACTGAGTAGACTCAGTTGGGCCCCCGTGAATGTATGTTGGTTATCCACACCGTCCAAAGCTCAAGTGGATCATACCACGGGAAATAGTGGGAATAATGATTTCCACCGTTGAACCTTGCTGGGCCCGGCAGTGCTGCTTATTTTCCATCCAACCTCTTCATAAGATCATACAAACATGGATGATTGCCCTGAAGAATTTTTCAATGGTAGACATTCAAGTCACACCGTTTCCTGTGGTGTGGCCCATTTGAAATTTAGATATACTTAATTTTTGGTATCAAGCACTAAAATTAAAATGGATGGACGGAGGGGATACAATTCATAAATCATGGTGAAGATCACAGAGTTTACTCAATGCCTGGCGCTTACTGAGTTACTCAGTACGCAGTCCGCTTCCTGCACAACCCTCGTGCAGGCCCCGCATTAAACCGGTACGTACTACTTAATATTTCCGCGCTTTTTTTTTTTTTTTTTTTTTTTTTTTTTTTTTTTTTTTTTTTTTAAAAAAAAAAAAAAAAAAAAAATCTTTAATAGTTTTTAGCCCAATCTCTGTCTCTCCCTCTCCACTCACAAATTTACAGCTTGAAACTCTCAGTTAAAGGATTCTAGCCAATTGAAACGACGGCCTTGAAATCAATTCAGAAATTCTTTCGATTCTATTAGTAATGAGGACATTGAACAAAGATTCGTCAACTAAAACGAGAGATCGATTCTTGGATCCTTCCTTTCTCCAAAAGTAAAGAGTAGAGATAAAATCTGATCCATTCCTGAAATGCATTTCTGGATATTTAACACTGTAACTTCTAAATCCCGCATCCAACCACGGCTCTTTGAAAAAAAAAAAAAAAAAAAAAAAAAAAATCTCTAAATCCTGAGGAATCTAATAAGCACCAGAATCAAACCCATAATCTCAAACACCATCATAACATGGAAGGAAAGAGAACTCCGCAAATTAAAATAAATGAACTTTTAACCCCAGATTCTTTAATAAGTAATAGGAACAGACTCTAATTTTTAATTTTTCAAATTACAATCTATATTCCAATTAGACAAATCCGATTCCCACTTTCTTCACAGAAATCTAGAGATGTAAACGCCAATTCTCTCTCTCTCTCTCTCTCTCTCTCTCTCTCTCTCTCTCTCTCTCTCTCTCTCTCCATACAAATTTACAGCTTCAATGATCATTCAGCTTCTTTCCATACTCAAATATACTGAAAAAACTCCAATGAAACCCTTAAATTTCAACATCATGGGATCCAAATCCTCAACCAACAACAGCCCTTTCAATAATAAATAAATAAATATAACAAAATAATAATAAAATAAAAAAGAGGAAAAAAAAGTAAAAGAAAAGAAAAGAAGCCCAATTTCCTTAACTCTTACAGGAATCTAATTACCAACACAAAACCATCAAAATCCTAAAATATCCATTCATTAATTGAAAAAAAAAAGGAAAAAAAAAAAAAAAAAAAACTTCATTCCCAAATAAACAAGAAGAAGAAACAACAGAAACAGATTCTAAAATTTCAAGTGAGTACAATTACAGATCCTTCATTAAGCAAACAAAAAGATCAGAGAAATCTACACACGTAGCCACCCACACAGAATGCCATTGGAGTAAAAAAAAAAAGTCCTCTGCTTCCCATCTGTTTACTCTTATTCCCCTTTCCCACCATACAAAAAGATAATAGGCAGCAGAGGCATATATCCACCGTCAATCAGGTTTTAGTAGGTGGGGTCCCTCCGCCATCGGTTCCTGTTCCTCCTCCGCTCCCCCCATTTCCTTCTCGAGGGGCGAAGAATTCTTCAACATCTTTAATTATATTGCCTTTGATCTGGCCTCTCCGTGGAAATGGATTTCCATTGCCAGTCTTCGATGCCGAAGTTCCCCCCACTCCTCCAGGCATTCTGAAGAAAGAAGAACAATGAGACGGGGAAGGGCGTTTGGATGTATAGAAATGGATATAGAGAGGGAGAACTCTCAGGTCCGTCCGGTTGAACCATCATTTATGGTCCACCAGGCTAACAACTTCCAAATTATCATATATGTATAAAATCCAACCCCTTCAATCTGTAGACCACACTGTCGAAATCATCTTAGACAAAAATCAACCCCATCCATTGATCATATTAGTAACACATAGAAAGTAATATGTATCCATTAATAAATATCAAAATAAAAGTGTCATCTACTCTTTGATGCTTCTGATTTTTCATGCGACGGGTCCAACGTACTGAACAGGTTAGATATTCCACTCATAAAAGAGGTTGGAGGTTAACAGCTAGGCGGGCCCACGGTAATGTATATGTCTTATCCGTGCCGTCCATCCGTTTTACCAGCTCATTATAGGGAATTAGCCAAAAATTGAAGCATATCCATAGCTAAAGCGTACCACAACACAGAAAACCGTGGGGTGATGATATGCACCGTTGAAAACTTTTTAGGGCCCATAGTGATGTTTATTTGTCATCCAAGCTGTTCGTAAGTTTACGAAGACATAGATGAAGGGAAAAGACAAATATTAGCATCATTCAAAGCTTCCGTGCCCTCGAGAAATTTTCAACGGTAGGCGTTCAATACCCTAGTGTGGTTCGGTTGAACCTTGGATTTGCTTCAATTTTGAGCTCTCGCCCTAAAATGATATGGAAAAATGGATGGACAGTTTGGATAAAACATGTACTGTGTCATAGTGGGCCCCATAGAGTTTACTTAAAAAGCTTACCCAATTTGGGTTGGATCTCAACGGGGATAAGAACCAAGCCACCATGCTTCTCTCTAAATTTTGATTCCGATAACGGCCCATGATCTGTTAATCCCTCCACTTTCTGAGGTCAGACACCACTATTGTCATTAGGTTTTCTTTCTTTCGTTTCCTAATTTGCCCTCAACTTTTTATTAATCATTTACAACAATAAAATCCTGTAGCAAAGAAAATTTCTATACGCATCCCACTTTCCTTTTTTCCTTGTGTATGGAGCCTCTTTCCCCTTTCATCCCATTTTATCTCAGAGATTTGTAGAGCTAAATTCCTTTAAAGTTTATAGAATTTGGCTCATATAGCGCAGTGAGAATAATCAAAATATAAAAAGAATATATAAAAGATGTGAGAGATGTGTAAATAAAGATATGCATGAATTCATCTTTCTACAATAAGTATCATATACTCTAAATAGTATTCCTCAAACCATAAGAGACTGCATTGTAGAAATATAACTTATTTATCTCATTGAGAATAACCAAAATATATAAAAGATATGAAAGATCCGTAAATAAAGATGCGCATAAAACCATTTAAATAACTATCTATAGTAAGTATTATATGCTGTAACAACTTCCCTCGTACTCAAATTGCTCTTGAAGAGTAACTTGATTTTAAAAGGTAAGGTGAATATTTATTCAAAAGTAAAAGAAATTCAACGAAAACATGGTAACTTAAAGATGAGTAGGTCGAGACAAGCATGCTCTTTTAATAACTTTAACAACACTTTAAATGACTAGTAAACAATATAATGGCACTTTCCGAGGGTAGGATTTTAACTATTACTCTTCATGTGGATCCACACTTCTAATGGCTTAGAGTTCAATTGTTGATCTTTTAATGACATTAAATGTTATTACATGAAAACGAAAATTTGACAAATGTAGGCTTCGAAAATGACCATTGAATATTTCAAAGACAAAAATGAAATTCGAAGGCTCAAAAACGTTGGGTTGTTTTCGTTGATTTGTAGTTGTCGTTGAATGAAAATCTCGGTGGAGATTTAAATCAACGGTTTGAAACCATTGATTAGCCGCAAATGTTTTTCATTGGCCTTGCGGGATCCATCGAATGAGGTAAAATTACATGGGATAGTCTATCATGGCGCATGTAGAAGCTTGGCGGAGCTATAAAATTATGGCTCAAGTCCTAAATGAGGGGTTATTAGGATCAAATAATTTTTTTTTGCATATTTAATACAATTTAAAAATTAAGCTAATCAAGGAAAACGTTCGCTTATCACCCTAAGCACAGGGTTGCAATGTAGTAATAATCTCGGTGAGATTGGTGTCGTACCCACAGGGACATGCTTTTTACGAATTTGAACTAAACTAGAACTAGAACTTACTAACTAAAATCTGGAATAGAAGAGATTAACGGTGAATAACTATCAATGACAAAGGGAAACTAGAGCACCAAGGATCCACTTGCAGTCATCTTAATGCTGTCTTACTTGATTCAATATGGATTGCTCAATTGGAATTGAAGTCCTAATCTATCCAGTCAGAAGATTCAGCAATTAAATTATCATAAGTATTCAAACACAATCTGAACATTCATAGTATTAGTTTCCACCTAACCGTCTAACTAAATTGATTGTAGGGAGTTCAAAGTATCTACCATACCCTTAGTTAATGGTATATTAGAGAATTCTATAAATCAAACAATCACAAAATAGATAAGACAGCATCCAGGAAGTTTCCAAGCATCCACCGTGCCCGAAGTCGACGATAGATCAAAGTAAATTCAAAAGTACCTATATATTAAAACCATAAACTATGAATTGCTCAACATGAAGATCATAAACTTGAATCAAAGTAAGAAAGACATTAAAATAAACTACAACCTTTACCTCTTAGCTCTAGTTAAGAGATTAGTCAAACCAAGACATGGTTGAACTAAAACTCTTAAAGAAAAATATGAAAAACTAACTAGAAGAAGAAGATTTGAGAAGAAGGAGAACTACTTGAAGCACCATAACTCCTTCCTCTACTCTTCCTACCCTAATTCATTCTTAGAAGAACTCAGAAGATCCCTTTATATAGTCTTTGTTCGGACCAACTTTGAAACTGACTCAAATTTACGTAGCTATCGCAACTTCGATGGGATCAAAGTCCGATTGAAGAGTTCGATTCGAATTTGGAAACTGTCACCAACCATCTGTGTAAGTCCTTCGATGGGATCATCCGAGCTTCGATGGCATCGAACTGGCTTCGATAGCATCAAAGAATGTCCAAAACTGTCTAGCAAGTAAATCAATTTTTCTCTAATTTATCAGATGTTATCGAACTGGCTTCGATGTCATCGAACTGGTCTTCGATGCGACCGAAGAGGTCCTCGATGGCATCGAGAATTGTGCCCATATGTGCAACAACCAAACTTGATTTTTTCAATTTTTTTGATAGGATGGATCTTCCTTCGATGACATCGAACACTTACTTCAATGGTATCGAAGTTGTGTTCAATGGCATCGAACTATCAAGTTCAGCAGTTCTAGATTTTTGCACATTGTAATCTTGAATTTCTTCCTTCTTCACTTGATTTTCTTAGATCTTGGACTCTTGAATTCTTCAATCTTGACCTCTAAAGATTCACTCCTCACTTTGGTAATTCCTGAGTATCAAATTCATATTTTTTTCATCCTTTTCACCTTAAGCTCTCAAAATCACCTCACAAGATAAAACATGTATAAATAGATCGATTAATCATTATCGTACGTGTTCATAAAACCAAGGCATAACAATGAAAAGATATATTATATTTCACACTCAACACACCCCCAACCAGCATTTTGGTAGTCCCGAGCAAAACATGTGTGAACAATCTTTTAAACTTCCAATTTTTAAACATTAAAAAAAAAAAAAAAAAAAAAAAAAAAAAAAAAAAAACAACAACAACAACAACAACATTCTGTGTAATCTAGCATATACGAGTAAAATCTCAAGATGTCAAAATGAAACAATGACAATCTAGAGCTTAAAAAAATTAGTAAACAAATTAAGTAAGTCATCTTTCATGAATTGATTAGTAGAATGCATTTAAACGTCAAGTTCCTAATATGCTTGGTGGTTCATAACTCACATTCCGTAAAAGTTAACTTCTTTTCATAATGTTAGCCATGTTCATTATTCAAAGTGACAGATTAACACAAGTTAACTGATTACGAACCTATCTCATTTTTCACTTATTTTCTAGTTTTTCGATTTTATATCGACGACTTTCACACTATTTTCAGTCTTTTCTTCTTTTTGTTTTTTTTTTCCACAGATTTTTCATTGAAATTGACAGAATAGGTAGCCCTTTTCGATCTCACTGTTTTCTAGTTGGTTCTTTTCCTCTTTTTCATTATTTTTAAGGTAGATAAGGATCTCCAAACTTGGTTCTTAGCACTTTTCAATAATAATCATACTAAAATCAGAAATTTAAGTTATTTCCAAAAAATGTGAGTTATATGTGATTTGTGAACTAGACTTTATTAATGTTTAAACTTTCTATCAATCAGTTTATTAAGGGACTCATTCTAGAGTTTACTAACTAGCTAAACTCTATAACTTCAAATTTTATTTTATATTTCATACTCAAATGCAAACTCAATTACACATATTTTCACTTTCAAAAGAATTTTGAAATTGAAAAATTGAAAATTTTCAAAGATTTTTTCTCAATCAATCAGAAAAACACTGGTTAGTTTACCTAATCTCACTCCCCAACATAAATTTTACATTGTCCTCAATGTAAAACATATATGAGCAATCAAAGTAATATAAGACAACAAAAATAAAAGAGGAGTGAGTAAGAAGGATAGTACCTGAACGAGAAGAATTGAAAAGGTTCAAAGTTTTCATCATTTAAAGAGATTAGCACGAGACTAAAAAAAAGGTAACTAACCTAATCCTAAATCCTAAGAAAGCAATAAATCTAATCATAATCTAATTGGACCTCCATCAGACTAGAAGGTCAATCCGGATACACAGGATCACTTAGAGGGATGGACATAACCTTTAAAACAAATTTCCCAATGAATGGTTTGAGTTGATGATCGTTCACTTTTAAAACATTACCATTCATTGAATTTTAAATCTCGACAACCCCATGAGGATAGATTATTTTAACAACAAAGGGGTCGGTCCAACGATATCTCAGTTTTTTCATAAACAAATAGAGTATAGAATTGTGTAGGAGGACTTTTTGGTTTGACTCAAATGTTTTTCGAAGAATGTTCCGAGATCATGGAACTTCTTCATCCCATCCTTGTAAATTCTAGAGTTTTCATACGTATCATTCTAAATATCTTCAAGTTCATTAATTTGCAATTTGCGTAGTATTTCGGCATTGTCAAGATTAAAGTTGAAATTCTTTATTGCCTAGTATGTTTTATGCTCTAATTCCACCAGAAAGTGGCAAGCCTTCCCATAGACGAGTCTAAAGGCAGACATTCCAATAGGGGTTTTATATGCGGTACGGTATGCCCATAATGCATCGGTCAATTGAATTGACCAATCCTTCTGATTGAGGTTAATCGTTTTCTCCAAAATCTGCTTGATCTCCCTATTTGAAATTTCTTCTTGATCACTTGTTCGTGGGTTATAGGAGGTACTCACTATATGCGATATGCTGTATTTCTTCATTAATGATTCAAATGACCTATTACAAAAGTGGATTCCTCCATCATCGATAATGTAACACTCTGAACTTTTCAATACCCGAGTATTGAAAGTCCTCGAGTGTTACCATAAATTTAACCTATTATATATACGTGTACGGTACCAATTTAGTTAACCTAATCCTACATTCATCCTCCAACATGAATCTGACCGATTATGAATGATATTCATCCATAAATCAAGTCGTCCGACCATTGCTCATTTAGTTCAATATATGCACATTCCTTTAACTAAATCAGTGAATAAGTCTTTATTTATAATGATTTAAATATAAGTACTTTTGTAAGAATTGTTTAGAAATGACATATAATCATCTAGAACCATTAGATTTCACAAAACTCTTAGATCAGCAATAATTACGAAAATGCCATCAACCTATACCCTGAATTCCAACTCATAAGGTTCTCATGATCCGTTTCGTGTGAAACTTTATACCAGGCCTAATTATCATAAATTAACCGTACACATCAAATTTCAGCCCTTAGATCACATTAATTTAGCTACTTGATCCCTACATCCGTCCGTACACTTATCAGACCAAGATTCTGATCCTTTCATCTTGTTCACACCATATGAATATGCTTAACCCACCATTAGAATTACAATCTGAGAAACCTACACGTGTGAATAAGACACTCTAATCCGACAATACACATGCTTTACCCCTAATCCTCTTGAAACTCGCTTTACATATTATCCGTTTATGAAACTGACTGTATACCTACCTACATACATAGTAAGAGTGTTAACCATCAAGTTCTCTTATTTTTAGTTAATCATCTAACCCCCGTCATATTCGGATCCGCCAAACGGGCCGCAAGAACATCACGGTAAACCAATCATCATGAAGATCTTAGGTTCTAAGTCCAAACTGCCCGGTAACTTGTTGATTAGAGGTGTACAAATATTATTTTGGAATTTTGAAGTATATTAGCCATTAAAAGAACATCTTATTCATCCTCGAGAGATCGGGACCTGAACTGGATCACAGGAAAGAGCACGAAAAATGATGCATGTTCGCCAAATTTCAAGACATTCGGACGGTACATTTTGACATAACGGGTGCCAGATGCCGGTTGAGAAATGGATGGCGAGTTCGTAAATAGTGAATGCCACTACATGCCACCATTGATGCTTAATTGGGTAGTATGGCCCACCCGATCAACAGATCTGCCCCATTTTTGGACCTTAATCCTAGCAGGGCATGTTAAACACAATGAACAAAGCGGATCGTACAAATACAAGTAGTAAAGTGGACTTCACACAAAATAACTCAATTCATTCAATTTTTCATAGTGCATGGGGTTTAACGGTGAGTATTGGTTGTTATTGGACACACCGTACGACTTATTCGACTAACCAAATCGTCTTATATTTGACCCCGTGTCGTAACATAGCGATACAAAAGTGGTGATTGACATGGATTCTCTGAAAGATCATCACAGGTGGACCCCACCTATTTTGAAAACAATGTGAAGAAACATTCAGAAATCAGAAGTGACTGTGGTTTCATCACCATGTCCCTACAACATGTGGACCTAATTGTCTGGTAAATTCTAGGGACTATTTTAGCCGTTAACATTCAATTTCAGAACAATCTGACCATTAGATCGACGAGAATCCACCGTTAGAGCTAGGAATCGACTCGTATGGCCCACCTAGACCTTAGATCAGTCTGATCAACGACCAAGATCCGTTGGTGGAGCTTTAGAACCCAATGGATGAAGTAGAATTGGCAAGGAGTTGGTGGACCCCACCTCTAGATTCAGAGTGTGCACATAGTACGCGTGCACCAGCAGCACACCGAATGACATGTGTGGTCAGACCAGACACTGACCTGCCATTTCTCGAAAATGAGAATTCTCCTGCTGCGCTGCCGTTTAAAACACGGCTCATTGTGTTTTCCCCTCCCCCGTTCGATCAAGAAATGGCCCACCATGATGGGCCATCTCAATGATCCAAACCGTCCATTTGATTAAGGAAGTAGAGCTAACTAAAACCCAACTTATCTCGCATGTTGGAGTACCCGTCTGTGAACACAATCTCTAGCGCAAACCAGCTCTGCTAGCACAAAGTTTTCAAAAATGGAAACTTGCTGTTGCCAAGTTGGCAATCCTTGTAGCACCCCATCTCTGCATCTCCACCGTTCAGACCAAGAAAATCTCAACCGTCCAAACCCAGTCTCCACCTCAGCAAAGAAAACCATGGGCGGTTTCGGCCATACCCACTGTTTTAGGGACAATTTTGGGCAGACAAATCCTGATCGTCCACCCTCCATCCAACGGTCTGGAAACGGCTAGGTTTTTTGAAATAAGAAGAGTATGATGGATCGATCAACAGTAACCTCTCCCCATCTCCTTGCGGCCGCCCATGAGAAAACAACCGTCTCTTCCTCCTTCCGGACCCACCATCCAAACGATCTTAGAGCTTTGAAAAATCCCATCCTTAAGCTTCCTAGAGTCCATATGAACCATTCCATGCGGTCAGATTGGAGGAGGGAGCCTTCATTCGAAATCCGCCATTAGTGACGTCATCTTCTTCCTCGTCCTAGCTCCAAGCCTAGCCAAGTCAAGTGATCTCTCTCTCTCTCTCTCTCTCTCTCTCTCTCTCTCTCTCTCTCTCTTTAATCGTGTGTGGCCCACCTGATGTGTGCCTCTCATCTGGGTCGTCCAGCGTGTGGACCCCACCTCGATGGCGTCCCGTTCAGGCCATCCAGCCCTCTGGATGCTGGACGCTGGAGCCTCCTCCTAAATAAAATATATTTATATATATATATGTGTTATGATATTATATAATAATAATAATATTATGTTATTTTATGGTGGGCCCCACGTGGGACCCACCTGATGTGCAAAACTGATTGGCTGGAGTCTGTACAGCAAATATATTGACGCTGTATTGACGTTACCAAGTTCCGTGGGTCTGACTGTGGTATGTGTTATTCAACATTGCCCATCAAATTTGCTTAAAGTGGGACCCCACCTAGATGTATGTTATATCTCTACCGTCCATCCCATTTCCTACCTCATTTTAGGCGTTGACTCGAAATATGAAGCCAACCCAACTCTCTGGTAGGCCACACCAGCTGAAAAACTAATTTAATAGTGAAAAATCATTAGGGCCCGCCACGATATTTTGGTGCCTCAAGACATATCCGATATTGGACTCATTGTACCTGTCCTGAGCCTGGAACCCTACCGACGGAGTAGATCCTCCTAAGGTGGGCCGCACCTATCAAAAAAAAATAATACTAAATATATCAGGAACATGCACGTAAACGTCCAGATGACGCTGCCTCCTTATGCTTGAGATTTTTGCTAGGACCATAGGCCCCACCACAAGCTCTACCATGATGTGTGTTGAACATCAACACCGTCCATTTGATTGGTCCCCTTTATATACGGGGTGCCCCCAAAAATCAGCCATACACAGAGCTCAGGTGGCCCACACCATTTGCAATCTTGTGAAGACATGTTAAACTATATAAAAGCACTTGCTGGGGTCCATCTGAGATTTGGATGCACCTGAAACTTGGTTTGACCCATTAACCTAGTGGGACACACATAATGGATGGGTTGGATTTGTGAACCACAACTTGGTGGGCCCAACAAATGATTATGAATGCTCTAATGGTGGATAAACCTCCGAATTGTTGAGCATGGTTCTGCCCACATAAGCCACATATTAACCTGATACTCTTGTCCCAAGTCCACCATGATGTATGTGTGTTGCACACACCGTCCATTTATTTTTAGGCCATGGGCCTCGTTACTTGGAGAGGCCCACTTGCTGTGCATGTGAGACCCATTACATTGTGTCAGGCCTAATTCCGGCCCTAGTTGTGGACAAACTCCAGGCCTGATTTACAACTACCACCCTTATTACTATTATCATAATAATTTTTTAATATAGACATGATTAGCCATTGGTAGACTATTTACACTGATAATAAATATTATAAACATAATTATAACTATTAAATAGTAATATTTTAATTACCATCCTTAAATATTACCATTAATAATGGACTGTACTAGTTGTCACTATCATAACGATTATGATTACCAGATTAGTTAATACTAATTGTATCATTGATATTAATAAGTACCTGGTAGCTATTATATTAACATTTATCACAACAATTATGATTACCATATTGGCTAATATTAATTGAATCATTAATGTTAATAAGCACCTCGTAACTATTAAATTAACCCTTTAATTAATTGTACAACTAACTAGGGCCCAAACCCCAAGGTCCAAGTCTAGACCTAGACTCTTGGGTAAAACCCTAAAACCAAGGTAATTCAAACCCTAGGTTAAGACTTTGACTAAGAATAGCGTGTAAAGCTTGAGTCTAACGGTATAACTTTACAATTCATGATAGGGTTTGATTCTAAGGAAACATGCATTATCTAGCAACACGGGTAGGCTGTTCAAAATATAAGGTGATGATTCTTCCTCTTGAGCTTTCCATCTTCTCATTAGCTTAAGTTATAGTTTTTATTTAAATTCATAATTGATATCTCCCTTATAATCACATGTGTTAGCTGGTGGAAATTGAATTGTTATATTACATGCTTTATGATTATCCTTTATAATTGTTCATGCTTGTGGATTGCTTATGAAACTTAAACTGGTACATTAGTGGAAAATTCCCACATATGAATGTACACCCATACTTGGGATGTAACTTGACTAGTTGTGATCATAATGGACCTTCGACTTAGTAGTTATTGAGTAGTGGCTAGATGGATCATTGATGTGGGCCTACTATCCAGGGTTGTTGTGCCCAATGGTATTTAAGGATGGTATTTATTGTATGGTTTTGATATCGGTCCTATGTGGCATATTTTAATACTCGCCCTACGTGGTTTTATTTTGATACTTGCCCTAGATGGGTTCGATATTTTATATAGTGCAACCATGCGATGGTAAGCCCCATATACTGTAATGTGATTGGCCACTAGTCGATGGGTTTCCATTAAATATCCTAAGGTGGTAGTCTCATGAGCCGGGGATGGTGGTATGAGACCTATGCCCGAGCTGTCGGCCTATGCTAGGCTACACGCTCCCCGTAGTGACCTTGAGCTTACCTAAATTAGCTGATTGTAACTGGACTAATAACGGTTTAGCTAATCATGCATCCATAGCACGTTGACGATGACGGGTGGCTATTCTGGATGTTGTAGCACGTGCCCTTAGGATCTTCGGGGTATCGTTTCGCTAGCTCCCAGACCACTGACTATCGACCCATGTCCGACTGGATGATTTTCTCAGGTCGATGATTTGCATGGGCGATGAGCCCAAGTCCGACTGGATGTGCATCCCCAGGTCGATGTGCATTCACGCATCCATGCATTTAAAAAGACTGCATCATGTATTGTTTTGATTGCCTTGTTGTTTTATAACTATGCTTACCTAATGTGGCGGTGTGTAATCTTAAGGGGAATTCACACTAAGTTAGCCACTCATCCATAAAAAATATAACCATACAGGTAACACAGGTGGCTTAAGTGATATGCAGGTTCAGATTGATGAGGAGCCATTATGGGGGTCAAGGACATGTGGTTGTACCTGTCAAGGAAGCTGCGCGATCTTGCGGCTTTCGTTGTGTTTCATATGCTTTTAAATTTCTCATGTGTGTAATCTTGTATTTGTTATTGTGGAGACATTGGTTTGTATAAGTCATTATGGGCAGCTCTTGTATATTTAAATGATAATGAGAACTTTCCTTTTATGCTTAATTTGTCCATACTACGCTCATCTACTTACTCTGATAATTTATATATATATATATATACACACACACACACACACTTGAATTTGACCATCATTTAATGTTAACACTTGGGTTTTTGAGAAATGGGTCGTATACTCGGGTCCTTAAGATTCGGGGCGTTACAGATAATGACCCAAGGCGTCCCGAACTGAGAAATGATGTTTTCTTTTAAAAACTTAATGATCGTGTGATGGTCATTATTCCGGCATGAGATCGCTTCGACCCATTTAGAAACATAGTCAACTGCCAACTGTTCGACTGTTGTTTTTCTCACACAGTGTGCGAGCGTGCAGAATTGGATTTGCGGCTCCAATTCAAATCGAATAACAATAACTCTGAGCGTTAAGATAGGTAGACACAAAATATGACTGAGATTCGAGGGGATTGGTCACCTATTTTGTAACGCCCTGAAATTCGAGGGTCAAGTAGCAACTCAACTCTCGAGTTCCAAAACATCACTTATGTAACATAGATAATGATGATTACATGTTGTCTGTGTTAGTGCAATAAGCATGAGTGAGATTATACCAAGACGATAATCCATACTCCGGATCAATGTATAAAACGCAAGCGGAAGACTGAAAGGCATATATAGATGTGTATAAAAACAAAACGATTTCGATCTGTCTTCAAAGTATGATTACTTCACCGAGTCATCATATACATGTACCGACTTAAAAACAAAATGTCAAAAGAATAGTCCAACTGTCGTGATAGCCCAGTAGCCCCGTAAATCCGGATAGCCTAAGCAAAGCCGTCGGAGAACTGCATGAAGGAAAACTCATCTTGATTTTCATAATAATCAGGCTCAGCCTCCTGTGAATCGTCGGTACCTGTATCTAAGACAGTCTGGTGGGTGTCCAAAACACTGTCCCGTAACGTGGGAGTGAGTAGCTAACTCAGTGGAACAATAAAGCATAAGTTAACATGTTATCAAAATAGTTAAGCAGTAATGATAAAGCAGTACAATCAACAATCCTAAGTACTCTTGTTAATACAAGTATGAAATGCTATCATGATGCATGCCCCTCGCTAACCACCCTCATACGACACCATCTTACGTCCGCGGCATGCGTTCATCCCTCAGTGCTCCACATCTTCCAGGCACATACAATACGATGATGAGCATGATTACCGAGTTGTTATTAGTCCATTTTAAATAGCAGTATTGGGAAACTAGGGTACCTCCCTTATATCATTCCCAAACATGATCCATTCTAGGGTCGTCAGTCCTAGATAATCTCGTACGATGGTATGTTTCTAGGTCGCTGCAAGGGCTGCCAGGGCTGTTACACCGAATCGCTACACCACTCCCCCATCACCTTATCAATACAGGCCTAGTTTGTACTCTTATTTCTACGGAAGGGTCGTCGCCTTCACGTAGACTTAGAGTACGCTCGAGGTCACTACAAAGGGCTGTCAGGGCTGTTACACGGAATCGTTGCACCACTCCCCCATCACCTTATCAGTCTAGGCCAACAGCTCGAATATAGTGTCTCATACCACCATAATCGGCTCACGAGTTGGTTGCTCAATGGTCACTACGGGGAGGCTTGTGGCCCCACCGTAGGCCGACAGCTCGACCACGGTGTCCCATACCACCATGCCCGGCTCATGAGTCTTAGCGGATCGAGGTACCATGGTTAACGGAATTCCACTAGTAAGCCTAGTACCTTAGGTTTAAACAGAGGCGTCCAAACATGATGAACATACATAAGACAGATAGGGTTACTTGACGAGCTCGACTAACTCGAGCGTACGACCAATTGAACGACATGAAGCGCAAGCACTTCGTGTGGCCTAACCACTGCCGCCAACCGAAGTACAACTCGGGTTCGTCGAACACATCTCGCATGGCGACTGAATCTCAGCCACGCATTCATCTCCGTTTCCATTTGCCTGAACTACTTCATAGTCCCAAATTCAATCCATTTCATCATGTAATCATAGGAGGCAATCCACCGTAATGGATTCCATAGGTTCAAGAATTTCAATCACATAAGCATATTATGAAACAGAATTTACAATCAAAGCATATTACAATACAAACACGATTTCACACACAATAATTACACAAGTAAAACAGAATTTACAATAAAGTGTACATGTAGGAAATCATTCACACAATTAAGGTAATCGAGATTTGTATCTCGATCCACATACAAGGTGTACTAGACGAACGTTAGCACATTCAGGCAATTTCACAAACACATAGACTACAAACATCATCATACATGATGTATGATGATTGCACATGTGCTAGGCCAAATCCTTTCACTAGGGAGTTGCCCTGTATATCACTCGTGTATACCCATGACAGAAATCATGGCATGCATGAATCCGGGATCCGTGTTTACTTAAACATTTCCACAAACACTTGGGCTACACATTTATCACATATAACGTATTTTTGCCGTGACGTGATTTAGGGCAAGTCCTTTTGCTAAGGAGTTATTACACATGTATTAAGCCTATATTCATGACAAATAAACATGTTAAGCACACATCCAAAATCCAAACAGAATCCAACATTTCAACATATGCATAGAATAGCCTAAATCTTACAAATCTCATATAAACTCGTATAACGAAACAAACGACGCATTTTGCATGTGTAATAGCACCCATGTCAGTTATAAATCATTAATCGACATTGAAAGCCTTAAAAACCATAACCTATACACCTAAAGTCCACACCTTACACCGTAAAAGCGTAATGAACTCGATATATTTGCTAAGTCTTCGTGTACGGCAATTTGGCAACCTATAGAATGAAATAGATTAGCTATTTCATCATTTGCAATGAGCATAACCCTAGATCAGAGTAGGGTTAGGGTTTTTTACCTAGAAACGAAGATGAAATCGCCGGAAAAGCGATTAGAAAGAGGTGGTTAAGCTTGTATAGTGGCAGGGTAGAGTATCAGGGAGATCCTCCCACTTCTCTCACACTTTCTCTCTCTTTTCCCTCTTCTCTCTCCTAGGGTTTCTTCAAATTCGTATGGGCTGAATGAGAGAGGGTTTAAGGTCCTTATATAGGCTAAAACATAACCAAAATAGACCCAGGGTCAAGGTATACTTAGGTTATATCCAAAGTGGGTCCATTTCGATCCAACGGAGCACTTCTGGAGGCCCCTTTTCTGTGTGCGGTTGGACTTAAGCTCACTAACATTGGATCTAGGTACAGTTAAGTTTTCGTTCCAGTCGGATTCTCAGATCGCACGTGGCGGACCAGTTTTAGTTCAACGGTCACTGAACCTCGATCGGGGATTTTAAGTACACTGCCATATATATGAAATTTCTCCTGATCCGAGGGTGTATTTGGGTCAGATTCTGACGGTCTGATTGCTTATATCAGGCCCGCAAGTAACAAGTCTCAGATTACTTAAATGAGATTTGATTTCTAAAGAAAACCAAGTGTTCTCACACTCCTCGCTACGGGCTCAAGCGAATAGCCATGGAACACTATCTGGTTTTGATCTCCGAGACGGTTGTCAAGCCCAGCAAGGTGGTCCTAATTCTATAACTTTGTATTATTCGAATTTTCGATGTGTGGACTAGATCTGATACGGAGTTTTGTGATGCTCCCGAGAACAGACGGGTAATGAGATTGATCCTAAATTTTAGGGTAATGTAGCGTCAACAATTCCACAAGTTTTGGGTCTTGCAGATCGTATTTAAAGTAATTCGTGCGGATCTCGTATGCAATCTAGTTTAACACTAGTTAATTCTCATCTAATTTCTAAAGGATTTGGTCCTGAGGGATTTTTTTTTGCCTGAGGTGGTACTCGGGCCTTTGTACGTGATTTTCCGAGTCGTTACATATTTAGCCACTCGCACAATATGTAAATGGATCAAGCAATAGTCAGAGGGTGGGCATTACTAAAAAAATGACCGAAGTCGACGGCTGTGTAGTGGTTTTCCCAACGGCTAAAAGTTGTCGACGAATCACAATAAACCGTCGGCAAAACATCAAGCCTTTTTAGCCTTTTAATCGTGGATATTCAATCACTACTATTTCTGTGGTGTGGCCTGCCTAGATTTAGATCTGACTCATTTTTTGGATCAAGCCCTAAAATGATCTTAGAAATGTATGGATGGCATAGATAAATCACATAGATCATGGTGGGCCCCATAAAGCACTGACCTAATGCTCTCTCGGAAGCCAATTGGCTGGTGTACTGCATACCAACGATATGGCTGGTGTTGATGTCACCAAGTTCTATGGATCCCATCATGAGGTATGTGTTATATCCTAACCATCCTTTCTTTTGGGGAGCTCATCCTAAGTCTTGAACCTAAAAATAAGACAGAACCAAAGATCAAGTGGACCACACTACAAAAATTTGTGGGGGATTGAACGTCTACCCTTGAAACCCTTTTGGGGGTCACATAAGTTTTGGATCTATGTGATATTTGTTTTTCCTCTTCATCTAGGTCTGTGTGACCTTATGAATAGATTGGATGGAAAATAAACGCTATGGTGGGCCCTACGAATGTTTTAACGGTGAGAAATATTGTCCCCACTGCTATTTTTGGTGTGGTCCATTAAGCTTTGGATATGATTCATTTTCGGTACCATGCTCTAAAACGCTCTTGGAAAATGGATGAATGGTGTGGATATAATAATTACATCATTTTTGGGCCCATGTAACTTTGATCTCCTTTAAACTGTTCGTACAAATTGGAGCTCGAGGAGTTGCAATGCCCGTCTTCTCACGACACGTACCCTGGTGTGGTACACTAGCCAATCCACTTCCCTCTTGAAACCCTTTTCGTAAAATGCTCTCTCTCTCTCTCTCTCTCTCAACCCTTTCCGTCAAAACCCCTCTCGCATTCCCTTGCTCTCCCTCTCCCTTTCTCATTCCCTCGCTCTCCGGGTTTGTACGTGATGATTCCGACAGAGAAGAGGCAGTGACAGAGGTTCTGGGGGCTCTAATGGCAGATGCAGAAAGGGTTTTTGGGGGTTGTCGAATTAGGGATGGGTTCTCCCCTCTCGTTAGTTTCCTCTCTCACAATCTACCTCTTCTCGACAGTGGGAGATGTTAGAAATGAAAGAATCTTGTACACAACGAAGGATAGATGAAAAAAATAATGAATGATCAGATCTATTCGGTTCAAGGCTCGACTTGAATAGTCAATTTCTCAAAACAGATTTGCTGCCCTTTTTCTGGTAGTTTCAGCAAGTGCAAACTAAAGAAATCTACAAATTGCCTTTAGGATACAATGAACTCTCAATCCAAATTTCAACACAAAAATTTGAACATTTAAGTGTTGAACAAATCTCTAGTTTTGACACTAATATGCCTTAAAAAGGTTATGAATAAACATAGCAAGAGATCAGATTCGAGAGAAGTTCACAATGGATGATATATATGAAAAATGGAGAGACTGTAATCATCTTTCTGGATTATTGTATCCAGGATTTATAGCAATTGAATGGCCATGGAGTTCTTCCTGAAGAGATACCAAAGTGCCTCTTCAAGACATCCACACCCATTCGCACCAAACAACATTCTTCCATGAAAGGACATGACCCTTTATCCTATAGAAGTTATTTCTATTCCTTTTAAACAGAAAAAGTCATCCAACAATTCCACATGAGTGTCACGTGGCATAGGTGCCACATGTGCAATCATGTCACAGTTATTCTCAATCAACACAAAGGTAATAAAACATCAAGGTAGACCCTAGTTCAATTCCAGTTTCACCATGGCCCAAAAAGTTTGAACCTTGTGCCAAAAAGACTAAGGCTCTAATTGTTCCTTGCGACGATGCGCATGTGCGAAGTGCTAAGTGCGCTTAATAAAGTGTCCAAGCAGCCCTACAACCCATGCCGCGCGTGCGCGGACGGTGCTTCGCACCGTCCTCGAGGAGATTTGAACTCTGGATGCATCAACAAAAACCATTTTTCTTATTGACTGGCTATATACACTATTTATGAAAAGTTTAAATAATTAATATATTTATTTACTTTCTAAAAATAACTTTTATTTTTGAAATTTATTTTTTTTTACAAAAAACACAGTAGGAGAGACAGCGGGTTTGGGACTGGCAGTAACATCACCATCGGCTTTGATTGCAAGTTATTCTCCTCGTCTTCTTCTTCTCTTTCTAAAGGTCAATTCGAAATTAAAAATCTCTTAATATGGAAAATAACTTTTATTTTTGAAATTTATTTTTTTTACAAAAAACACAGCAGGAGAGACAACGGGTTTGGGACTGGCAGTAACATCACCATCGGCTTTGATTGCAAGTTATTCTCCTCGTCCTCTTCTTCTCTTTCTAAAGGTCAATTCGAAATTAAAAATCTCTTAATATGGATTTATGAAATTTCACATTCCTAATTGGGGATTTCTGAAATTTCATTCCCTAATTGGCATCACTATCGGCTTCGATTGCAAGTTACTATCCTCGTCCTCTTCTTCCCTTTCAAAAGCCGATTTGAAATTGAAAATCTCTTAATATGGATTTCTAAAATTTCAAATGTCTAATTAGGAATTTCTGAAATTTCAATCCCTAATTGGATTAGGGTTTTTCTAGGACTTTTAGGGTCCATACTTATGAGTAAGCATGGCTACATGTGATTAGAACATGATAATGAACCGATAAACAAATCCCCTGGACATGAGTTCAAGAAATTCAGTTCAGAACAAATGTTAAAACATGAATAAATTCATCAACATGAGACCCTAGTACCCTACTCATCCACGTTAAGCCATATCCTTGCGTGCATCTTTGATGCATCCAAGACCATGTAGGAGCAATTAGAGGATGCATCCACACCACTCAAGCTGGACAATTCAAGATCTGATGAGAACGCAAATCAGACCCAACCAACAGTTCTAATAAAAAAATTTGGTAAATCCTATACATATAACAGATTTGTGCCATTCAATTGTCAAGATTGCTGATTTGGACCATTGTGGAATCCAAATTGGTCTTATTGTGGACATAGACAATTCATCCATCAATATTGTTGCATGCAAGAATATGACGAAAGCTTCTTCTCAAAATGATAGAGCTAGAATGGCTGTCCTACTCTCCTCTTTTAAATAAACCTGCAATGCCAGCTGGAATAAATCTGTGAAGTTGTTGATAGCTCTACAAGGCTATTACCAAACATTCTTTTTGAAGCCATCTCTATTACAACTACCTTCATTGGCTCCTTATCAAAGTGCCTGCCATGAAACCATAATGCATGACTGGTTTGACCCAATTTTTATCTTTTTATTTTTTTAGCCCTGATTTCTAGTGAATACTAACAAAAATACAACAAAAATTTTGCTTGTTACACTACAAGAAAAGGGGGCTTAATTTAGCCTTGGTTCAAAATTGAGGCTAAAAAAGTTAAAAACTTAGGCTAAAGCCTTGAGCCTCAGTTTTGCCTCAGTTATCCAAACCGAGGTTGAAACCCCCGTGGCTAAAGGCTTTAGCCTCAGTTTTAGCAACCGAGGCTAAAATGACTTTTATAGCCTCGGTTCTTTAAGTGAGGCTAAAAGACCTTTTTCGCTTCAGTTTTCTCGAAATGAGGCTAAATCAAAATTTTAGCCTCCATTATTTCCAATTGAGACTAAATCCAAATTTTAGCCTCGGTTGCCTCCAATTGAAGCTAAACCTATTTTTAACCCCGGTTCTCAACAACCGAGATTACAGCCTTGGTTCTCAACAACCGAGACTAAATCCAAGCCTCAGTTACAAATTGAGGCTAAAAATGCTTAATTTTTTTAAATATTTATTTAAATTACTAATCCATTCATTCAATCCACTCATGAAACAATCAATCATGAAAGCCATAATACCAACAAAATAGTTAACAACTCAATCAAACAATCAATCTCACTTGTTTACTATTTAAAGTTTTCAAAACAAACTCAATCAAACTATTACACAACAATAGGTTCCACAAATAATACCAAGTCACAACGCAAGATTTGGGTATGAATTTTGCTTGGCTGATGAACACCACAGCTTGTTCAGTTCCATTTTCGTCTCGGTTCCTATGCAACTGAGGCTAAAGGGTAGACTTTTCGCCTTGGTTCCTATGCAACTAAGGCTAAAAATTAGACTTTTTGTCTCAGTTCCTATGCAACTAAGGCTAAAAGGTACTTTTAGCCTCGGTTCCTATGTAACTGAGGCTAAAAGGTAGACTTTTCGCCTCGATTCCTATGCAACTCAGGCTAAAAGGTAGACTTTTCACCTCGGTTCCTATGCAACTGAGGCTAAAAATTAGACTTTTTGCCTCGGTTCCTATGCAACTGAGGCTAAAAGGTAGACTTTTAGCCTTGGTTCCTATGTAACTGAGGCTAAAAGGTAGGCTTTTCACTTCAATTTCTATGCAACTGAGGCTAAAAGGTAGACTTTTCGCCTCGGTCCCTATGCAACTGAGGGTAAAAGGTAGACTTTTTGCCTTGGTTCCTATGCAATTGAGGCTAAAAGGTTGACTTTTCGCCTTGGTTCCTATGCAACTGAGGCTAAAAAAAATAGACTTTTCGCCTCGCTTCCTATGCAACTGAGGCTAAAAGGTAGACTTTTCGTCTCGGTTCCTATGCAACTGAGGCTAAAAAATAGACTTTTCGCCTCAATTCCTATGCAACTGAGGCTAAAAGGTAGACTTTTCGCCTCGGTTCCTATGTAACTGAGGCTAAAAGGTAGACTTTTCGCCTCGGTTCCTATGCAACTGAGGCTAAAAGGTAGACTTTTCGCCTCGGTTCCTATGCAACTGAGGTTAAAAGGTAGACTTTTCGCCTCGGTTCCTATGCAAATGAGGCTAAAGATGAACTTTTCGCCTCAGTTTCTTAGCAATCAAGGCTAAAAGACACATTTAGCCTCCATTTTTTCAACTGAGGCTAAAAAATTGTGGCTAAAGGCCTATTTTCTTGTAGTGATATTGTTGTTGCAATCCGAGCAGCTAGTAGCTGATTGGCCCTTGCGTATTCATAGGATATTGTAAATTATCGATTTCTTCCATGTAAAAGTGTTGCCTTCATTAAACCTCCATGGTTCTGTTTGGCTTCATCTTGCTTTTGTGGAGTTCAAGTGGTCTGGACTCATGATAGGGGTTCAGCAAAATAGTCTGATTCGTTGCATTATTGGCAGAGGGACAGGTTGGGTTTGTATGTTGTCAGATCGCTGCATGATTCTATTCACCTCAGAAGACCGAATTCGATCAGCTGCAACTGTGGTTTTATTGTTGGAAACAGCAAACCCAAACAGCCGTTTCCAGCAACAACCGGTGACCATTGAACTCCCCATGCATAACAGTTGAAGCTCTAAAGGAGCTATTTTGGAAGATGAATGGCCAAATGTCAGTTTCTAGGAATATTAAATAATGGAAGAGTCTAGTAAGGGTATCGTAGTCATTTCACAGTTGGTGGAAAAGCCTATAAAAGGCACACTGTATGTCCGATTACAGTAACAGTGCAGCAAGTGAAAAGCAAGTAAAATTATTTTTATATATTTGTGGCGTGTTCGGTTCTAAGGCTTTGTAAAGCCAAGAGAATTTCTGGCTAGTACAACCAACAAACTGGTATCAAAGCACAGGTTCTTCTCCTACAGGAAGTTTTCCAGCATTTTTTTTCAGCTAAATACAGATTTTTTTAAAAGAAAAAAAATCTGTTTAAGAAAAGTCTTTTTTGGTTCCTTGGTTGGAAGTTATCAGCAGTTTTTTCAGTGAAAAATTCAGATTGCAGCACCAAGTTTCCAGCAAGGAAAGAAACATCTGTTCTAGCAGTTTTTCAGCCGAGAAAAATATCTGACTTCAGCAGTTTGGTTTTTCAACCAAAAATCTGTTCAAAAACAAAATTTCAGATTTCAAAAAAAAAAAATCTGTTAAAAAAAATCAGTTTTCAAAAGTTCTTCCAGCTAAAAAAAAAACTGTTATCTATCTCCCTTGATTAAAAAAAATTCAGTCATTCCTTCCTTAAAAAATAGAAAAGATGGCCACCTCGATCCAGCCGTAGATTCCAAATTATCTAAGGATAACTATGAAAACTGGTGCATCCAGATGAAAGCACTATTTGGGTCGCAAGATCTATGGGAGATTGTTACCGATGGGTATGTAGAACCCATAACGGAAGAAGAAGCTCTCTATACCGCTGATCAAAGGGCGGTCCTCAAAGATCAAAGAAAGAAGGACAAGAAAGCTCTGTTTCTTGTCTATCAAGGGTTGGATGAGTCCACCTTTGAACGGATCGCTGAAGCGACAACATACAAGCAAGCATGGGAGATTCTTAACACAATCTTCAAAGGAGTTGACCGTGTGAAGAAGGTTCGTCTCCAAACTTTTAGAGCCGAATTCGAGACCTCACACATGAAGGAAGGTGAGACCATTTCTGATTTTTTTTTTCAAGGTTACTTGTTATTGTTAACAACTTGAAAAGAAATGGTGAAAAGATCGAAGATGTATGGGTTATTGAAAAAGTACTTCGATCCCTCACAACCAAATTTGAACATGTGGTTGTTGCCATAGAAGAATTAAAGGACTTAGAAAATCTGTCCATTGAAGAATTGATGGGCTCGTTGCAAGTACATGAGCAACGAATGCAAAAGAACACGGGTTCAATGCTTGAACATGCCTTAGAGTCTAAGTTGACTCTAAAGAATGATCCTACAAAACGAGGGGGCTGTGGCACTAGCAATCGTGCAAGAGGCAGAGGGTGTGGATATCATCCAAATCAATCACAAAATCAACAAAAGACTATCAATTTCCGTGGAAGAGGAAATGGTAGAGGTCGATCCATGCGTGGATGTGGAAATACAAAAAATATTCAATGTTACAATTGCAACAAGTTCGGCCATTATGCTTCAGACTGTTGGAACAAACCAGTAGATCAAGATGAGCATTCTAATTATGCAGAAGCATCAAATCATGAAAAAGAAGATTCAACACTTCTTCTTGCACAAGAAGAAGCATATGATCAACATGACGTGTGGTATCTCGACTCTGTTGCGAGTAACCACATGTGTGGAAAGAAGGAGCTGTTCGTGGAACCGGCAGAAGATGCTCGTGGCAATGTGAGTCTAGGAGACTCATCAAAAGTTCCTGTGAAAGGTAAAGGAAAAGTTAAAATCTATCAGAAGAATGGTGTGCCGAATTTTATCTCCAATGTGTATTACGTACCAAACATGAAAAGTAACATCCTCAGTATCGGCCAACTCCTTGAGAAGGGGTATGTCATACACATGGAAAGCCATTCTCTCTCTATAAGAGATGCACACAAGAGACTTGTGGTTCAAGTCCATATGGCGAAGAATCGCATGTTTCCGCTCCATTTTAACACAAAGGTTGAGAAGTGCCTCTATGGACTCATGAGGAATGATTCATGGAGATGACATCTTCGCTTTGGACATCTCCATTTCAGTGGCCATAAACTCTTATCTTCATCAAGTATGGTGCATGGCTTGCCAGCCATTGAAGCTCCAGAACATGTGTGTGAGACGTGCACACTCGACAAGCAACAAAGGAACTCCTTTTCGAGTGGAGTATCCCGAAGAGCAAGAGAACCATTACAGTTGGTTCACACTGACATCTGTGGACCATTGGAGTCAATCTCTCTTGGAGGTAATAAATACTTTATTACCTTCATTGACGATTTCAGTAGAAAATTGTGGGTGTGTGTAATCAAAGAAAAGTCTGCTGCTTTTACTATTTTTAAAAATTTTAAGGCCCTTGTTGAAAAGGAAAGTGGTCTTAAAATCAAAACCCTTAGATCTGACCGAGGTGGAGAGTACACCTCAAATGCCTTTCGAGAGTATTGCAGGTAACAAGGCATCAAACAGTAACACACTGCAGCTTACACGCCACAGCAGAATGGCATTGCGGAACGAAAGAACCGCACCATCCTCGACATGACAAGAACCATGCTTAAAGAGAAAGGCATGCCAAAAAGCTTCTGGGCAGAGGCAGTTGCATGTACTACCTACTTACTGAATCGGTGTCCAACCAAGAGCGTAAGAAACATGACACCACAGGAGGCATGGAGTGGCTACAAACCAAGCGTGGCGCACCTAAGGATCTTTGGGTGTGTCGCCTACGCTCAAGTTCCAGAAGCAAGAAGAAAGAATCTTGATGATCGTGGTGAGAAGTGCATCTTCATCGGCTACAGTGAAGTATCGAAGGCATACAAGCTCTACAACCAACTAACTAACAAGGTGGTGGTAAGTAGAGATGTTGTATTCTGCAAGGAAGAAGCCTGGAAATGGAACGAGGAAGATTCAGCCAAAGAAAATCAAGTCGCGGTTGAAGAACATGAAGAAGAGAAGCATGAGAACAAGGAGCAGACACCTGCAACACCATCTTCCGCCAAACCATCTGCACGCATAAGTCCAGCGATACGTTCCATCTCCTCTGGAAGTATTTCATCAAATCAAAATTCAGCCATCACGTCATCATCTAGTTCTCCCTCACCCATGGCTTCAATCAAAATGAGGAGCCTCAACGATATATACGCCGAAATTGAGGAAGTAAATTTGTTCTGCTTGTATGCGGACCATGAGCCTCTCACATTCGAGGAGGTCGTGAATGAAGAATGTTGGAGAAAGGCTATGGAAGAAGAGATCCATGCTATTGAGAAGAATCACACATGAGAGCTAATCTCACTCCCTCAAGGCCAAAGAACTATTGGCGTCAAATAGGTGTACAAGATCAAGCGAAATGCTGATGGTGAAATAGATCGCCACAAGGCAAGGCTCGTAGCAAAGGGTTACAAACAGAAGTACGGGGTGGACTATGAAGAAGTCTTCGCTCCTGTTGCTCTCTTTGACCCTATGAGGATGATTATCTCCCTTGCAGCCCATCACAGTTGGATGATTTACCAACTAGATGTGAAATCTGTATTCCTGAATGGAATTCTGGAAGAAGAGGTCTATGTTGATCAGCCTGAAGGTTTTATTGTTCAAGGGGAGGAACACAAAGTGTATCGACTAAAGAAAGCCATTTATGGGTTGAAGCAAGCTCCTCGTGCCTGGAATGTACGCATCGACAACTATCTTCAAGAGAACGGTTTCGCCTAATGTCCATATGAGCATGCTGTCTACATCAAGAAAAATGCTCATGGTGACATCCTCATAACATGCCTATATGTTGATGATCTGCTGTTCACAGGAAATAGTCAGGCGATGTTTGAAGAATTCAAGCATGCTATGTTCAATGAATTCGAGATGACTGATGGTGGATTGATGTCCTTGTTCTTGGGCATCAAAGTAAAACAACAAGTTGGCGACATTTATATATCACAGAAAAAGTATGCCAAGGAGTTGCTTAAGAAGTTCAAGATGGCAGACTGCAATGCCGTGAACACGCCTGTAGCAATAGGCCTGAAGCTGACAAAAGAAGGAGACGGAAGAAGCGTGGACTCGACTCTGTTCAAGAGTTTGATTGGAAGCCTAAGGTATCTCACAATCACAAGGCCGGATATAGTCTACAGTGTTGGGCTTCTAAGTAGGTACATGGAAGCGCCAAAAGAATCACACTGGCTAGCTGCAAAAAGAATCCTCAGGTACGTCAAAGGAACAATGGAATTCGGTCTTTTCTATCCATACGATGATGAAGCAATGTTGAATGGATACTCAGACAGTGATTGGGGAGGTGATCAAGATGAAAGGAAAAGCACCACTGGATATGTATTCTATCTCGGGTCGACTGCTTTCACATGGAACTCAAAGAAGCAAAGTGTTGTTGCTTTGTCCACATGTGAAGTAGAGTATGTGGCAGCATCGTCCACGGTCTGTGAGGCGATTTGGTTGAGAAACTTGCTAAAGGAGCTGAAGCATCCGCAGGAAGAATCTACAGTCATATATGTGGATAATAAGTCGGCAATCGAGCTAGCTAAAAATCCGGTGCAGCATGGAAGGAGCAAGCACATCGATACTCGATACCATTTTCTCAGAGATCAAGTGAAGCAGAAAATGGTGAAATTGGAGTACTGTCACACCACTGAACAGGTCGCGGACATATTCACCAAGGCATTACCGACTGATGCATTTAAGAAATTTAGATCGATGCTTGGAATGAAACCTGTTTTGGTTTGAATGGGAGTGTTGGAAACAGCAAACCCAAACAGCCGTTTCCAGCAACAACTGGTGACCATTGAACTCCCCATGCATAACAGTTGAAGCTCTAAAGGAGTTGTTTTGGAAGATGAATGGCCAAATGTCAGTTTCTAGGAATATTAAATAATGGAAGAGTCTAGTAAGGGTATTGTAGTCATTTCACAGTTGGTGCAAAAGCCTATAAAAGGCACATTGTATGTCCGATTACAGTAACGGTGCAGCAAGTGAAAAACGAGTAAAATTATTTTTATATATATGTGGTGTGTTCGGTTCTAAGGCTTTGTAAAGCCAAGAGAATTTCTGGCTAGTACAGCCAACATTTATCTGGTCTTATGGTGGTCCAACTAAGGTAGCTGCGTTTGTGTGGTTAGTCTTCACTGTCGACAATTTGCTATAGTGTCTTCTGCACCTTATTATGTTCAATTAATGGCAATCCAACTCTACTCTATCTAATGCCTCTGATAAGGCACAACCAGAACAAATGCTGGAGGAAAAGAAAAGGGCGAGAGTATCTATAACATCATCAGGTAGTCAAACACCTTATAAGCAGAAACCGAAAAGAAAAGAATATCAGGCTTGGGAAACTGTACGTCAACAAAGTAGTTGCATTTATGAGTAGCAACAAGCCACAGCAATTGGTGAAAGAACATAATGGAAATAACAGGCTAAAGAGAATAAATAGTTATCTGTTCTACTTTCTTTCCGGACAACGCACAAAGAATAGAATAATAACAGGCTATAGAAAAAGAAAAAAAAAAAAAAAAAAAAAAGTTATCTGTTCTACTTTCTTTTTAGGAATGCAGAGTTTAAAATAATGATACTCACCATACAACTTTTACATGTTTTGTTTGAGCATTCAATATCACAGTCTGCAGTCCATAAGGTCAATGGGAAGGTCCTACCACGTCCATTCAATGGACCAGGTCATACCGGAATCCGTCCTTATAAAAGGGGACACCATGATCAGTTGTTCAATGTGTGGGTGCATGATCTGACCAATTGTTTTATGGATCCACTGGTCCACACATTTGGATATTTCTTAACTAAGCAGTTTTTATTTATATTATATTATTTTTTTATTTAAAGAAAGGTATATTTCATTTATGGACAAAAAGGTTACAGATTTTCAGATCTCCGTAGGCAAAAAGGACCTATAGAAGACCTATCGTAAAGAAGCCGGGACCCCTGGCTGAAAGATACAAAACAAAGGAACATTAAAAAACCAGGGTCCATTAAAAAATCGAAGGGCTGATGATGAGTGACCCTCTCATCACTCCATCTTTGGCAAGCCTACCAGCCGCCTCATGGTATTCCTTTAAAACCACATAACATGTAGCTCAAACTTGACTAATAAAGCCATATTCTCTCTACTCAAAGAAGCAAGACGGCGAGGCTTAACTTTTCCCCTGAAACCCATTTACACAATTCAGAAGAATCTCTGGAGTCTCACTGCTTATAACCAGAGAACATATGGACACTTATAAGCATGAGCACATGGCAAGATGGCCGGCTCCAGGAAGTCATCACTACAATGCCTTTGTTGATACTTGATACTCCTCCAATCCCACATAGGCCCTTCAATCATCATAAAGGATATTTCAACTGATCATTTACTTTGGAGCACTTTCTTCTCGACTACCCTATATATTGTTCCTTTCCTTCCAAAGCCCCCACATAATAGTGTAGGAACCATTATCTAAAGGAGGCCAACACTTGAATTAAAAGAGCCGACAGACTACCTATCAACCAACTCCTTAAGATCAGCCTTACTAGCTGCTTTACGGGCCATTTGGGGAGAGCGGAATAACTGCTGTTTCAGGAATATCGGCGGTTCTACTGCTTCGGCAGTTTCGAGGGTCTTTTTATTGATTAGGTAGTGGGATCTTCAATTCTTCGTTGAAGGGTGTTCTGCCGTATATTCTTCTTTTTGTTTGTCTCCTTGTTGTATTGTTTGCCGTTTGGCTTCTTTTAATTTGATTCTTTACCTTTAAAAAAAAAAAAAAAAAAAACAGTGCAGATGAATCTTTAATTTGTATAGCAGAAACTATTCAGCCAAATGTTAAGCAGAATACTGTGCCAGAAAACAGTTACTTTCCGATCCAGAAAGCAGATTGGCTGAAGAAACCAACTACCCAGACTTGAAACAAGTTTCCAAAGAATGGAACTTGCTCTGATACCAAAACTGACATGAAATGTGATGGGCAACCCTAACCACACATCCTAGACTAATTCAGCCACGTGAATTTTATTAACTTGGGTAGAAACAATTAATTTCCTTTTCCCAAATTAGTTGCAGGGCTTGTGAATAGAAATGAATTGATTTAGAGTAACTGATCCTTACTATATAAAAGTTCAACTTTCGTGTACTCTGTACCTTCTTACTATGACTACTGCTTGAGCGGAACTAAATCATCACCATTAGACTTTTGAGTCTAAATAGTTCATGGGTTTTCTGTACGTGCTTTACTCCATATAGAATCTTGAATGGCTATTTAATGTATCATTGCCTTTCCGTAAATTCGATCCTTTATAGGGTACATGAATTTTGTATGTTACATCACTCTTGCACAGCTTGTGTAATATCTAATTGGACTGTTTTCCCCCCTTTTGCATTGTTCTTTTGCAGGTTTTTGATGTAGAGCGGGTCGCGGGCAGTTTCATGGCCAAGATGGATCAGAAAATGCCTGGTCGTCAACAGAAGTGATCCGGACCGTCGGACTTTAGATCGGGCGTATCTCGCAATCCGGAATGAGTTAGTTGATGTAAAATATATGATTTTGGGGTAGAACGAGCTACTTTAGCCAACCAACCCCGTTATGTCGGGTTGCGCAGCTTGGAATTGCGAAAAACCCCTAGATCGACGGTCATTTCCCTGTTTTAATTTTGTTTTTACTATAAATAGTCAGTTTTAATTTGATTATTACTCTTCATCCGTCGGGCTTTAGGAGTTGCGCCCAATGTGAAAAGAGCTTAGAATAATTAGGAGAACGGTTTGGTGAAGCCAAATAGGACACTTACTATTTTTGGCCAAAAACCTTGCGCACTAGTAGACATCATGATCGTTTTTACTATTTATAGTAAGTCGCGGATTCTAGGAGTTTTAGTTTTAGTTTGATTCTGATTTCTTTCTCATTGCTTGGTACCCCTATTTAAAGGGTTGTGAACTCGTTTTTAGTCATCAATTAATCAATTTTGAATTTCTTAAATTTATTTCTATTTTCTACTTTCTTTCCTCATGGATTCGAGAAGTCTCTCTGAGGAGTCCAGAGAAACTTCGTGGATTCGGAGTAGCTATCCTCATCATGCTCATCCCTACGTCAGTTCTATAGCTGCTAGTTCCTTTTTTTGTCCAAGTCAGTTCCTTTTAAAACTCAATGACACCAAAAGCCTTGTATAGCTCATCAGTAATCTCTAAAATTCTCTTCATTAGGCCACACTAACAATTGTACACTCTGTATCAATGAGTTTGCACAAGTGGGACCTGCATGTGGCCCACCTGATGTTTGGATATATGTGTCCATCCAACCGTTTGTTTTACAGATGTGGAGCCATGTCTTACACCAGTTGTCTGTTGTACATTTGTTGCTTATGGGTTACCACA
>JAJHSJ010000008.1:24704350-24711208 GCA_021015155.1 Magnolia officinalis
ATTGGGGGCTCAAAAATCAAGCCTGTCTAGTCAGGGATAGCTGTCGATGAAGGTGACCCAACATTCCATGTTAGAATAGCGGGTTCACCGTGAAATACTGCCAAAAAAGAACCAGAGCTTCATATCTCTACTGTTAGTTATCTGTTAGTTACACTACAACAAAAGGGCCTTTCCCGGCGGTCAAAAACCGCCGGCAAAGGTCCCAAAAACCGCAACACAGCCCAAAGGATTTACTGGCGGTTTAAGCAACTGCGGGGTAAAGGCTCGGTCGGTATAAGGTTTTACCGGCGGCCATCAGCTTTTACTGTGCGGTTTACGGATGCCCCTAAATCCATCAGTTATTTATTGCATTGTACGAGAATGAGAAGAGGCTACGGATAAAACTGTAGCAATAGATCCCATGGTTACCAACACAATCCGTAGCCATAGCTAGTTTTGTTTTCAAATTTTTCATTGCCCAATTTCACCACTGGAAAAAAAAAAAAACGATTGCAGGTAAATCTGGCCTGATGCCAGTGCGTCGTGCCACCACTCACCTACCCTGTAAAAAGCATACATACCACCCATCTGGACTGTCTAAAACATGGGCCATGTTGTGCAGGTAAGGAAGTCAGGTTACTCAGCCTTGCAGCCTTTGGGAACAAATTTCAGTTTCTCCATCCGACTCCGTCATCATAGGTTTGTGCTCAGGTATATTTAGCCAAAGCCGATTCTGTAGATTGTCTGCATCGATCAAATACATTTACATAGATATTAACAATGTTAGTAGCAAAAGAGGACTCCAAAACCTTAAGAGCTGATGAACGTGTTCAGATTTAGTAAAATACGAAAACATTGTACTTTAAATGGTTGATTTAAAGTTCATTGCTATCAGCAAGAGCTACCTCCCAATGATGGATTCATTTGTTGGCAGAAAATCTCCCTAATATCATACATGAGATCAACCAACAGTAGTACTATTGAAAAAAAACAAGAAATCAAAGAAATATTCAGCATCTATACTTCAAATGGGCATGAAGAAAGCCAACATTGGTATCTCCTGATCAAAAGCTTGGTCCTTAAAAAGTTTAAAGGGGCATGAAGTGAGGTTGTGCCTTAGTTGCAGGAAACCATCTACAAAGCAGCTCAAGAGACTTTTATGAGTTGTCTCAAATGGGCTGGACACTTCATACTTAGTAAAAATCTCAGATCGAAAACTTTGATTGGACGAGGAAAACCTAGAAGAAAGAAAAATTCCTCTTTTTTTTTTTTTTTTTTTTTTTTTTTTTTTTTTTTTTTTTTTTTTTTTAAAGAAAAGTAACAGAAGATTGAGTGCATGATTACATGTGTGCATCCTGCAAACATTGGTAGGAACCTGCTCCAACCTATCATTGATAAGGCTACGGGGAGTTGATAGCGTGTCAAGTGTTCAGTGTAGATGTTTTGGGCAGCAAGTAATGTAACTCCCAAAGGAAAATCAATAACAATATGATATAACGTTGAAAAGATGTGTTTGACAAATTGAATTCTTTATCAGAAATGATATGCTAAAAGAGATTCATAAAGAAAATACAAGGTGGAGAATAACAGAATCTGCTGTTCTGCCACTTCTATACTTGAAGTAGGGAATCTTGCTTGCTTGCATTTTGGCTGTCATTGTACTCAACCTGAAATAAATCTCTATGTTAATATCAAATTAGAAGATATAAAACAGAACAAAAAAAAGAAGTGTATTCATTTCTAGGAAAGAAGAAGATCACTAGGAAACAAAAATTGATGTTTCAAGAATCTTGAGATGAATAGTATTAGCTTTTTAGTAGGTACATGGGGCAGTTGTAGGAAGCAAGAATTAATCTAAATAATTTATGTGAGCTAATCAAAGAAAGCATTGCATCATTCCCCACTTGGACATGGGAACAACATTAAGAAAGAAAAATAAGAACCAATTCAAGTAAGGAAGAAATTTTGAATCAATTGTAGAAAAATCAAAAGATAAGAGAAACCCATGTCAGAAATATTAAGAAAACTTTTATCTAATGGAGAACATCGAATGATGACAGATCATTCTTACCAGTGAAAACAAATTTTCAGAAGCTTAATAGAATGCTTTTTCATAATCATTTTAGTTTGGGAAATAAATCTAAATTACTCATATGGTTCTAAGAAAATGATACCAGAAAATGCCAACTGAATTAAATAGATATTCTGTATTTAGCATGAACAATTTAATGAATTAATCATCAATGAGTATCAGTAGCTAATTGCCCACCTCTTGCTTTTGTCCCAATTTTATATATTCTGGCGCATCGTCAACAACAACTAGAGGTGCTGGTTCACAAAGTTTTATAGCTGGATGTAGATCCTTTAAATGCCCCCACTTAGGCCGTCTCAGTAGGCCTAGAAAGAAGTGTAGATGTCATAAAATAAACTGACAAATAAGCAAGAATCTTCTACATAAAAAGAATCTATTAGCATTGATAGATCATGAACATCTGATTCTTGAAGCCATTAAAGACTAAATTGACAATGGATCTTGATTGTTGAACACTCTTAAACAATAAAAAGAACCAAAATAGAATTTTTTTTTTTTTTTTTTCTTTTCTTTTCTTTTCCTTTTTTTTTTTTTTTGGAAAGAGAGAAGATTTAGGAGATTTACTTGCATTACTTGCATTGAAGGAGATTTCGATCCTCCAACGCCCAATGCTCCTCAGCTATCCTTGTACCATTTGAACAGAGTAATTGAAGGAGATCTGGAGGCCTATGTTGAAGTTTTCCCTTGAATGCCTATAAGAAAATTATATATATATAATATATATAATATAATATATATATATATATATTAATACAAAGGCATGTTCTTTCGACTGGAAAGTACATTTTGGGTGTTCCTTTAACTACAAGAGGACTACTCTTTCATACAAAGCCTTGTAAGACCAAAGTAAGATATCTTTGGTATAAGATCCCGATCGAGCAGTACATTGGTGGCTTTGATGTCTCTATGAACAATTTTCAGTTTCCATCTTCATGGAGATAAGCTAGACCTCTTGCAATACCAACACAATCTTGTGCCTTGTTGGCCAATCAAGCTGCAATTGATATTCTTCTGGGCCTATAAATCACCTAGGATTTATTATTATTATTATTTTATTTTTTTTTAAGGTTATAGATTCGCCCCACTTGTTATGGGCCACTATGAAAATTTCATATTGATGGAAGGATTCTAAGATTCTAAACAACAACACCTATTTTATAACCATTGCCATTGAATAGATGGTTATGGTTATCGATCAAAGGGCTAACTCCAATGTTAGTTTTGTGCCATCTAGAAAAATGGTGGTGACTCTCTAAACATAACCAGGGTAGTTGCCTGGCAATCCAATCCATCCAAATCGCTTAACTATGAAGGGAGCATAACTGAAAATTGCACTAAGAAGATATATATTAACGACACATTTCCCTTTGAATTTATATCAACACCCTTGTTGATATGTATAAATCAAATTATGCATGTCAGGATTAGTATCTTGGCCTGTAGATATGAATGCATGAGAATAGATTTTCAAAAATCTTAATCCAAAAATAGTGGGGCCAACCTGATAAAGTGTTAAGGCCAACCCAAAGTTGAGCCCCAGCAGTACAGTGCTGGGCCAAACAAGAAAATTCCATTTCTTTCAATCAAGCATCATATAGCATATCTGAATTCTAAGAAAGGTGCTTTGATGGAAATCCGAGATCTTTGAGTAGGATGCAAAAAGGTTCACTTACCTTTAAATGCTAGGCCCATTCACAGCCCATTGATAATCAATTATGCCCTGTACCTGGAGGTAAAATCATACATCAATCCTATTGACAACCATGGTGTATATGTGTTGTATCTGGATCACAATTATTACCATGTAGTTGCCTAGCAACTACCCCTCCATCACCCTACCATGCTTTGCTTGCCCTTTGGTGTGTGCATTTTTTTGTTGGTATTGGGAATCAATACCAGATTACCAGGTGGGACTGTAATGTGCTTGTGAATGATGTCAGTGTAAGCATGTGCCATGGTCAGTTCTGAGAGCCCAGCTAAAAGAGAGGGATTGGATGGAACCTTTGCAAATCTACCATTTAAAAGCCAGCCCCAAATTTTGTTGGGGGGAAGGCTAAGTAGATGATATTGAAACTACGGTGTCAACTTGTGAGTGTCACTGTGATAAACAAAGAAAGCAGCGAGTAGCTTCCATTTCATTGGGAGTGTGGTATACATTTGGTGCTTATGTGGGAGCTTTAGTTTGTGACTGATTTTAGATACGGTGCAGCAAGTTGAAGAATCGGACCCAAATTGAACTGAATCTGAAAATAAATACCAACATAGAGGTTCTAATTAAAAAATCTGAAAATAAATACCAAAGTATAGATCCTAATCTTCTCCAAGGTGTAGCCAATCCAAATTTCAGCAATAAATTAGAATCCTGGCAAAGGATAGATAAGCAGCACTTTCATTGCAAACCCAGTGGTGTCACACCAATTGAGGACTGAATCCCAGTGCAAGAAACTATTAAAGGGGGGAAACAATTAGAATAAAGGATTGGTTGTACCTATACCACCATGCAGGTTTCCTTTCTTCTAGTAATGCCATTTTGCAACCTTCATGCTATTATGGCTGTAATGCTGCTGTTTGAGATTCCTCCATCATTAACTTAGCCTTCCCCATTTTCCTTTTTTTTTTTTTTTTTTGGGGGTGCAGGTTCTGTTGTCAATCTACTCATTGCTAACAGACCCTAACCCAGACGATCCTTTGGTGTCGGAGATTGCTCATATGTACAAGATTGACAGGGCTAAGTATGAGTCCACTGCACGATCCTGGACCCAGAAATATGCCATGGGTTAGATGATTTCTACGACTCTTTCTGTCTCCCCCCCTCCGTCGACAAGGATATATATATATATACCAAATCAGTAAATAAGAAAAAGAACAATAGATAGGTAATTCTCCAAAAGGGTGTGTAAGGACTCTGTTTGTGTTTCTTCTTTTGAGTTACATTGAAATAAAAAACTATAGATCAGAGTCTAAGTTAGGTGCTAAGTTGCTGTAGATTATTATTTTTTGTCAATTTATCCGTTGGAATTGGTTTCCTGTTGGAATCCATTTCCACCCTTTCATTATAGATCCACAAATGCCCTCTTTATCTCCTTAGAGAAAGTTTTAAAACGATAAAAATGAAAAGGATATTTCAGTGGAGTGGCTATGCAATACAAGTTTGAAAAGTGCCAAATAGAACATCTTATGTAACAGATGAAACTTAAATAATGCACAAATGTGCCACGGTGACCAATGTTACATCAGCAATATTATATAACAGAAATGGCATAGTCAATTGAGCTTCCAACCATATATTAACTTTATTTTTAAAATCTTCAAACTCCATCAGTTAAGTTAATCAATGCTTTTGAATTTAAATGATGAAAGAATAAATGCTAACAACTTCAAAGTTCTTACATAAGGTAAGGATTATCAGCCAATACTCAAGAGTTTCTTACAGGAAATTCACAAATCAATTATAGACCAACAGCTGTCTTAAATTCAAATACTGCAGACAAGAATTTGACAATTTCTGTATTAAGAAAGGGCATAGAGAAATAAAGATTTGACCGCATGATGGGGTTCCTTTTTTCTGTGTTTCGCAAAAAAAAAAAAAAAAAAAAAACAAAAACAAAAAACAAAACTAAAAAACTAAAAAACAAAAACAAAAAAAAAAACAAAAACAAAAACAAAAACAAAACAAAACAAAACAAAAAAAAAAAAAAAACAAAAAAACAAAAAACAAAAAACAAAAACCCGGATTAAAATAGTGTTACCTGATACTGAGCTATAACCTTTTCCTAAGAATCTACATACATATGAACCTGCAGAAAGCAAGCAACAAGAAACATTTTACATAAATGCATTTGTACATCATTGCTCTTTAGTTTCATATGAAAAAAACTGACCTTTCTCAGGAAATCTATCATCTCTGCCTTGCATTGATGGAGAAAATAACCTTGAATTACATAATTTAGTTAATAGGAAAGATCATTGGCCTCTGTACAGACTATTGGCCTCGAATGAAAATTCTGTTAATTCAGTCAAAGTTAGTTCTAATAGGTATTAAGAATCAACAGGCAAACTATGTCATTTTCAATTGAATCAGTGGGGCTAGGCATTCTTGGGCATGTTCTCTGCTCCACAGCCAACCCAAACAGACATGCATTCACATGAATGTTGTGAAGATGAAACTAGTCATCTGCCATGGAGCCACTGATTCACCGCAGGATTGAGGGTTGGAAAACTCAACACCATGTTAAGAAGGTTCGTATTGACTCAAAGATGAGTAATATAAATACAAATAATGTCATCAAACTAATCAATGGTTAGTTTAAGTTCTTCCCTGCAACAGAGTACAAGGTTTCAATTCTTATTAACTCAGTTTGAGTTTTTCAGCAACTCTCAATTCAGCGAGTTTCACAACTGAGGAAAGGAATGCAAAGTGAAATTTCTCCTTCCAAACGGCTCTTTATCCATTCAAAATCCTTCCCTTAGAATTGAGTTGCCCTAAAAAACTAACAAAATCAATCATACACTAAAAACGGAGTGAGAAATTCCATTTTAATACATGGTCTAAAGTGGTATATGTGTGGGATCACTGCCTCTAATGAGGTGGATCTATGTTGATTGTTCCCCTCCCATATATCAGGCTAGTCCACTCGTGGATGCACAAAAAAGTATGAAAGAAACAAAGAGATTACATGTACAATAGTGGTACACATTATTGGTTGAAGCATTTCTTCAAACAACCAACATGCAGATGTCAGCGGCCATGGATAGCGGCGGATATGGCTGCTGTTGCGATGGCTGCT
>JAJHSJ010000008.1:24711308-24787060 GCA_021015155.1 Magnolia officinalis
CCCCACGTTGATAGGTGTTTTCCCATCCAAACCGTCCATCCATTTGACCTGTCTCATGCGCCCCACCTTGATGCATTTGTTCTAGCCATGTCGTCCATTCATCTGACGTGCTCATGGCCCCATTTTGATGGATGTGATGCATCTAAATTGTCCATCTAATTGGCCACCTTGTCTCACGGCCTGAGACTAAAAATAAGGCAGATCTATTATCAAGCGGACCACATTGCAAAAAACAGTGGGATGAACGTCCACCATTGAAAACCCTTTGGGATTACAGGGTTCTGGATCAATATAATATTTATTTTTCCTCTATATCTAGGTCTTTGTGACCTTATGCATAGACTGGATGGAAAATACATACCATGGTGGGCCCATTGGAATTTAATGGTGGAAATCATTAGCACCACTACCATTTGTGGTATGGTCCAGATGATTCTTGGATATGATTATATATATATATATATATATATATATATATATATATATATATATATATATATATATATATATATATATATATATATATTGAAATAATGCTCTAAAATGATCTCTAGTAGTAGTTGAATGGTGTATTGGACTTGGCCATTTGACTCAAGCCCATTCGACTCGGACTATTCGACTCGGCCCATTTAACTCGGCCTATTTGACTCGGCCATTCGACTCGTCCTATTCGACTTGGCCTATTCGACTCGGCCCATTGATTCGGCTCATTGATGTGACCCATTGATTCAACCCATTTAAATCGGCCTATTTGAATCGACCCATTTGGTTCGACCCATTTGATTGACTCGTTTGATTCGGCCCATTTGATTCGGCCCATTTGATCGGCCCATTTGATATATATGAGGCCCAATGAGACGTAGGTGAGGCCTTTGTGTGGGTCGACTGTGATGTATATGAGGCCTATTGCGATGTGAGATTCCACCACGATGTATGTAATGATGTTTTGGTGGCCATGCCTTAGGAGCAATGATGGTTTGACGTCCACATTGTAAGAGTAATGATGGTTAAATGTCTGCATTGTAACTCTCCCTAGGGGCCCATTGATAGGCCCATACTTGTAGTGTGTAGGCCGTCTAGGTGCTTCTTCGTTATGAACAGAACTCATTACCACATAACATGTTTAGTATAGTTCCATGATTCATGCTAATACGCATCATATGTATGCTTGAGATGAGGAATGACTGATCATAGCATATGCCTTCGGGCAGATTGTTTATGGGCTCCCTGATAAGCGAAGTTGCCCTTCATGAGCGTGCGGTACTCGCAGGATTGTTGCATGACTGATAATGTGATTCATGCAATTTGCATTTGTATGACATGATTTCTATATGCCCTAGCGACATCAGGGCTATGACCTCCACAGACACATCGTGGATGGCAGGATCGGACACCGAAAATATTGTTACTAAGCATCGGGGCGCCATAGATGTCTCGGGTGAAAATCCCTAAACCCAATGGTACCAGAGGATGACTCCAATGTCGAGACCAAGTGAATATATGAGAGCACGAGAGTCGAATACCAAGAGGCCGCGTCTCCCACTGTTCGTGGTCGGTTGAAAAGGGGCGTGACCTTACTCGCCGGAGGGTAGGGGGCATTGCTAGGCTGAGTTTGACTAGCTCGTGAATGGGTCCGCTATCGACGTGCCGGATAAATATTGGCAGACTATTGGCCAGGCGGATAGTGAGGTTTCTTATGCTCACTTAGACTGCACGCCTGGGAAAGGGGCGTGCCATTTAGAGTGTACTGAACCCCGGTGATTATCCAGAATGAGAACTGTACTGATACTTGATGCTCTAGTGATGAGCTACAATGATATGTGGATTTGGATGAGGGTTGACATGCTTGAATTGCATCTCGCATCGCATAGTCTTGATATGGCCGATAGCATTCATATCTTACACCGCATAGCCTTGGTACGACTGATTGCATTCATGTATCCATCACATGATTCCGCATTACTCTGACATTACATTCTGAGCACGTTCACATTACGCACACACTTACGCCACCCTCTAAGCTTTCTATAAGCTTATACACGATTGATGCGTGCAGGTGACGCCAGGACGCATCCGTAGTAGGAGCGTACAATCGAGCTTTAAGAGTTTTCGTTATTATCATTATCTTGTATTTCCCTTTATATGCATTGTACTCAAAGTTTTTTTATCATAATGGATTTTATAATGGTGTTCTTGTGGTTATTGTTCGTGGGTTATGCTTATGGTTATGCTCATTATGAATCAAAATCATGTTAGAAATCCTCCTTTTAGAATCCCAGATTAGAACATGGTGTATGGGTGCCAGGAGCCGAGAATGGGATACTACGAAGGCTGTTGGTGCCGGATTCGGCGATCGAGAATTTTATGGGTTTCTGAGTTTGGGGCGTGACATTACCTACCCTATATTCGATAGCCAATGGGTGAGTCCATCTTAGGTGGTGCCTAAGAAGTCTAGAATTATCATCGTTGCCAATGGGAATAATGAACTCGTGCCAACTAAAGTTACCACTGGTTGAAAAATCTGCATTGACTATCGAAGTTGAATATCATTACGAGGAAGGCCTACTCTCCTTTGCCCTTTGTTGATAAAAATTTGAAACGTTATCTGGTCACTCCTACTATTGCTTCCTGGATGGGTACTCAGGCTACAATGACATAAAGATGGCCCTGGAGGACCAAGAAAAGACTGCATTTAAATGTCCCTTTGGCACTTTCACATATCGAATGCCATTCGAATTGTGAAATTTCCCCACCACATTTTAACGATGCATGTTAATTTTTTTTTTGTTTTACATGGTGGGGTAGTTTTTAAAGGTCTTCATGGATGACTTCTGTAACGCCCTGAAAATCGAGGTCGAGCATAAATTCAACTCCCGAGTTCCAAAACATCACTTATGCAACAAAATGAATGATGATTGAATGCTGACTGTATTCGTGCAATGAACATGAGTGAGATTAAGCCAAAACAGCATATCATACTCCAGAGACAGTTAAATTTGCAAGCGGAAGACTGTGATAGATATATAAAATATATAAACTATGATGAGTCTCCAGAGTGTGATAACATTACCAGGTTAAATAATTACAAGTACAGTTCTAAAATATACCAAATGTGAGGAAGTGTAATGTCTCCTATCCCAAGTACCGTAGCCCCATCAATACAATACCAGGTCTTCATAGACCTGTCAGAGATTACATGTAGGAGAACTCCTCCTCAACATCATAGTAGTAGTTCGGCTCTGCTTCATAAGCATCGCCATCACCTGAAACTCAACAAATCTGGTTGGTGTTGCAAACACCGTCCCGAAACGTGGGAGTGAGTGATCAACTCAGTGGAACAGTAAAGCATAGGTTAACATGTTATCAACTCAGTCAAGCAGTAATGATAAAGCAGTACAATCAAACAATTCTAACTACTCTTATTTAATGCAAGTATGAAATGACATGATGATGTATGCCCTTGCCAAACCACCCTCATGCGACATCATCTTACGTTCGCGAATGCATACCTCCCTCAGTGCTCCACATCTACTAGGCACATGCGGTGCGATGATGAGCATGATTACCGAGTTATTATTAGTCCATTTCACACAGTAGTATTTGGGAAACTAAGGTACCTCCCTTGTATCATTCTCAAACATGATCCATTCTAGGGTCGTCAATCCTAGTTAATCTCATACGATATTATGGTTTGAGAGGCATAGCGAAGGCATCACAAAGGGCTCGTCACCCGTCAGCACGGATACAGATCTCACCGTATGCGGCTCAATTGCTGACCGTCAGCTCGAGTACAGGTCTCACCGTACTCGGCTCAATCGCTGGCCGTCAGCTGGAATATAGGTCTCACCGTACTCGGCTCAACTCATACTCTAGTTGCTGTGAAGGACTTGTCGCCAATCACAGACCTTGGAGTATACTCGGAGATACTACAGAGGACTCATCGCCCGTCAGCACGAGTAGAGGTTTCACCGTACTCGGCTCTCGCCGTAAGTATCGACAGCTCGAATACAGTGTCCCATACCACCGTATTCGGATCACGAGTTTGGGTTGCTCAATGGTCACTACGGGGAGGCACGTGGCCCCAGCATAGGCCGACAGCTCGACCACAGTGTCCCATACCACCATGCCCATGCTCATGAGTCTTAGCGATCGAGGTACCATGGTTAAAAGGGATTTCACTGGTAAGTTTGGTACCCTAGGTTCAAGCAGTAGCGTCCAAACATGGTGAACATACATAAGACAGATCGGGTTACTTGACGAGCTCGGCTAGCTCGAGCGCACAACAAGTTGAACGACACGAAGTGCATAAGCACTTTGCGTGGCCAACCATTATCGTCAACCAAAGTATGACTCGGGTTCGTCGAACACTTCTCACGTGGCAAATGAATCACAGCTACGAATGCAATTTCTGGTACCGATTGTCTGGACTATAATCATAGCCCCAACCACAATCAAGTGCAGATATATAAAGCAGTAGTGGATCAAGATTCAACTCATACAATCAAGGTCTGGTATTATCCGTTTAGGGCTGCCAGGGCTGTTGCACGCACTCGTTGCTCCACTCCCCCATCACCCATGACGGATCATACAACGTAAATATAAATTTAAACATATGCATTACATAGTTAAAATCATAAAGCAGTTGAGCATGTTATGAAGCACAACACAAGCATGAGTTTGTACATGTTCAATTCCTAATCACACAACTATCCAAGGAGATCATACACATAGTTAAAAGAGGTTGAGAATCATATCTCAACACTCTTATACATTACAATTTGCTAACTACTACTCGTCAGACATTTCATTCAAGAAACACTTAAACAAACATAGCATTAGGCCAATCCTTTCACTAGGGAGTTGCCCCAATCATAACACGCGTACACCCACGATGAATAGTCATGGCAAGCAGGAATCCAAGTTCCATATTCATTCAGTCATTTTCACAAACACTTGGGCCACACATTTTAGCATATATAGTGTATATTGGCCGTGGCGTGATTTAGGGCAAATCCTTTCGTCAAAGGGGTATCGCCAATACAACAATCATGAATCCATGACAATTAGTCATGGTGAGCACGAATGAGAATTCTATACTCATTTAGTCATTTTCACAAACACTTAGAATACACTATTACAACATACATGGTGTATGTTAGCAAAACATGTATTAGGGCTATCCATTAGCCAAGCAAGTATTTTATCCATGTATAATATATTACTACAACAAATAATCATGATAAATACATCTCTAAAATTTATACGTATACAGTATTTGATTTTCTAAATACGCAATTTCAACATACATAGTGTATATAAGTAAAACATGTATTTAGGCGAATCCTTTTGCCAAATAAGTATTTTATCCATATATCGTATATCCATATAACAAATAAACATGTCAAACACATTTCCAAAAATATACGTATACCGTACTTTCTACAAATACCTAGAGTATGTAGAATTCCATATTTTTCATCTTTAATTGAAACGGAAAACAGACAACACTTTGTACATGTGCAATTGCATGCAGATCATGAATCTATCATTATCTGACATTAAAAGCATTGAAAACCATAACCTATACACCTAAAGTCTGCACCTTTTATCGTAGAATCGTAACGGAGTCGATAGGTTTGTCAAGCTTCCGTATTTGGCAGTTTGGTAACCTATAGAATGAAATAAGTTAGCTATTTCACAACTTACAACTGTCTAAACCCCAAAACAGATTAGGGTTAGGGTTTCTTACCTAGAAATGACGCCGGAAACGCCGGGAAAGCGATGAGAATTAGGTGGTGGAGCCCGAATAGCGGCAGGGAAGAGTGGCAGGGAGATTCTCCCACTGCTCCCACACTTTCTCTCTCTTTTCTCTCTCTTTTCTCTCTCTCAACCTCAAATTCGTATGACTGCCATGAGAGAGGGGTTAAGGTCCTTATATAGCCTAAAAACTAATCGAAATAGACTTATGTTCAAGGTATACTTACATTATAATCATCGGCATTGTTTCAGCTCAAAAGAGGGTTTCTGGCGGCCCTCCTTGAGCCAAGGTCGGACTAAACTCACTAACGCTGGATCTACGTTCTATTAAGTTTTCGTTTCAGTCGGGATTCCAGATCACGCGTGGCGGACCAGTTTCAGTTCAACGGTTAGCGGATCTCGATCGGAGATTCCGAGTATATGTAAATGTGTATGAAATTTCTCCTGATCCGAGGGTGTAATTTGGTCTGATTCTGACGGTCTGGTTGCTTAAAACTGATCCGCAAGCGAGTGGTGCCAGATTACTATTCAAGATATTTTATTTTGAATTAATTTCACATTTCTCACACTCTTCACTCCGAGCTCAAGCGAATAGCGCTGGGACACTATCTAGATTTGATTTCTGAGATGGTTGTCAAGCCCAGCGTGGCGGTCCTAGTTCCTTAACTTCGTGTTAATCGGACTTCCGACGTGTGGTCCAGATCCGATATGGAGTTTCGAGATGCTCCCGTGAGCAGCCGGGTAATGAGATTGATCCTAGGTTTTAGGGTAACCTAGCGTCAATGATTGTACAACTTTTGGGTCTTGCAGATCGTATTTAAAGTGATTGGTGTTAATTTCACAGGCACTCTAGTTTAACACTAGTTAAATCTCACTTAATTTCTAAAGGGTTTAGTCCTGTAAGATTTCTGTCTGAGGTGGTACCTGAGCCTTTGTAGTTTGTATATAAAGTGATCCAAGTTATACTACTTAGCTAGTTTAAGTTAGTGTCTAGGATGAAAGTACTTAGAAAGATTGAAGAGCAAGGTGGTGAAGGATGAGATTTGTGAAAGAAATGGGTTCACAAGCGATTTTAGCCTTTGGGACTGAGTTTTGATAAGTTGATAAGGTGTTAGGATCGACCCATTGCCTAAGGACGTCTAATCACAGGTTGGCAAAAATCCGGGATGTTACAATCTACCCCCCCTTAAAAAAAAATTTCGTCCCCGAAATTGGCTAAGGGTATATAGAAGATTTCTATTATTTCATTTGCTAAGACTTATTGATTCCAAGTTTCTACACGTGGTAGGGTATATACCAGCCGGTTCATTTTAGTCTACCCCCCTTAAAACTTAATTCTTTATCCATTTCTCATACCCTGATAGTTTGCTACAATTTATTTCTGTACCTATTTGGAGTCTTTATGACAAATCCCAGCAATTTAGAGTAAGATAGCTGTTTTCCATGTTTGACCAACACGGAGAGACGTTTTTGGTGGGCTCGATCCCGATACATCGATCATCTACCTGACCAGGGTAGAAGGCTCATCGTATCTCTTCCGAATCCTGGTCTTCTGCTCGGTCAAGCAGTGAGTCCATTGGTAGTCGCCCAGGATTGAGAATTGGGTCAAGCCGCGAATGCTTCGCAGTTGTATATTTCAGTAACTCCGTAGTCCGATCACTTTAAAAAAACTTAGGGGATGCCCATCATTGAAAGGCTCAAATTGTTCATTCTAAGGTTGCCCTTTAGGTCTTAGTCTAAGAGAGTCTTCGATATTATCTATGTCCAAGGAAAGGGTGAATCAAATCTTACTAGATCATCCTAAAACGGTTTCTCATAGTAGAACTTACTAGGGCTTCTATAATATTCGTATTCAACGAGCACCGTTTCGATCCTGGGCCAGTGGGGCAAGGATCCACCACGCCTCCGCTGCACCACCTAGATCAAAAAGTGTATTAGCTGACCTATCTAGATTGGGCTCATAATGTTCTACCCCCCTTAAAATTTTTATTTTCACCCTCAAGGCTCAAGATTTATATCCTGCTCCGTATATCGGAACAAGGTGTAATTTAGGACCTACTCTTGACATGAAATGGGAAATACATTGGTCTGCCTTTCTTCGACGATGTGTATAATGGCATTGATACCTATGGTCATAGAAAGCTAAAGATGATGGGTATTGTGGTTGATTTCAGGGGCAGGTGTGAGTTTGAGGGAAGATGCTTAATTCTACCAAGGGGTGCGGTCCAAACTTATCCTATTTAATCATGTTTAGCTTAATAGGCAGGCCATCTTTCCACATTCATAAGCACAATATGTATGCCGACATGGCATGCGATTTGGGACCTAATTCCTAACTGTCTGTTGCCCATTTGGGTAATTCCTTAGGCCTAAAAGACAAAGTCTCTATCGGCTATATACTCCTAACACTTCTCAAGAACAAAGTGATAAACTTTTAGTTGCAAATGGTCAGGCCAACATGGAAAGAAAATTGTGTAGTGGGTCTGAGTCAGTTAAGCCGAATAACTAAGTCTATTATTCAATTGGCTTAGCATAATTAATTAGTCTTTTACTTTCCTTAGCCTAACCAGTAGTCTAGTCTTAATTTAGGAGTAGCGAAAATCCATAGGTGAGTCCAAAGTCTATGCTTATACGCTAGATGATTTCACTTCATTTCTAATACAAGGAAGGGTTTTATCACTTAGGGTCAAAATTGTCTAATGGGAATTGAGTTGCCTAAAGTTGAATTTAACTACGCCCGAGCATTTCACACATGCTCATACCAGCTAAGAGGGTCCTAAGGTTCACATTCTTAATTTGTTGGATTTCCTACACAGTCCTGTCTGTCGAAGTCTAGGAGCATAGCTCTAGGTCCCAAAACTCCAAGGGTCTATTGGTCAAACAACCATTTACTTTAAAAGCTTAAGTTATCAGAGTGTGGTGGGTTAATGTATATCAAGGGACTTTATCACTTCAACACTATTTGGCCAGTGGTCTTAAGTTGTAGTAAATGAGACTGTATTACTAATCCTACCTCAGGATTGGGAATGGCTTGTTTGGTAGGAGGGTGGGTGGGATAAAAATCAATTTTATAGGCTTTGAAAATGAGTCTTGTGTGGGAAAGCGCGAAAATGGCCGTAACCAATTCGAATAGGGCCATGGAAATTCAATGAAAAGTGAAGGGGAGAGAGAGTAAGGGCTGGAGGTTTGTTTCTCCACTAGTTTGAGCCTCAACAGATGTTTGTAGAAGCTTTAATGACAGCGCTTGAAGGTGAAAAATGAAAAGGTAGGATGGGTTAGGGAGCTCAGACATTTTTGGGCTTCAAATGGGGGCGTATGAGCTCAAATGAGAGAAAGTGAAGAGGGTAAGGGTAGGGATGGCTGGGGATGGTGTATATGGAAAGGTTGTGGTCGAAAATGGGAGATGAGACGATTGGAAGGGAGTTTGGAGAGAAAAACAACACGTTGGAGGGCTTAGAAAGGTGAAATAAGAGAAAGGGGGCAAAACGATGTGAAATAGAGGCCCTCCAGCAATTCCGCATGCACCACATGTGCCAGGGGGTCAGGCCGACCATGACCAGACCCGACCCGACCCGTACGGCCAAGCCTGACCGCGGTCCACTTTGCCCACCGTGCTGCCGCCGCGGTTGGGTGGTGTTCTCCACCCTCCCAAGGTGCCAAATGCACCTTGGGTCCACTTGGTTCCTCCCCGGATTGACGCGTGTGGCCCCCGACTCCATTTCGAGTCGTTTCGGGTCAAAACGGACATATCTTGTAATCCGGAATGAGTTATCTGACATAAAATATATGAATTTGGGGTAGAACGAGCTAATGGAGCCAACCAACCCCCTATGCTGGGTTGTGTAGCCCGAAATTGTGATAAAACCCTCCAATTGACGGTTATTTCCCCGCTTCAATTTTATTTTGCTAAAAATAGTAGTTTTAATTTAATTACTCTTCATCGGTCGAGCTTTAGGAGTTACGCCCATCATGCAAAGGACTTAGAATAATTAGGAGAACGGTTTGGTGAAGCCAAATAGGACACTTATTATTTTCGACCGAAAACCTTGCGCACTAGTAGACATCACGACCTAATAGTAAGTCGCAAATTCTAGGAGTTTTAGTTGTAGGTTGTTTCTGATTTCATTCTCATTACTTGGTATCTCTATTTAAAGGGCTGTGAACTCATTTTTAAGCATTCATTAATCAATTTCGAATGTATTTGAATTTATTTATATTGTCTACTTTCTTTCCTCATGGATTCGGGAAGTCTTTGTGAGGAGTCCAGAGAAGCTCCGAGGATTCGGAGTAGTTATCATCATCACTCTTATCCCGTATTCTACCAATTTTCAACGGTTGGGGTGAGATGGATTGTAATCTAGAAGCATCTATAGACGGTCTAGGAATGTTTTAAGGTCGACCCGTGCGACCATGGTTGAATACGGACTCGATTTCCGCGTTCGACTTTAGTGAACTTCGCTGATTGGCGAAATTGGAATACTTATGACTGTTTCTATGTTCCGTCGCTCCCTCCTAAGTCAGAGTGCGTAAATGTGCATCGTGTGACCATAACCCAGGTCCGGTTTAATCCAAATCATGCTCTGATACCAACTTGTAACGCCCTGAAAATCGGGGGTCGAGCATAAATTCAACTCCCGAGTTCCAAAACATTACTTATGCAACAAAATGAATGATGATTGAATGTTGACTGTATTCGTGCATTGAACATGAGTGAGATTAAGCCAAAACACATATCATACTCCAGAGACAGTTAAATTTGCAAGCGGAAGACTGTGATAGATAGATAAAATATATAAACTATGATGAGTCCTCAGAGTGTGATAACATTACCAGGTTAAATAATTACAAGTACAGTTCTAAAATATACCAAATGTGAGGAAGTGTAATGTCTTCTATCCCAAGTACCGTAGCCCCGTCAATACAATATCAGGTCTTCATAGACCTGTCAGAGATTACATGTAGGAGAACTCCTCCTCAACATCATAGTAGTAGTTCGGCTTTGCTTCATAAGCATCGCCATCACCTGAAACTCAATAAATCTGGTTGGTGTTGCAAACACCATCCCGAAACGTGGGAGTGAGTGATCAACTCAGTGGAACAGTAAAGCATAGGTTAACATGTTATCAACTCAGTCAAGCAGTAATGATAAAGCAGTACAATCAAACAATTCTAACTACTCTTATTTAATGCAAGTATGAAATGACATGATGATGTATGCCCTTGCCAAACCACCCTCATGCGACATCATCTTACGTTCGCGAATGCATACCTCCCTCAGTGCTCCACATCTACTAGACACATGCGGTGCGATGATGAGCATGATTACTGAGTTATTATTAGTCCATTTCACACAGTAGTATTTGGGAAACTAAGGTACCTCCCTTGTATCATTCCCAAACATGATCCATTCTAGGGTCGTCAATCCTAGTTAATCTCATACGATATTATGGTTTGAGAGGCATAGCGAAGGCATCACAAAGGGCTCGTCACCCGTCAGCACGGATACAGATCTCACTGTATGCGGCTCAATTGCTGACCGTCAGCTCGAGTACAGGTCTCACCGTACTCGGCTCAATCGCTGGCCGTCAGCTCGAATACAGGTTCACCGTACTCGGCTCAACTCATACTCTATTTGCTGTGAAGGGCTCGTCGCCAATCACAGACCTTGGAGTATACTCGAAGATACTACAGAGGACTCGTCGCCCGTCAGCACGAGTACAGGTTTCACCATACTCGGCTCTCGCCGTAAGTATCGACAGCTCGAATACAGTGTCCCATACCACCGTATTCGGATCACGAGTTTGGGTTGCTCAATGGTCACTACGGGGAGGCACGTGGCCCCAGCATAGGCCGACAGCTCGACCACGGTGTCCCATACCACCATGCCCGGTTCATGAGTCTTAGCGGATCGAGGTACCATGGTTAAAAGGGATTTCACTGGTAAGTTTGGTACCCTAGGTTCAAGCAGTAGCGTCCAAACATGGTGAACATACATAAGACAGATCAGGTTACTTGACGAGCTCGGCTAGCTCGAGCGCACAACAAGTTGAACGACATGAAGTGCATAAGCACTTCACATGGCCAACCACTATCGTCAACTGAAGTACGACTCGGGTTCGTCGAACACATCTCACGTGGCAAATGAATCATAGCTACGAATGCAATTTCTGGTACCGATTGTCTGGACTATAATCATAGCCCCAACCACAATCAAGTGCAGATATATAAAGTAGTAGTGGATCAAGATTCAACTCATACAATCAAGGTCTGGTATTATCCGTTTAGGGCTGCCAGGGCTGTTGCACGCACTTGTTGCTCCACTCCCCCATCACCCATGACGGATCATACAACGTAAATATAAATTTAAACATATGCATTACATAGTTAAAATCATAAAGCAGTTGAGCATGTTATGAAGCACAACACAAGCATGAGTTTGTACATGTTCAATTCCTAATCACACAACTATCCAAGGAGATCATACACATAGTTAAAAGAGGTTGAGAATCATATCTCAACACCCTTATACATTACAATTTGCTAACTACTACTCGTTCAGACATTTCAAGAAACACTTAAACAAACATAGCATTAGGCCAAATCCTTTCACTAGGGAGTTGCCCCAATCATAACACGCGTACACCCACGACGAATAGTCATGGCAAGCAGGAATCCAAGTTCTATATTCATTCAGTCATTTTCACAAACACTTGGGCCACACATTTTAGCATATATAGTGTATATTGGCCGTGGCGTGATTTAGGGCAAATCCTTTCGTCAAAGGGGTATCGCCAATACAACAATCATGAATCCATGACAATTAGCCATGGTGAGCACGAATGAGAATTCTATACTCATTTAGTCATTTTCACAAACACTTAGAATACACTATTACAACATACATGGTGTATGTTAGCAAAACATGTATTAGGGCTATCCTTTAGCCAAGCGAGTATTTTATCCATGTATAATATATTACTACAACAAATAATCATGATAAATACATCTCCAAAATTTATACGTATACAGTATTTTCTAGAATACGCAATTTCAACATACATAGTGTATATAAGTAAAACATGTATTTAGGCGAATCTTTTTGTCAAATAAGTATTTTATCCATATATCGTATATCCATATAACAAATAAACATGTCAAACACATTTTCAAAAAATATACGTATACCGTACTTTCTATAAATACCTAGAGTATGTAGAATTCCATATTTTTCATCTTTAATCGAAACGGAAAACAGACAACACTTTGTACATGTGCAATTGCATGCAGATCATGAATTTATCATTATCTGACATTGAAAGCATTGAAAACTATAACCTATACACCTAAAGTCTGCACCTTTTATCGTAGAATCGTAACGGAGTCGATAGGTTTGCCAAGCTTCCGTATTTGGCAGTTTGGTAACCTATAGAATGAAATAAGTTAGCTATTTCACAACCTACAACTGTCTAAACCCCAAAACAGATTAGGGTTAGGGTTTCTTACCTAGAAATGATGCCGAAAACGCCGGGAAAGCGATGAGAATCAGGTGGTGGAGCCCGAATAGCGGTAGGGAAGAGTGGCAGGGAGATTCTCCCACTACTCCCAACTTTCTCTCTCTTTTCTCTCTCTTTTCTCTCTCTCAACCTCAAATTCGTATGACTGCCATGAGAGAGGGTTAAGGTCCTTATATAGCCTAAAAACTAACCGAAATAGACTTATGTTCAAGGTATACTTACATTATAATCAAATCGGCATTGTTTCAGCTCAAAAGAGGGTTTTTGGCGGCCCTCCTTGAACCAAAGGTCGGACTTAAACTCACTAACGCTGGATCTACGTTCTATTAAGTTTTCATTTCGGTCGGGATTCCAGATCATGCGTGGCGGACCAGTTTCAGTTCAACGGTTAGCGGATCTCGATCGGAGATTCCGAGTATATGTAAATGTGTATGAAATTTCTCCTGATCCGAGGGTGTAATTTGGTCTGATTCTGACGGTCTGGTTGCTTAAAACTGATCCGCAAGCGAGTGGTGCCAGATTACTATTCAAGATATTTTATTTTGAATTAATTTCACATTTCTCACACTCTTCACTCCGAGCTCAAGCGAATAGCGCTGGGACACTATCTGGATTTGATTTCCAAGATGGTTGTCAAGCCCAGCGTGGCGGTCCTAGTTCCTTAACTTCGTGTTAATCGGACTTCCGACGTGCGGTCCAGATTCGATATGGAGTTTCGAGATGCTCCCGTGAGCAGCCGGGTAATGAGATTGATCCTAGGTTTTAGGGTAACCTAGCGTCAATGATTGTACAACTTTTGGGTCTTGCAGATCGTATTTAAAGTGATTGGTGCTAATTTCACAGGCACTCTAGTTTAACACTAGTTAAATCTCACTTAATTTCTAAAGGGTTTAGTCCTGTAAGATTTCTGTTTGAGGTGGTACCTGAGCCTTTGTAGTTTGTATATAAAGTGATCCAAGTTATACTACTTAGCTAGTTTAAGTTAGTGTCTAGGATGAAAGTACTTAGAAAGATTGAAGAGCAAGGTGGTGAAGGATGAGATTTGTGAAAGAAATGGGTTCACAAGTGATTTTAGCCTTTGGGACTGAGTTTTGACAAGTTGATAAGGTGTTAGGATCGACCCATTGCCTAAGGACCTCTAATCCCAGGTTGGCAAAAATCCGGGATGTTACAACTTCTTCGTCTTTGCTTGTTCTTTTAGTGAGAGCCTTGAATACCTAAAATTGGTACTTAAGAGATGTGAAGAAAAAAAAACCTGAAAAAATGTTACTTTATGGTTTAAAAAAGAATAGTCCTTAGACACATCATATCATCCAATGGAATTGAGGTGGATAAAGCTAAAATTGACTTAATCTCTAACCTACCACCACCAAGAGCATATGTGATATGCGATCCTTCTTATAATACGACGGATTGTATCAAAAGTTTATAAAGGACTTTAATCTCATCTCTCATCCTTTTTGTAGCTTTCTTCAAAAGTAAACTCCTTTTTAAGTGGAGTAAGGAATGCCAAAAAGTTTTCACTAAGCTCAAAAGCATGTTGACAAGTACCCCCATCATGCAACCACCCGATTAGAGTGTCCCTTTTGAAATCATGTACAATGCAAGCAATTATGCGATTGGGGCGGTGTTAGGCCAGAGAAAAGAAAGGAAGTCCTGTGTTATCTACTATGCGAGTATAACTCTAAACCCTGCCTAGGTGAACTACTCCATTATGGAAAATGAAATCCTAGCCGTAGTGTTTGCCTTAGACAAGTTAGGTCCTAATTGATTATAACTAAGATAATTGTCTTTGTGAGCCATGCGATGTTGAAATATCTTCTCTCTAAGAAGGATGCTCAGACACGTTTGCTAAGATGGATCCTTTTACTTCAAGTGTTTAATTTAGAAATCCCAGATAAGAAATGAGTAGAAAACATAGTGGCCGACCATCTCTCATGGCTTGTTTTATTCAATTAATTTCATGGAGACGACATTCCTTAATGACATGTTCCTTAATGAACAACTCTTTAAAGTTCATCTTTATATTTTTGTTTGAGTTTAACTCAACTATGACAATAGTTTGCTAAATCTCTTAGTTAGGGCTAAGAGGTGAATATTGTAGTTATTTTTAATATTTTAGTTTACTTTTATTCAAGTTTGATGGTTTTAATGATGAACGATTCAACAATTTTAGTTTGAATAAAGCTTTAGTTTTAGTTTATTTTGATCCATTATCGACAATAGGCACTTTTGATGCTTAATTAGGAAGACTAAGATTATTTTCTTATCTATTTTGTAAGGGATTGATATGTAAAATTTATGTATTTATCATTGACTGTGGGCACAACAAATACTTTAAATTTATTGTGATCAATAATTTGGTGCTTCATGTGGGAATTGAATAAATTGAAATTGAAATTTATTTTGGTTTGTGAATTTTGAATTAATTATTCTATTATTTGGCTGGATGGGATTGTTAGGGGCCTTGCACAAAACCTTAGGATCTAGCCTCCCGAAAACATTAGAATTATGAGATAATAAAGCAATGAAATAAATCAAAGCACAAACCACAAGACACGAGATTTTTACGTGGAAAACCCTCAACGAGGTAAAAACCACGGGACCTAGTCCAGAGCAACAACCTACTATGAAGTAGAACGTTACAATCGATCACAAGCACACACCGCTTGGATCAAACCTTCTTCATTCACGTAGGAGTGGATGAATAATAAGAGAATAAGAAAAATAGAAAGATCTCACTGATCACGAGGACATAGAAGCGCTGAGATGTCGAGTGCACAGTAAGTCGCATCTACGAGCAGAACCTCCCTTCCACAAGCTTCCTCTCTCTCTCTCTCTCTCTCTCTCTCTCACACACACACACACACACACACACACACCTTTGATAGCCTTAAACCCTTTAGTAAACCCTTGCAAAGCTTTAGGAAACCCTCTTGCATTGCCTAAAAAAGCTCTAGGAACCCCTGTTTATAGTTTAAACAACTCCCTTTCGCACCTCTTGTAAAACCGCTTCATATTTTTGCAGTCCGCACAAAATCCAGACTCAAATCTGTGTAACCTTGACTGGTCGAGTAGGGTCCTCGACCTATCGAGTGGCCCACTCGACCGGTCGAGCACATCCCTCGACTGGTCGAGCACCTCGAAGGAATTAATTCAATTGGTCGCTGGACTTTGAGTCGAGCCCCACTCGACTGGTTGAGCGCCACCCTCGATTGATCGAGTAGCCCACTCAACTGGTCGAGCAACACTGTGAAACAGTCCGATTTTCAACTTGCTGCACTATCTCTCCTCTGAACTGAGGAGAAAAAACTCATCAAATCTCCCCCTTTCCGACTCAGGAGGAATTCACCTTCTTTAAGCCAGCCTAGTTTCTACAAACCTCAAACTTGCCCTTGAGCAAAGCCTTGGTCATCATGTCTGACCTATTATTATCCGTGTGGACCTTCTCAAGCTGTAACACCTTTTGTTCCAAAGTGTCCTTGATCCAGTTATACCGAATTTCTATATGCTTTGAGTTGGAGTGCTGACTTGGATTCTTGCTTAAGTGTAGAACACTTTGACTATCGCAATAGACCACTTGCTGCTCCTGCTTCAAGCTAAGTTCCTGTAGGAACCTCTTCATCCAAAACATCTCTTTACATACCTCTGTGACTGTAATGTACTTGGCCTCAGTCGTCAACAATGATACGACCTTTTATAACTTGCTCTGCCAAGAGACCGCCCCCTCTGCAAAAGTGAACATGAATCCCGATGTAAACTTCCTAGAGTCTATATTACATGCCATATCTGCATCTGTGTAGCCTTTTAACACAGGTTTTTCGTCACCATAGCATAGGCTCAATCTGGATGAGCCTCTTAGATACCGCAGTATCCATTTCACCGCTGCCCAATGCTCTTTGCTAGGATTGACTAGATATCGGCTGACAACACCAACTTCATATGCCTTATCTAGGCGCGTACACACCATATCATACATCAAACTTCCTACTGTGGATGCGTAAGGTATCTTCTGCATCTCATCCACATCTGCCTTTGTCTTGGGACACTATCTGTTGCTCAATCTGAAGTGACCATCCAATGGGGTACTGACCGACTTCGCTGCATTCATGTTGAACCGCTATAGGACTTTCTCAATATACCGCTCTCGTGACAACTAAAGCTTCTTGCTGCTCATGTTACAAGTTATCTCCATTCCTAGGATCTGTTTAGCTGGGTCTAAGTCTTTATCGCAAACGAATTGCCCAACTCCTGTTTCAGCCTGTCAATCTTCTTGATGTCTTTTCCCATGATGAGCATGTCATCAACGTATAACAACATAACTAAGAAATCACCATCTGAGAACTTGCGCGTGAATAAACAGTGGTTTGACTCTGTTCTGTCATACCCATGCTTTAACATGATCAAGTCGAACTTCTTATACTATTGTCGTGGAGCTTATTTCAGCTTATACAAGCTCTTCCTCAGCGTACACACCAATGCTCTTTGTCCATGACTTCGATCCCCTCTGGTTGGTGTATGTAGATCTCTTCTTTCAGGTCACCATGGAGAAAGACAGTTTTAACATCTAACTGCTCTATCTCAAGATCCATGCTAGCTGCCAACCCAAGCAACACCCGTATGGATGTCATCTTCACCATTGGTGAGAATATCTCCTCGAAGTCTATACCTTTCCTCTGACCAAACCCTTTCACTACAAGTCTGGTCTTAAACCTTGTCTGTGAATTCTTCTACTCAATTTTCTTTCTAAACACCCACTTGTTGCTCAGAGCTTTCTTGCCCTTAGGCAGTTTCACCATATCATAGATGTGGTTCTTATGCAAGGATTTCATCTCCTCTTACATAGCTTTCAACCACTCCCCCTTATGCTCGTCGGCTAGGGCCTCAGAATAATCATCTGGCTTTCCCCCATCAGTGAGCATAATGTACTCATGCAGCGAGTACATCTTGGACGATTGTCTGTCCCTAGATGACCTCCTCACCTGTTGCTCAACAGGTGGATTAAGTGGGGGTTACTCCCCCGGTCCATCTTCTTTAGGAACTGCCTCGTCCTCTGCACCTGTTGTACTCCCCCATCATCAGGCACCACGGGAGGAATAACTGGATCCATATCCTCTAGCACAGCCGAACTAGGCTGGTTCTTCTCTAGTTTACCAATGTCTTCTATACATTGATCTTCAAAGAATACCACATCTCTGCTCCTGACGAGCTTCTTCTCAATCGGATCCCACAATCTGTAACCGAACTTTTCATCACCGTACCCCAAGAACACACATTGCCTGATCTTCGTATCAATCTTAGACCTTTCGTCCTTTGGTATGTGAACGGATGCCCTACATCTAAACACCCTGAGATGACTTTACGATGGATCCTGTCCAGTCCACACCTTCTTATGTACTTCTCCATTCAATAGGGCTGATGGAGACCTGTTTATCAAATACATTGCTGTGTGAATTGCTTCTCCCCAGAATGTCTTAGACAACTTCGCATGGAATAACATGCATCTGATTCTCTCAACAAATGTGTGATTCATTCGCTCAGCTACACCATTATGCTGGGAGGTCTTAGGAACCGTCTGTTCATGCCGTATACCCAGGGGCTTACAATACTCATGGAAGTCGTCAATGTATTCACCACCATTGTCAGTGCGGATGCACTTCAATGATCTACTTGTCTCTCTCTTGACCATATCATGAAACAATTTAAACACACCAAAGACCTCGTCCTTGGATTTCAAAGCATAAACTCAAACCCTCCTAGATGCATCATCTATAAAGTGACAAAATACAATGCCTCACCTAAGGTTTTTATCCTCATAGGACCGCAAACATCAGAATAAACCAAATCTAATGCATTCACTTTATTAACATGAGAAGCAGTTTTAACAAATGAAACTCTATGCCGTTTCCCTGATAAATAATCAATACAGGTTTTGAGAGGTGTACTTATCACATCTAGGAGCCGCATCCTTGCTAGTAGCTAAAGCTCTTTTTCGCTCATGTGGCTTAGATGTCTGTGCCACATGTCAATAACTGAATCTTCCGTTGCATTCAACACACCCTTGCACACACTGACACTTACCTCGTAAAGGGTACAACACTTATTTTCTTTGGCTGCGATCAACGAACCCTTAATGAGCTTCCAGTGCTCAACAGCAAAATGACTTTTATAGCCATCACCATCCAACCTTCCCGTCGACATCAAGTTGAGACGAAGGTCTGGGATATGCTTCACATCCTTGAGAACCAATGTGCAACCTACATCATTCTTCACACAAATATCACCGACCCCTAAGATCTTCTATACACCAGAATTTCCCATCTTCACGGTCCCATAGTCACCTGACTTGTAGCTTGTGAAGAAATCCCTATGTGGAGTCGCATGAAAAGAGGCTCCTATGTTTATCACCTAATTGATGTCCTGACTCGTAGTCGTGAGACAAACATTATGATCTACTGAAAGAATAACTACAACATCGCCATCTGAAGCGACTGTAGTAGTGGAATTTGATTAATCTTCCTTCTCCTTTCCTTTTCCTTTCTTATCATTCTTCTTACGACATTCATGCTTATAGTGACATTTCTTGCCACAATTCCAGCATTCAACATCCTTCTTGGTACTCGACTTGCCTCTTGATTTTTCTCGAGCCTTCCCGCCCTTTCTGTTCTCTCCTCTCCCCTATTCTTGTGTCACAAAAACTTCTTGATGAGTAGACCCCTGAGACTTCCTCCTTGTCTCCTCATTGAAGAGATAGCTAGTTACCTGTTCCATAAACACCTTTTCGTCTGGCACAAAGTTACTTAGAGACACCACCAATGTCTCCCAACTATCAGGCAACGAACTAAGCAATAGTAAAGCCTGTAATTCATCGTTTAGGACCATCTTCATGGCAGAGAGTTGGTTCAATATATTGCTGACTTCATTCATGTGCTCAGCCACAGGACCACCATCTTTGAACTTGAGATTCACAAGTCGTCTTATCAGAAATATCTTATTATCGGCTGTCTTCCTCTCATACAGCCCTTGTAGTTTCAGTCATAGGCTAGCGGCTGAGATATCCGTAGACACATGGTGGAATATGGAATTGTCCAACCATTGTCTAATAAACCCCATCACCTTCCGGTCTAGTTTCTTCCAATTATCATCAGTCATATCCTTTGTTTTTGCTGATATGCCTAAGATTGGAGCATACAAATCTTTACAATAAAACAAGTCCTCAATCTTAGCCTTCAATATGGTCTAGTTAGAACCATTGAGACCGATCATCCTTGATGAGCCACCTTCCATAATTCAAACCGATCCCACTCCGTTCAATAAACCCATAGCTTTGATACCACTTTGTTGGGAGCCTTGCACAAAACCTTAGGATCTAACCTCCCGAAAACACCAGAATTATGGGATAATAAAGCAATGAAATAAATCAAAGTACAAACCAAATGACATAAGAGGTTTTTACGTGGAAAACCCTCAACGAGGTAAAAACCACGGGACTTAGTCCAGAGCAACAATCCACTATGAAGTAGAACGTTACAACCGATTACAAGCACACACCGCTTAGATCAAACCTTCTTCACTCATGCAGGAGTTGATGAACAATAAGAGAATAAGAAAAATGGAGAGATCTCGCTGATCATAAGGACGTAGAAGCGCTGAGATGTCGAGTGCACAGTAGATCACCTCTACGAGCAGAACCTCCCTTCCACAAGCTTCCTCTCTCTCTCTCTCTCTCTCTCTCTCTCTCTCTCTCTCTCTCTCTCTCTCTCACACACACACACACACACACACACTTTGATAGCCCTAAAACCTTTAGCAAACTCTTGTAAAGCTTTGCATTGCCTAGAAAAGCCTTAGGAACCCCTATTTATAGTTTAGGCAACACCCTTTCACACCTCTTGCGAAACCGCCTCAGATTTCCGCAGTCCGCACAAAATCCGGACTTAAATCTGCGTAACCTCGACTACTCGAGCACCTCGGAGGAATTAATTTAATTGGTCGCTGGACTTTGAGTCGAGCCCCACTCGACTGGTCGAGCGCTACCCTCGACCGATCAAGTAGCCCACTCAACTGGTCGAGCAGCGCGGTGAAACAGTCCGATTTTCAACTTGCTGCACTATCTCTCCTTTGAACTAAGGAGGAAAACCCCATCAAGGATAAGACTTCGATTCCAATTGAGTTATCTAAACGAATCAAGTGAATTAGACTTTGAGAATGGTTAGAAGTGGATCATTGGCATTCTAGTATTCTATTTCATTAATTTCTTCTCTACATTACTTAAATTTCCATCAATACATCTTTTAATTCAAGTTTCATAGTTAATTCTAGTTCTAATTTTAGTTATAGTCTTTTGAGAACAGACAAATTAATGCAAGTCCCTAAGAATTCTATCTCGGTGTCATTGAGTTAAAACTACATTACGGTTCTACACTTGAAGTTGTCAACCCATAGATATAATCACCGGACGGGACAACGACAATGCTGGGTTGTGGAGGATAGAGTTCGGCGTGCATCAGGATTACGGAAGATGAATTTGGGTGTGTAATAGTATGCGTTTGGGGTTGCAAAGTGGCTGCCAGTTTTAGGATTGCAGTGAAGAATAATCTCTCCTTAATGAGAGTTTCACAGTGGCAGCACCAAAGGGTTTCGAGGCCAGGCTTTTGTTGTGGCACGCTGACATGACAGGAGATGGGTTTGAGAATTCATATCTAATGGATGGTTGCGGATTGGTAGACCTAATCAGATTAATGGCAGTGGTCGCTATGATTGATAACACTGATCAAAGGGTGGCTTTGATAACAGGTAAAGTGTCTAATTTCTCTATTATATTCCATTGAGAGGAGAAAGATTACATGTAAATACACTACAGCTATTTTAGGCGATGCCTAATTGATGGAAAAAAATCTACTCAGCTACGTCGGATATAAAAAATCTAATCAATCAGTTATACAGGATAATACATGCTCATATAGATATCTCTCGAATGTGAAAAAATATCCTTAAAATGGGAAGAGTCATCCTCCAAATTTGAAGAGTATGGTCATGTGGACCACCCATATTTGATTCCAATAATCTAACTATTTTCAGCTTTCCAAATAATTTACAAGAGAATCAAATGGGACAGGAGTCATCACCTCCCATTTTAGGATGGGTTCCACGTCATTCCTAGTTGATACCATGTTCATAGTAAAAGCCACCCACCATTATTCGACTTTCGAGATCTGTCCTGAAATAATTTTATTCTTGGAAAGTGACCTTTTCTAAGTCCACAGGCCATGAACAGGCCGACTGGCACATGCCACCAGGTTTGCCAGCATTGTAGATAGGTGCAATGTCATGGTTATTGGAAGTTCTCTGGCCGGCCGGTTTACCTTTTTCTAATTTCATGGCACAACTACAGAATGGACCACGGTTATCTGTCAGCATGCATTAGCATCTACACGTCGCGGTCGATCTAATTGATGACCTAGATAATTCACCAGTGTGCCATGCTGCCATATGTTGGAAAATCCATAGCGTTATATTTTTTTTAAAAATCCACCTTGTCAAATATTTTATTCACCTTATTTTAAGAGATGGGACAAAATATGGCATGGATCCAACACTCAAGGAGGCCACACGACTTACAACAGTGGTATTGAATGCTCACAGTTAAAATTGCACCCATTGTTGTGTAGCCCACCATGTTGTTTATGAGAATCCAACTTGTCCACCAGTTTTTTCGGCTGATTTTAATTAGTGGCCGAAATATAATAAATATTCAAAAACTCAAGTAGATTAGGCAGCTTGAAATGGTGTTATTGAACTACCACACTCTGGCCAAAGGTGCTCAAAAAATTGAAGTGTCCAACCATTCGTATGTTTGAGAAATTCACCCTTCCCATCATTTTTTTCAGCTCATTTTAGGTGGTGGGACCAAACCGGAGACAGGTCCAATACTTGACTAGGCCACATTACTTGAAACAGTGGTATTGAACCTAAATTGTTGAAATTAGTCAGAGGCCGGCATTGATTTTTTAAAATACCCACCGGTTTCTTTATATGATCTTATGGGTGGGGGAATGACTTTATGACCAATTAAAATGACATATAATCAACATAGTGGGCCCGTGAAGATTTCAATAATAGTCATTCAATCTCCATTGTTTCCTTCAATGTGGCCCACTTAAGCTTTGAATCTGCCTCATGTTTTAGCCCACCTCCTAACATGATCTAATAAAATCAATGGAGAATTTTTAAGAAACATCAGCATGGACCTAAGCCGAGAAGATGTGTTAGTCGGGTGACAAAGTTTTCAATGGGGCAGTGATCATGGAGCCACCTTGATGTATGTGTTGTATATCCATGCATTTCATGGAGCCACCTATTTTAGTGGGGTGGCAAGAGCCCAAAAATAAAACAGATCTAAATCTCAAGTGGACCACACTATAAGCAACATGGTGGATGAATGCCCACCATTAAAAACTTCTTAGGGCCACAAAAGTTTTGGATCAAGCTAATATTTGTGTTTCCCTTCATCCTGGTCTATGTGATCTCATCAATAGGTTGGATGGCAAAGAAACAATATGGTGGACGCATGGGGCTTTTTAATGATAAGCATACAATCACCACTTTTTCCTGTGGTGTGGTCCACCTTAGATTTGGTTTGAGTTCATTATTGGCCAATACTCTAAAATAAGCTGGCAAAACGGATGGGCGGGTAGATATCTCATACATACATTAAAATAAGCCCCACAGTTACAGCATTACCGACCAAGTGTTTCAACATGGCAACCTGACACTTTTTGGTGAGAGTGTGTATTGGTGAGCCCGGCCTCATCCACCAGGTGCCGCCTTTACTGTGGGGCTACCATGGGGCCCACCTTGATGTATGCATTATGTATCCACCCTGTTCATCCATTTTTACATTTCAGGTTAGGGAATTACTCCAAAAATGAAGCAGATCCAATTATCATGTGGACCATACCATAAGACACAGTGGTGATTGACTATTAATAGGCCACAAAATTTTTGTGGCAAGTTGATATTCGTTTTTTAACCTTAATTCAGGCTTACGTGACCTTATCAACAGATTAGATGGTAAATAAACACTACGGAAACATTAAGGTTCACCCTAAGAAGTTTGTAATGGTAGGACGGTTAATCATCTCTATTTCCTATGGATGGTCCACCTCATAATTGGATCTGCTTCATTTTGTGGACAATACCCTAAAATGATTCAGAAAAAACAGATGGACAGTGTGGATACATAATCCATACATCAAGGAAAGGTGAGGCCAGGTCTCACCTAATCCACTCATTTTGCTGAGGTGTTTTAAAAATATACTTGATTTAAAAAGATACCCAAACATACTTATCCTTCTATTAAGTTCAAATCAATATAAAGTACTTAAAAGGCATAAGTAACTTATGTAATCTTTCATTGCTGACTTGTATCTGGGCTTTTAATCGCTTCTTGAAAATCCAGCTGACTTAAAGGATACCGTCACGCAGATAAGCATTGACGCGGTCACCCCGGTAGCCAAAACAAGGCCAGGAGTGATGTCTGATGGTGCCCCGCCCGAAAATGAAGCTTTGGACGGTGCGTCGTTTCAAAAAGTTTAGAAAGGATAGTTCTGTGGGTCACAGTCAAAGCAACCATGGTCCTTATTTGATTGGCTCCAGCGATACTGAATTTTTAATTTTGGCCTTTGACATGCGAATGTGTGGGACCCACAACAGCTGTAGGACAGCTATGGATGCGACTTTCAGCAGTAGTGTCTACACGCTGACGTCCACATGATGGATGAACTGGATAATTCATTAGCTGGCTTGTACAGCTGGCTGGGCTTTTAATCGTCCTTGAAAGTCCAGGGCTTTAATGACGCAGTCTCGCAGCCTACTATGGTCCTGGGCGCGGATTAGCTACTGATAGGTTGAGTAGCGAGACTGGCTACTAATGTGACGTCACCAAGTTCCGTGGGCCCCACCATGCTCTATGTTTTGCGTTCACACCTTCCATCCATTTGGAGAGATCATTTTAGGGCAATATCCGAAAAAATGAGTTAAATCCACAGCTCCAGTGGACTCAGCACAAAAAACAGTGAGACTGTGACGCCTACCATTAAAAACTTCTAAAGGCCACAAAAGTTTCAGATCAAGCTGATATTTGTGTTTTTCCTTATTTCATGTCTTTTTTAACTTTTGAACAGGTTGGATTTCAAATAAACATTATAGTAGGCCTTAGGATAGTTTCAACGGTGGGAATCACTCTCCCCACTGCTTTTTGTGGTGGGGTCCGTTACATTTTTTATCTACCTCATTCTTTGGCTCATGCCCTAAAATGACATTTCAAAATGGATGAACGGTGTGGATACAACACATATATAATAGTGGGTGTTGAGGGTCAAATATTGCTTATTATACCTCAATTATTACCGGAAATGACGAAGATAATACAGTTTAAAGTCCTATTTTAATCATGTTTGTGCTGCAAGGTAAATTTAGGAACCTGTACTGAAAATGGGTCTTAAAATCATGGATTTAATACTCATAAGTCACCAAAGTATGAGACGGACCCCGGGAGACCAAGATCGACGGATTTACACGGGAAAGATTCGAAAAAATCGAGAAACTGAAGTTCAAGTGGCCTGAAAGTCATCCAGAATGCTAGATCACAGGGTTGCCACCATCCGTTCGGCTTGAAACTTTATACATGGCCTGAGGACCATAAATTAACCGTACGAGTCAATTTTCAGCCATTGGATCCCAATGGAAGTGGCCCAACGGTCAGATCAGCCCCCATATCAGCAATCTGGGGCCCACCTGATATTCGGATATGCTTCAATTTTGGTCCCAACCCATTAAATGAGCTGAAAAATTGGAGGAATGGAGCAGATCCCTCTGGATCATCAAGATGGGGCCCACTGTGCATGGCCAGAGCATACAGAAGAGGTAATCGTGCAGCGTACTGCACCACCAGACCAGTCAAATATAGTTTTACTCGCATGGGTTCAATTCGATTGGGAAACCGATCCCCTGCTGCAAACAGAGACCTTCACACGATCTCTGTGGGCCACCATGTGGACCCATCAGCTCAATCCGAGTCATCCATTCGATGCATATGATGGTCCTAACCAAGATCTGATGGTTTTTGTTTTGAAATATGCCAGATAGAGTTGCAAATGCACTAAACGGTAGAGTCTTTTGCCGTAAAATCAATCAGGTGGGCCGCATCAATGAAAATTCAAAACTGTCCATATCCAAACGGTTTTTCGTACTGCATCCAATGGACGGAGTGGATTCCTCTGAAAATCCCGATAGTGGGCCCACCAACTATCGCAGAGTTGCGGTTTCTGCAGGAGGTGCGATCCGAAAGTAGCTGACGCAACAAGGCAATACTGCAGGTCGTTCGGTGATCAAGATCCAAATCGTGGCTATGATCTGGACTGTTCAAAGCTACCCCAGGGGACCACCGATCAAGCTCAAGGAGCCTGAATGGCTAGGATCAAGACGGCCATGAGCCGATAATGCTGGAAAAAAATAATGAAAGAGAGTTGCTGCATAACTCTTTGCGTAGGCCCTTCCACCGACTCCAGCTTCCTACTGCTGTTGTTGCGTAGGCAAGGTCGGTTCCTTACAACCGACCTTCCTACTCTCCCTTCCAGCTATAAAGAGAGAGAAGAAAGAGAGAGATGGGAGGAATCTACGGCTGAGACGTCTGAGAGAGAGTTTTAAGTGAGAAGTTGTGATTTCTTTATTTTATTTTGCTGTTTCCTTTTCTTAGGATTTTTATGAGAGCTAGTCCAATCATGTTGGGCTAAACCTCTTAGTTGGGGCTAAGAGGTGAAGCTTGTAGTGTGATGGGAGACTCTTTGCTTGTGCTTTTTTGTTTAGACTGAACTGATGTTGATTTCAGGTTAATTAAGAGAATGTTTTCAGTTTTTAATGATCTATTGTGACTAAAATTACAATGGTTCTGCGATAGCTTTGAGCATGTTCCTTTCCTTTTTACGATTATGACGTCGGGAAACCCTGTTGTTCACCATCGTCTCCTGGGCATGGTTGGATGTCAGTACCCTTTGTAACCTTCATATATTTGTTGATTGGTTGGTAATTAGTTTAATTCTGTTGTTCACTTTGTCTCCTGGGCATGGTTTGGTGATGGAATCCATTCTAATTCATATACCTTTCATCTCTTGAAAATTATATCAAAGGAAGTTTAGTCTTGATTTCTATGGTTACACTCTTCAACTGGATGAAGATGAGACTCTAAGTCCAATTGAGTTCTTGAAGCAGGCATAAGATCTCCCTGATCTCTACAAGTGGATCCTCTGAATCCCTAGTTTCCTTCCTTTGAATTTCTTAAGTTTAGATTAATATTTTACAATTATTCCTCAAATTACAATCAATTTAGATTTCATCTTAGTCTAGTTCTAGTTCTACCTAGTTTCAGATAACGTACAGGTTCCGGTTCCTTGGGATTAGACCTCGATCTCACCGTGTTTATTACTACATCACAACCCTATACTTGGGGAGTGAACAGTGGGGCCCACAGAACTTGGTGACATCACTTCAATAGCCGACTGGCTACTCAACCTATCAGTATCTAATCCGCATCCCATGGTCCTACAGTGGAAAAAGAAGCTGTGGGCGGTGCTCCGGTTGAAAAAGTTCACAATGTGCAGTCCAGTGGGTTTCTGACATATCTTAGTTTGATTGACAACTCGGATTGCCTAGTGTATAACACAGAACTACGTGTATAGTGTAATATAGTGATGTTTGTGTTTTATCCATGCCATCCATCATTTTTGACCCAATCATTTTACCGCATGAGCCCAAAAGTGAGTTAGATTCAAAGCTCAGGTGCCCCGAGATCCATCGTTTATCATTTAAAACTTCTTAAGGGCCATAAAAGTTTTGAATCAAGCTGATATTTGTGTTTTCCCTTCATCCAGGTCTTGGTGAACAGATTGGAGGGAAACGAACATCATGGTGGCTCCTAAGAAGGTTTTGCTAGTGGGTGTTGTTGTCCCCCAGCTTCTCATGGTGTGGCCTACTTGAACTTTAGATCTGCCTTATTTTTCGAGTCATTCCCTAAAATGATATGAAAAAAAAAAAAGAAAAAACATGTGCGGGTGGATAAAACACATATCATGGTTGGTGTATAAAAATTTCCCATGTATACAATACAAAGGGTGAGGTAATCTTTATAGGGCCTACATGAGTCGAACCATAAATGCTATGGGACTGCCGTGGACACTACTCCCCTGCAGGGGAAGCTGTGGGGCCCACTATGATGTGTCTGTAAATTTCCTGTCAAATCGAGTTAGTCAACCAGTTAAGTGGCCCACAATCAACTCAACCAATTCATGATCATATTGTTTTGATAAAAAACTCTCCGAATATCTAATTCAACTAACAAAAGAAATTCAATTAAAGAATACTCGTCATTATTTTATTTCATTAATACGAACTTGTCTTATAATCCTTGCATTGGTATTGATTATAAAACAAACAATATTCAATTAATGTATTGAAAGTAATTTAACAATGATTTTAGTAGCATTTCAACTTGTAAAGTATCCGTCACAATGATAGAAAAGTTATGCAGGTTTGAAATCCCTGCTTCACGTTAGTATGCATAAAAAAGCGTGCATAAGATGACAAATCTACATGAAATGCATAGCATATTGGTCATTTGTGACCTCTGTTGCGCAGTCGCGCAACAGGCTATCTCCCTACTTCCTACATCTTATCCTTTTCTCCCGTGCTTTAACCCACGGGATACTTGAATTCTGAAGCTCTTGATTCTGAAAGCTTCCAAACGTTTTTCTTTATGAGTTCTCTGATCTTTTTTTTCTGACCTCTAAATGAGAGGGAGAGTGGGTATTTACAGGCATTCACACATGCAAAACCTCGTATCCACATAATAAGGCATGGTTGCATGGGCGCGCAATGCACCTCTATTGTGCGGTCGCGCAACATGTTCTTGTTGCATAACTTAATCATGTCATCGGTCTTTGTCTGCCATCCTTACTTTCATAGCTTCAAACCCAAAGCTTTCTCTTCAAATGCGTGGTCGCGCAACGTATTAATGTTGCTCGGTTGCGCAACATGTTCTTGTTGCACAACTTAATCATGTCATCGGTCTTTGTCTGCCATCCTTACTTTCATAGCTTCAAACCCAAAGCTTTCTCTTCAAATGCGTGGTGCAACGTATTTATGTTGCTCGGTTGCACAACATGTTTATGTTGCGCAAGTACACAATGAATTCTGTGCTCCAACAGATGCCCACTCGATCCTTCGTTTGAATTTGCTCTGACAATACAGACGGGGGATCAAACCTCCCTCCAAATATTTTAGATATTTTCTTATCAACCATTTTCCCGTTGCGTGACCGCACAATATGTTTCGTTTGCACTATCGTGTCTGCGCAACAACCAATCATGTCTCTCAGCCTATATAAGCCGACTTCCCTTCACTTCAGTCACTTTGCTCTCCTCTTCTTTCCCGAGTTCTTCTATCCTTTTGCGTGACCGTGTAATAGAACTCCTTTACATGACCACACAATTGATCTCTATTGTGTGACAACGCAACTCCCATTTACCTCAGTAAAAACTCAGCTAAGACCCTAGACTTTGTCAAAATTTCATCTCATCCTTTTTTGTTATACTCCAATCAAATGGCAAAGAGTAAGAGGACTTCCTAAACCTCCTAAGAACATTCCACTCCTACTCATCAATCTTCTAGGAGCCAAGGAACAAGATCAGCATAGATCCTTCAATCTCTGTAGGCAGATGATCGTCCTAGAAAATAAGTGAAAATGATGACTAGACGCTCCTCTTTTCAAGGAGCCAAGCCCTCCAGGAATAGACTTCTTAGACCGAATAACTCTTTTGGCCAGCCCCATTCGCCAAGCAATAATCATCAGAAAGACCTCCCCGTCGGGGTAATGAATCAGCATAGGAGGATTAGTTGAAATCCGCTTCAAACATCCAGACGGATTACTCTAGGCCATCCAATAGAGAGACCATTCATCCTCCCTCTTTCATAAAGAAGAAGTTATTGAAGAGTAATGGGCAACAACTCCAAGAGAAAATCAAAGAGTTTAATAAGAAGCATCTACAAAATACTTGGGACGACGTGAAGGTCCATTAAGAGATGATTAACTTCAACAGTCCTTTTCAGGACGAGATGGTCATCATCCCAATAAATTTGCACTCCATCTCTCAATCCTCCATAGCGAGCTTATGGACATAATGAGGCATAATAGAATTCTTTACACAACCCATTAGCCCATGAAGGAACCCGAAATCTTAGAGGGTTATCTAATAGAGAATGGTTCTCGACAAAGGATCGACAAAATTTCCTCGATGCAGTTCTTGATGCCATGTTACAACCCCCACCATCTCTTTCCTACCCACTTCTATGAGACCATGCAGAATACTTTCGCACCAGAGATTCCTTATGGGGTATCGAAGAATTTAGAACTCAGGGCTTCTTATCTTCTCGAATTATTATAATGCTTGGGCCAGGTCAATAATTAAGAAGCACTCGGACGTTCTGATCAAGATCGATCTCCTCAACTCAATTGAAGTCACATCCAATTATTTATATAAAGATGTGACCATGTTCGAGGGCTTCCTCAATTACTGGTATGCAACAACTAATTCTTTTCATATTCTTCTCGGCGAAGTTAGCATCACATTATCAGTTCTTTATAGGATGGTTGATCTTCCAATAACAGGCCATTTCTTCAATAAATACGTGCTTATAAATGAAGAATTTGCACATTTTCTCATGCCAATCAGCAACTAAAGGTTTCAAAAACTGCTATTGAGCTCTTTAGAGAAATGGTGAAGTTTCCCGACATTTGCAAAGTTCCCCAGCTCATCTAGCTCGTGCATTTTATGAGTGACCTTCGGTATGTTCCTTGTCTTTCTTCACTATACTTAGATCTTTCATGTACTTCTTCATTATCTATTAATATCTATTTCTCTTTTGGCCTTGTAGCTTTAAAGGAAACCCTACACGTGAGCTAAACGACCTTAAACAAAAGATCAAGGGTCCAACAAAATATAGTGTATCTGACGAGCTAGCTGTTTTCCTGTCTTATTAACTCAGCTTGGTGGTGCTCCTCAGCTCAAAATGGGCCGATGCCATTAGACCCATCTTATTCATGATCATTGGTGTAAGACCTGTATCCTAGACTGTACCGTTCCGTAGGTTCCCGTGGTCTTCCCGGTCGAATTTCGGCAACCTTCGACCCTTAACCGGCATTTGCGCTCGACCCTAATTCACACGTCATCAACCCAAGTCGACTCAATCTGAGACTTGTACCTTACTGACCGCGCCGTCGCTGTGGTTCCGATGCCGCGTCCCGCGCGCCGATCGATACTCTGGCCAGGTGATGTGGGCCAGCATTTCGTGCGAGGAAAATGCAGCGCATGCAAATTCTGAGAGAATCTCTATGACTTATCACATCAATCCATCAATCAATCAATCCATCATGTCAAGTACATGTCAAGTACACATCACCTTGTACCCATTCCCAAGCAACCCCAAAGTCAAAAAGTTCTTACACAAGCCCATACTTTTCTTATACCAAGCAACCCCAAAGTCAAAAGTTTCTTACACACCCATCACTCACCACATCCATCACTCCATCACCCATTTTTCTCTCTCTCTCTCTTTACAACCCTCTTTCTCTCTCTCATTCTCAAACTACTCTCTCAAGCAAGAGAAAGCACCATATGTCCAAGCTCTCCCAAACCTCTCCAAGAGAGAGCTTTATGTGTGGCTCACTTCTTACCCTCTCTTCTCCCATCTCAACCATCCAAACTCATCTCCTCTGTTAGGATCGAAGCTAAGGAGCAAAGGAAGCCTAGGGAGCAAGAAGGAACGGTGGGTGATCTTAGAACTCCACTTATTTATTTGTTTTGTGATTTAAGGACCCACTTGTGGTGGGACCTACCTTGATCTAGGCTTTGTATCAAAGAGGGGCCCATAGTGGCGGGGCCCCTCCATCCTCACCGATGTCTCTCTCTCTCTAGTTTATGATGGCTTGTGGCCCACCTTGATGTATGATATCATCCACCCGATCCACCCATCCAAAGCGGTGTGTCCCGCCTTGATCATGCCCTTTTAAATCGGTGCCATCCATCTATTTTATCTAGGTCATCCAGTGGGCCTAGATGGTAAGGAACACAAATATCAGATCCATCCAAATCAAGTGGGCCACGTCTGTGTGGGACCCACTTTGATTTTTATTAGAACACTGTCCGCCCAGCAGGACGCTGAGCGTGTTGACTGTGGTGTGAACCGACAGTGCTGTGTACTCACAGCAGCGTGTTTTTTTTTTGGGCTTTTGGGTGGGTCACGTGTACAGGCTCCACCTTGATGTGTACAGAAAATCCACGCCATCCATCCTATCCCTAGGCTCATTTTAGGCATTGAGCCGAAAAATGAGGCCAGTCCGATTATTCGGCGGGCCATAACAAGGAAAATAGTATTTTTCACCCTTGAAATCTTCCCTGATGTCCCTATGCACCTAAATACCTTGAATATTAGGCTCATATAGCCTGTCATGAGCCATGAAATCCAATGGCTGAGTTGGATTTTCTAGATGTGGGCGAAAAACCACATGAAAACAAAAAACAAAAAAAGAAAAAAAGGATTGCAGCAGGTCACTATTGCTGCCTAGAGGGTGCAGGCAGTGCCTACAGCGCTGGCGGACGGGCGGACAAGAAGACCCACGGCCCCAGCCGTGGGCCCCACCGTGATATGGGTTGGACGATCCACACCGTGCATCTGGTGGGCCTCCTTTTGGGCGATGGGCCCTCCAAAAATCAGCCTCATCCGAAACTCAGGTGGCCCACATGGAAGGAAACAGTGAGGTTGAGCGTCTGCTATTGAAACCCTTTTAGGCGTCACAAGTTTTGGATCATTTTGAAATTAGTTTTTCCTCTTCACCAGGGTCCGTGGAACCCATTCACATCACCCATCCATTGGATGGGCCACACCTTAGCGCGTGTGATGGTGGAACCCACCCCACGTGTGGGGATAGCCCCCTTATGTGTGTGACTTTCCAGGCCATCCAGGGCCTGGACGTCAGATTTTTTATAAATATAATATATTATATTATATATTATATATTATATATTATATACTATATAATATATACGGGGTGGTGGGTCCTACGTGGGACCCACCTTTGCCTTCCTAGTGCAACCAGCTGCATGTACAGCAGCTATGTGGCTGCTCCTCTTGACAGCAGCCAGCCCACAGGCCCCACATGATGTATGTGTCTTATTTACCCCGTCCATTGTTTTGACGGTGGGGCCCACCATGATGCATGTGTTGTATCCAAACTGTCCAACCATTTGAGATATCATTTCATGGCATGGGATAAATGAGTGAGATCCAAAGTTCAAGTGGACCCCACCATTTGCAACAATAATGGGGTATAGTGACATCCACTGTTTAAAACTTTTTAGGAGCCACAGTGGTTCCCACCGAAGCGGATAATTGGTTTTCACTTCATCTATCTCTATGCTAATGATGAACTATCGGATCTCAAACACATAAGGGTGGGCCTGATTTGATATACATTTGGCCCATTTGACTCGGCCCATTTAAATTGGCCCATTGATTCGGCCTAGTTGGTTAGGCCCGATGTGGTGTATATAGGGCCCATATGATTAGGCCCATATTAATGTAGTTATGGCCCATCCATTGAGGCTCACCTGATATACATAAGGCTCATGTTATGTGGCCCATTTGTTGTATCTAAGGCCCATGGGTTGAGGCCCAATTGGATGTACACCAGTCCATTACAATATATGACTCTACCATGGTTTGTGTAATGATGTTTAAGATAGTCGTGCCTTGGGAGCAATGTTGCTTTGACGTCCACATTGTAAGAATAATGTTGGTTAAATGTCCGCATTATGATTCTCCATAGGGCCCATTGTTAGGCCCATACTTATAGGACGTCTAGACCCATCTTCGTTATGAACATCATCCATCACCATATAACATGTTTAGTATAGTTTCATGATTCATGATCATACGCATCATATGTATGCTTGATATGAGAAGTGACTGATCATAGTATATGCCTTCGGGCAGATTGTTTAGGGGCTCTCGGATAGGCAACATTGACCAAAATGAGCGCACGATATGCACAGGATTGCTGCATGATTAGATAGTGTGATTCATGCATCTCGCTTTGTGTGATATGTATACTGTATGCCCTAGTGACATCAGGGCCATAACTTCCACATGCATATCGTGGTTAGCAGGATGGATACCGAAAATCTTATTCTACATGGGGTGCTATAGATATCCCTGGGTGAAAGTCCCTAAACCCTTATGGTACCAAGAGGTTGCTCCAACGTCTAGACTGAGTGGGTGCACGAGTGCCGATTACCAAAAGGTCGCGCTTTTCACTGTGTCGTGGTTGGTTGGAAGGGGGTGCGGCCTTACCCGACTAGTGGAGGGGGCAAAGCTATGCTGAGTTTGAACAGCTTGAGGAATAGGTCCGCTATCGATGAGTCGAGCCCGATATTGACAGGCAGATAGTGAGGTCCCTTCCACTTACCTTATTGCGCTCGATGAGGCGACAATCTGGTTTAGAGTGTACTAGACCCCGGTGATATTCCAGAGTTGAGCTGTATTGATATGTGGACTTAGATGAGGATTTGTATGCTTGAGTTGTACCTTGCATCACATGGACTTGGTACGGCCGACATCATTCATGCCTTGCATCGCATAGCCTTGGTACGGCTAACGGTATTCATGGATTCACCAGCGTGTTCCGCATTAATCTGATACTGCATAACTGTATTACTACCTTGCATACACACTTTCACCACCCTCTAAGCTTTTCATAAGCTTATGCATGACCGTTGGGTGAAGGTGACGTTGGATTGCAGCAGCGCTGAGGCAGGAGTGCATAGCCGATCATCTAGGAGCCTTTTGTCCATTATCATTGTATTTCCCTTTATGCTCATTATACTTATAAAGTTTTTTATCATAGTGGAAATGTGATGGAGTTTTCGGTTGTTGTTTGTGAGTTATTCCTTTGGTTATGCTTATTACGAATTAAAATGATATTGGAAATCCTCTTCGTAGCATCGCAGGATCGGAACCTGGCGAATGGGCACCGGGAGCCGAGAATGGGGTTCTATGGAGGCTGTTGGTGCCGGATTCGGCGATCGAGAATTTTGTGAGCCCGGTTTCCGACTTTGGGGCGTGACAGAAGTTGGTATCAGATCATAACCTGGGAATAATCGAAAACAATATTACATGTCTGTTATGAGTTGAGAATGACTAAGTCCCGAAGTTCGGACAGCCTAGTGATCTTCTGTTATAGACCCTTAACGAGTGTGCCTTCGAGAGTTTTCATAGTTGATTGGCGCCTTCGATCTTTCCTGTAGGACATGTCGCACAGGAGAGTGACCCGATTGACTCCCGCACCACCTTTGAAGACTCACGCTCCACCACCTGAGACTCCCGCACTGCCACCTACAATCCCCGCTCCACCACCAGAGATTCCTACTGCCCAGCCTATGGATGCACCTCCTCCACCAGAGACCGGTGTGGATCCGACCGTATTCGTGAGTGTCTCCCAGTTACAGCAGATGTTGCAAGCTGTGACGGCTGCGCTTTAGGGACAGGATAGGAACCCAGTCATTTCACTAGCCCAGGCCGAGCACGAGCGCGCAAGCGCCCTTCTTCGAGAGTTCCGACGACTCGATCCCCCGCGTTTCCAGGGTGAGCCAGACCCGACGGCAACTGAGAGATGGCGCTCTAATGTGGAGAAAATATTTGATACGATGGGATGTACGACCGAGCGGCATGTCCGATTAGCCGTATTTCTTCTCCATGGTGAGGCTGAACATTGGTGGACATCAGTCTCCCTAGCAGCAGGCGCCGGTTTTGTATGGACCTGTGAGAATTTTGTGGATTGGTTCGACCGACAGTATTTTCCTAATCATATCCGACGACAGCGAGCATTGAAGTTCGAGGCCTTGGTGTAGGGTGATATGACAGTGGCTCAGTATGCAGCTCATTTTGTAGCACTGTCCAGATTTGCGCCTTACTTGGTAGATGATGAGGGGCAGAGAGCCCGCCGGTTCGAGGATGGCTTGCATTACGGTCTTCTAGGCCGTATTATTGGGCATGAGCTCTCGACTTTTGAGGGGGCGATACGGAAGGCCCAAATTTATGAGGCTGAGTGGGCCGGTTCTCAGTCTGATCACTGTCAGAGGAGAGACCGAAGAGGAAGGCTCATTCCGGTGACTCGCACCAGCGTCGGCCACAGTAGTAGAGCCGCACAGGTCGCCCAGCCTTCCGATCGCCAGCACCACCTCCAAAGCAGTTCACCGACATGTGTTTTGGGTGCGGTGCGATGGGGCACCATATGTGGGAGTGTCCCCGCCCCCAGCAGCAGCAGCAGCAGCAGCCGAGAGGTCCACAACAACCTCCACCACAACAGCAGTAGAGACCCTCACAGCAGCCCCCACCACCGAAGCCCCCTCAGCAGCAGCATCAGCACCAACCTCCGAGGCCGCAGCAGCAGAGGCAGCGGTTCCAACCACCTCAGCGACAGCAGCAGCAGCAACATGCTCAGAGGGGACAAACACTTCCCGAGCCGGCTCAAGTTAGGTTCTATACGGCTCAGCAGGATCCGCAGTCATCTGGAGGAGTTGTTGAGGGTATACTTCCAGTCTCTGTATGCATCGCTTGGGTTTTATTCGATTCCGGTGCTTCGCACTCGTTTATATCCGAGAGATTCTGTCGTTCGACTGGATTGCCGACAGAGTCTACTCGAGAGAGGTTGACCGTATCGACGCCCTTGGGGAAGACTATAGTATTAGGCCGCTTCTGTTCGTCTTGCCCCGTGCTGGTGGGAGAGATTTTCTTGCCCGCCGACTTGTACGTGCTACTCATGTCAGATTTCGACGTTATCTTGGGCATGGATTGACTTATCGAGTATTACGCCATCTTAGACTGCTCCGTGAGGACAGTCACATTCTGTATACCAGGCTTGCCACAGTTTTAGTTCGTTGCAGAGCCTTGAGGAGAGTCATTATCGTGCTTGATGTCCTGCGCCATTGAGAAGCCTGTTGCCGCTTATATTGATTAGTTGCCGACTGTCTGCGATTTTCTCGATGTGTTACAGGAGATTCTGGGATTACCGCCTTGCCAACTCACCGAGTTTCAGATTGATCTCATGCCCGGTACCGCGCCTACTTCGAAGGCCCCGTACCGTATAGCACCGTTGGAGTTGTGGGAACTGTAGAAGCAGTTGGACGAGTTGCGCAAATTGGGCTTTATCCGTCTGAGCAGTTCACAGTGGGGATTGCCCGCACTCTTCGTGAAGAAGAAGGATGGCTCTTTGAGGCTCTACGTATATTACCGCGAGCTCAACAAGGTCACGATCAAGAACAAGTACCCACTCCCGAGGATTGATGATTTGTTTGATCAACTACAGGGTGCACAGTTCTTTTCGAAGATTAACCTGCGTTATGGTTATCATCAGATTCGGGTCCGAGAGGAGGACATTCCGAAGATGGCTTTCAGGACGCGTTACAGTCATTTTGAGTTCCAAGTCATGTCCTTCAGACTGACCAATTCACCCTCGGTCTTCATGTAGTTGATGAATGAGGTCTTCCGTCCTTATCTCAATCAGTTTGTTGTAGTCTTCATCGACGACATTCTGATCTATTCGAGGACCTGTGAGGAGCACGAGCAGCATCTGGAGGTTACGTTGCAGACCCTCCGCGCACACCAGCTGTATACGAAGCTGGAAAAGTGCGAGTTCCGGCAGGAGGAGGTGAAGTTCCTCGGTCACGTGGTGAAGAGGGGGGCGTCGCAGTGGACCCCTCGAAGGTTAGTGTAAGACCCGTATCCTAGACCGTACCATTCCGTAGACTCCCGCGGTCTTCCCGGTCGAATTCCGGCAACCTTCGACCCTTACCGGTATCTGCGCACGACCCTGATTCATACGCCGTTAACCCGAGTCGACTCAACCTAAGACTTGTATCCTTGCCACCACACCGTCGCCGCGGTTCCAATGTCGCGACTCGTGCGTCGATCCGACTCTCTGATCAAGAGACGTGGGCCAGCGTTCGGTGCGAGGAAAACACCGCGCGTTGCAAAACCCAAGAGAATCTCTACGATGTGTCACATCAATCCATCAATCCATCAACCCATCAATCCATCAAGGGTCAAGTACACATCACTTTCACCTTTTCCCAAATAAGCCTCAAAAGTCAAAAAGGTTCTTACAACACACATGCCTTCTTACACCTTTTGCCAAAAAAGTCAAAAAAAGTGTCTTACACCCCATCGCCACCACATCAACCATCCATCACTCCTCTCCCTTTACAACAACCCTCTCTCTCTTCAATTGCAAAACCATTCCCAAGCCAAAAGAGAGAGCACCATACGTATGAGCCATCTCCCCATTTCCTTCCAAGCCACAAGTGTGACCCACCTCTCCACCCTCTCATCTCTCATCCTAGCCTCCCATTTCTCATCTCCACCATCAAAGAGGAGCACAAGGAGACCGGCAAGCCGAGGGAACAAGAAGATCAAGTGGTGGGTGATTGTAGATCGTTAGTTTTCCTTCATTTTTGTCGATTAAGGGCCCATAATGTGGGATCCACCTTGATGTACTTTTGAATGAGGGGCCCATAGTGGCGGGGTCCCTCCATCCTCACCGATCTCTCTCTATCTCTCTCTTTCTCCCTCTCTTTCTTGTATTGTGTATTTTTATCCGAACCATCTACTTGTGGGGCCCACCTTATATGTATTGAACCCACACCACATATCATGTGGTGGCCCACCTAAACAAGGCCCACCATAATGCTATTTGTCAAGTTCAAAAACGTCCAGCGTCTAGACGATTCCTTCCTGGAAAGAAAAACACAAATATAACGTATGTGTTTAATCCACGCCGTCCATCCCTTCCACAAGAACGTTTTAGACGTTGACCCAGAGAATGAGGTCAATCTGACGATCAGGCGGGCCATACCATAGAAAACTGTAAGTCTACTGTTCAAACCTTTTTGGGCCCGCCTTTCTGATTCTACACGCCCAAAAATGGCGCATATTGGACTCATTTGATGGGTTTCGACCCTTAGAACGCTTTGGGAGGAGTGGATTTACCTAAAGCGGGCCCCACCCGCGAAAAACCATGAAAAAACGTTTTTAAAACAAAAAAAAAAAGAGGAGTGAAGGCAGCAGCGCCTGCTGCTGCCCTGTCACGTACAGAGGGCGCAGGAAGCGCCTGCGATGGCCTTTGGGCGGACGAACTGGGCTGCCCACCTCTCTTGCTGTGGGCCCCCACCTTGATGTATTTGTGTATCCACTCCGTTCTGAGGGTGGGCCACCTCCTAAAGCGGGCCCCCTCCAAGAATCAGGTTGATCTGAGACTCGGGTGGCCCACACCAAGGGAAACAGTGTGTATTGAAAGTCTACCATTGAAACCAGTTTTTGGGCCCACCATAGTTTCAGATCAAGCTGAAATCTGTGGTTTTCCTTCACCCAGGCCCGGGGGACCTTATCAATGGGTTGGATGGCATAAAAACATTGAGGTGGGCCCCACTTGGGACCCACTATGATGTATGTGTTCCACTCCACCGTCCGTTGGACGGTGGAGCCCCCTGTATTGTATGTGTTTTCCCACCGTCCAGTGGACGGTGGGTGTGAGGAATATGTGTGTGTGTGCTCGTGTGCGTGCGTGTGTGCGTGGTGCGTGTGCTCTGTGTGTGTGTGTGTGTGTGTGTGTGTGTGTGTGTGTGTGTGTGTGTGTGTGTGTATATACATTATGGTGGGCTCGCATGTGGACCCCACCATGAGTGGCATCCAATCCGTTTATCCATTTAGAAATATCATTTTATGGCTTGAGTTAAAGAATGAGGTAGATCTAAACTTCATGTGGGCCCACTTTGATGTCTGAGTGAGGCCCACCTCCGTTGTTTGTGGACCATCCGTTAAGGCCCACCTTGATATGCAAGAGGCCCATATGATTAGGCCACCTTGATATAGTTAAGGCCCAACCATTGAGACCCACCTGATATACTTAAAGGCCCATGAGTTAAGGCCCATTGAGATGTGTTAGGGCCTATGGGTTAAGGCCCATTCGATGTACGTATGGGGCCCAATTGGTGTGGCCCATCTGATACACATATGACCCATGAGATTAGGCCCATTAATGCATTCTAAGGCCCACGGGTTATGGCCCATTGCAATGTACTTAAGGCCCATTGGTGCGGCCCATTGATGTGGCCCACTTGATGAATATAAGGCCCATGTGACACGGCCCATTCGATGTATTTAAGGCCTAATGGGATGTACCTAAGGTCCATTGCAATGTGTGATCCCTACATGGTTTATGTAATGATGTTTACGACAGATAATACCTTGGGAGCGATGTCGGTTTGACGTCCACATCGCACGTATAGTGTTGGTTAAATGTCCGCATTATGACTCTCCCTAGGGCCATCGATAGGCCCGTACTGGTTGTGTGTGGGCCGTCCATGTCTAGGCAATCTGCGTTGCAAGAGTAGTTCATTACTTTATAACATGTGTAGTATAGTTCCATGATTCATGATCATACGCATCATATGTATGCTTGACATGAGAAGTGACTGATCATAGCATATGCCTTCGGGCAGGTTGTTTAGGGGCTCCTGGTTAGGCGATGTTGCCCTACATGAGAGCACGATACGCGCAAGATTGCTGCATGATTGGATAGTGTATTTCATGCATTCGCATTGTCTGATGTGGTTACTGTACGCCCTAGCGACATCAGGGCCATAGCCTCCACAGGCGTATCGTGGTTGGCAGGATTGGGTACCGAAAATCTTGTTCTACATGGGGTGCTATAGATATCCTTGGGTGAAAGTCCCTAAACCCTTATGGTACCAAGAGGTTGCTTCAACGTCTAGACCGAGTGGGTGCATGAGCGCCGAGTACCGATTCCCAGACGGTCGCGCTCTCCACTGTGTCGTGGTCGGTTGGAAGGGGGTGCGGCCTTACCCGCCCGAGAGTAGGGGCAATGCTAGGCTGAGTTTGACAAGCTCGAGGAATGGGTCCGCTATCGACGAGCCGTGCCCGATATTGGCAGGCGGATAGTGAGGTCTCTTCCACTTACCTTATTGCGCGCGATGGGGCGACAATCTGGTTTAGAGTGTACTAGACCCCGGTGATATCCCAGATTTGAGCTATACTGATATGTGGACTCAGATGATGATTTGTATGCTAGAGTTGCATTTCGTATTGCATGGCCTTGGTATGGCCGACATCATTCATGCCTTGCATCGCATAGCCTTGGTACGGCTAGTGGTATTCATGGATTCATCAGCATGTTCCGCTTTACTTTGATACTGTGTACCTGCATTACTACCTTGTGCACACACTTTCACCACCCTCTAAGCTTTCCATAAAGCTTATGCACGACAGTTGCGTGCAGGTGACGCGAGGACTCAGCAGCGCTGAGGCGAGAGCGCAGAGCAGATCTTTTGGAGCTTCTTGTCTATTCTCATTGTATTTCCCTTTATGCTCATTGTACTTGTAAAGTTTTTTTGATCATAGTGGAAATGTGATGGAGTTTTTGGTTGTTGTTTATGGGTTATGCCTTTGGTTATGCTGATTACGATTCAAACTGATATATAAATCCTCCTCATAGCATCCTTGGATCGGAACCTGGCGAATGGGCGCCGGGAGCCGAGAATGGGGTTTTACGGAGGCTGTCGGCGCCGGATTCGGCGATCGGGAATTTTGTGAGCCCGGTCCCCGAGTTTGGGGCGTGACAGTTAGGCAGTGCGTCAGTGGGGCCAGCTCACGACTGCGTCCCAGATCGGTAGTTTCCTTGGTTTAACAGGCTATTACTGGCTTTTCATTGAGGGCTTCTCTCGTATTGCAACCTCGTTGACCAGGTTGACTCGGAAGGGCGCAGAGTTTATTTGGTGCGACGCTTGCGAGCAAGCATTTATGGAGTTAAAGGACCGCCTCACGTCCGCTCCTGTCCTTACTCTTCCCTCTGAGAGTGATGGATTTATTTTATTCACCGTTGCCTCGCATATTGATTTGGGTGTTGTCCTGATGCAGCACGGGAGACCAGTGACCTTCGCGTCTCGTCAGCTCAAGATCCATGAACTGAACTACCCCACGCATGATTTGGATCTAGCTGCAGTTGTCTTCGCACTGAAGGTGTGGAGGCACTATATCTATGGGGTTAGGTTCGAGCTCTTCTCCGACCACAAGAGCTTGAAGTACCTCTTCTCGCAGTCTGAGTTGAACATGAGGCAAAGGCGCTGGATGGAGCTCCTGAAGGACTATGACTTCGATCTTCAGTACCACTCGGGCAAGGCGAACGTGGTGGCGGATGCCCTCAGCCGTCAGCCATGAGATGAGCATGCAATGCACATGAGACAATGAAAGTAAATGAGAAGTGATGGGAAGATAGTACCTGGATGTAGGAATCAAAAAGCTTTTTCCAAAGATCGTAGTGTCAGAGCTGGTCAGCACAAGAGTGAAAACATGAAAGCAAACTAACCTAATGACAACGTATCTAGCAAACTAATCTAACGGCATAAAACCGTCTATCTTAGAACAACATAAAGCAAACTAACCTATCTTATGAAAGCAGGGAAAAGCAACTCGATCATGCCGCATGATTCCTCCTCCGACTAATATCTTGATAAGTTTCTCAGTAAGTTCCTCAACATGATCATCCAAAAGCCCTTTTTGCAATAGACTTGGATGCCCTGGAGTATGACTTTTCAAAGAAACTTATGTACCTCATCAAAAATTTATCGTTGATTCGCCTGAGGTATCGAAAGTATATATGATTCACCTGTGTCAGAAAAAGTTTCAAAGTTAGTATCCCATGGTGAATCAGAGACTACATGTAAATGAAACTCAGAAAACTTCTCAGAAAGTGATGCAGTCTCGACACATTCCTAGGTTGTAAACTTCGGTTCAATTTCAGCTCCTCCTTCCTTAATGGTAAACAGTTATGATCTGGGCAAGAAGGGTCTTCAGAGTAAGGGTTCTCTTGGTCCATGACAACTACCGAGATAGTCTCTTGCGAGGCATCCGTTATTTCTTTAATCATAGGATCATTCAAATCCGAAAAGTGTTGGAAAATTCAGCTGAAAGTGACTCGTCTCCTGCATCGAAGTCTGTGATGATTTGCCCAGGGATTCTATCGTCTTTAGAAGCGGATGAACGCATGCTCTCTTGCTCTTGCCCTGCACAGACAAGTTGGAGATCAATAGGGGGAGCATTGATATGAAGACTCTAGTCATTGAAGCTTCTCAGTGGAGGCATTGAATCATCTAAAGTGTATAGTTCAGATTGTAGCCTCAACTAGGTAGTTTCAAATTCCAGAGGCATGTCAAGTAAATCGTCCATCTCCCTAATCATATCATCATTCAATTCAGAAGAGTGGTCCAAACATGCATTACAAAGGTTGGAAGGGTTAGTTGAAAGTGGTTCATCCTCCACATTTGAATCAGTCAGGTCAGACCGGTGGAGTAGATTAATATGGTTGACAACTTCCTGAACCTCTTGATCATTGGCAAGGGCCACACTTGAGATTAAATCCCAATACTCATCATCATCTAATTCCGTGCAATGTACACTTGGGATGGGATCACATTCCTCACATTCTATTCCTAGATTGAGTTGAGGTTCAAATAAACTAACCTCTACCTCATCATTATAATGATGTGCGTCCCGTGAGTGAAGTGTGTCACTAGCATTATATTTGAAAGACACCCATGTCTCTTGATCATTCTTTTGGACAGTCATCAAGATTGACTCATCGAAAAATTGAACCATGTGCTCATCAATACAATCCAACTCTTCATTCTCAATTGCACTATTTTCCATAGTCGCATCACGTGAACTCCACTGTTGTACATCTTTTACAAGTTCTTGAAATCTTTGGAGCGTGTTTTGTTGAATGAGCTCCAGATTTTGTATGGAATTCTGAAGTGAATTCTCTTGGATCATTTGTTGTTAGATTTCAGAGGTATAGGATCCAAGAGAATCGTAACCATGATGCATTATTGATTCAACTTCCCAATTTTGATGGTTCCATTGATCATAGGTATGGAGTTGTGTATAGAGAATTGGATTGGGTTGAGGCTGAGGTGCATTAGCCTCCATTAACCTATTAAGGCATGATTCAAGCTCTTCTAGTAATTTTCTTATGTCCGTAGAAGAGTCTGTGTCACTTTGAAATGAATTCTCTTGGATCGATTTTGGGTGAATCTTAAAGGTAAGGGATCCAAAAGAATAATCATTATAATAGGTTATTGGTTTATCTTTCCAACATTGATGTTTCTACTGATTATAGTCATACGGATCATAGGTGGGAGAATCTGATTGTTGGTAATACCTATTATCACTCATAATATAATCACGCATTATTTTCTTTTTTTCTCGGATGGGTGATAATAATTCTCACTCCCATAGTTATGATAACCCCAACACTCACGTACTGTCCGTGGGGTAGAATTGTTCTCCCGTATATGATCGCATAAGGACTTCTTAATTGATGGAGTGTTATGCTCAGGTCGATTCTCGATGATTGGTTCAGGAAAATTTTGAGACATAGGTGGATGTTTATCAACATCATCATACATCCCTTCACAATTTTTCGCATTCTCAAAAGCTATCTCAACATATTGACGTTCTCATTCGTGCATATACATGGTGAAACCCTAACTCTGAATCTAATCCTAAGAAAAAGAAAAGAAATGATCCTGCAGCACCTTGGGAAGTAAGAGGAGAAGTTAGAAAGAAGTTACCAGACTTGGAGTTCTATGTTAAGGTCCTGCACAAGAAAACAAAAGAAATTAGTTTCTAAAAGTCTAAAGTTAGAAAGTTTCTAAAATAGAAAACCTAAACCTAAAATTAGAAAGTAATGTTAGTTTCTAAAATGGAAAAATTTTCTAAAATTAGAAAATAGAAAATTTCTAAAAAAGAAAGCCTAGAATTAGAAAATTTTTAAAACTAAAACCCTAATTCTAAAAATAAAAAAAGTAGAAAATTAGAAAGAAATTACCGAATTAGAAGTGTATGTCAGGATCCTACAAAATAGGAAAACAGGTTAGTTTCTAAAAATCAAACAGAAAAAATTATATCCAAAAATTAGAAAAATCCTAATCTTAAACTAATCCTAAAACTAGTTATTCTCAGAAAACGCAACCGTCAGTCCCCGGCAACGGCGCCAAAGACTTGTTCACTCCCCAAGTATAGGGTTGTGATGTAGTAATAAACTCAGTAAGACCAATGTCGAATCCACAGGGACTGAAACCTGTACGTTATCTGAAACTAAGTAGAACTAGAATTAGACTAAGATGAAATCTAAATCGAGTGTAATTTGAGGAATAATGATGAAATAATTATCTATAACTTAAAGAATTCAAGGTAGGAAACTAGGGATTTGGAGGATCCACTTGTAGAGATCAGGGAGATCTACGGTCGATTCATGAACTCAACTGGACTTCGAGTCCCATCTTCATCCAATTAGAAGATATAACCTAAAAATCAATTCTGAACTTCCTTTGATCTAGTTTTTGAAAGATAAGACGAATGTAAATTAGAATGGATTCCATCACCAAACCATGCCCAGGAGACAAGATAAACAACAGAATTATACCAATCCACAGCCAATCTGAAAGATAGATGAACGTTAAGAAGGATTTCGTCATCCAACTATGCCCATGAGACAATAGTGAACAACACGGTTCCCAAATTCATAATCCTATAATGCTAAGAACATGCTCAAAGCTATCACAGATCTATTGTAATTTCAGTCACAACAAACCATTAAAAACTGAAAGCATTCCTATTAATCAACTAAATCAACATCAATTCAGTTCTATAGGATGAATCAAAGTCGTAGAGTCTGCCCATCACGCCACAAGCTTCACCTCTTAGCCCTAGCTAAGAGGTTTAGCCCAACATGGTGGGGCTAAGCTCTAAAGAAAAAAAAGAAAAGAAAAAAACTAAAAGAAAAGATAACTCTCTCTCCCTCACGTATGCTTCACGTCCAAACCGAGATAGATCCCTCTTTCTTCCTCTCTCTCTCTCTCTTATAGGTGTGTTGGTCGGCTAGAACAGTTGGAGTCGGTGGAGAGCTTACACACTCTCTTTCGCACGTTGCCCAGCAAAAGTGCAGAAATAGACGCGTTTGGAACGTGTTTGCGAGACAGTGAACGACATGACCGTGATTCTGACTTCATGGTTGTGGTCGTGGCCACCTTCTCCCTCTTCTGGACGGTTCAGATCTTGCATCTTACCCTTCCCTTGATCGTACAATGGCCCATGGAGGACGGACGTCCGGACGTGTAGGCCTACGCACGTTGGTTCACTGAGATGCTCGGTGAGCCCCACAACGATGTTTTCGGACAAATCCACCACGTTCATTGGACTCCTGGTGCAATTTCAGTAAAAAAAAGAGTGGTTTTGGTCGAGTTTTGGTGCCACCCACTGTATCAACTCACCTCGCCGTTCATCCTGCGTTTTCCATCGATCTACGTGTGTACACGTGTATGGGGCCGAAAGGAGACCTTAACGATGGTCGTGACCATCTCCTGGACTGAATGGATGGTCATGATCGTTGGTTTAATGGACGATATGGGCCCACTACTCGTCCCAGCGTCCAGACGCGTAGACGCTGGTGAAGAAAACAGAAATATCCGTTTTTGGTCGGGTCAGCGACTGCTGACCATTCCCTCAGGTTTGGTGCGGCGTGAGAGTGCACCGCATGTGCACTCTCGCAGCCCCATGTGGGGTCCACTGTGATATTTATGAGAAATCTGCTCCATCCATCCGTTTTGTCACCTCATATAAGAGGTTTGAAACTAAAATTGAAGCATATCCAGATATCCAGTGGGCCCCAAATCACAGATTCATGGGCTGTTCTGTCCGTTGGGACACTCCACAGGGATTCGAGGGCTGAAATTTGACGCATACGGTTAGTTTGGAGTCCTCAGGCCCTTTATAAAGTTTCGAGCCGAATGGATGGTGGAAACCCTGTGATCTTACATTCTGGTTGACTTTCAGGCCCATTAAACGTGGGTGACTTGATTTCTTTTGATTTTCGGCTTGTAATTTCCTCGATCTTGGTCCCCTGGGGTCCATCCCTTGCCTTGGTGATCTCAGAGCGTTAAATCTACACATTTAACATCCTTTTTTAGTTCAGCTCGTAAATAAACCTTACATCACAAACACAATTAAAATGAATCGTTAACAATATTATGCAAGAAAATTCAGGCTGTAACTGCGGTCTAATATGTAATATTTGACCCTCAACACTTGCCCCGTGCTGGTGGGAGAGATTTTCTTGCCCGCCGACTTGTACGTGCTGCCGATGTCAGATTTCGACGTTATCTTGGGCATGAATTGGCTTGCCGAGTACCACACCATCTTGGACTGCTTCGCGAGGACAGTCACATTTTGTATACCAGGCTGCCACAGTTTCAGTTCGTTGCAAAGCCCCGGGGAGAGTTATTGTCGTGCTTGATGTCTTACGCCATTGAGGAGCCTGTTGTCGCTTGTATTGATCAGTTGCCGACTGTCTGCAATTTTCTCGATGTGTTCCAGGAGATTTCGGGATTACCGCCTCACCAACTCACCAAGTTTCAGATTGATCTCGTGCCTGGTACCGCTCCTATTTCGAAGGCCTCGTACCATATGGCACCGTTGGAGTTGTGAGAACTGCAGAAGCAGTTGGACGAGTTGCGTGAATTGGGCTTTATCCGTTCGAGCAATTCACCGTGGGGAGCGTCAGCACTCTTCGTGAAGAAGAAGGATGGCTCGTTGAGAATCTGTATAGATTACCATGAGCTCAACAAGGTCACGATCAAGAACATGTACCCGCTCCCGAGGATAGATGATTTGTTTGATCAGCTGTAGGGTGCACAGTTCTTTTTGAAGATTGACCTGCGTTCCGGTTATTATCAGATTTAGGTTCGAGAGGAGGACATTCGAAGACGGCTTTCAGGACGCGCTACAGTCATTTTGAGTTTCAGGTCATGTCCTTCGGACTGACCAATGCACCCGCGGTCTTTATACAGTTGATAAACGAGGTCTTCCGCCCTTATCTTAATCAGTTTATTGTAGTCTTCATCGACGACATTCTGATCTATTCGAGGACCTGTGAGGAGTACAAGCAACATCTGGAGGTTACGTTGCAGACCCTCTGCGCACACTAGCTGTATGTGAAGCTGGAGAAGTGCGAGTTCTAGCAGGAGGAGGTGAAGTTCCTCGGTCACGTGGTGACGAGAGGGGGCGTCGTAGTACACCCCTCGAAGGTTGAGGCAGTTCGTTAGTGGGGCCAACCCACAACTGCGTCCGAGATCCGCAGTTTCCTTGGTTTAACGGGCTATTACCGGCGTTTCATTGAGGGCTTCTCTCGTATTACAGCCTCGTTGATCAGGTTGACTCGTAAGGGCCCAGAGTTTATTTGGAACGACGCCTGCGAGCGAGCATTTATGGAGTTGAAGGACCGCCTCACGTCTGCTCATGTCCTCACTCTTCCCTCTGGGAGTGATGAATTTATTGTATTCACTGATGCCTCGCATATTGGTTTAGGTGCTATCCTGATGCAGCACGAGAGACCAGTGGCCTCCGCGTCTCGTCAGCTCAAGATCCATGAGCTGAACTACCCCACACATGATTTGGAGCTGGTTGAAGTTGTCTTCGCACTGAAGGTGTGGAGGCACTATATCTATGAGGTTAGGTTCGAGCTCTTCTACGACCACAAGAGCTTGAAGTACCTCTTCTCGCAGTCTGAGTTGAACGTGAGGCAAAGGCGCTGGATGGAGCTCATGAAGGACTATGACTTTGATCTTCAGTACCACCCGGGCAAGGCGAACGTGGTGGTGGATGCCCTCAGCCGTAAGCCAGGAGGCCTGGTGACGCATATGATGATTCAGGAGTGGCGGATGCTTGAGAATGTAGCAGAGTATGATTTTGAGTTCGGCCTGCAGTCTTCTATCGTGCAGTTATCGAGCCTGTTGATTGAACCCTCTCTTGTCGTAAGGGTGATCGAGGTTCAACAGGCTGATGAGTTGTTGCAGAGTTATATGGCTTAGGCGGCATCTGAGAGTCAGTCGGATTGGCAGATTGGTACAGACGATGGACTTCGCTTCAAAGGTCAATTATGTGTCCCGGATATTCCTAAGTTATGTAGAGATCTTATGACCGAGGCACATCGATCGAGATTTTCTATCCACCCTGGCTCAATGAAGATGTACCGTGATATGAGGCGACAGTATTTTTGGGCGGGGATGAAGCGCTAGATCGCTAATTTTGTGGCCGAGTATGACAATGTCATCGTGTCAAGGCCAATCATCAGAGACCTCCCGGATATTCCTGAGTTACACAGAGATCTTATGACCGAGGCACATCGATCGTGGTTTTTTATCCACCCTAACTCGATGAAGATGTACCATGATATGAGGCAACAATATTTTTGGGCAGAGATGAAGCGCTAGATCGCTAGTTTTGTGGCCGAGTGTGACACATGCCATCATGTCAAGGCCAATCATCAGAGACCTCCTGGTCTATTGCAACCGTTGAGCGTCCCGATGTAGAAGTTGGAGCACGTGTCGACAGATTTCATTATGGGCTTGCCGAGGACTCAACGCGGTCATGATGCCATATGGGTTGTTGTGGATCGTCTGACGAAGTTGGCACATTTTCTTGCGATTCATGAGACTTGGCCTTTGGACCAGCTTGCGAGGTTATTCGTCGAGGAGATTGTGAGACTGTATGACGTTTCAGTCTCGATCGTTTCTGATCAAGACCCGAGGTTCACGTCTCAATTTTGGGGGAGCTTTCAGAGAGCGATGGGGGCTGATTTGTAGCTCAGCACCCATAGTGGCAGGGCCCCTCCATCCTCACCGATCTCTCTCTCTCTCTCTCTCTCTCTCTCTCTCTCTCTGGTGTATGATGGCTTGTGGCCCACCTTGATGTATGATATCATCCACCCGATCCACCCATCCAAACGGTGTGGCTCGCCTTGATCATGCCCTTTTAAATCGGTGTCATCCATTTGTTTTATCTAGGTCATCCAGTGGGCCTAGATGGTAAGGAACACAAATATCAGATCCATCCAAATCAAGTGGACCACGTCTGTGTGGGAACCACTTTGATTTTTATTAGAACACTGTCCGCCCAACGTCCCTGGACACTAGGCGTGTTGCTTGTGGTGTGAACCGACAGTGCTGTGTACTCACAGCAGCGTGTTTTTTGTTGGGCTTTTGGGTGGGTCACGTGTATAGGCTCCACCTTGATGTGTACAAAAAATCCACGCCGTCCATCCTATCCCTCGGTCATTGAGTCGAAAAATGAGGCCAGTCCGATTATTCGGTGGGCCATAACATGGAAAACAGTGTTTTTCACCCTTGAAATCTTCCCTGATGTCCCTATGCACCTAAATACCTTAAATATTGGGCCAATATAGCCTGTCATGAGCAGTGGAATCAAATGGCTGAGTTGGATTTTCTAAATGTGAGGCCCACATGTGAAAAACCACATGAAAAAAAAAAAAGATTGCAGTAGGTCGTTGCTGCTACTAGAGGGCATAGGCAGCGCCTGCAGCGCTGGCGGACAGGTAGACCCACGGCCCCAGCCATGGGCCCCACCGTGATGTGGGTTGGACGATCCACATCGTGCATCTGGTGGGCCTCCTTTTAGGCGGTAGGCCATCCGAAAATCAGCCTCATCCGGAACTCAGGTGGCCCACACGGAAGGAAACAGTGAGGTTGAGCATCTGCCATTGAAACCCTTTTGGGCGTCATAAGTTTTGGATCATTTGGAAATTTGTTTTTCCTCTTCACCAGGGTCCGTGGGACCCATTCACGTCACCCATCCATTGGATGGGCCACACCTTAGCGCGTGTGATGGTGGAACCCACCCCACGTGTGGGGATAGCCCCGTTACGTGTGTGACTGTCCAAGCCGTCTAGGGCCTGGATGTCAGATTTTTTATAAATATAATATATTATAAATTATATATTATATACTATATAATATATAATATATACATGGTGGTGGATCCTACGTGGGATCCACCTTTGCCTTCCTAGTGCAACTAACTGCATGAACAACAACTATGTGGCTGCTCCTTTTGACAGCAGCCAGCCCAAAGGCCCCACATGATGTATGTGTCTTATTTACCCCGTCCATTGTTTCGACGGTGGGGCCCACCATGATGCATGTGTTGTATCCAAACTGTCCAACCATTTGAGATATTATTTCATGGCATGGGATAAATGAGTGAGATCCAAAGTTCAAGTGGACCCCACCATTTGCAATAATAATGGGGTATAGTGACATCCACCGTTTAAAACTTTTTAGGAGCCACAGTGGTTCCCACCCAAGCGGATAATTGGTTTTCACTTCATTTATCTTTATGCTAATGATGAATATGTCGGATCTCAAACACATAAGGGTGGGCCTGATTTGATATACATTTGGCCCATTTGACTTGGCCCATTTAAATCGGCCCATTGATTCGGCCCAGTTGGTTAGGCCCGATGTGATGTACATAGGGCCCATATGATTAGGCCCATCTTAATGTAGTTATGGCCCATCCATTGAGGCCCACCTGATATACATAAGGCTCATGTTATGCGGCCCATTTGTTGTATCTAAGGCCCATGGGTCGAGGCCTAATTGGAGGTACACAAGTCCATTACAATGTATGACTTTACCATGGTTTGTGTAATGATGTTTATAACAGTCGTGCCTTGGGAGCAATGTTGGTTTGACGTCCACATTGTAAGAATAATGTTGGTTAAATGTCCGCATCATGATTCTCCCTAGGGTCCATTGTTAGGCCCATACTTGTAGGCCGTCTAGGCCCATTTTCGTTATGAACAACATCCATCACCATATAACATGTTTAGTATATTTCCATGATTCATGATCATACGCATCATATGTATGCTTGATATGAAAGTAACTGATCATAGCATATACCTTTGGGTAGATTGTTTAGGAGCTCCCGGATAGGTAGCGTTGCCCTACATGAGTGCACGATTTGCGCAGGATTGTTGCATGATTGGATAGTATGATTCATGCATCTCGCATTGTATGACATGTATACTGTACGCCCTAGCGACATCAGGGCCATAACTTCCACATGCATATCGTGGTTGGTAGGATGGGATACTGAAAATCTTGTTCTACATGGGGTGCTATAGATATCCTTGGGTGAAAGTCCCTAAACCCTTATGGTACTAGGAGGTTGCTCTAACGTCTAGACCGAGTGGGTGCACGAGCGCCGAGTGCCGATTACCAAAAGACAGCGCTTTCCACTGTGTCGTGGTATGTTGGAAGGGGGTGCGGCCTTACCCGCCTGAGTGGAGGGGACAAAGCTAGGCTGAGTTTGCCCAGCTCGAGGAATGGGTCGGCTATCGATGAACCGAGCCCGATATTGGCAGGCGGATAGTGAGGTCTCTTCCACTTACCTTATTGCACGCGATGGGGTGACAATCTGGTTTAGAGTGTACTAGCCCCCGGTGATATTCTAGAGTTAAGCTATATTGATATGTGGACTTAGATGAGGATTTGTATGCTTGAGTTGCTCCTTACATCACATGGCCTTGATACGGCCGACATCATTCATGCCTTGCATTTCATAACCTTGGTACGGCTAACGGTATTCATGGATTCACCAGCATTTTTGCATTAATTTGATACTGCATGACTGTATTACTGCTTTGCGAACACACTTTCACCACCCTCTAAGCTTTGCATAAGCTTATGCACGACCGTTGCGTACAGTTGACGTTGGACCGCAGCAGCGCTGAGGCAGGAGCGCATAGCCGATCATCTTGGAGCATTTTGTCCATTATCATTGTATTTCCCTTTATGCTCATTTTACTTATAAAATTTTTGATCGTAGTGGAAATGTGATGAAGTTTTTGGTTGTTGTTTGTGGGTTATGCCTTTGGTTATGCTTATTACGAATTAAACTGATATTGGAAATCCTCCTCGTAGCATCCCAGGATCAGAACCTGGCGAATGGGCGCCAGGAGCCGAGAATGGGGTTTTACGGAGGCTGTCGGCGCCGGATTCGGCGATTAGAAATTTTGTGAGCCCGGTTTCCAAGTTTGGGGCATGACAACTGGTGTAGTGACAGAGGGCAGAAAGTATCCCCTGGCTCCTCCAGTCCTTTGCTCGATATATCATGCCTTCGATGATGTAGTAAGTCACTGCAAGAGTGTGACAGTTGGAGCGTCTTTAGTCTATGTAACTTGGCATTACTTTGTAAGGTGGTTGGGCATATATTTTTTATGGACTTATGATGAACTAGAGAAGTCATACATAAATTTTGGATCACCTTCCAACTCAGAGTTTTTTTACAGGCTCAACTGCAAAGATGACGGTATCAAACCTTTTCTCTTTGGAAAAGATCCCTCTGTACAAGCTTACTTTAATTTTTTTTAAAAATGCCCTTTCATCTATAATTTATATGTTTCAAGACCCTGAGCAGTGGCCTTTTTCTCAGCAACGCCTTCGCAATTTTGGACATTTTTACAAAGCTTGCAAAGATTAATGTCTCAAGGGTTCATAATTCTCGAGTTAATTCTTCACTTCCCTTCAGCAACTGGAGTCTACTCGTAATATAGTCATTGTTTCATAGATATTACATTGTTAAAAAGAGTTGTTGCTTCCTAAAGACAAGATATCCAAGAATTCTGCCATTATCTCGGGGTGTAAAAGGGAATGTAATTTGCTTCAAAATCAAATAAAGACCTCAGAGCAAACGTTGGTTGCCATCAATGAGCAAATTCCTAATCTTGAAGTCTAAAAGCAAACTGAAGAATTGGAGTTGAGCAAGATCAGGGCCGATATCATTGAGAATGTTGGTATAAATGAGCTTAAATAATCGAAACTTCTAAAGGATAAGATGATTGTTATCCAATACATCTTCTCCAAGATTCTAGGCAATTCGTCTCAACTGTGTTTTTAGAATTTGGTGTTATACTTGTAAAATCACAGGATAAAGACTTCTTTCATTTCTTCCCGACATTGAAGGCCCCCCGCTAGTAAGGCCAGGTACCATGCCATAGCCTCGCTTGTGATCACTAGCGAATATTCGAAATTTCTCAACAGGTACTCTTCTAACATATTTCCACGGAAATAAGCTACTTTCTCGTAGGAGATCAAGTGTTCCAAGGGTGATTGCGTACTTTGTTCATACAACATGAATTCTGAAAACTTGAGAATATGCTTGGTCCTAGCAAATCGTATCATTCTAAACGACCGAGATGATGTTGCGGTACTACTTGATGCACTTGTCTCGCATGCACTTCATTGAAGAAATGATCAACAGTCAGTACTTCACAAGATTTTAATTTCACAAGTGCTACTTTTTTCATCAAACTAAAGAGTGTGTGATGTTCATGTCCTTCCTTTGTGTGCAATCTTATGCTCCTTGCGCATGATTCAACCATATGGATCTCAGGACATTCGAGTAGTATATAAATTACTAATGACATTTCTCCATTTTAGTACATAATGACACTCTTCTACGTTGGCTTCCTATCTAACCAATTTTGCTAAGCTCATGACTCTTCTGGGCACAAAGAACTAGAGCATGAAAAATTCTAGGCCTGTTTCTGACTGGTAACCCCTTCCCGTGCTCCTGATTCGAACAATAGTTTTGCTGGACCCATCAAGGATTCGCTAATTTATTGCAGCAAATGATTTTCATTGAAGTTTTGCCAGTTGCTTAGCCTTACGTATTGTATAAAATACTCTATGTGAGACTCTATTATAAAGAACAAGATATTCTTAGTCTTGAGTATCTTTTTAGCCCTGCAGCACCTCAAAACTGCTTTTATCATGTTCTTCCAAAGATCGTCGAAGATCGCGACTATAGTCATGTTGTTCGCTATGAACCTTCTAGCTAGAATCTTTATTATTCTTTCTTTTACCTTATCCTCTCTATGAGAAGTCCCTGAACTTCATTCGACTTTATTCTCTTGTCTTCAACATCTTCATCATGTACTGCTTGAAACACATGCATGCGAGGTGTGTTCCACGTGGATACCATATTTGCTATGGCCTTCTTATTCCACTCCTTATCATTTTCTATTATGATTTTGCTTCAGTTCATCATTTTTAGAGTATATTTTTAATAGTATAACAGTTTTTAGTCAGGTGACCAAGCATACAATGGTAATGAAAATAATTCTTTTCCTTCATTTTTGTCACCTCTTCTGGGCATTTCAGCTAGGGCAATTCAATTATCCCTACAGCCAATGGCTAATTCATCATGTGGAGTACATCTTCTTTTTCAAATGTATACCCCTTGTGATCGTCATATCATTTGGGCCACTTATCGGCCGTCCTTCTTCCATAACAGCTTTTCCCCTATCTCCTGTTGTCTTTATGTTTGCTTTGGGGCTCTTATCTCTTTCTCTCTCTTTTGGTGACATTTGTTGACATCTTACTTAGGCCCCGGTATGTCGTCTCGGTTTAAAAGGCATGCATTTTTCTAGTCATGACTTCAAGGGCATAGGCTTTAGTGGTAAGGTTACAGAAAGTATGTATTTTAGCACTTGTCAGGTTGAATGCAAACCCTGATTCCATAGAATTCAAACATATCTTTACTTGTTTTGACTCTGCTAGGAGTTGTCGACATGACACTCCTAAGGTCTTCCATCAGTCAATGGACTTTTCAACCGGCTCACCTTCTCATTGCCGGACGGAACCTGTCACGCCCCAAACTCGTAAACCAGGCTTACAAAATTCTCGATCGCAGAATCCGATGCTGACAGCCTTCGTAGTACCCCATTCTCGGTTCCCAGCGTCTATACGCCAGATTTCGATCCTGCGATCATACAAGGAGGATTTTCCAATGTACATTTAACTCGTAATAAGCATAACCACAAGTTTACCTAAATTACAAAGGTAACATCATCATCACATATCCACTAATAGAAACATTTGAATACAGTGCTGAAAGGGAAATACATATGACAAAATCAAAGCTCCAGACGTCCGCTGCATGCTCCAAGCTCAACGCTGCTGCAACCTAATGCCACCTGCACGTATCTATCGTGTATAAGCTTATAGAAAGCTTAGTGGGTGGTGAAAGTGTGTGCACAAGGTAAGTGCCAAGTAAGTAATATCAGTGTAATCAAATTAAACGGAAATACTGATAAGCCCATAAATCATACAATATCAGGATTACTGGAAAGATCATAAATCATACGATATTAGAGTAATGCGAAAACATGCTGATAAGCCCATAAATACCATCAGCCCTATCCAAACTATGCAATGCAAAAATATAATAAAATAATATCATATACTGATGAAGCAATGTAGATCAGTTATGTAATGAGGGAACAGTAAGCTAAATATCAGATGCTGATGATGCAATGCAATATGCGGTGCGAATGAAATGACCAAGCTGGAGTGAAGTTGGGATGATAGTACGTAGTATCGCAGGCTATGGGGTCTACCACAAGGGACTTCTATCCAAACCAGACACATACCTAAATTTGGATAGCTAGACTCAATGTAGTAGACTCCTGATTTTAGGTTAGTCGTGCGCCCAACTGAAATCCTTACCATTACGAAGGCACACAACAATTAGTTGCGCACCACCAACCCGAGTGGATAGTGAATGAATGAATGAATGAATGAATGAATATGAAACTCCTACTCGATAAGTCCACATATCGGTACGGTTTCTCTCTGGGACCATCACCAGGGTCTAGTACACTCTACATTCAACCGCCGCCCACTGACGCTCGACCATGTAAGTGGAAAAGACCTCACCATCCGCCTAGCCAGTAGTCAGCCAATATCTACCTGACACGTCGATAGCGGACCCATTTTGTAACAGCCCGGATTTTTTCCAACCTGGAATTAGACGTCCTTAGGCGATGGGTCAATCCTAACACAGGTTTAACTTCTCAAACACTCAATTAAAGTCTCAAATCCCTTTTCAAACCATTTTCTTCACAAATCCCACCCTTCACTACCTTGTTCTTTCAATTTTTCTAAGCACTTTCATCCTAGACACTATCCTAAACTAGCTAAGTAGTATAACTTGGATCACTTTATATATAAACTACAAAGGCCCAGGTACCACCTCAGACAGAAATCTTACAGGACTAAATCCTTTAGAAATTAGGTGAGACTTAGCTAGTATGAAACTAGAGTACTTGTGAAATTAGCACCAATCACTTTAAATACTATCTGCAAGACCCAAAACTTGTAGAATCATTGACACTAGGTTACCCTAACATCTAGGACCAATCTCATTACCCGACTGCTCTCGGGAGCATCTCGAAACTCCGTATCAGATCTGGACCGCACATCAGAAGTCCGATTAACACGAAGTTAAGGAATTAGGACCGCCTTGCTGGGCTTAACAACCATCTCAGAAATCAAATCCAGATAGTGTCCCAGCGCTATTCGCTTGAGCTCAGATTGAAGAGTGTGAGAAATGTAAAATTAATTCAAAATAAAATATCTTGAATAGTAATCTGGCACCTCTCGCTTGCGGATCAGTTTTAAGCAACTAGACTGTTAGAATCAGACCAAATTACACCCTCGGATCAGGAGAAATTTCATACACATTTACATGTACTCGGAATCTCCGATCGAGATCCACTGACCGTTGAACTGAAACTGGTTCGCCAAGTGTGATCTGGAATCCCGACCAAAATGAAAACTTAACTCCACCTAGATCCGGTGTCGGTGAGCTTAAGTGAGACCTTTGGCTCAAGGAGGCCTGCCAGAAGTCCTCCGTTGAGCTGAAACCAACTCACTTTGGTTATAACCTAAGTATACTTTGACCTGGAGTCTATTTTGGTTAGTTTTTAGGCTATATAAGGACCTTAAACCCTCTCTCATGGCAGCCATACGAAATTGAGAGAAACCCTAGAGAGAGAAGAGAGAAAAGAGAGAGAAAGTGGGAGAGTGGTGGGAGAGTCTCCCTGCCTTGCTTCCCTGCTGCTATACATGCTCCACCGCATTATTCTAATCGCTTTCACGGCAATTCCAGCTCCGTTTCTAGGTAAGAAACCCTAACCCTAAACTGATTTGGGGTTTTGATAGTTGTAAGTTATGAAATAGCTAACCTATTTCGTTCTATAGGTTGCCAAACTGTCGAATATGGAAGCTTAGCAAACCTATCGGATCCGTTATGATTCTACGACAAAAGGTGCGGACTTTAGGTGTATAGGTTATGGTTTTCAACGCTTTCAATGTCAGATAATGATAGATTCATGATCTGCATGTAATTACACATGTACAAAGTGCTGTCTGTTTTCCATTTCGATTAAAGATGAAAAATATGGAATTCTACATACTCTAGGTATTTGTAAAAAGTACCGTATACGTATAAATTTTGGAAATGTGTTTGACATGATTAATTGTTGTATGAATATATTATACATGGATAAAATACTTGCTTGGCGAAGGGATAGCCCTAATACATGTTTTGCTAACATACACTATGTATGTTGTAATGGTGTATTCTAAGTGTTTGTGAATATGACTGAATGAGTATAGAGTTCTCATTCGTGCTTGCCATGACTAATTGTCATGGATATATGATTATTGTATTGGCGATACCCCTTTGACGAAAGGATTTGCCCTGAATCACGCCACGGCCACTATACGCTATATATGTTGAAATGTGTAGACCAAGTGTTTGTGAAATTGTTCAAATGAATATGGAACTTGGATTCCTACTCTTCATAACTATCCGTCGTGGGTGTACACGTGTTATGATTGGGGCAACTCCCAAGTGAAAGGATTTGGCCTAATGCCTATGTGATCAACATATGTTATGTATGTTGATGTATGTATTCTAAAGTGTTTGTTGAAATGTCTGAATGAGTAGTAGTTAGCAAATTGTAATGTATAAGGGTGTTGAGATATGATTCTCAACTTCTTTTAACTATGTGTATGTTTTCCTTGGATAGTTGTGCGATTAGGAATTGAATATGTACAAACTCATGCTTGTGTTGTGCTTCATAACATGCTCAACTACTTTTATGAATTTATCTATGTAATGCATATGTTTAAATTCATATTTATGTTGTATGATCCGTCATGGGTGATGGGGGAGTGGAGCAATGAGTGCGTGCAACAGCCCTGGCAGCCCTAAACGGATAATACCAGACCTTGATTGTATGAGTTGAATCTTGATCCACTACTGCTTTATCTATCTGCAATTGATTATGTTTGGAGCTATGATTATAGTCCAGACAATCGGTACCAGAATTGAATTTGTGGCTGTGATTCATTTGCCACGTGAGATGTGTTCGACGAACTCGAGTTGTACTTCGGTTGGCGATAGTGGTTGGCCACGCGAAGTGCTTATGCACTTCATGTCGTTCAACTTGTTGTGCGCTCGAGCTAGCCGAGCTCGTCAAGTAACCCGATCTGTCTAATGTATGTTCACCATGTTTGGACGTTACTGCTTGAACCTAGGGTACCAAACTTACCAGTGAAATCCCTTTTAACCATGGTACCTCGGTCCGCTAAGACTCATGAACCGGGCATGGTGGTATGGGACACCGTGGTCGAGCTGTCGGCCTATGCTGGGGCAACGTGCCTCCCCGTAGTGACCAGTGAGCAACTAGACTCGTGAGCCGATTATGGTGGTATGGGACACTATATTCGTGTTGTCGGCCTACATTGATAAGGTGATGGGGGAGTGGTGCAACGAATGCGAGCAACAGCCCTGACAGCCCTTTGTAGTGACCTCGAGCATACTCTGAAATCGCGGTGAGCCTTAGAGTTTTGTCGCGATGTATAGAGTATGAACTAGGCCTGTTTCTGTATAGTGATGAATCGTTAAAGAGGTAATGGGGGAGTGGTGTAACCTTTGTGCGTAACAGCCCTGACAGCCTTTGCAGTGACTTAGAAAACACACCATCGTATGAGATTAACTAGGACTGATGACCCTAGAATGGATCATGTTTGGGAATGATATAAGGGAGGTACCTTAGTTTCCCAATCCTGCTGTTTGAAATGGACTAATAAATAGTCGGTAATCATGCTCATCATGCATTGCATGTTCCTGAAAGATGTGGAGCACTGAGTGATGAATGCATGCCGCGAACGTAAGATGGTGTCGCATGAGAGAGGGTGTGGTGAGGGCATACATCATGACTGCATTCATACTTGCATTAATAAGAGTAGTTAGGAGTGTTTGATTTTACTACTTTATCATTACTGGTTAACTGAATTTATAACATGTTAACCTATGTTTTATTGTTACACTGAGTTGATCACTCACTCCCACGTTACGGGACGGTGTTGTACACACCAACCAGATTTGTTGAGTTTTAGGTGATGGCGATGCTTATGAAGCAGAGCCGGACCACTACTATGATGTTGAGGAGGAGTTCTCCTACTTGTAGCTCTCTGACAGGGTTATGAAGACCTGTTATTGTATTGACGAGGCTATGGTACTTAGGATAGAAGACATTACACTTACACATTTGGTATATTTTAGAAATGTACTTGAAATTTATTAACCTGGTAATGTTATCACACTCTGGAGACTCACCACAGTTTTTATATATTTTATATATCTATCACAGTCTTCTGCTTGCAATTTAACTGTCTCTGGAGTATGATATGTTGTTTTGGCTTAATCTCACTCATGTTCAATACACTAATGCAGACAACCTTTAATCATCATTATCTATGTTGCATAAGTGATGTTCTGGAACTTGGGTGTTGAGTTATGCTCGACCCCCAATTTTTCGGGATGTTACACATTTACTATCTGGTCAAACTCAACCTAGCAATGCCCCCTACCCTCAGGCGGGTAAGGCCACACCCCCTTCCAACTGACCACGACACAGTGGGAGACATGGTCTCCTAGTATTCGGCCCTCGTGAGGTCATATATATCCACTTGGTCTCGACGTTAGGGCGTCTCCTGGCAATGGAGGTTAAAGATTCTTACCCAGGGACATCTATGGCACCCGTATGCTAGAACCAAACATTTTCGGTGTCTCATCTTGGCATCCACGATATGCTTGTGGAGGCTATGACCCTGATATCGCTAGGGTGTACAGTAGTCACAACACACAATGTGAGATGCATGAGTCATACAATCCAATCATGCATCAATCCTGCGCATACCGTGCGCTTATGTGAGATAACCTCCGCCTATCAGGGAGTCTTATAACAATCTGCCCAATGACATATACAATGGTCAACCACATCTCATAAAAAACATGCAGATAATGCGTATGGGCATGTATTATGATGTTATGCTGTCACATACTCATAATCAGTATTAATAACCGGCATCAACAATTGGCCTCGACAATGTGGACATTTAACCAACATTGCCCCTAAGGAATGGCCCACATAGAGCCTAATATATAGTGGACCCATGACCTTACACAAGGGCCCAATATATAACACCATGAACCTCACTCAAGAACTTAATACACATCATGATGGGCCTCTCACATGGGCCAATATACATCACAACATGCTCCATTAACTGGCCCTTAAATGTACCACAATGGGCCTCATCACGTAGGCCTCATATACATCACATTAGGCCTTAAACAAGGGCTGCATATACTTCACATTGGGCCTCAAACACAAGCCGAATACACATCATAATGGGCCTCAACTACGGGCCGCATATATATCATATGAGTCTCGACAATTGGCCTTGGCAATCGAAATCGGCCTCAACAATCGGCCTCGACAATCGGAATCGGCCCATACAATCAGCCTCGACGAATCGACATCAGTCTTGATACTCGGCCTCGACAATCGGGGTCGGCCTATACATTCGGCCTCGATAAATCGACATCGGCCTCGATACTCGGCCTCGACAATCGGAATCGGCCTCGACTAAACGAAATCGGCCTCGACAATCGAACTCGGCCTCGATAATCGGAATCGGAATCGACAATCGGCCTCGATAATCGGAATCGACAATCGGAATCGGCCTCGATAATCGAAATCGACCTCGACGAATCGACATCGGCCTCGACAATCGGAATCAGCCTCGATAATCGAAATCGACCTCGACAAATCGATATCGGCCTCGACAATCGGAATCGGCCTTGACAAATCGACATCGACCTCGATACTCGGCCTCGACAATCGGAATCAGCCTATACAATCGGCCTCGACAATCTGACTCAGCCTCGATAATCGAAATCGGCCTCGATGAATCGACATCGACCTCGACAATCAGAATCGGCCTATACAATCGGCCTCGACAAATCGACATCAGCCTCAATACTCAGCCTCGATAATAGGAATCAGCCTCGACTAAATGGAATCGACCTCGACCAAACGGAATCGGCCTCGATGAATCGACATCGACCTCGACAATCAGAATCGGCCTATACAATCGGCCTCGACAAATCGACATCGGCCTCAATACTCAGCCTCGATAATAGGAATCAGCCTCGACCAAACGGAATCGGCCTCGACCAAACGGAATCGGCCTCGATAATCGGAATCGACAATCAGAATGGGCCTGAACAATCGACCTCGACAATCAGACTCAGACTCGACCTCGATAATCGGCCTTGACAATCAGACTCAGACTCGGCCTCGACAATCGGAATCGGCCTCGACAATCATAATCGACAATTGAAATCGGCCTCGACAATTGGAATCAGCTTATACAATCGGCCTCGACAAATCGACATCGGCCTTAATACTCAGCCTCGATAATAGGAATCGGCCTCGACCAAATGGAATCGGCGTCATTAAACGGAATTGGCCTCGACCAAACGGAATCGGCCTCGATAATTGGAATGGGCCTCGACAATCGGACTCAGACTCGGCCTCGACAATCGGCCTCGACAATCGGAATCGGCCTCAACAATCAGAATCGGCCTATACAATCGGCCTCGACAAATCGACATCGACCTCTATACTCGGCCTCGACAATCGGAATCGGCCTATGCAATCGGTCTCGACGATCTGACTCGGTCTTGACAATCGGAATCGGCCTATACAATCGGCCTCGACGAATCGACATCAGCCTCAACAATTGGAATCGGCCTACACAATCAGCCTCGACAAATCGAAATCGGTCTCGATACTCATCCTCGATAATAGGAATCGACCTAACAAGGCTTAAGTTAAGGTCACAATGTGGACATTTAACCAACCATTGCTCTCACAGAGTGGTCCATATAAACATCATTACATTAGTCTGCACATTCATTCACATTGGGCCTCATATAAGGGCTACATACACATCACTATGGGCCACATGACATGGGCCTAATACATAACAACAGGGCCTGATATACACCACATTGGACCTCACATATACATCACAGGTGGGCCTCAAATATACATCACAGGTGGGCCTCAAATATACATTACAGGTGGGCCCTATCACATGGTCGGGTGGTGTGGATGAATGACATATATCAAGGTGGGACTGGCAGAAGGACGGCGTGGACATAAAATACATACATCATGGTGGAGTCCTCATCACCGTCCAAACACGTCCAGCACCGTCCAAATCATCTGGACGGTGTGGATGAACAAATGCATGGTGGTGGGGCAGCACAGCACCGTCCAAACTACCCAACACAGATGGACGGAGTAAATATAATACATACATCAAGCCAGGGCCCCACCGTCCCTGTAGATGGTGGTGGATGGAACACGTACATCACGTGTGTCCAGCACAGATGGATGGTGTGAATACGATACACTCATCAAGGTGGGGTCCTCACACGCACAGATGGACGGTCCACACATCAACAAGGTGAGCGAACGTCCCACATGGATGGCCATCACATGGTTGACCTCACGTATGTCCACCCTTGATGGACGGCCAGGATCTACGACACATACATCACCTGTCCCACCATCCAACAATGGACGGTGAACAGCAGAGGTGATTACCTCCCTCAGAGGTGGGTCCACACGTGCGGCCCACCTCAGCTTTTAAAACTATATATATATATATATATATATATATATATATATATATATATATATATATATATATATATACGGGAAAAGGTACTATGCGCTCGAGTTGATGGGAACGTCCCATGAGGTCGAGCCGTATGGGCCCCACCCTGATGCGTTTCGAACATCTACCCCATCAGTCAGATGCACCATTCCATCGTGGGCCTAGATCTCAAAAACCAAGTCAATCCGTTACTTGTGTGGGCCACACCATATACAGAAGTTGAGAGGGGCCGTGCACCATTAAAACATTCATGGGATGTTCTTTGGGCCCACCGAGATGTGGTTTGGAAATCCAGCCCATCCATTATGTGTGTCCCACTTGGATGAGGGTTCAGACCAAGTTTCAGATGCATGAAAATTTCAGGTGGGCTCCACCAAGTGCTTTTATATGTTTTTGGCATGTCTTCACATGATTTTAGATGGTATGGCCCACCTGAGTTCCGTATACGGCTGATTTTTGGGATATCCCATAATTTAAAGGGGACCCATCAAATGCACGGTGTTGATGGTCGACACGCATCATGGTGGGCAGCTCGACCTCATGGGAGCTTATCGTGAGCTTGAGCGCATAGTACCTTTTCCATATATATATATATATATATATATATATATATATATATGGTGGGACCCACCGTCCATAGCCAGACGGTGTAGTTCAAGTAAATACATCAGGTGGGTCCACATGCGTGGCCCACCAACAGGACGGCCAACAAATGGAGGGATAATGGACGGCGTGAATGTGAAATACATACATCGTGTGGGCCCTATCGTCCTTCACTGGACGGTGGATAGAACAGGTGCTTCATTTGGGGCCCACACGTGTGGATGAAACACGTGAATCAAAGTGGGTCCACAGACGGCATGGATGAGGCGTATACCCCAGGTGGGTCCCACCGTCCTGAGCTCGACTGTGGACAGCATGGATGCAACGCTTACCTCTGGTGGGTTTCACCGTCCTGGGCTGGACGGTGCGGCTACACAACACAATCAATAAGGTAGGCCCCACGTCCTTGCTGGACAGTGGGGATGCACCACGTACATCAGGGTGGGGTCCACATAGTTGGTCCACCCAGCTTAAAATCAAGCTGATATTTGTGTTCTGCCTACGTCCAGGCTTGTTGCTAGACAGTAGGCTGGACGGTGCAGCTGGCCCATCTGGCCTACGTCTGAAGTGGTCCCACCATAGGGACAGTGGGGACACAAGGCATACATCATGGTGATGGCCATGTGGTGGGCCACACATTCTACAACAATTTGATATTTGTGTTTCTCCATAGCCAGCCTAACCCAAAAAATCAGGCAGCGTGGCTGTTGGATGGTGGGCAGCAAGGTGGGCCAATCCCACGATCTAGATATTACATGCATCATCAGGTGGGCCACTCATCATAAAAGAAAAGAGAGAGAAGAGAGAGAGAGAGAGAGAGAGAGAGAGAGAGAGAGAGAGAGAGAGAAGCACCCACATTACTCTTCTTCTTCTTCCCATATACTCCAATGCTTTTATGAAGCTCTTTCAACGGTGAAGATGATGATCTAGAGGTGGGATTGGTGGGGATCTAATTAAGGTGGAAGAGGGGTGGATTTTTTTTTGGAATGGGTTGGACATCCATGTCTCTTGCAATGGGGAAATGAGGAAGAAAGAGGGAGAGAGAGAGAGAGAGAGAGAGAGAGAGAGAGAGAGAGAGAGAGAGAGAGAGAGAGAGAGAGAGAGAGAGAGAGAGGTTATGGCTTGACATGATGATCTAAGGCCATCATAAATGTCTAGGTAAGGGGAGGTGCTGACTTAAGAAGAGGGGCCATTATTACTTATGTAAGGACATGACATCACCCTCCTAGGGAATGGTGCCATATGGGTAGGTAGGTCCCGCAATGTGTGGTCCACAACCATTATAATGTGCGGGCCACAACTTTTGATCTAAGCGTCGCATTGACGCACGAGATGCGGCATTCGAACCACTGCGACGACGCGGTCGTGACAATACAAGTTTTGAGTCAAGCCAACTCAGATTTACAGGGCGTGACTCAGGGTCGCGCGCAAATACCGATTACAGGTTAAGGGTTGCCGGAATTCGACCGGAAGGACAGTGAAAGCCTACGGAACAGTACAGGCTAGGATACGGGGTCTTACAGAACCTGATTTAATTAGGCTAATGTCTCTATCGAACAAGAAAAAGATATCCCACGTATGTATGGATTTTGGTGCCAGAGCTTAATATCATATGAATGCCTTTCTTGTCAAGGACGACCAAAACAACCACAAATAGTAATGTGGAACTGTAGAGAAAGTTTCCATGGTAATACTGAAATGCATCAGGTGTTCCTTTGACGATCCGTTTCCATAAAACTTTTGGAAGTCAGGATATTTAAAGTTCACGGAAAATAGTATGTCTTCAATTTCATGAGAGTAGGGCATTTGAAACCGGAATCTTCCTCTATGCTCTGTCTCTTTCCATTTGAATAACTTCGACCAATACCTTTATGATTTCATCTTGGGTCACCATGCGAGCGGTGGGAACTGATTTGTGTGACCCTAGCCTCTGCAATTGTGACCCTTCTGGTTGTTGTTCATTGCCACTTGCGTCAGCCATCATTAGAGGGAAGTGACCTGAGCCATGTTGCGGGTTAACATCGCCAATGCCTCTCTAAGGTTTCTGCACACTTCCATCAATATTGTATGCATGCGTGCCATCTTGGCTAAACTCTCGTCCATGGAAAGTTACTGGGTCTAATTAGTTCTTACCATGAAAATTGTCGTCTTTCCACTTCTTTATTGTCTGGGATGTGCCTGTTGCTAACACTTACAGTGAAGTCGTCGCGACAGACTTAAGGAAAGATGATCTATTTGTCAGGACAACTTTTCCTTTGACTCGATTGTGTCCTTCTGCGGTCCTGGGGATTTATCAGTACTGAATGGGATGTGCTTGTTGCTGACACTTATGGTGAAGTCGTTGCAACAGACTTAAGGAAAGACGACCTATTTCTCAAGACAACTTTTCCTTTCTCTTTTTGGTCTTGCGACGAAGCTACAAATTGTAGGTCGAGGAAGTCGTGCGGGGCGAAGAGAGTTACTTCGACCTCTCCAGAATAGAGCAGAGGTGGGGTGGAGCTAGCGCAAAATTGTGTTTCGCAATGTTACGTGTAATTGACCCTCTTACTGTCTGCAATGGAATTGTACCTCTCATTGAAGGGGATTGAGTCTTCTATCTTTTGGACGTCACTATTGTCCTTTTACATTGTTGGTAAGGTAGAGATTGCCGTAGACATTACCAACTGTCGTCTGTTATCGGTCATAGTTGGCTTACTTTCCCCGATTCCATTTCAGGCGACGATTGAACATTGCTAACATAATTAACTGTGAACCCGTTGGGTGTAAAATAGATGATTATGTTGACTAGAAAAGAAGCCATTGTGATTATGTAAGAACAAAATACTTGAATTCCAAAATAGAATATTAGTTATTCATTTAATTATTCCATCGTTAGTATTAAACATAAATACTCCAATAAGAGATTTTGGGTTCGATCCCTAATAAAGTTTCCATTTTGTTTCGATTCAAAATGTGTTTAGAAGATTTAAATATTTATATTCAATAATAATAAATGAAATTCAATCAAAGAATACTTGTTATCATTTTAGTTCACTAATATGAATTCTTATTACATTTCTCGTGTTGCCATTGATTCTAAAATAAAGTACATTCAATATTTAATGTAATGGAAAGTAATTTGATAATGATTTTAGCATCATCTTGGATTGTAAAGTATCCTTCGTAATGACAGAAAAGTTATGTAGCTTAGAAACCATTGCTTCACATTAGTATGCATAAAACGCGCATATGATGGTGAATTCATGACAAATCTGTATGAAATGCATAGCATATTGGTTAGTTGTGACATTTGTTGTGCGGTCATGCAACTGGACTCTATTGCGCAGCCACGCAACAGGCTGGCTCCCTGCTTCCTGCATCTTCTTTTCCTCTTTCTCCTGTGCTTTAATCTACGGTATACCTAAATTATGAACTTCTTGATTCCAAAAGCTTCTAATTTTTTTTATTTACTATCTGAGCTCTTTGTTCTCTAAATGAGAGGGAAATGGGGTATTTATGAACCTTCACATGTGAAAAATCTCATATTTGCACAACAAGACATGGTTGCACGGGCACATAATGCACTCCTATTGTGTGGTCACGTAACATGTTCCTGCGACACAATTATGTCATAGAGGTCTGTCTGCCATCCTTACTTTCACAGCTTCAAATCCAAACATTTCTCTTCAACTTAGCGATTGCGCAATGCATTAATGTGGCATGGCGGCGCGAGTGTACAATGAATTTTGTGCTTCAATAGTCATAAAATAATCGCAAGTAGTTTTCTAACTTCTTCTTCATTTATTTTATTATTATTATTATTATTATTTTTTTTTTTTTAACTATCACAGCTGGCTTTCAGAGTGGCCACCTCTACCTTTCAGCAGCAGCCTATACACGCTGAGACCGACCTGATGGATGGCCTGTTATAAATATATTGATTTTAAAATATAATTTAATAATATATTATAATAATAATATTTGAAAAGATGTTTGAAAAAAACACGTTTTTCAAGTTTTGGGAATAGTCCCACATGGGAAAGAGAAGAGAAGGAAATCTGGTTTAAATGAAAACAGTGGAGTATTATAATATTTACCTTCGTAGTCCGTGGACTATGGACCTTGCGTGTTCCAGTGCGAAGCACTGGAACACCCGCGCGCGCGCTCGCGCTCGGGCTCGGGCTCGGGCACGGGCACGGGCTCGGGCTCGGTCTCGGTCTCGGTCTCGGTCTCGGACTCGGACTCGGACTCGGTCTCGGTCTCGGTCTTGGGCTTGGGCTTGGGCTCGGTGCGAGGGCGTGGGCATGTGAGGCAGTGTGGCTGTAGAGGCGCTAGTGGCGCACGAAAATCAAGTGGACTGAATGAGAGTCCCTCTGATTATATAGAGGCTGGAAATATAGCTGTTGCACAAATGTGTAACAGCTATGGAGTTAATTACAGAAACTGTTGATAACAGTCATAAAACGGCTAGCCCAACAGCTATAAAATGGCTAGTCAGCTCTCTCACAACAGCCATATAACGGCTAGTTTCCAACAGCCATATAACGGCTATTTTTCTCCAACAGCTAGAAAACGGTCATGGAATTTAATTCCCTGGACCATAAACCCCAGCCATCATAGCCTATAAAAAGAGGGTCTAGATGGGTTTCCAAACCATCTCAACTCACTCCAGCAAATCCATACGAACATAGACAACCAGCAACAAAGCAAGGCTTGAACCTTAGCTTGAAGAATAGACCAGAGGTGTGGTCTAGAACTGTTCAACTGAACCAGTGGCTGACGAATTGAACTGACCAGTGCAGTGGTCAAACTCCTTTTTTCTCTTTCTTCTCTTTCTTTTGGGATTTTTCTTTTATATTGTAATATTGCCAGATAGTGTGTAAAAAGAGTTTCATTTGGTGGGCCTTCGTGTTTGCTGAACGCAGACCCACATCAGGCTTGTCGTATCCTAGAAGCTATTTGCCTGTAACCTATCAGCATACTCAATCCACTTGAGTAGGGGCAAATAACGCTTTAAGGACAGCGTTTCAGACGTGCTTCAGCCTGTCCTTAGTTCTGACCGTAGTGATTATTGGTTTCCATATTATACAGATATTACATTAATCTGTATAAAATTCTCAACAATCTTAAAGCGTTATTTCTGTAATGGAAGCCGACAGTGTTTCATCCATCAAGCTGATGAATCAGGACTTGATACGTCTTGATCGGTTCGATGGAACCAATTTTACGAGATGGCAAGACAAGCTAAAATTTCTTCTAACGGCGCTAAGGATCTACTACATACTAGATCCAAATTTGCAAGCACTACCTGAAGCAACCGACGACGACACACCTGAACAGGTGGCCGCCCGCACCAAACGAGCCGAAGACGAACTCTTGTGTCGAGGACACATTCTGAACGCTCTCTCCGACCGACTGTACGATCTGTACCAACAGACGTCATCAGCAAAGGAGATCTGGACTGCTCTGGAGTTCAAATACAAAGCTGAAGAAGAAGGTACCAACAAGTTTCTCATCGCCAGGTATTTTGATTTCAACATGGTAGATAACAAACCGCTGCTACCCCAAATCCAAGAATTGCAGCTAATAGTAAACAAAATCAAAGCGATAAAGATAGATCTTCCTGAATCATTCCAAGTCGGGGTTATAATTGCCAAATTGCCACCGATGTGGAAAGACTATAGAAAGAAGTTGCTGCATAAAACTGAGGACTACACACTGGAACAAATCCAGAAACACCTTAGAATTGAGGAAGAATCCCGTAACCGTGACAGAAAGAATGATAACGGGAATGCCTCGTCCAAGGTTCATGCAGTAGAGAACTCTAATAACAAACATCCCGAGAAGGACAATTCCCTGAAACCCAATAAAGGGAAATTCAAGAAAAAACACCCAAAAGAAGAACGGAAAGTTCAAAGGCCCATGCCATGTCTGTGGAAAAACCGGACACTATGCTCGAGTATGCCGATATCGCAAGTCTAAACAAGAGGCAAGTGCAGTAGAGGAAGGCGATATAGTGGCTATGATCACTGAGGTGAATACCATCCAAGGCAAAGTTCCAGGTTGGTGGTATGATACTGCCGCTACAGTACATGTGTGCTACGACAAATCAGCCTTCAAAACCTATGAGGAATTGACCGATGGTCAAGAAGTCCAAATGGGTAATGAAGTCCGATCAAAGGTCGTCGGCAAAGGAATTGTCGAACTGATATTCACATCTGGGAAGAAAGTGATTCTGACCAATGTACTGCACGTTCCAGACATGAGGCGAACCTTAGTTTCTGGGGACCTTCTGGGTAAACCAGGCATAAGGGTGGTGTACGAGTCAGGAAAACTGATCCTGTCCAAGAATGAGAATTTTGTCGGGAAGGGATATGCTTGTAACGGAATGTTTAAGTTTTCTCTGAATGAAAGTAGCATTTCTGCGTATATGGTTGAATCCTCTGGACTGTGGCATGATAGACTAGCCCATATAGGGTATAGTACCTTGAAGTTCATGGCTAAGAATGGTTTAATCTCATACACAGATAATAAAACCGAAAAATGTGAAGTGTGCATACGATCCAAAATGACGAAGAAACCTTTTCCAAGTGTTGAAAGATCGTCTCAAATATTGGATCTTGTGCACAGTGATATCTGTGAGTTAAACGGCATTCTTACTCGTGGAGGTAAACGGTACTTCATAACCTTTATAGATGATTGCTCTAGATATGTGTATGTGTACCTGTTAAAGAGCAAAGATGAAGCATTGAACATGTTTAAAGTATATAAAGCAGAAGTAGAGAATCAACTAAATAAGAAGGTTAAAATTCTCCGTAGCGATAGAGGAGGAGAATACTTCTCTAATGAATTCGATAACTTCTGTGAAGAACATGGACTGATACATCAATGTACAGCGCCATACACACCTCAACAAAACGGAATAGCTGAAAGAAAGAATAGAACATTAGTAGAAATGGTCAACTCAATGCTGATAAGAGCAAAGTTGCCACTAAATCTATGGGGTGAGGCACTGCTTGCAGCATGCCATATTATAAACAGAATTCCGTCTAAAAAATATAGAATATCTCCATATGAAACATGGAGAGGAAGAAAACCTAACCTAGGATATCTTAAAGTGTGGAGGTGTCTTGCATATTGTAGAACCCCTGACCCAAAAAGAACTAAGTTAGGACCAAGAGCTATTAAGTGTGCCTTCGTAGGGTATGCACAAAACAGTAAAGCTTATAGACTTCTAGACATGGAGTTTAATACAATAATAGAATCAAGAGACGTTGAGTTCTTTGAGAACTCACTATCCTTGGAGACTAAGGATAATGACATCCAATCTCCTAATAGAGAACAAGATAGCATAGCCCCACAGATAGTAGAAGCTCCTATTGAACCTCGTAGGAGTCAAAGAACAAGAATAGAGAAGAGTCTAGGAGATGACTACATAGACTTACAACGTATCATTTTTCATCTAGTAGAAGCAGATAGAGAAAATGTTATAAGACAAATACCTATAGTGATGAATATAGAAGATGATCCTAAATCATATAAAGAGGCTATATCTTCTAGAGACTCAGCTTTCTGGAAAGAAGCTATAAACGATGAAATGGAATCCATACTATCAAATCAAACATGGGAACTAGTAAACTTACCTCCAGGTTCTAGACCCATAGGTTGCAAGTGGGTATTTAGGAAGAAATATCACACTGATGGGACTATCCAAACCTTTAAAGCTCGACTAGTAGCTAAGGGTTTTAGACAAAAAGAAGGGATAGATTATTTTGACACATACTCACCTGTAGCTAGGATAACATCCATTAGGATATTATTTGCGCTAGCTTTTATACATCATCTTCACATCCATCAAATGGATGTAAAGACTGCTTTCCTGAATGGTGACCTCAATGAGGAGGTATACATGGAACAACCTGAAGGGTTCATTCTACTAGGAAATGAAAATAAAGTATGTAGATTAGTCAAATCATTGTATGGATTAAAACAAGCACCAAAACAGTGGCATGAGAAGTTTGATTCCAAAATACTATCTCATGGTTTCATGCATAATGTAGCTGACAAATGCATATACTCTAAAGTAGATGGTAGTTATATCGTTATTATTTGTCTATATGTAGATGACATGTTAATAATAAGTAACAAAATGGAAGGTGTGACTGAAACAAAAAGGTTTCTATCTTCTGTATTCAAAATGAAGGATCTTGGACAAGTTGATACCATTCTAGGTATCAAAGTTAAAAAACATTGTGGGGGTTATGCTTTGTGTCAATCTCATTATATTGAGAAGATACTAAATAAGTTTAACCATCTAAATATAAAGGAAGCAAAAACCCCATTTGATCCAAGTATCAAGCTAAAAGAAAATACTGGAAGAACAGTTGCACAATTAGAATATGCAAGTGCTATAGGAAGTCTAATGTATGCTATGCAATGCACTAGACCAGATAGCACATATGCTGTTAGTAAACTTAGTAGGTTTACTAGTAACCCCAGTACTGAACACTGGAATGCAATCAGTAGAGTCCTTGGTTACTTAAAAGCAACCAAAGATTTAGGACTATTCTATTCAGAGTTTCCTGCCGTATTGGAAGGATATACCGATGCGAGCTGGATATCGACTGCAGGGGACAACAAGTCTACTACAGGGTGGGTATTCACCCTAGGAGGTGCAGCTGTATCTTGGGGATCCAAGAAACAGACTTGCATAACGCATTCGACTATGGAGTCTGAATTCATAGCCCTGGCTGCAACAGGCAAATTGGATGAGTGGCTAAGGGATCTTCTATTAGAAATCCCTTTCTGTGTAAAGCCTATATCGGCTGTGTCACTACATTGTGATAGTGAAGCCACATTAGCTAGAGCCTATAGCGGCACTTATAATGGTAAATCTAGACATATCAGTCTTCGACATGATTATGTCAGACAATTGATTCGAGATGGAATCATTGCTATTTCCTATGTGAAATCAAGCAACAACCTGGCAGATCCTTTTACTAAACCTCTACCGAGAGAGGTAGTAAAGGCTACATCTAGAGGGATGGGTTGAAACTCTTCAACCAAAGTTCCACCAGTGATGGTAACCCAACCTAAAGTCAGAAAATCTCTAATTTTGGGTTTAATGGTAAGAACAGTCACTGATATGTGGAAAGTTTTCAGCACTGAATAATATAACCTCATCCATAATAGATAAGTGCTGAGCGTTACGATAGAGGGTTGAGTCTTAAGAACTCTTAATGAAATCCAGTCTATAGGACAAGTGTTTTAAAGTAACGGAGACACTGGAAGGATTTCACCTATATGAACGTAGAGATGGTGCCGTCTCTCATGAGAGTTAGGAGTTTTCTCTCGGGATCGTTCACGAATTAGGATAAGCACATGGCCATTAAATGTGCTGAGCAAGATTGTGGGAACTCTAATAAACACATAGCGAATATGTGTGTGGTTTCTCCAACTCTGTTATCTAGGAATAACTGGTTCAAAGCTGCGGCTACCAGTAATTTCGATAGAGTTTTGAGATACTTACACTAAGGGAAGATTAAAATCGAAAGATATCTTTCTTTATGCATATAAGCTGATTATTCTGGCAATATTGTTTAAACCGAGAAAATATTTTATAAAATCAAGTGGGGGATTGTTATAAATATATTGATTTTAAATATATTTTAATAATATATTATAATAATAATATTTGAAAAGATGTTTGAAAAAAACACGTTTTTCAAGTTTTTTGAATAGTCCCACATGGGAAAGAGAAGAAAGGAAATCTGGTTTAAATGAAAACAGTGGAGTATTATAATATTTACCTTCGTAGTCCGTGGACTATGGACCTTGCGTGTTCCAGTGCGAAGCACTGGAACACCCGCGCGCGCTCTCGCGCTCGGGCTCGGGCTCGGGCTCGGGCACGGGCACGGGCTCGGGCTCGGTCTCGGTCTCGGTCTCGGCTCGGACTCGGACTCGGTCTCGGTCTCGGTCTTGGGCTTGGGCTCGGTGCGAGGGCGTGGGCGTGAGGCAGTGTGGGCTTGTGAGGCGCTAGTGGCGCAGAGGGTCGCTCCTTCGCGAACCGGAGCGAGACAGGTGCGAGTCGCGGTGCGACTAGTGGCTAAGGCAGATGGTTGGACGAAAATCAAGTGGACTGAATGAGAGTCCCTCTGATTATATAGAGGCTGGAAATATAGCTGTTGCACAAATGTGTAACAGCTATGGAGTTAATTACAGAAACTGTTGCTAACAGTCATAAAACGGCTAGCCCAACAGCTATAAAATGGCTAGTCAGCTCTCTCACAACAGCCATATAACGGCTAGTTTCCAACAGCCATATAACGGCTTTTTTCTCCAACAGCTAGAAAACGGTCATGGAATTTAATTCCCTGGACCATAACCCCAGCCATCATAGCCTATAAAAAGAGGGTCTAGATGGTTTTCCAAACCATCTCAACTCACTCCAGCAAATCCATACGAACATAGACACCAGCAACAAAGCAAGGCTTGAACCTTAGCTTGAAGAATAGACCAGAGGTGTGGTCTAGAACTGTTCAACTGAACCAGTGGCTGACGAATTGAACTGACCAGTGCAGTGGTCAAACTCCTTTTTTCTCTTTCTTTCTTCTTTCTTTTCTTTGGATTTTTCTTTTATATTGTAATATTGCCAGATAGTGTGTAAAAAGAGTTCCATTTGGTGGGCCTTCGTGTTTGCTGAACGCAGACCCACACCAGGCTTGTCGTATCCTAGAAGCAATTTGCCTGTAACCTATCAGCATACTCAATCCACTTGAGTAGGGGCAAATAACGCTTTAAGGACAGCGTTTCAGACGTGCTTCAGCCTGTCCTTAGTTCTGACCGTAGTGATTTTTGGTTTCCATATTATACAGATATTACATTAATCTGTATAAAATTCTCAACA
>JAJHSJ010000008.1:24787160-24948555 GCA_021015155.1 Magnolia officinalis
GGGTCAATCAGATACTTGAGGATATGCTTCGGGCCTGCGCGATTGATTTCGGGGGTAGCTGGGATGAGCATCTGCGATTGGCTGAGTTCGCATACAACAACAGCTATCAGGCGACCATTGGCATGGCTCCTTTTGAGGCATTGTATGGCAGACCGTGCAGATCTCCGAGTTGTTGGACCGAGGTTGGAGAGCGGCGTCTCCTAGGTCCCGAGCTTGTGCAGGAGACTTCAGAGGCTATTGATATCATCAGGCAGAGGATGCGCACAGCTCAGAGTCGGCAGAAGAGTTTTGCTGATCGCCGGCGTCGTCCCTTGGAGTTTGACGTAGGGGACCATGTGTATCTCAAGGTCTCGCCCATGAAGGGCGTAGTTCGATTTGGAGCGAAGGGCAAGCTTGCCCCGAGATTTATAGGACCTTTTGAGATTACTAGGCGCATTGGCGCTGTGGCCTATCGGCTTGCCTTACCACCGCAGTTGTCTGGCGTCCACAATGTTTTCCACGTCTCTATGTTGAGGAAGTGTGGGTCAGACGTGGTACCTGTTATTGATTGGCAGTCGTTGGAGGTTCGTGAGGACGCTTCTTACATTGAGCAGCCAGTTCGTATCCTTGATCGGAAGGAGCAGGTCCTCCGGACAAAGGTCATACCCCTAGTAAAGGTTCAGTGGGGTCACCATTCTGCTGATGAGGCATCTTGGGAGCGTGAGGCTGAGATTCGGGAGGCGCTATCCCCATCTCTTTGATGATTGACCTTATATTGTATCTTGTATACTGTCTTCGATTTTCTATGACGATGTTTTGTCCCTTTCTATTATGAGTTATGACTAGTTACAATGATAGTTCAAATTTCGAGGACGAAAATTTTTATTTGGAGGGGAGAGTTGTAAGACCCGTAACCTAAACCGTACAATTCGGTCGGCTTCTGCAATTCTACCGGTCGAATTCCGGCAACCCTCGACCCGTTTCTGACGTTGCGCACGATCCTAAGCCGAGTCCTGCATTCCAAAGTCGGCTCGATCCGAAACTTGTATCCTAGCGATCGCGCCGTCGCCGCGGTTCCAACGCCGCGACTCGCGCACCGAACCGATACCTAGGTGAGAAGATGCCAGTCAGCGTTCGGTTCAAAGAAACGCCGCACGTTGCGAATCTCGAGGGAATCTCTACGAGATGTCCCATCAATCAATCAATCAAGTACAAGTTAAGTCACACCATACCTCAAGTACACAACCATCCCTCCCCTTTTTCAAAAGTCCACTCTCTCTTCCATCACCATATCTCCTTTACAAAATTTCAAAGCAAACCATTCCTCCTTTTTACAAAAATCAAACAAACCCATGCCTCATTAACTACACCCATTCCCTCCACCCATTCCTTCCATTACTTCTACTCTCTCCCTCATTCTTTTCTCAAAAGAAATCCCATGGAAAATTCCATGAGAAATCCAAGCTCTCTCTTTCCCTCTCCCAAAACTCCAAGTGTGGCCCACCCTCTCATCTCTCATCCACACCATTAAAAGTCCATCATCCACCGTTGAACGCGAAGGCAAGGAGCTTACAAGTTTAAGGGAGCAAGAAGGAGGCCAACAAGGTGGGTGTTATACCGTTGCTTTCAATTTTAAGGGTCCACTTGTTGTGGGACCCACATGATGTATGTATTGTTTAAGGGAGGGCCCATTAGTGGCGGGGTCCCTCCCTCCTTCACCGTCACTCTCTCTCATTCTCTCTCTCTCTTCTTCTCTCTTTTACCCATTGGATGTAGTGGGCCCCACCATTTAGAGTTCCATTTACACCATCCATCATGAATGGTGGGATCCACCATGAAGTACCCTGATCCATAGCTCAACTGGTAGACTGAGTGGATATACCTAGTTTCAACACTTAAGGCCTTAGTATCTATCCCTAGTTGAGGTGGCTAATGTGGGTGGGACCCACCATGATGCACGTCCATGTCCATGTGGGACCCACCGATTGTATTGCGCGCCCGTCCAGTGTCTCTGGACGCTGGACTGGCAGCGCCAGTTCAAAAGTTCAAACAAAAAAAAAAAGGGAAATGAAAGGAAGGGTTGGAGTGGGCTGCTCATGCAGGCCCCACCTTGAAGTCTGTATGTGATCCACGCCGTCCATTCTAATCTTCAGCTCAGTTTACCCGTTGAGCCGAAGTTTCAAGGCGATCTGATCATCAGGTGGGCCATACCATCTAAAACCATGTAAAGGCATGCCAAGATATATAAAAGTACTTGGTGGGACCCATCTGGAGCTTGGATGCAGCTGGAACTGGGTCTGGACGGCCAGAATGATGGAACTCACATAATGGATGGTCTAGATTGTGAATCACATCTCAGTGGGCCCCAAAACAAAAAATAAAAATAAAAAAATATATATATATAACGCAGCAGCGCCTGCAGCAGCGCCTGCGCGCTGGCGGCGACGAATTGGGCTGGGCCTCACGGCCCAGCTGTGGACCCCACTGTGATGCGTTTCGAACATCAAAACCGTGCATTGGGTGGGCCTTCCCCCTGGCCTTGGGCCACCCAAAAATCAGCCGTATGCGGAACTCAGGTGGGCCATACCATCTAAAGTCGTGTGAAGACATGCCTAAACATATAAAACCACTTGGTGGGGCCTACCTGAATTTTGGAAGCTGCTGGAAACTTGATCTGGACCCTTATTCGGGTGGAACACACATAATGGGTGGGCTGGATCACCTCTCAGTGGGCCCTATTAAAAATAAATAAAAAAAAAATATATATAAAATAAATAAATAAACAGTAGCAGCAGCGTCTGCTGCTGCTACTGACAGCGGGCGGGCGCCTGCAGCAGACCCACGGCTCCTGCCGTGGGCCCCACCATGATGTATGCGTGTCATCCATGCCGTCCATCCATTTTGTCCGATCATTTCAAGGCACGAGCCCAAAAATGAGGTAAATCCCATCTCAAGTAGACCACGTTACAGGAAACAGTGTTCATGGGGCTGGCCCCCATGAACAGTTTGGACAGCAAATAAATATTACGGTGGGCCACTCCTTGGCTGTGTGACCTTATGAACAGGTTGGTGGCAAACAAACATAACAGTGGCCCCTGGTCTGCTGACCATGTGACCTTATCAACAGGTCGGTTGGCAAATAAACATTATGGTGGGCCATGGTCCACATGACCTTATGAATAGTTTGAATGGAGAATAAATGTTATGGCGGGCCTTACTTGAGGCCCACTTGGATGCATATGGGCCCATGTATTTAGGCCCATCTTGGCATGTATATGGGCCCAATATTGAGGCCCACTTGATATATATAAGGCCTATGTGATTAGGCCCATTTGATACACACTGAACTTATGTGATTGGGCTCATTTTAATACATTCTCAGGCCCATGGATGATGGCCCATTGCAATGTACCTAGGACCCATTGGTGAGAGTCATTGAGGTGGCTCACTTGATGAATATAAGGCCTATGAGATACGGCCCATTTGATGTATTTAAGGCCCAATGGGATGTACCTAAGGCATATTGCAATGTGTGATTCCACCAGGATTTATTTAATGATATTCGAGGTGAGCCGAGCCTTGGGGACAATGTTGGTTTGACGTCCACATTGTACGAGTAATGCTGGTTCGATGTCCACATTAAACTCTCCCTAAGGCCATTGATAGGCCCGTATCTGTTTCATGTTGGCCATTGATAGGCCCATCTTCATTGAGAGGACAATTTATTGCTTTATAACATGTTTAGCACAGCCCATGATTCATGATCATACGCATCATATGTATGTTTGAGATGAGGAGTGTCTGATCATAGCATATGCCTTCGGGCAGACTATTTACGGGCCCCCTGATAGGCGGAGTTGCCCTTCATGAGCGCGTGCTTCACGCAGGATGGTTGCAGGACTGATAGTGTGACACATGCACTTGCATTTGTGTGATTGTGATATGCCCTAGCGACATCAGGGCCATAGCCTCTACAGACACACCGTGGGTGGTTGGTTGGATACCGGAAAATCTTGTTCTAAGCAATTGGGGCGCCATAGATGTCCCTGGGTGAGAGTCCCTGAACCCGATGGTACCAGAGGATGACTCCAACGTCGAGACCGAGTGGATATATGAGCGCACGAGAGCCGAATACCATGAGGCCGCGTCTCCCACTGTGTCGTGGTCGGTTGGAAAGGGGTGTGGCCTTACTTGCCCGAGAGAAGGGGACATTACTAGGCTGAGTTTGACCAGCTCGGAAATGGGTTCGCTATCGACGTGCCGGATAGGTATTGGCTGACTATTGGCCAGGGGATAGTGAGGTTTCTTACGCTCACTTGGACTGTGCTGCTTGGAGAGAGACAGTGCCATTTGGAGTGTACTGAACCCGGTGATTATCCAGACTGAGAACTATATTGACATGAGGATTTGGATGAGGATTGGCATGCTTGACTTACATATTGTTTCGCATGGCCTTGTTATGGCTGATAGCATTCACATCTTGTACTGCATAGCCTTGGTACGGCTGGTTGCATTTACGTACTCATCAGCATGATTCCGCATCACTCTGGCATTGCACTTGAGCACGTTTGCACACACTTACACCACCCTCTAAGCTTTCTGTAAGCTTATGCACGATTGATGCGTGCAGTGACGCCAGGACACAGCCGTAGCTTCGCCGCAGTTGGAGCGTGCCACCGAGCTTTTGGAGTTTTTGTTACTTGCACTATATGTATTTCCCTTTATACGCACTGTACTCAAAGTTTTTGGTTCATAGTGGATTTTGTGATGGTGTTCTTGTGGTTATTGTTCGTGGGTTATGCTTGTGGTTATGCTCATTACGAATCAAATGGATTATTAGAAATCCTCCTTGTAGCATCCCAGGATCGGAACCTGGCGTATGGGCGCTGGGAGCCGAGAATGGGGTTCTACGGAGGCTGTCGGTGCCGGATTCGGCGATCGAGAATTTTGTGAGCCCGGTCTCCGGGTTCGGGGCGTGACAGAAGTGGCCCACATTACATAGGCCACATTATATGGGCCGCACCAATGGGCCTCACCAACCACACCATTCACCTATATGCAAAAGATCAATTTAGAGCACAAAGAAAATAAATCGTATTGAAAGGTCATCTAAACCACATTCCAAATATAAGTGGCGATAATGATCTCCACCATTAAAATCCCCAAGGACCATCATAACATCTATTTTTCATCCAATTTGATCATAAGGTAACACAGACCTGCATAAAAAAAAAAAAAAAAATTTCATGTTGATCCAGATTTTCTGTGATACCAAGAGGATTTCAATGGTAGATGTTCAATGCTCCACTATTTTTAGTGAGTGGCCCACCTGATAAGTAGATCTGACTCATTTTTGCCTCAAGCCATAAAATGAGCTTGCCAAAAGGATGGACGGTGTGGATTACCAAAAGATGGATGGTTTAGATGGAACACATCCATCAGGTGGGGCCATAAATGGCACCGTCCAAATGGACAGTGCAAATAAAATACATACATTGCGGTGGGTCCCACCAGAACTTGCTGACGTCAACTTCACAACAGCGAGCTATGTGAAGTATGCCAACCAAACCATTCATCAGGTGGGTCCCAATAGGAGTGGCCCACCATTCATTTATTAATATAATATATTATATTATATAATAATATATCTTATATATATTAGTGTGTGTGTGTGTGCGTGTGTGTGTGGGAGTGCAGAGGGCCAGCGTCCAGACCTCTGGACGCTGGATGGACGGCTTAGATGGAATATATCCATCAGCAGTGGGTCCCACGTGGGGCCCACCATAACGTTAATTTCCATCCAATCTATTAATAAGGTCACGTAAACATGGATGCATAGGGAAAAAAAGAAAAACAAATTTCATAATGGTCCAAAACTTTTGACCCAAAAGGGGTTTCAATGACAGACATTCAATCCACTGTTTCCTGTCGTGTGGGCCACCTGAGTTCCATATGCGTCTGATGTTTGGGTGGGCCCACTATCCCAAAGGGGACCTACCAAATGCACGGAGTGGATGTTCTATACACATCATGGTGGGGCCCACGGCTTGGACCCCTGCTCCCTGCCTCTTTCACGTCCGCAGCATGCTTTATTATTTTATTTTTTTGAAATATGATTTTTTGTGGATTTTCCCAGGTGGGGCCCGCATCAGTAGAATCCGACCCTACCATTAGTCTCTATGGCTCAAGACAAGCCAAACAAAACCAATATCCGAGGTATTTTGGTGTATAAGAACATCAGGGTGACTTTTAATGATAAGGACCACCATTTTTAAAGATATGGCCCACCGGATACTCGAATTAAATTCATTTTTCGGCTCAACGCTTAAATTGGGCTGAGAAATGGAATGAATGGTGTGGATTAGATGTACACATCAAGGTGGGGTTCGCTTGAACAGTCCACTCAAAAGTTTGAACCAAGTTGGTATTTTTGTGGTGTCAGTACACCACACCATCTGTTCACACTTCACGGCCTGGCATCAGATGGACAGTTATACATAACACATAATTGTGGGGCCCACTCCAATCATGATAGATAGAGAGAGAGAGAGAGAAATAGAGAGAGAGAGAGAGACATGAAAGGGGAGAGACCCTGTCACTAATGGGCCCTCCCTTAAACAATGCATACATTATGTGGGTCCCACAACAAGTGGCCCCAAAATTTGAGATCAACGGTAGATCACCCTCCTCTTGCACTCCTCCTTGATCCCTTAGCCTCTTTAGCTCCTATGCTCAACTTTTAACAGTGGATGATGGAGTTTCGATGGTGGGGATGAGAGATGAGAGGGTGGGCCACACTTGTTGATTTGGGAGGGCTTGGACGTGGGGTGTTGCTTGGGAGGTTTGAGAATTGAGAGAAAGAGAAAAATAAAGGATAAAAGCGGTGGGTGGAATGGTGGTTGTAAGGAAAGATGATGGGGAGGCATGGGTGAGTTTGAATTTTTGTAAAAAGAGGGATGGTTAGGGGGGAGAGAGGGTTGACTTGTGAAAAAAGAGGGAGTGGTCATTTGTACTTATTGTAGGGTGATGTGGCATTGAGGTAAGGTGGTCTACTTGACTTGATTTGATGAGACATGTTATAGAGATTCCCTTAAAATTCGTAACGCGCGGCGTTTCTTCAGAATGAACGCGGAACCACATCTCTTGGCCTGAGTATCGGTTCGGTGCGCAAGTCGCGGTGTTAGAACCGCTGCGACGGCGCTGTCGCTAGGGTACAAGTTTCGGATTAAGTCAACTTTGGTATGTAGGACTCGGCTTAGGATCGTGTGCAAACGTCGGATACAGGTCGAGGGTTGCCAGAATTCGACCGGGAGGACCGAGGAAGCCTACAGAATGGTACGGACTAGGACACAGGTCTTACAGGAATGGATTGGCTACTCCCCCTAACACCATCCAATGGCTGGTGGTTGGTGCTCTATGAGCCCTACCATGATGTATGTGTTTAATCCATGTCGTCTATCTATTCTTAAAGATCATCTTACGGTATGAGACCAAAAATGAGATATATCCAAATCTTAAGTGGACCACATTGCAGGAAACGGCGTTGAATGAGCGTCAACCATTAAAAAACATTTTGGGGCCATAAAAGTTTTAGATCAAACTGATTTTTGTTTTTCCCCTTCATTTGGCCCTGTATGACCTAATCAACATATTGGATGTCAAATAAATAGTACGGTGGGCCTTAGGAGGATTTTAATGATGGATATATAATAAATTTATAATTTATATATATATATATATATATATATATGTGTGTATGTGTGTGTGTGTTGTGTGTGTGTGTGTGTGTGTGTGTGTGTGTGTGTGTGTGTGTATGTATGTATGTATGTATGGGAAAAGGTTCCATACACATCTACCCAATCAGTCAGATGCACCATTCCATGGTGGGCCTGGAGCTTAAAAATCAAGTCAATCCATGACTTTTTTGGGCCACACCACATACAAAAGTTGAGAGGGGTTACCCTCCATTAAAATATTCATAATCATTTGTTGTGACCACTGAGATGTGGTTCACAAATCCAGCCCATCCATTATGTGTGTCCCACTTGGATGAGGAGTCAGACCAAGATTCATATGCATCAAAATTTCAGGTGGGCCCCACCAAGTGATTTTATATGTTTTAGGCATTTCTTCACATGATTTTAGATGGTATGCCCCACCTAAGTTCCGTATACGGCTGATTTTTGGGATATCCCATAATTTAAAGGGGGCCCATCAAATGCACAGTGTTGATGGTCGACATGCATCACATTGGGGCCCACACAGCTCGACCTCATGGGAAGTTCCCATGAGCTCGACCATACAAAACCTTTTCCCTATATACCCGACCCCACCCAACCTTAGCCCCCTTTCCCTTTCTTCTCTTTCTCTACCCGTCGCACACTCGCCGGACGCCCAACCACCAGAAATCCCTCTCTCTCTCTCTCTCTCTCTCTCTCTCTCTCTTCCTCTCTCTCTGATCTCTCCACCCTACCGTTGCTGCATGCCCTACCCACGCACACCCTCTCTCTGTCTCTGAAGCTTAGTGAGGTATCTCTCTCTCTCTCTCTCTCTCTCTCTCTCTCTCTCTCTCTCTCTCTCTCTCTCTCTCACTCTCTCAATCTTAATACCGATTTAGGGATTTGTGGATTTAGCAATCTGGGGATTTGGGTATTTAGCAACAGGGATCCACCCATCTCGCTGGATCCGGCAATCCACCGAAGCCACCATAATAGATAGAGAAATCCACCATGATATACATGTAGGAAAACCCAAATCAGGATTTTTCCTACATGTACTGAAATTCTAAGAAACACCCAACTTATTCAATGAGATTATAATATCCACAACCAGAAATAACATAAAAACATAAAAAAACATAAATAAAAATCAATATTTATAGATAGATAGATAGATCGATAGATCTGTTCATCAGGTGCAAATTGAAGATGATTTCAGTAGTGTTAGAATGATAATGGGTTTGGCTTGTTGTTTTGCATACTGTATAGGATTGGGATAATGGGTCTGGCCTGTTGTTTTACATACTGTATAGGATTGGGATAATGGGTTTAGCCTGTTGTTTTACATACCGTATAGGATTGGGTGCAACTCATGTGATACTAATCTAGTGGGTATTGTAGATGAATCAACTTTAATCCAAAAGTACCTATCCATGGTATATTTATATCTGGTGGGTATTGTAGATGAATCAACTTTAATCCAAAAGTACCTATCCATGGTATATTTATAGGGGATTGAATTTAATTTACTAAATCAACTTTCATATCTCTAATTAGTGAGTGGTTCAACCTGAATCCTGGGTTAGGGCATCAATAGTGTTAAAGGTTTGTTAGTTTGCATTGTAATAGAGATTGATGTTCTGTCTTATCTAGAACAGGCTCTTCACAGACTCTTTACATTGAAATTTCTTCACAAAATTGCTTATTGGACTTTGGTCATTATATTCTTCTGTAGAAAGCTTTGGAGAAACTGTTTTTTCTTTTGAGTGTTAAGCAACTGGTTTTTTTTCTATTCTATTCCTTCTTTCATCTTTTTTATTTTTATTTTTTAAATTATAAAGAAACTGTGCATTCATGCTTTCTGGATACATACATTATTTTTGGGAAAATTTTCTCTGTTTTTTTCCTCATTCACAAAGAAATACATCTGTGTAAGTTTTTCCCTGTTATGTTAGTGGTTACCTTTTTTTGTTCTATAAATACGCAACCCATACGCAACAACCTATACATCTCCTTTTGGCAGCAATATGCCTTTAGGTCTCAAGCCTCAAGCTTGGATAAAAGAGGGCTAATGTTAGGTAGGCAGCTGGTTGTTAAACTTTGCCAAGCAGTAATGCAAGCCAACCTATAATAGCCGGCACAAAGCTATGAATGATGATAATATTTATATATTTTTCTTCTTGTTCTTTGCTATATGATTCATTTTTTAAACTTTTTTTCTCAAAGGCTTCGCCATTGCCCCTGTTCTCTGGAAACATAGTTGAGTTGAACTGGGACACCAATTGAACTGATTTATTCATCAAAGAAAACAAAAGATCGGATGAATTGATTTATTGATCAAAGAAAGGGAAAAAAGAAGAAGATCGGATGAAGTGATTTTATAATTTCAGATTGGGAACAAATACAATGCAGGATTCACACTGTGAAGAGCCATATGGCATATACGTCTCTCATGGAAGATTTGTAGGATTTCTAACAAGGATATTTGCTCAAAGGGATATTGGTTATGATTTATTTTTCTTCTTCATTGAGAAATATTATATTATTCAGAAACTTATGCTATTATTTGGCAGTGTGAAAGCTTGTTTGGCAGCTTGGGTTTAGTTGTAATTGGTGGGAATATAGCAAATATTTGTAGCAATGTGTTGGTTGTAGTTGGTGGCAAATGAATCTATTTATACTGATTTATTTATTTTGAATTCACTAAGAGGTGTGATTTCATATCCTATTATTTTAGTCTTGAATTCATCAAGGGGAGGCATGATTTCATGTTTGATTATGACCGATTTCCACAAATGAAGTTTAACAGGAAAATTGTGAGAGTTTAACTCCAAGAATTGTTTCAAGGATTTCATATCCTATTATTTTAGTTTTGAATTCATTAAGTGGTATTTTCTGAAACATAACATGGATTAGTTTTTCTAGTCATCTGTTTGGACACACCCTCTAGTAGGGCATTTGAGGCCCAAACAATGTTTTGATCCCAAAGGCAGTTGACCCAATGTATGTATGTATGTATGGATGCCATAGCCCAAGAATTGGGTTAGGCACCTTTGTTGAATAGGGGTTGTTTGCCAATTGATTTAAACCGTCCATTTTGTTTGCACTTTGTGGATCACCTGATGAATCCACCAACCTAATTCTTGGGGCCATGGCATTTATAGTTAGGGCCAAGACCATGCAGATGGTCCCAATGCTTGTGAGCTTAAGCCTAAAACTTGAGTGTTGTTAAAGCATAAGGCACTATTCAGAATTTTGCTCAGTATGCAATGCCTCTGATTTGATGTGCTTTGCATCCATAATGAAACAATCATCAACTGACTTCTACTGATAAAGTAATCCGAATGGGTTCTTTTTCAGCCATAAAAACTCTTGTTTGCATTGTGCTTGTCTTGAATGTGTACAAAACTTCCCATTGTACAAGAACTTCAACACTATTCAACACAAGAACTTCAACACTATTCAACACAGTATGTGACATCATGTAATTCAGTTTGTGTTTTCTCTTTCTAAGGTGTGAGCATGATATTTGATCTTCAGGTTATATTTTAAGGAAAATTCAGTTATTAAAGAAAATGCTCTTGTAGAATAAATTATCTTTATAGGAAGAGAAGCTTAGAGACTTGGAAATACATACTTCTACCAATGTTTAAAGAATGCTGGGCTATGTTGCTGAGAGATTTGCCTTTACGACTATTTATCTGAATAGTGACTTATGCTTTCTAAAGTTATTTTTAACATCAATGGTACTTTCTGATGAATTATATCTTGAGCATTAATGGTGCTTGTCTTGAATGTTTACAAAACTTCCCATTGTACAAGAACTTCAACACTATTCAGCACACTATGTGACATCATGTAATTCAGTTTGTGTTTTCTCATTCTAAGGTGTGAGCATGATATTTGATTTTCAAGTTATATTTTAAGGAAAATTTAGTTATTAAAGAAAATGCTCTTGAGAATAAATTATCTTTAAAGGAAGAGTAGCTTGGAGACTTGGAAATACGTACTTCTACCAATGTTTGAAGAATGTTGGGCTATGTTGCTGAGAGATTCGCCTTTATGACCATTTATATGAATAGTGCCTTATGCTTTCTAAAGTTATTTTTAGCATCAATTGTACTTTCTGATGAATTATATCTTGAGCATTAATGGTGTTATCGATTTTGACTATTTTGGCACTCATATTGTCATTCTTATGTAGGTGAAGTTTTGGGAGTTCATTCCCAACGTTTTGGCTAGATCCTTTCTTATTGTTTTTGGTCTGTCTAGTGACTCTTATCAACTATCTGTAAATGTATTAGCTCGAAATTGATGGAGCAGACCCGGATGTGCATCGGAGCTATTCGGATGTTGAACGGGGGTTCCTAGAAGGTAGGAACCGCTATTATGACCATAATGAAACTGTCCATTTCCTATGGATAGCCTTGGAGTGGCCTAGCTATTTGGATAGGCCGTGTTTATGTATTTGCTAGAAATTGATGGAGCAGACCCAGATGTGCGTCGGAGCTATCCGGATATTGAGCGGGGGTCCCTGGAAGGTGTGAACCGCTGTTATGACCATGATGAAGCTGTCCATTCCTATGAACAACATTGGAGTGGCCTAACTATTTGGACAGGCTGTGTTTATGTATTAGCTCGAAATTGTTGGAGCAAACCCTAGTATAACCCTAAACCTAAACCTACACCTAAAACTAAACATCATGATGGGGACAGTGATCTCGACCGTTGATTCCTTCCTGGGACCCACCATGGTGGTTATTTGATATCCAACCTGTTGGTAAGTTCACACAGACCTAGACCTGAAGAAGGAATTACACAAATATCAGCTTGATCGAAAACTTTTGTAGCACCAATTCGTTTCGAGGTCTACTAGAGCTTTGGATCTACCCCAAAACCTAAACCTTAACCTGAACCTATAACCTAAACCTAAACCTTAACCAAAACCAAAACCTATAACCTTAACCTAAACTAAAACCTATAACCTAAACCTTAACCTATAACCTATAACCTAAACTCATAACCTATAACCTAACCTTAACCTAAACCTAAAACCTAAACCTAAACCTATAACCTAAAACCTAAATGTATTCCCAAATCCCTAAACCTAAACCTACACCTAATCCTAATCTCAACTCCCTAACCTAAACCTAAACCTAAACTTGAAAACCCAAACCTAAACCCGATCCCGAACCCGAACCCGATTGGTGAAATAATGTAGCCCAATCACATGGCAACAAACAAGAAAATCTTGCTTTGTTGGCAAGCATACTCGAACTCAAGCATTACAATGCATCTATTTCCATCTCAACTATCTCTTATAGCATAGATTATTTGAGATTTGGATTTATCTCATTTTTAGTGTCATGCCCTAACACAATATGATAATATTAATAGGTAAGGTGGATTTGTCACCAACATTATTCCAAGACCCATATAACTTCTCCTTATAGGAAGTCGGGTAGGGCACATGTAGCTTGAATCCATCAAAGGAGATAAGGATCACCTCTCATATGTTTTCTCTCTTTTCATTTGTTTTTTCCCATAGATTGTTTATTTTGTGGTGTCTGCTCACGTACACCATTTTATCATGTTAATATAATTATAAGTGGCCTAATCTCACCTTTCTAAAAACAACTAATAATAATTTATACCTAATGAGAAATCACCATGTCCCATTAGGCTCAACCCAAAAAGATAAATCAACATTTTCTTTCTTTCTTTTTCTTTTAACACACTCACACACCAGAGTCGCTTACGGCCACAATGGGTACTTGAACTCGTGACCTTGTATTGAAACTATTTTGAATCTATCATGAAGGTATGAGTAAGAACCTAGGTGTGTGCAGTCGGCAATGTGTTCACCACACTGAATTTTGTGAGCCCCATCAGGAGAATTTTGTGAGCCCCATCAGGAAATAGGCTATGAATAATTTTTTGTATTTTATTTATGATGTTAAACTTATGTATATTTATGCGTAGATGAATGTGATGTGTATAAGATTGTTTGTGTTTGGATAGATGTAGGTTATGTTTGGATGAATGTATTTTATGTTTGGATGGATTTACGTAGTTTGGGTTTAGATGGAAGTGAATGTGAATATGATGAAATATATTATATAACAGGTGTATATCAGGAAGAATGTGATGAAATATATTGTAACAGGTGTATATCAGGAAATTTGTGCTGGAATATTGAAAAAAGAAAAAGAGACTTTTACCTACGAAATATTTCGTAGGTAAAAGTCTCATCCACATTTTTTACCTACGAAGTATTCGTAGGTACAAGTCTCATCTACGTTTTTTACCGACGAACATTTTCATAGGTAAAAGTATCGTGAAATATTTTATCTACGAAAAACATCGTCGTCCAAAGTTTTTTACTTATTTTTTACCAACGAAAACAGTTTTATAAATATTTTTACCTACGAAAATTTTCGTAGGTAAAAGTTTTTCGTCGGTAAAAGTTTTTTAAACTAAACAAATTAATCGTCGGTAAAAGTTTTATACTTATTTTTTATCGACAAACAAATTCGTCAATAAAAGTTTTTTAAATATTTTTACCTATGAAACAAATCATCGGAAAAGTTTTTTACTTATATTTTACCGATGAAAAGTTTCATCGGTAAAAGTTTTGTAAATATTTTTACCTACGAAAAAAATCGTCGGTGAAAGTTTTTTACTTATTTTTTACAGATGAAAAAATTCGTCGATAAAAATCTTGTCATTGCCGACGATTCAAATTTTCGTCGATAAAAGCCTTTTCTGTCGGTCTTTTACTGACGAATTTTTTCATCGGTAAAACTTTTTACCAATGAAAAAATAGCATTTAGCGACGAAAATTTTCGTTGGTAAAAGTGGGTTTTCTTGTAGTGAGGCCAAACATAAGAACGGTTAAAGTGGATCTGGCTCGAACTGAAAGTATGATCGGTGAGCGAGGAGAATTGGAAGTAACTTGGTTAACATACAGAGTATAACTACTGCCATGTTGGTCATCTAATGAGTGGGGCAATTTAATTTTCCCACCAGATGGGCCTGCCATTAGGATGGCTCAGATGTCCCACAAACCTATTACGTGGGCACATGTGCTCTTGTGAACTCGGACATAGGGTTTAAAATAAAGATTACAAGGTACATGATTGTGTTGTGAAATTGTACATGTAACAGGGGATCGATCGATCGACCACCCTGGTCCATCAATAGAGTGAACCCCAAATTATACAGATCGGTCGTTGGCCAATTTTGGATAATCTCGATCGATCGAACTTTTGGGGTTGATCTATCGGCATAATTCAAAAAATACTTATAAACACTTTGGACAGTTTTGAGGCTGTTCAATTGAACGAACATGTGAGGCTCGATTCATCGATGTTGATTGATTGGTGCTTCAATAAACGATGCACACAATTTTGCGTAATTACGTGATCAGTTTCCTATTCTAGGTATTAATCTATGCATATGGGTGTAATTGTAGGATTAGGTGATACTAATCGGGGCTAAAATATTTTTAGGGTTTGGAGATGAGAAAATGAGGTTTTTATCTATAAGTTCTTATATTCTCTTATAACTCGTTCTTCATAGTGATCGTTGTTGCTTTATGCCATATTTTTTCCTGTGAGGATTTTTCCATGTAAAAACTCATGTGTTCTTTACTTCTTCTTTTTTTATTACTTTCTTGCATTTATCTTTTAACTATTTGATTTGAATTCAAGGATTGCTTCCGCAATTTTCCCAACATGTGGTATCAGAGCTAACTTTAGGATTCAAATTTAGATCTGAATCATGTCGATGAAAAGATCGAACATGAAGTATGAAACGAGAAGAAATTCACTGGTAAAAACAACTTTGAATTATGAAAGGTAAAGATTATAGGCCTTCTAGTTCAGCAAGGGTTACCACATGCACTCCTTGGTGTTGAGACACATCCAGTCTATGAAAGACAAATAGTGGGAAGAACTGAATGAGATGGCGAAAATCTCGATCTAACTTTGTTTGGTGGATGACGTCTTTTACAATGTCTTTAATCAAAAGACTATCGTAGGACTTTGGAAGAAATTAGATAACTTGTATATGACAAAACCCTTGTTAAATCATCTATATTTGAAGAAACAATTCTGCAATCTGATGATGGTGGAAGGGTCAGATCTTAATGACCACCTTTGTATTTTTAATTAATTACTTTGGAAGCTAACAAGTGTGGAAGTGAAGATGGACGAGGAAAGTCCTAATTCTATTGAGCTCTCTTCCAGAGTCATACGAAAGCTTCGTAGATAGTTTGTGCCATGGTAAAGAGACCATTGATGTTGAGACTGTCATCTCAACCCTTTAGTCGAAGATGTTGAGAAAGAATGACAACAACATGGGTTCCTCCGCAGATGCGTTGGTAGCTAGGGGAATTTAATCTAAGCAATAGAAGTGAAACTCGTCGCATTCATATTCCAAGTCTAAGGGTAAGGAAAATATGAAGTGTTGGAGCTGTGGAAGATAGGAGCATATAAAAAACAATTGTTGAAAGCCTAAAGTCCAAAAGTGAGATAAAGCGGATGAAGTACCGAATGTGGCCAACACAGTGGAATAGAGTGAAGATGTGGGTACTAGTGATGTTCTGACTGCATCTAAATCCATCCATCTTAGCGATAAGTGGATTTTAGATACGGGTGCGTCATACCACATGACCTTGCATTATGATTGGTTCACCACATATAATGAGGGTGATGGTGGGCAAGTGTTTGTGGGCAACGATGTTGCCTGTAAGGTCGTTGGAATCAGATCGATGCACATCAAGATTTTTGATGGGATGGAACACATTCTGTCAGATGTGAGAGATGTTCCTGACCTGCGGAAGAATTAGATCTCTCTAATAGCTCTCGAGGCAATTGGATGCAAATTTACCGGTTTTAATCATGTCTTGAAGGTTTTATATATTGAAATCAATATATTAAATAATCGATTATCAGGGACATTTGAAATGAAAGATCTAAGGGGTTGCAAAGAAGATTCTTGACATTAATATACACAGAGACAAGGAGAGGAGCATGATGGAATAATCTCAGGTTGAATATATTGAAAAGGTGTAACTCAAGTTTGAGATGGACAAGGCTAAGCCAGTTAGCACACCCCATGCAACTCGCTTTCATCTTTCTTCAGAGCAATGTCCTATTACAGATGAAGAAAAGTATGATATGTCTCGTGTGTCCAATTCGAGCGCAGTTAGCAATTTGATGTATGTCACAATCTCTATGACACCAGATATTTTACATGCATTGGTGTTATGAATAGAAATATGTCAAACCCTGGCAAGCAACAATGGGAGGTCGTGAAATGGTTACTTCATTATCTACAAGATATAACAATTACGTCTTGACATTTTAGAAATAAGAGAGAAAATTAGTAGATTATGTGGATTCAGATTATGCAGGGAATGTGGACAACAAGATGTTGACTTCCGGCTACTCGTTTATATTAGCGGATGGAGTAGTCAGAGTTGGATATCGAAGCTTCAGTCTGTAGTTGCTTTTTCCACAACAGAAACTCAGTATATGGCGGTGACAGAAGCATTCAAAGAAAGTGTTTGGCTAGAAGAATGATGAATAAGCTCGGGCTTTAGTAGGAGATTGTGCCGGTCAATTGTGAAATCGAAAGCACGATCAATTTAGCGAAGAATTCTATTTACTATTCTACGACTAAACATATTGATGCTCATCATCATTTTATCTGACGGGTGTTTGAAGAATGTAGTATTACTCTCGACAAGATCCACAGGAGCGTAAATCCGCTAGGCATGCTTACAAAGATAGTTCCCGCATAGAAGTTTCGATTCTGTTCGACTTCTTCAGGTATGGTGAAAGGATGATGAAGAGGAGTGCACGAAAAGCGCAATGATGATGAAGCTATGATGGAGACGATTAGAAATTAAACTATGATTCATGATGATTAAAGTCATGGTGGAGATTGTTGTGAAATGTCTTCAATCTGTACATGCAACTGGGGATCGATCGATCGACCACCCTAGTAAATCAATTGAGTGAACCCTAAATTATAAAGATTGGTCGCTGGACAGTTTTGCAAAGTCTCGATCGATCAAACTCTCAGGTCGATTGATTGGCAGAATTTGAAAAAATACTTGTAAATTCATTGGACAGTTTTGAGTATGTTTGATTGATCAAACATGTGAAGCTCGATCGGTCGAGGTCTGCTCAATTGATGACGTGCACAATTTTACGTAATTACGCAGTTTCCTATTCCAAGTAATAATATATATATATATATATATATATATATATATATATATATATATATATATATATATATCTATATATATACAGGATTATGATATACTAATCAAGGCTAAAACGTTTCTAGGATTTAGAGAGGATAAAACAAGGGTTCTCTTATCTATAAGTTCTTCTATTCTTTTGTAACTCATTCTTTATAGTGACCGCTGTCACTTTGTGATATGCTTTTTTTCATAAGAATTTTTTCACATAAAAATTCATATATTCTTTATGTTTGTAATTGGTTCTTTGCATTATCTTTTGACTATTTGATCTAGCTTTAGGATTTGATTCTACAGCTTTTCCAAGAGTTTGTACTTTAAATGTAGGTAATATGGGAAAGCTATTTATGAGCCCACAAAAATGACACTTTGAGATGCAGATGAGGGAAACAACAAGGGCATTATTTGGATGCGCTGTTGAATTATAAGCAATTGGGTGAACTATATTGAATTGCAAAATTGAAAATATAATCAAATTATAAAATCTTAAGAATGAGTTTGGGTGAACCGCATTGAATTTTAAAATTGAAAATGACCAAATTGCAATCTCACCAATCCATCCGGTTTAGCATATGATGGGCTCCCCATCAGGTTCTTCGTATTTAAGTATGAACATTGGTCATTCACAGCCATTGAATCGATTAATCTAGGAATCAAACTCATGTCCACTGAGCCTTTTTTTTCATAACATTTAATAATGATTTCAAAATTTTTGTCTTATTTACAACAAATCCAAATCAAATTATAAGTGTCGCTACAAGATCAAATGGGAGAATCTTGCTTTGCTTGACCAAACCAATCTCAAAATTCAATCATTTCTCTATCACCATTCCTTCTACAAAAGATTCACTGGCAGAAACATCATAACGCATCTGGTTTTCTGACACCCTATCTCGGTTGTCGATCTGATCTACATCACAATCCGACAGGTAATGGGATTTTGATGGATCTATATAGGCGTGGATGGACCGCTTAGCCTGAACCAGGGGAGCCATACCCATTCTCGACAAAAGCAAAGCAATGATCTTAATCAAATCCCCCTTTCGGGTGTAATCCAAAACACCCCAGGACGGCTTGAAAATCAAGTAAGTTGAAATCCGCCATTCAAGCTCGCGCCAAAGCAAGAACACATTGGAGATGGGAGATGGGTTTTGATGTGTGAGAGAGAGAGAGAGAGAGAGAGAGAGAGAGAGAGAGAGAGGAAGGGAAAAATCGTCATTTTGAAAAAAAAAAGATTTAAAGCATTGCCACAGTTCGTTTCGGACCAATGATTCAGGGGGTATTCGAGGGGATTTCAAATCCTCATTTTTGGTGAGTTTTGCAGTCCCTTTATTTTGCTTGGATTTAAAGCTTGGATAAAAGAGGGTTGATGCTAGTTAGGCAACTGGTTGTTAAACTTTGCCAAGCAGTAATGCAAGCCAACCTGTAATAGCTGGCACAAAGTTATGAATGATGATAATATTTATATATTTTTCTTCTTGTTCTTTGCTATATGATTCATTTTTTAAACTTTTTTTTTTCTCAAAGGCTTCACCATTGCCCCTGTTCTCTAGAAACATAGTTGAGTTGAACTGGGACACCAATTGAACTAGTTTATTCATCAAAGAAAACAAAAGATCATATGAACTGATTTATTAATCAAACAAAGGGAAAAAAAGAAGAAGATCAAATGAAGTGATTTTATAATTTCAGATTGGGAACTGATACAATGCAGGATTCACACTGTGAAGAGCCATATGGCATATACATCTTTCATGGAAGACTTGTGGGATTTCCAACAAGGATATTTTCTCAAAGGGATATTGGTTATGATTTATTTTTCTTCTTCATTGAGAAATTTATATTATTCAGAAACTTATGCTCTTATTTGGCAGTGTGAAAGCTTGTTCGGCAGCTTGGGTTTAGTAGTAATTGGTGGGAATATAACAAATATTTATAGCGATGTGTTGGTTGTAGTTGGTGGCAAATGAATCTATTTACTACTGATTTATTTATTTTGAATTCACTAAGAGGTGTGATTTCATATCCTATTATTTAGTTTTGAATTCATCAAGGGGAGGCATGATTTCATGTTTGATTATGACCAATTTCCACAAATGAAGTTTAACAGGAAAATTGTGAGAGTTTAACTCCAAGAATTGTTTCAAGGATTTCATATCCTATTATTTTAGTTTTGAATTCATCAAGTGGTATTTTCTGAAACGTAGCATGGATTAATTTTTCTGGTCGTCTGTTTGGACACACCCTCCAGTAGGGCGTTTGAGGCCCAAACAATATTTTGATCCCAAAGGCAGTTGATCCAATGTATGTATGTATGTATGTATGGCATAGCCCAAGAATTGGGTTAGGCACCTGTGTTGAATAGGGGTTGTTTGCCAACTGATTTAAACCGTCCATTTTGTTTGCACTTTGTGGATCACCTGATGGATCCACCAACCTGATTCTTGGGGTCATGGCATTTACAGTTAGGGCCAAGACAAGGGCATGCAGATGGTCCCAATGCTTGTGAACTTGAGCTGAAAACTTGAGTGTTGTTAAAGCATAAGGCACTATTCAGAATTTTGCTAAGAATGCAATGCCTCTGATTTGATGTGCTTCGCATCCATAATGAAACAATCATCAAATGAGTTCTACTGATAAAGTAATCTGAATGGGTTCTTTTCAACCATAAAAACTCTTGTTTGCAATGTGCTTGTCTTAAATGTGTATAAAACTTCCCATTGTACAAGAACTTCAACATTATTCAACACAAGAACTTCAACACTATACAACACAGTATGTGACATCATGTAATTCAGTTTGTGTTTTCTCTTTCGAAGGTGTGAGCTTGATATTTGATCTTCAGGTTATATTTTAAGGAAAATTCAGTTTTTAAAGAAAATGCTCTTGTAGAATAAATTATCTTTATAGGAAGAGTAACTTGGAGACTTGGAAATACATACTTCTACCAATGCTTGAAGAATGTTGGGCTATGTTGCTGAGAGATTCGCCTTTATGACTATTTATCTGAATAGTGACTTATGCTTTCTAAAGTTATTTTTAACATTAATGGTACTTTCTGATGAATTATATCTTGAGCATTAATGGTGCTTGTCTTGAATGTATACAAAACTTCCCATTGTACAAGAACTTCAACACTATTCAACACACTATGTGACATCATGTAATTTAGTTTGTGTTTTCTCTTTCTAAGGTGTGAGCATGATATTCAATCTTCAAGTTATATTTTAAGGAAAATTCAGTTATTAAAGAAAATGCTCTTGAGAATAAGTTATCTTTATAGGAAGAGTAGCTTGGAGACTTGGAAATACATACTTCTACCAATGTTTGAAGAATGCTGTGCTATGTTGCTGAGAGATTCACCTTTATGACCATTTATCTGAATAGTGCCTTATGCTTTTTAAAGTTATTTTTAGCATCAATCGTACTTTCTGATTAATTATATCTTGAGCATTAATGGTGCTATTGGTTTTGACTATTCTGGCACTCATATTGTCATTCCTATGTAGGTGAAGTTTCGGGAGTTCATTCCCAGCATTTTGGCTAGATCCTTTCTTATTGTTTTCGGTCTGTCTAGTGACTCTTATCAACTAGTTGTAAATGTATTAGCATTGGAGTGGACCCGATGTGCGTTGAAGCTATCCGGATGTTTAGTGGGGGTTCCTGGAAGGTGGGAACCGCTGTTATGACCATGATGAAGCTGTCCATTTTCTATGGATAGCATTGGAGTGGCCTGGCCATTTGGACAGGCTGTGTTTATGTATTTGCTCGAAATTGATGGAGCAGACATGGATGTGTGTCGGAGCTATCCGGATGTTGTGGAGGGGTCCCTGGAAGGTGTGAACCGCTATTATGACCATGATGAAGCTGTCCATTTCCTATGGACAGCATTGGAGTGGCCTGGCCATTTGGACAGGCCGTGTTTATATATTAGCTCGAAATTGTTGGAGAAGACCCTAGTATAACCCTAAACCTAAACCTACACCTAAAACTAAACATCATGGTGGGGACAGTGCTCCCGACCGTTGATTCCTTTCTGGGACCCACCATGGTGGTTATTTGAGATCCAACCTGTTGGTAAGTTCACACAGACCTAGACCTGAAGAAGGAATAATACAAATATTAGATTGATCGAAAACTTTTGTGGCACCAATTCGTTTTGAGGTCTACTTGAGCTTTGGATCTACCCCAAAGCCTAAACCTTAACCTAAACCTATAACCTAAACCTAAACCTTAACCTATAGCCTATAACCTATAACCTAAAATTATAACCGATAACCTAACCTTAACCTAAACCTAAAACCTAAAGCTAAACCTATAACCTAAACCTAAAACCTAAAACCTAAAACCTAAATGTATTCTCAAATCCCTAAACCTAAACCTACACCTAATCCTAATCTCAACTCCCTAACCTAAACCTAAACCTAAACTTGAAAACTCAAACCTAAACCCGAACCCGAACCCGAACCCGATTTCCTAAACCTAAACCTTAACCTATTCTCAATTCCCTAAACCTTAACCTATAACCTAACTTAAACCTAAACATATAACCTACACTTATAACTTAAACCTAAACCTATAACCTAAACCTAAATGTATTCTCAAATCCCTAAACCTAAACCTAAACCTATAACCTAAACCTATAACCTACAACATTAACATAAACTTATAACCTAAACTTATAACCTACAACATTAACATAATTGTAACGCCCTGAAAATCGGGGGTGGAGCAAAGCTCAGCTCCCGAGTTCCAACGCATCACTTATGCAGCACAGATAATGATGATTATGATGAGAGCATTGAAACATGAATGTGATTATACCAAAACAGCATATCATACTCCAGAGACAGTTAAATTTGCAAGTGGAAGACTATGATAGATATATAAAATATATAAACTGTGGTGAGTCTCTAGAGTGTGATAATGTTACCAGGTTAAATAATTACAAGTACAACTCTAAAATGTACCAAAATTTGTAAGGTCATCTAGTCGACATCCCTGTAACCCCGTCAATCAAGACACGGCTCACATAAAGCCGCCAGAAAACAGCCAATATGAGCAAGCATCATAGTCAATGCAAAGGTCCAGCTCCGCCTCACAAGCATCGCCATCACCTGCAGCTAAAACAGTCTGGTTGATGTTGCAAGCACTGTCCCGTAACGTGGGAGTGAGTGATCAACTCAGTGGAACAATAAAGCATAGCTTAACATGTTATCAATTCAGTCAAGCAGTAATGATAAAGCAGTACAATCAAACACTCCTAACTACTCTTATTAATGCAAGTATGAATGCAGTCATGATGCATGCCCTCACTGACATACTCCCTCATGCGACACCATCTTACGTTTGCGGCATGCTTTCATTCCTCAGTGCTCCACATCTTCCAGGCGCATGCAGTGCGATGATGAGCATGATTACCGAGTTGTTATTAGTCCATTTCAAATAGCAGGATTGGAAAATTAAGGTACCTCCCTTGTATCATTCCCAAACATGATCCATTCTAGGGTCGTCAAACCAAGATAATCTCATACGATAGTATGGTTCTAGGGCGCTGCAAAGGCTGTCAGGGCTGTTACACGGAATCGTTACACCACTCCCCTATCACCTTTTTAACGGTTCATCACTAAATTGATACAGGCCTAGTTCATACTTTATACACCGCGGAAAAACTCGTCGCCTCATCGCAAATTCAGAGTATGCTCGAGATCATTACAAAGGGCTCGTCACCAATCAGTGTAGGCCAACAGCTCGAATATAGTGTCCCATACCACCATAATCAGTTCACTAGTCTAGTTGCTCAATGGACACTACGGGGAGGCATTTGGCCCCAGCGTAGGCCGACAGCTCGACCACGGTGTCCCATACCACCATGCCCGGCTCATGAGTCTTAGTGGATCGAGGTACCATGGTTAGAGGGATTTTACTGGTAAGTTTGGTTCCCAAGATTCAAGCAGTAGTGTCCAAACATGGTGAACATACATTGACATATCGGGTCACTTGATGAGCCTAACTAGCTCGAGCGCACAATCAACTGAACAACATGAAGTGCATAAGCACTTCGCGTGGCCTAACCACTGTCGCCAACGAAAGTACGACTCGGGTTCGTCAAACACATCTTACGTGGTGAAATGAATCTCAACCACGAACTCAAGTCTGGTATCGATTGTCTGGACTATAATCATAGTCCCAATCACAATCAATCCTTATTCAGAGCATGTGGAGTAAAGCATAATAAACAAAGTAATTCAAGCATGTTAACAAACATGTCATAAAGCATGTTACAAAGCACAATGTAAACAAGAAATACAAACACATATATTTCATAGTAAGCGATTAAATTGAACAACCATCATGGAGGAAATCTTATATGTTTCTAAGGTAGTTAAGAATCCCATCTCAACACCTACCTGAAGCATGATTATCTAAGAACTTACTCTTACAAGCATTTTCTCAAACACTTAGAATACACTATTTTAACATACATAGTGTATATTAGCAAAAACATGTATTAGGGCGTACCCTCTCACCAAGTATTATACACATATATAATATGTTCATACAACAAATAATCATGGCAAATACATTTCCAAAATTTATACATATACGGTACTTTCTACAAATACCTAGAATATACAAAATTTCATATTCTTCGTATTTAATCGAAACGGAAAACAGACAGCACTTTGTACATGTGTAATTGCATGCAGATCATGAATCTATCATTATCCGACATTGAAAGCATTGAAAACCATAACCTATACACCTAAAGTCCGCACCTTTTGTCGGTAAGCTCGAACCGAAACCAGTTTGAACCCAACGCCTTTGTCTACAACAATTTGGCAACCTATAACAGGGAATAGGTTAGTTATTCCACAAGACACACTACCTAGAACTCTAAAACAAGTTAGGGTTAGGTTTTCTTACCTAGGAACGGAGCCGGAATCGCCAGGAAAGCGATTAAAATGGAGTGGTTAAGCTTGCAGAGCGGCAGGATCAGGTGGTAGGGAGATGCTCCCACAACTCCCACACTTTCTCTCTCTTTTCTCTCTTTCTCTCCTACGGTTTTCTCAAATTCGTATGGGCTAGAAATGAGAGAGTTTAAGGTCCTTATATAGGCCCAAAACTCACCAAACTAGACTCAGGAACAAAGTATACTTAGGTTATGTCCAAATACGGTCCATTCCGTCTCAACGGAGCACTTCTTGCGGCCCCTTTTCTATGTGCGGTCAAACTTAAGCTCACTAACTCTGGATCTAAGTATGGCTAAGTTTTCGTTTCAGTCGGGACTCCTGATCGCAAATGGCGGACCAGTTTTAGTTCAACGGTCAGTGGATCTCGATCGGAGATTCCGAGTATATGAATATGTTTGGGAAAATATCCCTGATCCGAGGGTGTAATTTGGCCTGATTCTGACGGTCAGGTTGCTCAAAACTGAACCGCATGCGTCACATGCCAGATTTCATATATCCTTATTTATTTTGGAATTATTTTCATGTTTCTCACACTCCTCGCTCCGGACTCAAGCGAATTGCACTGGGACACTATCTGGATTTGATTTCCGAGATGGTTGCCAAGCCCAGCAAGGCGGTCCTAATTCCTTAACTTCGTGTTAATCGGACTTCCGACGTGCGGTCCAGATCTGATACGGAGTTTCAAGATGCTCCCGAGAGCAGCCGGGTAATGAGATTGATCCTAGATTTTAAGGTAATGTAGCGTCAACAACTCTACAAGTTTTGAGTCTTACAAATTATATTTAAAGCGATTGGTGTTAATTTCACAGGTACTCTAGTTTAACACTAACTAATTCTCGCCTAATTTTTAAAGGATTTAGTCCTGTATGATTTCTGTCTGAGGTGGTAGTTAGTCCTTTGTTGTAATGTTTAGTTTAAGTATTGTTCTTCATCACCTAAACTTTAAGATAGTGTCTAATGTGAAAGTACTTAGAAGGATTTAAAGAACGGGTGGTGAAAGGTGAGATTTGTGAAGGAAAAGGGTTAACAAGCGATTTTAGACTGTGGGATTGAGTTCTGACAAGTTAATAAGGTGTTAAGATCGACCCATTGCCTAAGAATGTCTAATTCCAGGTTGGCAAAAAATTCGGGATGTTACAATCTACCCCCCTTAAAACAAATTTTCGTCCCCGGAATTGCCTAAGGGTAATAAGGAAAGATTTAATTATTTCTTTGCCTAAGTTTTATTGCGTAGGGTATATACTAGCCTGGTTCATTTTAGTCTACCCCCCTTAAAACTTATTTCTTTATCCATTTCCATATCCTGATGGTTTTCTACAATTTATTTCTTTACCTATTTGGAGTCTTGACGACAATTCCCAACAATTTAGAGTAAGATAGCTGTTTTCAATGTTTGACCAACATGGAGAGACGGTTATAGTGGGCTTGATCCCTATACATCGATTATCTACTGGGCCAGGGTAGAAAGCTCATTGTATCCCTTCCGAATCCTGGTGGATCCTGGTCTTCTACTCGGCCAAGCAGTGAGTCCATTGGTAGTCACCCGGGATTGAGAATTAGGTCAAGCCGCGAATGCTTCGCAGTTGTATATTTCAGTAACTCTGTAGACCAATCACTCTAAAAACTTAAGGAATGCCCATCACAGAAAGGTTCAAATGTCCTATTTCTCGGGTTAACCTTTAGGTCTTGGTCTAAGAAAATCCTCATCTCATTATATGTCCGAGATAGGGTAGCTCATCCTATTTAGTGACCTGTCTTTACGTATAGTCTGGATCAACTCCATTCGATCCTGGGCCAGTGGGGCAAGGGTCCACCACGCTTTCGCTGCGCCACCCAGATCAAAGAGGTGTATTGATTTGACCTAGCTACATCTATCGGTCTCTGGCATTCTCTAATGTAACTGGTAGTCTAGTCTTAATTTAGGAGTAGTGAAAATCCATAAGTGTAGTCCAAAGTCTATGCTTATACGCTAGATGATTTCACATCATTTCTAATACAGGAAGGGTTTTATCACTTAGGGTCAAAGTTGTCTAATTGGAATTGAGTTGTTTGTACTTGACGCTCGAACATTTCACATATGCTCATTCCAACTAAGAGGGTCCTAAGGTTCACATTATAAATTTGTTGGATTTTTCTTATACGGTCAGGTCTGTCGAAATCTAGGAGCACCGCTCTAGGTCCAAAACTCCAAAAGCCTATTTGGCCAGTGGTCTTAAATTGTATTTAATGGGCTTGCATTGCTAATCCCTCCTTGGGATTGGGAGTGGCATGGTTGGTAGGAGGGTGGGTGGGGATTAATTTTATAGGCTTTGGAAAATGGGCGTTATGTTGGAAAGTATGAGATGGGATTTCCATATCCCATGATGAGGAATTTCTAAGTGTAAATTGGAAAAGAAAACCCGGGATATACTTTTCATTGCATACATTCCAAACATGGAATTAGAAAACATGGGATACACCCAATCTAGGGACCATATCTTACACATACATTTATTGTTACTTATACAATTCTATCCACCTAACTCACCTAATGCAGTTGGCTGAACGGGCCCTAAACGTCCTCAAACATCTAAAACATTCTACCAACTACTACACCCATCAACATGAAAACAAAAACATCCAAAGACGGTAACCCATGGAAACTACAAGACAACAGTATGGATAGCTAGACATCCGAGAAAGTGGCCATACTAAGCTCGGAAAGAACCATGGAAAAGTGAAGAAAAAGTGATAGAGAGAGAGAGAGAGAAAAGGCTGGAGGTTTGGTTTCCCATGGATTGGAGCCTCAACAGATATTGTGGAGGCCCAAAGGATAGTGATTTGAGAAGGAAAATGGAGAGATGGGTTGGGTTGAGAGGTGTGTACAATCTTGAGCCACAAATGGGAGTGTAAGAGCTCAAATGTGAGACAACAGAGAGGGTAGGGAGGTAGGGATTTCTATAATTGATGGAGGGTTATAAGATGTGGCCGAAAATGGCAGATTGGGTGATTGGAAGAGAGGTTTGGGAGAGAAAAACCGAAATTTGAGGGAAAGGGAGAGCTTGGAAGGTGTTTTGAGAGAGGGGACAAAAGCGGAGCAAAAATAGGGGTCCCCACAAAATTTGGTGGGCACCACACGTAACTAGGGGTCGGGCTAACCCTGACCAGCACCGGCCCGACTAGCCCGGCCCAACCTGACCGCGGTGACCGCGGTTCCGCCGCGGTCCACCGGACCAGCCGTGGTGCCTCCGTGGTAGGGCGGTGTTTACCACCCTCCCATGGTGCTAATGGTACCCTGGGTCTGTCTCGGGTCCCCCCGGATTTTATAGTGTGGCCCCCGACTCCATTTGAGGCATTTTCGGGGCCAATTTGTAAACCGGAATGAGTTTATGTGATGTGTGGCATATGATTTTGGGGTAGGAGGAGCTAATCTATCCAACTAACCCATTTATTTGGTTAGATTCCAAAGTTTGAATGGTCAAAAGTCCAATCAATACATATATTTACTATTTATAGTAACTTTTTATTTAAGTATTATTCTTCATCATTTATACATTAGAATTTATATCTGGTATGAAAGGATTTAGAAAAAAATTAAAGAATAAAGTGGTGCAAGGAGAGATTTTGAAGGAATTGGATAAAAATGGGTTATAAGCTTTGAGATGAAGCGTAAGGTGTTGTGGTTGACCCACAACTTAAGGGCATTCGTTTCTAGGGAATGACTCAAACCCGTCGACTGACGGCCAACTTAGGTCGTTTCACGAGACCAAAGATACGTTGTGGACTAAATTACCGTATAGTCTCACCTGTCGGTAAAACATGGGATTCGAATATGGTTTCTAGGTTTTATCGCCCCCTTCCTAATTCAGAGTGCGTCAGAGTGCGTCGTGTTACCATAACTCAGGCCTGGTTTAATCCAAATCATGCTTTGATACCATCTTGTAACTCCCTGAAAATCGGGGGTCGAGCAAAGCTCAGCTCCCGAGTTCCAACGCATCACTTATGCAACACAGATAATGATGATTATGATGAGAGCATTGAAACATGAATGGGATTATACCAAAACATCATATCATACTCTAGAGACAGTTAAATTTGCAAGCTGAAGACTATGATAGATATATAAAATATATAAACTGTGGTGAGTCTCCAGAGTGTGATAATGTTACCAGGTTAAATAATTACAAGTACAACTCCAAAATGTACCAAAATGTGTAAGGTCATCTAGTCGACATCCCTGTAACCCCGTCAATCAAGACACGACTCATATGAAGCCACCAGAAAATAGCCAATATGAGCAAGCATCATAGTCAATGCAAAGGTCCGGTTCCGCCTCACAAGCATCGCCATCACCTGCAGCTAAGACAGTCTGGTTGGTGTTGTAAGCACCGTCCCGTAATGTGGGAGTGAGCGATCAACTCAGTGGAACAATAAAGTATAGGTTAACATGTTATCAATTCATTCAAGCAGTAATGATAAAGCAGTACAATCAAACACTCCTAACTACTCTTATTAATGCAAGTATGAATGCAGTCATGATGCATGCCCTCACCGACATACTCCCTCATGCGACACCATCTTACGTTCGTGGCATGCTTTCATTCCTCAGTGCTCCACATCTTCCAGGCATATGCAGTGCGATGATGAGCATGATTACCGAGTTATTATTAGTCCATTTCAAACAACAGGATTGAGAAACTAAGGTACCTCCCTTGTATCATTCCCAAACATGATCCATTTTAGGGTCGTCAAACCTAGATAATCTCATACGATAGTGTGGTTCTAGGGCGCTACAAAGGCTGCCAGGGCTGTTACACGCAATCGTTACACCACTCCCCCATCACCTTTTTAACGGTTCATCACTAAATTGATACAGGCCTAGTTCATACTCTATACACCGCGGCAAAACTCGTCGCCTCACCGCAAATTCAAAGTATGCTCGAGGTCACTACAAAGGGCTCGTCACCAATCAGTGTAGGCCGACCGCTCGAATATAGTGTCACATACCACCATAATCGGCTCACGTGTCTGGTTGCTCAATGGACACTACGAGGGGGCACCTGGCCCCTGCGTAGGCTGACAGCTCGACCACGGTGTCCCATACCACCATGCTCGGCTCATGAGTCTTAACGGATCGAGGTACCATGGTTAGAGGGATTTCACTGGTAAGTTTGGTACCCTAGGTTCAAGTAGTAGCGTCCAAACATGGTGAACATATATTAGACATATCAGGTCACTTGACGAGCCTGACTAGCTCGAGCGCACAATCAACTGAACGACATGAAGTGCATAAGCACTTCACGTGGCCTAACCACTGTCGCCAATGGAAGTACGACTCAGGTTCGTCAAACACATCCTACGTGGCAAAATGAATCTTAACCACGAACTCAAGTCTGGTACCGATTATCTGAATTATAATCATAGTCCCAATCGCAATCAATCCTTATTCAGAGCATGTCATAATAAACAAAGTAATTCAAGCATGTTAACAAACATGTCATAAAGCATGTTACAAAGCACAATGTAAACAAGAAATACAAACACATATATTTCATAGTAAGCGATTAAATTGAATAACCATCATGGAGGAAATCATATACGTTTCTAAGGTAGTTAAGAATCCCATCTCAACACCTACCTGAAGCATGATTATCTAAGCACTTACTCTCAAAAGCATTTTCTCAAACACTTAGAATACACTATTTTAACATACATAGTGTATATTAGCAAAAACATGTACTAGGGCATACCCTCTCACCAAGTGTTATACACATATATAATATGTTCATACAGCAAATAATCATGGCAAACACATTTCCAAAATTTATACGTATATGGTACTTTCTACAAATACCTAGAATACACAAAATTTCATATTCTTCGTATTTAATCGAAACGAAAAAGAGACAGCACTTTGTACATGTGCAATTGCATGCAGATCATGAATCTATCATTATCCGACATTGAAAGCATTAAAAACCATAACCTATACACCTAAAGTCTGCACCTTTTGTCGGTAAGCTTGAACCGAAACCTGTTTGAACCCAACGCCTTTGTCTCCGGCGATTTGGCAACCTACAATAGGGAATAGGTTAGCTATTCCACAAGACACACTACCTAGAACTCTAAAACAGGTTAGGGTTAGGTTTTCTTACCTAGGAATAGAGCCAGAATCGCCAGGAAAATGATTAAAATAGAGTGGTTAAGCTTGCAGAGCGGCAGGATCAGGTGGCAGGGAGATGCTCCCACAACTCCCACACTTTCTCTCTATTTTCTCTCTTTCTCTCCTAGGGTTTTCTCAAATTCGTATGGGCTGGAAATGAGAGAGTTTGAGGTCCTTATATAGGCCCAAAACTCACCAAACTAGACTCAGGAACAAAGTATACTTAGGTTATGTCCAAATACGGTCCGTTCCGTCTCAACGGAGCACTTCTGGCGGCCCCTTTTCTGTGTGCGCTCGGACTTAAGCTCACTAACACTGGATCTAGGTACGGCTAAGTTTTCATTTCAGTCGGGATTCCTGATCGTAAATGGCGGACCAGTTTTAGTTCAACGGTCAGTGGATCTCAATCGAAAATTCCGAGTACATGAATATGTTTAGGAAAATATCCCTGATTGGAGGGTGTAGTTTGGCCTAATTCTGACGGTCAGGTTGCTCAAAACTGAACCGCAAGCGTCACATGTTAGATTTCATAAATCCTTATTTATTTTAGAATTATTTTTATGTTTCTCACACTCCTCGCTCCGGACTCAAGCGAATTGCACTGGGACACTATCTGAATTTGATTTCCGAGATGGTTGCCAAGCCTAGTAATGCGGTCCTAATTCCTTAACTTCGTGTTAATCGGACTTCCGACGTGCGGTCCAGATCTGATACAGAGTTTCGAGATGCTCCCAAGAGCAGCCGAGTAATGAGATTGATTAGATTTTAAGGTAATGTAGCGTCAACAGTTCTGCAAGTTTTGAGTCTTGCAGATCTTATTTAAAGCGATTGGTGCTAATTTCACAGGTATTCTAGTTTAACACTAGCTAATTCTCACCCAATTTCTAAAGGATTTAATCCTTTAAGATTTCTGTCTGAGGTGGTAGTTAGTCCTTTTTAGTAATGTTTAGTTTAAGTATTGTTCTTCATCACCTAAACTTTAAGATAGTGTCTAATGTGAAAGTACTTAGAAGGATTTAAAGAACGAGGTGGTGAAAGGTGAGATTTGTGAAGGAAAAGGGTTAACAAGCGATTTTAGACTGTGGGATTGAGTTCTGACATGTTAAAAAGGTGTTAGGATCGACCCATTGCCTAAGAACGTCTAATTCCAGGTTGGCAAAAAATCTAGGATGTTACAATAAACCTATTCTCAAATCCCAAAACCTATAACCTTAACCTAAACCTATAATCTAATCATAAACCTTAACCTATAACCTAAACCTTAACCTATAACCTATAACCTAAACTCAATTCCATAAACCTTAACCAATAACCTAACCTAAATCTAAACCACCTACACTTATAACCTAAACCTAAACTTAAACCTAAACCTAAACCTAAAACGTAAATGTATTCTCAAATTCCTAAACCTAAACCTATAACCTACAACATTAACATAAACTTATAACCTACAACATTAACCTAAACCTATTCTCAAATCCCAAAAACTATAACCTAAACCTAAACCTATAACCTAAACCTAAACCTTAACATATAACCTAAACCTTAACCTATAACATATAACCTATAACCTAAACCTATAACCTATAACCTAAACTCAATTCCCTAAACGTTAACCTATAACATAACCTAAACCTAAACCTAAACCTATAACCTACACTTATAACCTAAACCTAAACCTATAACCTAAACCTAAACCTATAACCTAAACCTAAATGTATTCTCAAATCCCTAAACCTAAACCTACACCTAATCCTAATCTCAACTCCCTAACCTAAACCTAAACCTAAACCTTAACCTATTCTCAATTCTCTAAAACTATAACCTATAACCTATAACTTAAACCTAAACCTTAACCTTAACCTATAACTGTAACGTCTCGGAAAAATCCATACAAAGACCCAATACCACCTCAGGCAGAAATCACTAAGGATTAAATTCTGTAAAATTGTGTAAAAATTAGACATAAATTAATTAAGTACTAAACTGAATTAATCGGTGAATCAGCTTGAATTACTTTCTATACGTATTGCAAGACCCAAAACTAGTAGAATCGCTAACTCTACATTACCTAAAAACTCAGGAGAAGTCTCAAAACCCAGTTGTTCCCTAGAACACATTGAAACTTTGTATCGGACCTGGACCGCGCGTCGAAAGTCCGATAACCACGAAACTATAAGGTTATGACTGCCTTACTTGTCTTGACAACCATCACGGGAATCGAGTCCAAATAGTATCCAGAAACGTACAACTTGGGCTCAGAGCGAAGTGTGTGAGAAACGTGAATATTTTTAGAAAATGAACTCAAACTTATGTAATTTGGACCGTTCACTTGCAGGACAAATTTAAAGTTTCTTACTGTCAGATTCTGACCCAACTACACCCTTGGAGCAGGAAAATTTTTCTACACATGTCAGTGTACTTGTAGCCCTGATCGAGTGATGACGACCGTTGAACTGAAATTGGTCCTCCACGGTTGATCCACAAATCCGATCAGACCAAAATCTTAACCTAACACAGATCCATTGTCAGGAAAATTTCTCCAGACCGTATGCAGGTAATGGACCTCCAGATGAGCTCTTTTGGCTCGAAACAGCCACCTCTCGGCTATAACCTAAGTATACCATAGCCCTGGGGCCATTAACATCACTTATGGGCCTATTTAAAGCCCTAAACTCACCCCTCTCTCATTCCTAAAACCCTATGAGAGAGAAGAGAGAAAAGAGGAGAAAAGAGTGAGGAGAAGAGAGAGAGTGAGAGATAGTTGCTGGGATTCACTCCCACCACTCCACGTGCCAAATCATCTCTCCCGTGTCGCTACACCGTCGAATCCAAATCCATTTTTGGGTAAGAAATCATAACCCTAATCTGTTTTAGGAATTCGAATAGAGGAAACGGTGAAATAGCTAACCTATTTCATGATTTAGGTAGCCATTGTGCCGTAAACAAAGGCATAGATTACGAATCGAGTTCGTAATCGGCGTATCAGCGAAAGGTGCAGACTATAAATGTTTAGGTTATGGTTTTCAAAGCTTTCAATGTCAGTTAATGATTTATGACTAACTTGATTGCTGTCACATGTATTTAGATGCGATGTTTCCCGTATATTACACATATATATGAACTATGTTGAATATAATGCAATCCATGTGTTTGTTGAAATGTTTGAATGAATATGGAATCATGATTTGTACTTGCCATGATTATTGATTGAGAATACATTATTGTAGTATGCGTGGCAACTCCTTGTAGAAGGATTTGTTATAATATATGTTATAACAAATTCACTACATATATGTTGATATGTGAAGTCTAAGTGTTTGAAAAAATGCCTAAATGAGAAAATGCTTGTTGAAATGTATTTAATGGGGGTGTTGAGATAGGATTCTCAATTACCTTATCTATAGTTACAGATTCCTTCATGTAACCTATCTTGCTATTACGTGAGTTATAGATGAAATGCCTATGTATGACAACATGTGTACTATGTGTTTTTTAAAATGCTAAAATGAGATTCATATTTGAATTGGTTGTCATATGCTGTTTGACTATCACATATGAATTCCTATTGTGTTTGAGTATGATTGGGACTGTAACGGTTTATGATCAGTGATCGAACTAGTTCGCCACAACGGATACGTTCGATGAATCCGAGTCGTACGGTGATTATCGACAGTGGTTAGGCCACGAGGAGTGTGTATACGCTCCATGTCAATTAATTTAACGTGCGCTCGTACCAGTCGAGTTTGTCAAGTAACTCGATTGACCTAATGTGTGTTCACCATGTATAGACGCTACTGCTTGAATCTAAGGTACTGCATACCAATGAAAAGCCCGTTTAACCTTGGTACTACATCCGCTAAGACTCATGAGCCGGGCATGGTGGTATGGGACACCTGGTCAAGCTGTCAGCCTACGCTAGGGTGACGAGCCTCCCCGTAGTGACCAGTGAACAACCTAAACTCATGACCAAATACGATGGTATGGGACACTGTATTCGAGCTGTCGGCCTACGCTAAGGTGACGAGACTTCTCGTGGTGACCTCGAGTATAAACTAGGCCTATGCTGAGGTGACGAGCCTCCCGTAGCGACCTGAACTTGCCTATCCACTGCTTTTCAAATCAGGGGTGATGTTGCCCTATAACTTGTCTATCGTATGTGATTAACTAGAATTGACGACCCTAGATGGATCATTGTTTGGGTAAATGATATAAAGGGAGGTACCTTAGCTTCCTGAATCTGCTGTATGAATAAGCCTAATTAAGAACTTGGCTAACACGACCATGCACCGAATTGCATGTGCTTTGGTGAGGAAGTGCACGTGTCCGGAGTGGTGCATGCGCAACCGTGAGATGATGTCGTTGAGAGAGTGTAGGCGAGGGCATGCATCATTATCGCATACCATTTTTGTATTAACAAGAGTACTTACGATATGATTGTTGTATTGCTTTATCATTACTGCTTAACTGAATTGATAACATGTTAACCTTTGCCTTATATCTCCACTAAGTTGATCACTCACTCCCACTCTAGGACGGTGTTTTAAAACACCAACCAAACTCTTTTGTACCTATAGGTGATGGCGAGGCTTACGATATGGAGCCTGACTTTTATGACGACGAGGAGTTCTCCTACATGCAACGCTCTGGTGGGTCTATGTAGACCAGAAATTGTGTCATCGAGGTTACAAGGATACGGATTAGATGCCAACACATTGTATCATTTTGTAAATTTTGGAACTATACATGTAATTATTTAACCTGGTGACATGTTCATACTTTGGGGACTTACAACCACTTAAATGTTTTATATATCTATCATAGTCTTCCGCTTGCGTAATCTAATTGTCTCTGGAATATGATATGCTGATTTAGTGTAATCTCATTCATGTTTAATGTACTAATATGAACAACATTCAATCATCATTAATTATGTTGCATAAGTGATGCGACAGATCTCAGGAGTTGAGCTCTGCTTAACCCTCGAAATTTGGGGCATTACAATAACCTAAACCTAAACCTTAACCTAAACTTAAACCTATAACCTTAACCTAAACCAAAACCTATAACCTAAACCTTAAACTATAACCTATAACCTATAACCTAAACTTATAACTTATAACCTAAACCTAAAACCTAAACCTAAACCTATAACCTAAAACCTAAACCTAAACCTAAAACCTAAATCTATTCTCAAATCCCTAAACCTAAACCTAAATCTACACCTAATCCTAATCTCAACTCCCTAACCTAAACCTAAACCTAAACTTGAAAACTCAAAAACCTAAACCCGATCTCGAACCCGAACCCGATTGATGTAATAATGTAGCCCAATCACATGGCAACAAACAAGAAAATATTGCTTTGTTGGCAAGCATACTCAAACTCAAGCATCACAATGCATTTATTCCATCTCCACTATCTCTTATAGCATAGATTATTTGAGATTTGGATTTATCTCATTTTTAGAGTCATGTCCTAACACAATATGATAATATTAATAAACAAGGTGGATTTGTCACCAATATTATTCCAAGACCCATATAACTTCACCTTATAGGAAGTTTGGTAGGGCACATGCAGCTTGAATCCATCAAAGGAGATAAGAATCACCTCTCATATGTTCTCTCTCTTTTCATTTATTTTTTTTCCATATATTGTTTATTTTGTGGTCACTGCTCACATACAACATTTTATCATGTTAATATAATTATAAGTGGCCTAATCTCACCTTTCTAAAAACAACTAATAATAATTTCTATATGATGAGAAATCATAATGTACCATTAGGCTCAACCCAAAAGATAAATCAGCATTTTCTTTCTTTCTTTTTCTTTTAACACACTCACACACCAGAGTCGCTTACGGCCACAATGGGTACTTGAACTCGTGACCTTGTATTGGAAATATTTTGAATCTATCATGAAGGCATGAGTGAGAACCTAGGTGTGTGTGCAGTCGACGATGTGTTCACCACACTGAATTTTGTGAGCCCCACCAGGAAATAGGCTAGGAATAATTTTTTGTATTTTATTTATGATGTTAAACTTATATGTATTTATGCGTGGATGAATGTGATGTGGATAAGATTGTTTGTGTTTGGATGGATGTAGTTTATGTTTGGATAAATGTATTTTATGTTTGGATGGATTTACGTAGTTTGGTAGATGGATGTGAATGTGAATATGATGAAATATATTATATAATAGGTGTATATCAGGAAGAATATGATGAAATATATTGTAACGGGTGTACATCAGGAATTTTGTGCTGGAATATTGAAAAAAAAAAGGAGACTTTTACCTACGAAATATTTCGTAGGTAAAAGTCTCATCCATGTTTTTTTACCCACGATAATAGGTAGAAGTCTCATCTACATTTTTTACCTACAAACATTTTCGTAGGTAAAAGTATCGTGAAATATTTTACCTACAAAAATCATCGTCGGCCAAAGTTTTTTATTTATTTTTACCGATGAAAACATTCGTCGATAAAAGTTTTGTAAATATTTTTACCTACAAAAATTTTCATAGGTAAAAGTTTTTTGTCAGTAAAAGTTTTTTAAATATTTTTACCTACGAAACAAATCGTCGGTAAAAGTTTTTTACTTATTTTTTATCGACAAAAGGATTCGTCGGTAAGAGTTTTGTAAATATTTTTACCTACGAAAAATAATCGTCGGTGAAAATTTTTTACTGATGAAAAAATTCATCGGTAAAAATCTTGCCATTGGTGACGATTCAAATTTTCGTCGGTAAAAGCCTTTTCCGTCGGTCTTTTACCGACGAATTTTTTCGTTGGTAAAACTTTTTACCTACGAAAAGATAGCATTTAGAGACGAAAATTTTCGTCGGTAAAAGTGGGTTTTCTTGTAGTGAGACCAAACATAAGAACGGTAAAAGTGGATCTGGCTCGAACCGAAAGCATGATCGATGAGCGAGGAGAGTTGGAAGTAACTTGGTTAACATGCAGAGTATAACTACTACCATGTTGGTCATCTAATGAGTGGGGCAGTTTAATTTTCCCACCAGATGGGCCTGCCATTAGGATGGCTCAGATGTCCCACAGACCTGTTACATGGGCACATGTGCTCTTGTGAACTCGGACATAGGGTTTAAAATAAAGATTACAAGGTACATGATTGTGTTGTGAGATTGTACATGTAACAGGGGATCGATCGATCAACCACCCTGGTCCATCAATAGAGTGAACCCCAAATTATACAGATTGGTCGTTGGCCAGTTTTGGATAATCTCGATCGATCGAACTTTTGGGGTTGATCTATCGGCATAATTCAAAATATACTTATAAACTCTTTGGACGGTTTTGAGCTTGTTCAATTGATCAAACATGTGAGGCTCAATTGATCAATGTCGATTGATTGGTGCTTCAATAGACAATGCACATGATTTTGCATAATTACGTGATCAGTTTCCTATTCTAGGTGTTATGTTATACATACGGGTGTAATTGTAGGATTAGGTGATACTAATTGGGGCTAAAATATTTCTAGGGTTTGGAGATGAGAAAATGAGGTTTTTTATCTATAATTTCTTATATTCTCTTATAACTCGTTCTTCATAGTGATCGTTGTTGCTTTATGCCATATTTTTTCCTATGAGGATTTTTCCACGTAAAAACTCATGTGTTCTTTGCTTCTTCTTTTTTTATTACTTGCTTGCATTTATCTTTTAACTATTTGATTTGAATTTAAGGATTGCTTCTACGATTTTCCCAACATGTGGTATCAGAGCTAACTTTAGAATTCAAATTTAGATCTAAATCATGTCGATGAAAAGATCGAACATGAAGTACGAAATGAGAAGAAATTCACTGATAAAAACAACTTTAAACTATGAAAGGTGAAGATGATAGGCCTTCTAGTTCAGCAAGGGTTACAACATGCACTCCTTGGTGTTGAGACACATCCAGTCTATGAAAGACAAATAGTGGGAAGAACTGAATGAGATGGCGAAAATGTCGATCTAACTTTGTTTGGTGGATGACGTCTTTTACAATGTCCTTGATCAAAAGACTACTGCAGGACTTTGGAAGAATTTAGATAACTTGTATATGACAAAACCCTTGTCAAATCGTCTATATTTGAAGAAACAATTCTGCAATTTGATGATGGTGGAAAGGTCAGATCTTAATGACCACCTTTGTACTTCTAATCAATTACTTTGGAAGCTAACAAGTGTGGAAGTGAAGATGGGCGAGGAAAGTCCTAATTCCATTGAGCTCTCTTCCAGAGTCATACGAAAGCTTCGTAGATAGTATGTGTCATGGTAAAGAGACCATTGATGTTGAGACTGTCATCTCAGCCCTTTAGTCGAAGATGTTGAGAAAGAATGACAACAACATGGGTTCCTCTGCAGATACGTTGGTAGCTAGGGGAATGAAATCTAAGCAAGAGAAGCGAAACTCGTCGCATTCATATTCCAAGTCTAAGGGTAAGGAAAATATGAAGTGTTGGAGCTGTGGAAGACAGGAGCATATAAAGAACAATTGTTGAAAACCTAAAGCCCAAAAGGGAGATAAAGCGGATGAAGTGCCGAATGAGGCCAACACAGTGGAATCGAGTGAAGATGTGGGTACTATTGATGTTCTGACCGTATCTAAATCCATCCATCTTAGCGATAAGTGGATTTTAGATACGGGTTCGTCATACCACATGACCTTGCATTATGATTGGTTCACTACATACAACGAGGGTGATGGTGGGCAAGTGTTTGTGGGCAATGATGTTGCCTATAAGGTCGTTGGAATCAGATCGATGCGCATCAGGATTTTTGATGGGATGGAACACATTCTGTCAGATGTGAGACACGTTCCTGACCTGCGGAAGAATTAGATCTCTCTGATAGTTCTTGGGGTAATTAGATGCAAATTTACCTGTTTTAATCATGTCCTGAAGGTTTTAATATATTGAAATCAATATATTAAAGACTCAATTATCAGGGACATTTGAAATGAAAGATCTAAGGGGTTGCAAAGAAGATTCTTGGCATTAATATACAAAGAGACAAGGAGAGGAGCATGCTGGAATTATCTCAGGTTGAATATATTGAGAAGGTGTTACTCAAGTTCAAGATGGACAAGGCTAAGCTAGTTAGCATACCCCATGCAACTCGTTTTCAGCTTTCTTCAGAGCAATGTCCTATTACAGATGAAGAAAAGTATGACATGTCCCATGTGTCCAATTCGAGTGCGGTTAACAATTTGATGTATGCCATAATCTCTATGACACCAGATATTTCACATGCATTCGTGTTATGAATAGATATATGTCAAACCCTGGCAAGCAACAATGGGAGGCCATGAAATGGTTACTTCATTATCTACGAGATATAACAGATTACGTCTTAACATTTTAGAAATAAGTGAGAAAATTAGTAGATTATGTGGATTCAGATTATGCAGGGAATGTGGACAACAAGATGTTGACTTCCGGCTACTCGTTTATATTAGCGGATGGAGTAGTTAGAGTTGGATATTAAAGCTTCAGTCTATAGTTGCTTTTTCAATAACAGAAACTCAGTATATGGCGGTAATAGAAGCATTCAAAGAAAGTGTTTGGTTGAGAAGAATGATGAATAAGCTTGGGCTTTAGTAGGAGATTGTGCCGATCAATTGTGAAATCGAAAGCACGATCAATTTAGCGAAGAATTCGATTTACTATTCTACGATTAAACATATTGATGTTCATCATCATTTTATCTGACGGGTGTTTGAAGAATATAATATTACTCTCAAGAAGATCCACAGGAGCGTAAATCCGCTGGACATGCTTACAAAGGTGGTTCCTGCATAGAAGTTCCGATTCTGTTCGACTTCTCTAGGTATCTGGACATGCTTACAAAGGTGATCCACCGTTGAATTCCTTTTTAGGGACCACTTGTTTGTGGGACCCATTTTTTTTATGTATAACTTGTATCATGTGGGGCCCGTAGTGGCGAGGCCCCACCATCACCGATCTCTCTCTATTGTGCTCTCTTTCTCTCTCGATCTCACTCTTTTATTGATGATGGCCCACCCGACGATAGGTATATATTGTATCCATGATCGTCCATTTAGTGGACCATTTTACAGCCACTGGTGGAGCCCACCTTGCTGTCCAGCTTGGATGGGGGAAAGCACAAACATTAGCAGATCCAAATCTGGGTGGGCCGCCACGTGTACCCACCTCGACGTGTGAATCACGCTCGTGTGGGACCCACCATGGTGTCTGTATTATATCCATGTCGTCCAGCGTCCAGAGACGTTGGACGGGTGCTTTCATGGGATGTGTGCGCTGACATGGGTGTGTACTTGCAAGTTAGCAAAAAAAAAAAAATAGAATGGGCCGCCCATACAGGCCCCACCTTGATGTTAGTGCATGATCCAAGCCATCCATCCCAACCCCTGCATCATTTTAGGCGTTGAGCTAAAGTTTCAAGGTGATCCGATCACCGGGTGGGTCATACCCTCTAAAACCATGTAAAGACATGCCAGAACATATAAAAGTACTTAGTGGGACCCACCTGAAGTTTGGATGCAGCTAAAACTCGGTCTGGACGGCCAGAAAAGTGGGACACACCTAATGGGTGGGCTGGATTGTGAATCACATCTCGGTGGGCCCCCAAAAAATAAATAAATAAGGTAAAAAGCAGCAGCGCTGCTGCTGCAGCAGACGCAAGCAGCGCCTGCCTGCATGGGTGGCGGGTGGATGAGCTGGGCCCTCACGGTCCAGCTGTGGGCCCCATCGTGGTGCATTTCGACCATCAGCACCGTGCATTTGATGGTTCCCCTTTAAATCATGGGGTATCCCAAAAATCAGCTGTATACGGAACTCAGGTGGGTCATACCATCTAAAGTCATGTGAAGACATGCCTAAACATATAAAACTACTTGGTGGGGCCTACCTGAGATTTGGACACGGCTGAAACTTGGTCTGAACCCTCAGCCAAGTGGGACACACCTAATGGGTGGACTAGATTTGTGAACCATATCACACTGGGCCCCCAGGTCACGTGTGACCTTATAAACAGGTTGCATGACAAATAAGGCCCACGTGACCTTATTAACAGGTTGCGTGGAAAACAAACATTACGGTGGGCCCTCCCAGACCGAGTGGCCCTATGAGTAGGTTGGGTGGCAAATGAATATTGCAGTGGGCCCCCTATTCATGTGACCTCATCAACAGATTGGATAGGAAAATAAACATTATGGCGGGCCTCACATGAGGCTCACTTTGGTAAATATGGGCCCATGTATTTAGGCCCATCTTGATGCATTTTTAGGCTCATTATGGAGGCCCACTTAGATGCATAATGGGCTGATGTGTTTAGGCCCATCTTGATGTATTTTTAGGTCCATTATTGAGGCCCACTTTGGTATATATGGGCCATGCATTTAGGCCCATCTTGGCATGTATATGGGCCCAATATTGAGGCCCACTTTGATGTATATGAGGCCCATATGATTAGGCCCACCTTGTTATATTTGAGACCCATGTGATATACGCAAAGCCCATGGGTTATGGCCCATTGCAATGTACGTAAGGCCCGTTGGTGTGGTCCAATGACACGGCCCACTTGATGAATATAAGGCCCATATGATACGACCCAATTGATGTACTCAAGGCCCAATTGGGTGTAATTAGGTTCATTGCGATGCGTGATCCCTCCGTGGTGTAGATAATGATGTTTATAATAAGTAGTGCCTTGGGAACAATGTTGGTTTAACGTCCACATTGTAAGGATAATGTTGGTTAAATGTCCGCATTGTCACACTCCCTAAGACCCATGGATAGGCCCATACGTGTAGTGAGTAGGCCGTCTAGGCCCATATCCATTATGTACAAGCCCATCACTATATAACATGTTTAGTATAGATGCATGATTCATGATCATACGCATCATATGTATGCTTGGTATGAGGAGTGACTGATCATAGCATATGCCTTTAGGCAGACTGTTTACGGGCTCCTTGATAGGCGGAGTTGCCTACATGAGTGCGTGCCTCATGCGAGATGGTTGCATGACTGATAGTGTGATACATGCACTTGCACTTGTGTGATTGTGATATGCCCTAGCGACATCAGGGTCATAGCGTCCATAGACACACCGTGGGTGGTTGGTTGGATATCGAAAACTGTATTCTAAGCAATTGGGACGCCATAGATGTCCCTGAGTGAAAGTCCCTGAACCCGATGGTACCAGAAGATGACTCCAACGTCGAGACCGAGTGGATATATGAGCGCACGAGGGCCGAATACCATGAGGCCGTGTCTCCCACTGTGTCGTGGTCGGTTGGAAAGGAGTGGTGACCTTACTCGCCCGAGAGCAGGGGGCATTACTAGGCTGAGTTTGACCAGCTCGGAAATGGGTTCGCTATCGACGTGCCGGATAGGTATTGGCTGACTATTGGCCAGGCGGATAGTGAGGTTTCTTACGCTCACTTGGACTATGCTGCTTGGAGAGATACAGTGTCATTTGGAGTGTACTGAACCCCGGTGATTATCCAGACTGAGAACCGTACTGATTTGATGCTCTAGTGAGGCGTTGCATTGGTATGAGGATTGGCATGCTTGACTTACATATTGCATCGCATGGCCTTGATATGGCCGATAGCATTCACGTCTTGTACTGCATAGCCTCGATACGACTGGTTACATTTACGTACTCATCAGCATGATTCCGCATTACTCTGGCATTGCATTTTGAGCACGCTCATATTGCGCACACACTTACACCGCCCTTTAAGCTTTCTATAAGCTTATGCACGATTGATGCGTGCAGGTGACGCCAGGACGCAACTGTAGTCTCGCCGCAGTTGGAGCGTGCCGCCGAGCTTTTGGAGTTTTGATATTACCACTATCTTGTATTTTCCTTTTTACGCACTGTACTCAATGTTTTTGTTCATAGTGGATTTTGTGATGGTGTTCTTGTGGTTATTGTTCGTGGTTTATGCTTGGTTATGCTCATTACGAATCAAACTGATTATTAGAAATCCTCCTTGTAGCATCCCAGGATCGGAACCTGGTATATGGGTGCCGGGGGCCGAAAATGGGGTACTACGGAGGCTGTCGGCGCCGGGTTCGGTGATCGGGAATTTTTTGAGCCCAGTTTCCGAGTTCGGGGCGTGACAGGTATGGTGAAAGGATGATGAAGAGGAGTGCACGAAAAGCGACAATGATGGTGAAGCAATGATGGAGTCGATTAGAAATTGAACTATGATTCATGATGATTAAAGCCATGGTGGAGATTGTTGTGAAATGTCTTCAATCTGTACATGCAACTGGGGATCGATCGATCGACCACCCTAGTAAATCAATTGAGTGAACCCTAAATTATGAAGATTGGTCGCTGGACAGTTTTGCAAAGTCTCGATCGATCAAACTCTCAGGTCGATCAATTGGCAGAATTCGAAAAAATACTTGTAAATTCTTTGGACAGTTTTGAGTATGTTTGATTGATCGAACATGTGAAGCTCGAACGATTGAGATCTGCTCAATTGATGACGTGTTTTATATATATATATATATATATATATATATATATATATGTGTGTGTTGTGTGTTGTGTGGGGGGGGGGGGGGGGGGGGGGGGGGGGAAGGTACTATGCGCTCGACCTCACGATAAGCTCCCGTGAGGTTGAGCTGTGTGGGCCGCATCGTGATGCGTGTCGACCATCAACACCGTGCATTTGATGGGTCCCCTTTAAATTATGGGATATCCCAAAAATCAGCCGTATACGGAATTCAGGTGGGCCATACCATCTAAAAGCATGTAAAGACATGCCAAAAACATATAAAAGCACTTGGTGGGGCCTACCTGAGTTTTGAATGCTGCTGAAACTTGGTCTGAACCCTCACCCAAGTGGGACACACATAATGGATGGGCTGGATTTGCAAACCACATCTCGATGGGCCCAAAAAATGATTATGAATGTTTTAATGGTGCGCGGCCCCTCTAAACTTCTGTATGTGGTGTGGCCCACACAAGTCACGGATTGACTTGATTTTTGAGACCTAGGCCCACGATGGAATGGTGCATCTTACTGATGGGGTAGATGTTTGAAACGCATCACGGTGGGGCCCACACAGCTTGACCTCATGGGACGGTCCCATCAGCTCGAGCGCATAGTACCTTTTCCCTATATATATATGTGTGTGTGTGTGTGTGTGTGTGTGTGTGTTGTGTGTGTGTGTGTAATTACGGGATTATGATATATTAATCAGGGCTAAAACGTTTCTAGGATTTAGAGAGGAGAAAACAAGGGTTCTCTTATCTATAAGTTCTTCTATTCTTTTGTAACTCATTCTTTATAGTGACCATTGTTACTTTGTGATATGATTTTTTTCATAAGAATTTTTTCACATAAAAATTCATATATTATTTATGTTTGTAATTGCTTCTTTGCATTATCTCTCGACTATTTGATCCAGCTTCAGGATTTGCTTCTGCAGCTTTTCCAAGAGTTTGTACTTTAAATGTGGGTAATATGGGAATGTTATTTATGAGCCCACAAAAATGACACTTTGAGATGCAGATGAGGGAAACAACAAGGGCATGATTTGGATGCGCTGTTGAATTATAAGCAATTGGGTGAACTATATCGAATTGCAAAATTGAAAATATAATCAAATTATAAAAACTTATGAATGAGTTTGGGTGAACCACATTGAATTTCAAAATTGAAAATGACCAAATTGCAATCTCACCAATCCATCCGGTTCAGCATATGATGGGCTCCCCATCAGGTTCTTCGTATTTAAAGATGAACATTGGTCATTCACAGCCATTGAATCGATTAATCTAGGAATCAAACTGACGTCCACAGAGCCTTTTTTTTTCATAACATTTAATAATGATTTCAAAAATTCTGTCTTGTTTACAACAAATCCAAATCAGATTATAAGTGTCGGTACAAGATCGAATGGGAGAATCTTGCTCTGCTTGACCAAACCAATCTCAAAATTCAATCATTTCCCTGTCACCATTCCTTCTACAAAAGATTCACTGGCAGAAACATCGTAACGCATCTGGTTTTCAGACACCCTATCTCGGTTGTCGATCTAATCTACATCACAATCCGACAGGTAATGGGATTTCGATGGATCTATATAGGCGTGGATGGACCGCTTAGCCTGAGCCAGGGGGGCCATACCCGTTCTCGACAGAAGCAAAGCAATGATCTTAATCAAATCCCCTTTTTGGGTGTAATCCAAAACACCCCAGGACGGCTTGAAAATCAAGTAAGTCCAAAAGAATCCGCCATTCAAGCTCGCGCCAAAGCAAGAACACATTGGAAATGGGAGATGGGTTTTGATGTGAAGAGAGAGAGAGAGAGGAAGGGCAAAATCGTCATTTTGAAAAAAAAAAAAAAAATAATTAAGCATTGCCACCGTTCGTTTGGGACCAATGATTTAGGGGGTATTCGATTTCAAATCCTCATTTTTGGTGAGTTTTGCAACCACTTTATTTTGCTTGGATTTCAATCTCCCCCCTCCCTATTTTTTAGCTTGCATCAGGAATATCTCATTGAAAAAAAAAAAAACCAATTTCATACAATCTGACAGAAATCCAATTATCAGAAGAAAACCACTGAAATCATCAAATATCCCTTCGTAGCATAAAAAAAAAAAATTTTTTTTTTAAAAAGCACAATTCCTGAAACTACAACACTAAAACTCGTTCCCCGAAACTACAACACTACAACTAATTCCCCGGAATCTGAAGATAAAAAACAATAGTAGCCTCTGAAATTTCCACAGAAAAGATAAACCCACGAACTCATCATTCTATCTATGGAAATAGAAGGCGATCTAATATAAGTCCCTCTGCTTCCTCTCCACCTGATCTTCCCCTCCGCATAGCTCGATAGCCCATGACCAGATGTGGATCAAGCGCTGCCAGAGCCGCTTCCTTCGCTCTCTCCATCTCCTCCTTCAGATTCTGCTGATCCGGGGTTCGTTCCGAAGAAATCATTAAATATAATGGTTTTGATCTTCCCTCGCTTTGGAAATGGATTTCCTTTCCCTTTCTTCGATGATGAAGTTCCATTCCTAGCATGGAGCACCTTATCTCCACTCTCTCCATTTCCTTTCCCTTTATTCGATGATGGAGTTCCCGCCATTTCTGCAGGCATTTTGAAGAAGCTGAAAGAATCCAAGAAAAGAAAATAGAGAAGGGCGAGAAAGGAAAGGGAGCTTAGCGCAGGCATATGCAGAGGCAGGGATTTTAGGAAAGGGCAAAAACTGATGACAAAGTGCAGTCCATTTGCTTTTTTTTTTTTAATAGAAGTGTTACGCACTGGGTGTTACCCTTGGAAGCGGATTGGCTGGTGTACCACACACCACCGATGTGGATGGTGTGTTGACGTCACCATGTTCTGTGGGTCCCATCATGATGCATGGGTTATATCTAAACTGTCCATCCACTTTGTGAGCTCGTCGTAAGGCGTGAACCTAAAAATAAGACATAATAAAAAATCAAGTGGACCACACTGTAAAAAGCAGTGGAGGATTGATAGCCTGCCATTGAAATCTTTTTGGGGTCACAGAAACTTTGGACTAATATGATATTTATTTTTTTCCCTTCATTCAGATCTTTGTGACCTTATGAACAGAATTGGATGGAAATTGAACGTTACAATGGGTCTTATGAATGTTTTAACAGTGAGAATCATTGTTCCCTGCTATTTGTGTGGTCTAATTGAGCCTTCAAATTACTTATTTTGAGGATCAAGATATAAAATGATCTATTCAAATGAATGAACGTTATAGATATGATAAATACATCATTGTTAGGCTTATGTAACTTTGATCTCCTTTAAACATCTTGTACACCAGCAAATCCGCTTACGTTACCCTTACCCTGTGGGGCCCACCTTTATAAATGCGTTTCATATACCTGCAGCCTATTCATTTTTTTCAGCTCATTTAAGGATGTGTTATCCCAGAAATTAAGCAGATTCAAATCTCGAGTGGACCATGGCATTAGAAAAGGTGGTGAACCTTTTCGTGTGCTAGAAAAGCTTTGGAACAAGCTAATCTTTGTACGTTTTCCTTCATTCGGCCCTGGTTGGCCTTACCAATGGGTTGGATCACAAATAAATACTACGATTCTTCTTACAATGGGCCTTAGAAAGTTTTAAAGTTGAACATTCAATCATCATTGTTTATGATCCAGTGGGCCTTGGAAAGGTTTAATGTTGAGCGTTCAATCACCACCATTTCTTATTGGGCGTGGTCCACCTGAGATTTGTGTGAGCTTAATGTTTATGATCACATTCTAAAATGAGTTGAAAATACGAATGGACATGATGGATATACAACATATAATCAAAGTGGCCCTACTGTAAGGGTAACACCCACTAAGCTGTTACCTTGGGAGGGAATTAGCTGTTACCGGGTAACAACTTAGTGGGTGTTATCCTTACTATTTGTTTGGGCCTACCTTGATGAATGAATATCATACCATGCAGCTCATTTATATTTTCAGTTCATTTAATGACCTTATCCTAAGGGGTGGCAGTGTTATCCTTACTATTGTTTGGGCCTACCTTGATGAATGAATTTCATACCATGCAACTCATTCATATTTTCAGTTCATTTAATGACCTTATCCCAAGGGGTGGCGGTGGTATCCTTACTATTGTTTGGGTCTACCTTGATGAATGAATTTCATACCAGGCAGCTCGTTCATATTTTCAGTTCATTTAATGACCTTATACTAAGGGGTGGCTAGGCACCATGGATTTAGGGGGATTTGAGGGGGTTTCTAATTCCCCAGCTGTTTGGGGGGGGGGGGGGGGGGGGGGGGGGGGGGGGGGGAGGATTACACATAAAATCATTTCAATAGTTGCGTGTGTAACATGTGTGTCACCAAACTATTATTCTATTGGACACATGGTCCACTAATGATATCCAAAAACAATTAGATTATCAATAGCATCACCATTAATTACTTTAATATGATGATCAGCACCAAACATTGTCCATGTAAATCAATAGTTAAAATCGTTGCTTAGTCACTTGGACATGATCTTCAGCTTGTGGCCCATCCGAGACTTGGAATTTCATCATTTTCGGACAAAGCATATAATTCAGCTGGCTTACTACGACCATTGTGTCAAACACTATATGTAACGACCTGTAAATTTCCGTACATTGGGTCGAGTACCAACTCGACCAGAAATCACGTAGGATTAAATCCTTTAGAAATTTAACAAAGTTAACTAAGTACTAAACGCGGTTAGCCATGAAATCCGTTGGGATCGCTTTAAATACAATCTGCAAGACCCAAAACTTGCAGAATTAGTGACTCTAGGTTACCCTAAAGTCTAGAACCAAACTCATTACCCGTCTGCTCTCGGGAATGAAACGAAACTTCGTATTGGGTCTAGATCACGCATCGGGAGTCCGATTAACATGAAGCTAAGGAAATAGGACCGCCCCACTGGGCTTGACAATCATCTCAAAAATCAGCTCCGACCGATGTCCCACGGCCATTTGTTTCGATCCGGAGCGAGGGAGTGTGAAAAACACTATTCCCATCCTAATAAAAATATCAGGAATAGTAATCTGGCATCATTCGGTTGCGCGTCAGTATTAAGCAACTTGACCGTCAGAATCAGACCAAATTATACCTCGGATTAAGAAAAATTTCAGGAACATTTACATGTACTTGGAATTTCTGATCGTGGCCCATTGACCGTTGAACTGAAAGTGGTCCGCCACGTGCGATCTAGGAATCCGATCGAGTCAAAAACGTAATCCCACGTAGATTCATAGATGGTGAGCTTAAGTCTGACGTTTGGCTCAAGGAGGACCACCAGAACCTCCCTTTTGAGCTGAAAAAGTGGCGAAATGCCTATATAAGCAATCACCCTTGAACCTGAGTCTATTTTAGAGATGTTTTTGGCTATAAAAGGGCTTAGAACAGCCCCTCTCACAGCCATACGAATTTGGGAGAAAACCCTAGAGAGTGAGAAAGAAAAGAGAGAGAAAGGCTTGGAGTTTGTAGCCGATCTTCCTCCTGCTGCTTCCATTCATCGCACGGCCTACACCACTCCATTCTAGGTGTTTTCCCGGAGGTATCCATCCCATTTGAAGGTAAGAAACCCTAACCCTAGGTCTGATTTAAGGTAGGATCGTTGTAGGTTATGAAAAAGCTAATTGATTCCGCTCTTTAGGCTAGGAAACTCCCGTATACGGAAGCTCTACTACCCTTGCTAATTTGTTGGAATTCCAAGGGCAAAGGTGAGGACTTTAAGTGTATAAGTTATGTTTTTCAACGCTTTCAATGTCAGATAATGATAGATTCATGATCTGCATGTAAATGCACATGTACAAAGTGCTTTCCGTTTCCTGTTTCGATTAACGTTGTAGAATATGGAATTTCACATACTCTAGATATACGTAGAAATACCGTATACGTATTTTTTTCGGGAAAATGTTTGACATGTTTATTTAATGTATGATTATATAATATATGGATAAAATACTAGTTTGGTGAAAGGAATCGCTAAAATACATGTTCGCTTGTAAATGCCTAATATGTTGAAATTGTGTATTCTAGAAATACCGCATATGTGCGGATTTTGGAAATACAATTGTAATGATTATTCGCTGTATGATTATGATATACATGGGTAAAATACTCACGTGGCGAAGGGATAGCCCTAACACGAATTTCGCTAACATACGTCATGTATGTTTGAATAGTGTATTCTAAGTGTTTGTGTAAATGCTTGTATGAGTAAATGTTTATGTATTAGTGCCTTAGATAGGCGCTGATATGGGATTCCCGACTCCCTTAGAGACATGTAGGTTTCCCTCCATGCGGTGGTTCGCTAGCACCACTCACTTGTAATGTGTACGTAATTGTATTCCTATGTGGATAGTGCTTTACTACATGCTTTAGAACATGCTTTACAACATGCTTTACTCCATGTTTTACTTCATGCTTCATAACATGCCTGCTAACATGCTTGTATTGCTTGTTTATCATGCTTTACTCCACATGCTATTGATGAGAACTGTTTGAGTTTGGGACTATGTCTATAGTCCAAACATTCGGTACCAGACCTGCGGTTGTGGCTGAGATTCATATCGCCACAAAGGATGTGTCTGGCGAACCCGAGTCGTACTTCGGTTGGCGATAGTGGTTGGCCACATGGAGTGCTTTTGCGCTCCATATCGCTCAACTTGTGGTGCGCTCGAGCTAGTCAGGCTCGTCAACTAAACCGAAGTGTATCTGTGTGTTCACCCTGTTTGGTCGCAACTGCTTGAACCTAGGGTACTAACTTACCAGTGGCGATCCCGTTTAACCATGGTACCTAGATCCGCTAAGTCGCATGAGCCGGGCATGGTGGTATGGGACACCGTGGTCGAGCTGTCGGCCTACGCTAGGGCCATGTGCCTCCCCGTAGTGACCATTGCGCAACCAACTCGTGAGCAAATACGGTGGTATGGGACACTGTATTCGAGCTGTCGATACTTACGGCGAGAGTCGAGTACGGTGAGACCTGTGCTCGTGCTGACGGGCGACGAGTCCTCCGTAGTATCACCGAGTACACTCCAAGGGTCTGTGATTGGCGACGAGTCTTTCACAGCAACTAGAGTGTGAGTTGAGCCGAGTACGGTGAGACCTGTACTCGAGCTGACGGCCAGTGATTGAGCCGAGTACGGTGAGACCTGTACTCGAGCTGACGGTCAGCAATTGAGCCGCATACGGTGAGATCTGTATCCGCGCTGACGGGTGACGAGCCCTTTGCGATGCCTTCACTACGCTTCTCAAACTATAATATCGTATGAGAATAACTAGGATTGACGACCCTAGAATGGATCATGTTGGGAATGATACAAGGGAGGTACCTAGTTCCCAATCTGCTGGCTGAAATGGATTAATAAAAACTTGGTAATCATGAGCATCATCGCACCGCATGTGCTTTGTAGATGTGGCGCACTGAGGGAGTAAGCATTCGCGAACGTAAGATGATGTCGCTTGAGGGTGGTTTGGCAAGGGCATATAGCATCATGTCATATCATTTTTGCACTTAACAAGAGTAGTTAGAAATGTTGATTTGTACTGCTTTATCATTACTGCTTGATTGATTTGATAACATGTTAACTTATGCTTTATTGTTCCACTGAGTTAGCTACTCACTCCCACGTTACGGGACGGTGTTTGCAACACCCACCAGACTCTGTCGCAGGTGTAGATGGCGCCTTGGTTCAGGAGCCGGAGCCCGACTTTGATGAGGATCAGGAGGAGTTCTCCTTATGCAGTATTCTGACGGCTTTGCTTAGGCCGGCTGCATCGTGCGATTTTCAGGGCCTCTCTTGAGAATTGGATTTTGGTTTTTGACTTAGAAACAATACATGTATATTGGTACTCAGTTAGTACTCATACTCTGGAGTTCAAAAAATTTTGTTACTTTACATACTTCGAATATAAAATTTCAGTCTTCCGCTTGCCTTTATCCAATTGAACTGGAGTATGAATTACTGTTTTGGTATAATCTCATTCATGTTTATTGCGCTAACTCAGACAACATTTAACCAGCATTGTGTATGTTGCATAAGTGATGCGCTGGAACTCGGGAGTTGAGTTCATACTCGACCCCTGAATTTCAGGGCGTTACACTATATATGTCACTAATTAGAGCCATCAAGGTTGATTTAGTAATTAAATTCAAAGCCCCCTAAATATACTTGTATAGCTACTTTTGGATTAAAGTTGATTCCCAAACCAGGGTGCCAAAAACAATAGGAGGATTTCAAATCCAGGGGGTTCCAAATCTAGGGGGTTCGAAATCCACACTCCCAAAGAGGCCCTAAGACTTATGCATATTCAAATCTCCGGTGGACCACACTACTGAAAAAGTTATGAATGACCATTAAAAACTTTTTGTAGGCCACAAAAGTTTTGAATTAAGATAATTTTTGTATTTTCCCTTCATGGTGTCCTAAGTTGACCTTATCAATGAGTTGGATGATAAATAAACATTATGGATCTTCTTACAGTGGTATTTTGGAATTTTTTTAATGGCAAGTGTTTAATCATCACTGTTTCTTGTGGAATGGTCCACCTAAAATTTAGATATACTTAATTTTTGACAGCATGTCATAAAACGGGCTATAAAAACGGATGGACAAAGTGGATATAGAATATATGATAAAGATGGCCCTACAATAATGGTAACACTTGCTGGGTACTATGCCCCCGTTAGATAAGACATGGATTACAGTGTGAAATGCATCGGGAATGGATTTTCAAGGGTGGATAGAGTTACCTTTTTAAGATACATTGTTTGGCTGCAATTTCACCGCCGGATGATTCAATCCATTTGCAGTTGAGTTGGGAAGGACGCACGGATTGGATCGGGGCCTGTTTGGCCGGGCGAATCCCATGGGGTTAGGAGGGATGGGATGGGTTTTAAAGGTAATGATGGTGGTGTCAGTGGATTGGTTTAAGATCCATGGGATTGCTATATCCCGGGATAAGTTCACTGGGTCTGTTTGGCAGGCCAGGCATATCCCGGGATTTTACCTTCCAATCCGTCCAACCAAGGGATGAGATCAATTTTAAGGTAATGATGGTGATGTCAGTGGATTGTTTTAAGATCCATGTGATTGCTTATATCCCAGGACAAGTTCACCGGGTCTGTTTGGCTCGTCATGCATATCCCGGGATATCGCAATCCCATCTCTCCTAATATCGTGGGATCGGTCCGGCCAAACAGGCCCTCAGACACGTATTGTGTCCTACTCACTGCCTATCTCTGGCCACGAATGGGCAGATTTGTGGGTGGGCCCACCTTGATGTATCCATTTATCCATGCCATCCATCCCTTCTCTCTATCATTTTAAGGTATGTGCAAAAAAATTAGGCAGATCTAACCCTCAAGCAGATGACACCAAATAATAAGCTAGGTTTGCATTAAATGCAAGAGTTATCTATGGTGTGGTCGACTTGGCAGGGAGAAATGGTATTTAAAAAGAGATGGACGGAGTGGATTTTTCATGATATCTCCGTGGCCCCACACAACCAAGAGCAAAGGAAAATCTGTGTCCGGGATCACAAATAATGTTCGCTGCTTTTGTATGTGGAACTCTCTGTGAATAGAAATATTGATCATCCCATGCATACAATGAGGAGCAGTGCCTAGCGTTTACACCAATTTTTGGCACCCCGATATGGATTAATATAAAGTTTTGATAATGGCATAATGGTAGAATTATACTGACATTTTAAGAAATTTTAAGGCTATGCATTTTTATTTATTTATTAATGTGCAGACATATAACCGAATGCATGCCTTTAGGAGACGGAACCGTCAAATGATAGGTGACTGTAATTTATGTGCCATTTAAACGAGGTAGTGCATTCATCACATCTATAAAAGATCAAAGATCTACTGAAATAAAGATTCTATCATAGATCTGTCTATGATATGCCAAGTAAAGTTCTCTCTCAAAATCCTTTCAATATGAGATATCTTTCTAGAAATGTTTAGAGCTCTCACGGTAATTACAAATGTTATAGAAAAAATAGGCTGACCAATGATTAAAGGTCAGGTCGGAACCTTACATACCTCCCCGGGTCGGACACTATGACGAGTTCGATCCCATACTTAAAACTTGAGCTCGAAGTAAGATCGAGCTCGGTATCTCGTCACCAGATCGGGACATCTGCTGACCTGCCCAAGCACCTGAAAGAGCACTATCTCCATCAGTTCCAAGATCCACAAAGTTCTTCAGGGACGTCCCACCCCGCTGCCCGACTAAGAAGACATGTTGACATAGCGCAGGTCGGCATGTCACTCCCTGGTCAGGTCAGCCAAGACCAACTCGGCCTCCCATTGCGTAACTCTGATGATCTCAGATGATTAGATCGAACCCAAGAGAAATCCGTCTAGGGTCTTCTCCAAGGATCTCAGAGGATATCCGCGATACGCTCGAACCCCCGAGATCTTCGTCGAGGATCTCGGGAGACCCTCCTACTAATCCGAGATCTGAATCCAATTTCAATACATATCTACTAAACAAGAAAATTCCTTCTATGTCACCGCCTATCCTAAAAGTTATAAATAAGGTACCTCTAATGGTGAAAGGTACATACTATCTTTAGCTCTAAAACTATCAATACTCGACTAAACCCATATCCCTTTCCTGACTTAGGCATCGAAGGGTCTCATGCTCTAGCCAAGGTCTTCCTTGTCTGTTCCTTGTGTAGGTAAGCAAGTCCAGAAGGGGCTAACCAAATTTTTTCATCAATAGTTTGGCGCCGTCTGTGAGAACGACATTGAAAGTCGTTCTCATCCCATCATATTTCAACAATGGCAAGGGGGAAGAAGAAGGCTCATGCCTCTTTAGTCGTGCCCGATCTCGCGCTGCCGGAGTCCGCCAGCCACTGGGATTCTTCTTCCTAATTGCAGGCTGACTCCGCACCTGCTGTGCCGGTGCAATGGTCCCAGAGTCAAGGAGGATGACTTGTCTCCCTCAAGCACTAAGTTAAGATGTTGAATAATAACATGAATTATATGAAGCAGTATTGGAACAGCTACAAACGCACCCCACACAAGGGGACAGGCCAGTGACGGGACCTACGATTCGAGGGTTCCTCAAGCCATCTGACGTACATGCCGCCTCCCACAAGATTTGACAACTCGGAACATCAAGGCCAATACCTTCTCATGTGTCTGGCATCGATGTGTTGGTAGCCTCTAATCTACGACACGAGTTGAACAAAAAGAAGCGCGATAAGGCACCTAAGATAGTCGTTGAGGATATAGCTGAAAGCGGCGACCCCTCGAAAGCCGAGCTTGATAACCTACGAGGTCAGATTGGCGACATACATCAAGCTTACCAATCGAACGTCCCCGCCCCTGGGAAGTCGACCTCGGTAGAGGCAATACTAGAAGAAACTGAGCCTCCTTTCACTGCCGGCATCATGCACGCGCAACTCCCACCAAGGTTCTGTATGCCTCAGATCACCCCGTACTCCGGGACCACCGATCCTGCCGAGCACTTGGAGTCTTTCAAGGTGTGGATGGAATTGCATGGTGCATCAACCGAGATCATGTGCCGCGCATTTTCGCTAACCCAGGCAGGAGCAGCTCGAAAATGGTTTTGGCAACTAAAGCCACAATCGATTAGTAATTTCATACAGCTCAGCAAAGCCTTCATCACCTACTTCATCGGGGGGAAAGAAAGCCTCAAATCGGCCTCCCACCTCCTCTATATCATTTAGAAGGAAGGCGAGTTGCTTGAGGACTACGTCAAGTGTTTCAACCTCCAATGATCCACCTATAGATTTCTTAATATTATTTTACTTGATTCAATGAGATCACATGACTATAATCGACGTCCTATCCTATCCAGTCGAATAATGGAGCAGTTAAATCACATTCATATATTCCAAAATGGATATGAACTTTCATTGAATTGGTTCCCTCATTAAGCATCAATGTAGTGATTACAGGGAATTCAAAGCATCTATCATGCCCAGAATCAATGGATTTTACAAGTCAAACAATTGCAAAATATATATATAAAATAAAATAAAATATTAATAGTCTTCCTAAGCATCCGAAGTGCTCAAAGTCGACAATAAATCAAAGTAAATTGAAAATACTTTTAATTTAAACAAAAAATCAATGAATTATTCAATATGAAAGCTAAATAACTTGAGTCAAAGTAAAATAAACATTGAGAAGAACTACAAGCTTCACTTCTTAACTTTAACTAAGAGATTAGCCAACCATAGACATGATTGAACTAAAACTCAAAAAAAAAAAAAAAAAAAAAAAACATTAAATTAATTATAACTGAATGATTGAAGAGGAGGGAAGACTCATTAAAGCTCCACAACTCCTTGCTCTACTCGTACCCTAGTTCATATTTAGAAAGTCCTAAAACATTAATTTATATAGGCTGGATTTGCAATGACTTCAGAACCAACTTGATTTTAAGTAGCTAACGCAACTACGATGACACCTTTAATGGCATCGAGCTCCCATCGAAGATTCCCGAAGAAATCAGGAAACTGTCCAACAATTAACTTTTAAATTTGCTTATTTTCTCGATGTCATCGAACCTCATTCGATAGAATCGAACTTGGATTTGATGGCACTGAACATGTCCTCGATGACATCAAAGAATGCACAAATATGTTCAATAAGAAATTTGAATTTTCTGGATTTCTGTGATGAGATCAAAGTAACTTCGATGGCATCGACACTTGTTTCGATGTTATCGAAGGTGTCATCAATCTCATCGAATGATCGATTTCTGTACTTCTGATTTTCTACACTTTGATTCATTGATTTTCTTCATTCCTCACTTGATTTTCTTGGATCTTGGACTCTTAAATTATTCAATCTTAACCTACTTAAATCCAATCATTCACTTAGCAATTCATTGAACATTAAATTCATGCTTTAAATATCATTTTCTCCTTAACTTTCACAATCACATCATAAGAGAAAATATATATAATTAGATCAATTAATCACATTCATGTTCATAAAACCAATGCATAACAAGAGAGAAATACATATAATATTTCGCTCTCAACACCTTATGGAGAGAGTACACAGATGCCTAACGTCCAATACTTAAATAAGCGTCCTCGACACTTAAGCAGCTACAAAGATGATCTTCCAAGCACTACGCTGATGCTTCAAGATGCGCATAGTCGAAGAGGAATAGTTTAGAATCACAATTACCATGCAATGCATAAATGTGGCACTACTTATTCACACATGTTGATAATATGGCATTACTCACAAGCATGATAGATGTTATAATGTTGTATATTTGGTTTTCCTTTTTTAATCAAGGGTTTTATCTGAGAAGTGTAACTAAGGGCTTGTGTTGATGGCCTGGAATTTTCATGCTCCTACATTAATGAAATCCTCCAAACGAAAATTTTAGTACAAATTTGTCTACATTTGTAACAATTCATTCTAAATTGCAAGGAGCAAACACCTCACAAATATGTGAAACACAACTAATCATCTTGAATCTTTGACATTCATGGGTGCCACATTTATCTATCAGGTACAACGTCACATAATGAAGAAAAAAGAAATAACAGTTTACATTTGGTGCGTGCCTATCCAAACTGGCCTAACAAAAAATTTCATGTTTCTAGGCCCTAACCTTCTCCATTAAGAGCCCTAATAAAGGATTTTTTGTGAAAGTTTAGAGTGCGGATCTTCTGTTTCCAGCGCACCCTGGCTACCCGTATTCTGGAATTTAATTGGTCCACGTCATTTTTGCTGACATCAGCACACTTTAATAAAATAATTATCGGTTTACAAAATACTGCTCAATTAAGAAGAAAGGTTGCGTTTCCCGTAGCTGATTCAAGATCGCGTAGCTGCCACACGCACGTGCATTTTGGAGGAAGTTATTGCCCAAGGATAGTGATTGGGACCTACCGCTATGATTTTGGGAAATCCACTCCGTCCATCCGTTTTGCGATCTCATTTCATGAGAAGAAACCAAAAATCAGTAAGATTCCAAACTCAAGTGGTTCGCATGAGAGAAAATAGTGGGTTTTCATCTAGCACCGTTGAAACATTCTAATGACCATAAAAGTTTTGTATCAGCCTAAATTTGTTGTGTTTTAACTTCATCCAAGTGGGAATAACCTTATAAGCGGTTTAGATGACATATAAACATCAAGGTGGTGGAGCCCAAAAAGGTTTCAACAGTAGGAATTTCTTTTCCCAAATTTTCCTATCGTGCAACCCACTTGAATTTGAATCCTCCTGATTTTTGGTCTCATGGCAATGGAATGATCTCGCAAAACGGATGGACGGAGTGGATTTCTCACAAATATAGCGGTGGGTCCCACCCAGCATCCTTGCGCGGGAACTTCCTGCTAAATGATTTTGCAGGAAATCCGCGTCCCTGCCACACCCAAGATCGCGGACGCTGGGAAGCCGATTGCATAGTGAGTTTACTGAGTAGACTCAGTGACGTCCACCTTGATTTATTTATTTTATCGGCTCCATCCATCCATTTTCCCATATAATTTTAGTGCTTGAGCCCAAAAATGAATCATATAAAATTTTCAAATGGACCACACCACAGGAAACAATTGATTTGAACGTCTACCACCATTGAAAATTTCTTAGGAGCCACAGAAGTTTTGGATCAAGCTTATATTTGTGTTTACTGTTCATCCATGTCTTTATGATCTCCAGAACAGGTTGGATGACATATAAACATCACTGTGGAGCCTAGCAAGGTTTCAACGGTGGAAATTATTATGCCCACTGTTTCCAGTGGTACGATGCACTTGTTCTTTGATATGCATGAATTTTGGAATCAACCCCTTAAATTAGATGGAAAAACGGATGGCCGACGTGGATAGTCCATATACATTCAAGGTGGGCCCAACTGTGTTTACTCGGTAAGCTCCGCAAGCAATCCGATTTTGGTGACGTTGGTGGGACCTGACCGTGGCCCTGCTTTATATATCTACACCCGCCATCCGTTCTTCTCTCTTCTCTCTTCTCTCTTCTCTCTTCTCTCCTCTCTTCTCGATTTTTTTATTTATTTATTTTTATTTTTAACATTATTTCTCCAAAAAGTAAAGAAGATACAAATCTTAGGTGGACCACATCACAGGAAACATTGGTCAGCGAACGGCCACCATGGAAAACTTCCTATGATGTCCATGGCTTTGTTTATTTGTCGAGATTTGTGTCTGTTTCAGTTTTTGTTCCATGTTTCAGTTTTTGTTCCATTCCTTAAAATAAGCTGGCAAAACAAATATATAACATAAATATACGCTACATACATCAAAGTGTGCCCCAATGTAATGTCCCTCTCACATCCTGGTACCTTGGGGTTACAAAAATGTTGCATTACTTTTTCAAGATCAGATTGCATGGTGTAGCAAGCAGCACCGATGTGGGTGTTATGTACTAATACACAATCTCTATTGGCACACCATGATAGATGTGTCTTATCCATAGTGTCCATCCATTTTTTAACCTCATATTAGGGCATGAGCCCAAAATTGAGGTAGATCCAAATCTCAAGTGGATCACACTGAAACAATAGTGATTGAAAGCTCATCATTAAAAACTTCCTAAGGCCCGTGGTAATGTTTATTTGCCATCTAACCTTTTGATAAAGTCACAAAGTCATGGATGAAGAAAAAAAATACAAATATCAACTTGATCCAAATTTTTGTAGAGCCACCAAGAAGTTTTTAATGGTGGGCATCCAATCACCAGGTTCTTGTAGGTTGTCTACCTGAGATCTATATCTATATCAATTTTGTGCTCATGCAGTCGAAGAAGTTCTATTAGATAAAGTGATGGGTACTAGACAAGGTGACCGGATTGTCAGATAAAGTGATGAAGCTCCACTAGACAAAGTGACAAGGTTACCGGATAAGGTGACAAGATTCCATTAGACAAAATGACGGGATTCTGCAAGACAAACTGATGAGGTTGTTGGACAAAATGATAGGGTTTCATTAGATAAAGTGACGAGGTTACACTAGACAAAGTGACGTGATTGTGGGATAAAGTTATGGAGTTCTACTAGATAAAGGGACGGAGTTTCTAGACAAAATAATGTAGTTCCATTAGACAAAATGATGGAGTCTTACTTGACAAAGTGACATGATTCATTAGACAAAGTGATGGAGTTGCTGGACAACTACAAGATTCTACTAGACAAAGTAATGGGTCTGTGAGATAAAGTGGGGTGGTTGCAGTAAACAAAGTGACGAGGGAAGTTGTAGAAAATGGTGAGCCTGATGGTGATCAGTGGACCCATCCGATCCATCTAGAAGCATTAGATCTGAAGATGAGACCATACATAAAAGGTCGTCATAGTTGGCAATTTCATTTTCTTCATTCGAGCAAAAGACCCATCGTGATGAATTGGGCCCCATTGATCGACTTGAAGCATTCATCCGTTAAACCCTACTACAATGAGTCTATCCCAAACACTGGATTAACCCCATGCAGGGGGATATTAGCTTACTCCCCCTAACGTAAGACATAAGAGGCTCAAGACTATTAAACTAATCCTCTGATTAGTTACAATCATAACTTTGAGAAGGAGTCCGAGAGCTATTAAAACTCTTTTTTCTATTTCTTCCATTTTAAGAAATCATCCCCTCCTCCATGCAAATTAGGTTAGTATGATTGTGCTTTGATTTGGAATTAGTGCCTTAACATTTGAATCGACTCAAATTCAAGCATTGCTTGGGGTCGAGTTAACTCGTTCCCAACAACTATATGAGTTGTCTGAGTAACCTCGGATTACCTATTGGATAGGAGAGCTGAATTCAACTTATGAATTATAAAAAATCGTTGATCCAAGCCTTATCTACTAATTGTGCTCTATTTCGCCAAGAAACAGTCGCAATCGATGCTGGTGTTATTATTATTATTATTATTATTATTATTATTATTATTATTATAGATTTTAAAAATGATCCAGTCCATCGAATCACAAATCGACGGTCATGATCGATGTTGGTTTTTATTGGAAGATCCAGTCCATGGGATTGGGAGTTGATGGTCGCAATCGATGCTGGTGTTTTTTGAGATTTTGGAAAAGATCTAGTCCATCGGATTGTAATAATTGGTTAGTGACGACTTTGGTTAAACATAACACCCTTTTTACTCATAAACAGAAGCCCTTAAGCAAGTCAACTAGTGGAAAGAAGAGCGTCGATCTCCCGTCCCCTTAGGAAATCGCCCTCCAGTGTACACATTATTGGTACAATTTTTTGGCGACATGCCTTTTTCATAGAACCTCATCACTTTACTTAGGAGAACCCCATCACTTTATCTAATAGAACTTCGTCAATTTGTTTAATGGAACCATATCACTTTTTCCAGTAATCTCATACTTTGTGTAGTGGAATCCCATCACTTTGTCTGATAACCCTATCATTTTGTCCTACAACTCTGCCACTTTATCTTGTGGAACTCTATTAGTTTATTCGGTAACCCCATTACTTCAGCCAATAAAATCCCGTCAAATTGTTTGGTAAAACCTCGTCATTTTATCTAATAAAACTCCATCGCTTTGGTTAGTGTAACCACGCCACTTTGTCTACAATTCCATCACTTTGTCTAGTAAAACCCGTTCCTATGTCTAGTAATCCAGTCACTTTAATTGTCTAGTTGAATACCGTCACTTTGTCTAACAACCTTGTCACTTTATCTTATGGCAACCCAGTTACTTTATTTAGTAGAACCTCACCACTTTGTCGGGCAACCCGGTCACTTTCTCTAATAAAACCCATCACTTTGTCTACTGTAACCACAACGTTTTATCTCATAGTCCCATCACTTTTTGTCTACTGTAACCACGACACTTTATCCCATAGGCCCATCACTTTTCTAGTAGAATTTTGTCTCCTTGTCTAGCAACTCCATCACTTTGTCTAGTGAATCATGTTACTTTGTCCACTAATCTCATCACTTTGTTAAATAAGATTCCATCAATTTGTATGGTGGAACCACATTGCTTTGTCTGGAAACCCCGTCCCTTTGTCTAGTCGAAATCCATCACTTTGTCCCATAATCCTGTCACTGTCTAATGGAACTTTGTCACTTTGTCTAGTGAAACCTTATTACTTTGTCCAACAATCTCATCAGTTTATCTTGCAGAATCCCATCACTTTGTTGGGTGAAATCTTTTCTTTTTATCTAGTAAGCCTGTCACTTTATCCGGTAAGCCTGTCACTTTGTCTAGTGGAACTCATATATCTGCCAATCTAGTCACTTTGTCTAGTGGAACTCATATATCTGCCAATCTAGTCACTTTGTCTAGTGGAACCCATCACTTTGTCTGGTAGAACCTCTTTAACTGTATAACGAGTTTACTAAGAAAAAAATAATCGTATGGGACATAGCTATTGACTGTAACGCTCCGAAAATCGGCCCGAAAACCCGAGTACATAGACTCTGATCCCGAGTTCCCAGGTGTTAACCAAATGATAACGCGCGTGTGTACTTATTCAGATTCAAATTCATTTCACACACAGATAATCAGAGTAGCGCAATTCGAATTAGTAGATCCAAAGCAATGTAGAGATAACAATAAATTCAGAAATATAGGGCGAAGAGTTAAAAATATAGTTCCAATTGTGATGATCGCCTAAAATGAGATTATACAAATCACAATAATTGTAATAGGAACAAAAGAACAACTACCAAGCGGGAAGAAGCTAGAGATCTACTGGGCACCCCGAGCGCACCACCGAATGGTCCTATTGTTGAGTTATCTGCATATGTCGAATAAAATGCGTTCAAATGCCAACATAGTGAAGAAATATCTCCAAGATTGTTACTTGGGACATTTTAGGAATTAATAGGTTCACAACAAATACATATTCATACATGTAATATACATAAGAATGTTATATTTAACGTACAGATACTAGGCAGTTACATGCGTTATCAACCTAGTCAACACAGGTAATAAAAAAATAAGGAATCAAGCATTTCCTAAATACTCTTGTTAAATGTGTATATGAAGATATGACATGATGCATGCTCTTTCTAAACAACATTCCTTCACACGCGACTCCGACCACCTATTTTGCAAATGACAACACTTCCTTATCACGCAACAACCACGCATGTTCACCACATTCTAAGCTAATGTAATGCGGTGAATAATCATGTTAGTCGAGTAATTATTAAGTTCAATTCATCTAACATATTGGCGAAGTTAGGATACCGACGTTATATCACGAGTCCTTATCTAGATCACGTGGCTTATTGCCACACGTAGCGACTCCTTACCAGTGTCCCTTGATTCAAATTTAGGCATCACACATTTATCTCACAAATCAACTATTTTAAAGGTACGGTTTAATACTTAAATGTATGAGGAACAACCCGGTATGGGTCGTCACTCACACCAAATATGATCACTCAGTTCCAAGGTTGTAACAGCCCACAGTGCGCTACCCCAATCGAATGGAGCGCTATTATCGAAGGGGGTCCAGATCAGACGGCTCACCCCAACCCACACTCGGACCACAACGCTGATGAACAGTGGCTGGGGTGTTATAGAGGTGCGAGTTTATCACATAAAAACTAAAATACTACAAGAAAAAGACTCGTCACCCAATTCCATTCACGACCGTGTCGTTCGAATGGTACTTTAGCACGCAACCATCGGCCGGGTAATTTGACGGGGGTTATTCAAACAATAGTTTATCACCTCCATCAGTTTTCACCGGTCGCTATGGGGAGGCTCGTCACCCCAGCATTGGCCGACAGCTCGGACACGGTGTCCCATACCACCATTCCCGGCTCATGAGTCTTAGTTGCTTACTGGTTACTATGGGGAGGCTCGTCACCCCAGCGTAGGCCGACCACCATTCCCAGCTCATGAGTCTTGGGACCGTATCAATAACGGTTATGAGTAAACTAAATCAATGGTAACGGTTATATCCTAGATTCTATTTAATGTTATGCAGTCACCAAGCACAAGAATTATCGAGCTTGCATTAGACTGATACGATCGACTACGGAGGACCCTGGGCAAACCGGCACTGGGTGCAAAGCATCTCGCGTAGCTTCAATTACTGCCGATCATCCGTGTTCAACTCCAGTCGGCCATATATCCCTGGGATAGCCTCCTTAAAGTGGGTTATCCGTATATTTACATAAATTGTGAAGCTCGATTTATCGCAACAACACAATTCAATCATCCTAGTATTTTTAAGCATTCAACATTCAAGAATTTTTATAATATTAAGAGTTTCATGTCATCCAAGCATTTCATTAAGCATGTTATCAATCAAAAAAGTAAATAAATGTAATTAATAATTCTAAAATGTCGAGTAGGAGCTTAGGGGTATATCTTCACCTTTGAGTCAAAATCCTGGAGTCGGATGCGGCCCTAGCGACGGGAATTTGGGAAAATGCTCCAAACCTATATTAAAGTATAAGACTATCATTAATGATATGGATTTATTTCTAATTAAATATTAAACAATGAATTATGGCTTAACTAACTCAATTTGATTGATCCATCAACTTGGTTCGACAAATCGGGACTCGTAATTGGCACACAACCTAAACCGTAATGGAATGAGGCTCGATTACGGCTCCCACAAGAGTATGGACAGGTTTAATTGGTAATTATGACTTAAAGCCCTAACATACTCAATCTTAATATTAGGGTTTGTAACCCTAATAGCTAAAAATGAAAGAAATTAAAGAAAGAGATGGAAAGACATGTAGAAAAATCTCTTACCTAGCAAGTGAGTGGATAATCCAACTTAAAATTTTCAGATTTCATCCATGGAAAATATGAGATCGGGAATAGAGATGAGGTCTTGCACGAATCCGGCTAGCGCGGGGATTAGATGGCATGATCCGATCGCCGGGGGTGCATGCAAGGTGGTGGCTCCCACTTTCTCTCTCTCTCTCTCTCTCTCTCTCTCTCTCTCTCTCTCTTAGCTGCTGGAAACGGCTGAGAGAGAAGGGTTGGAGCTTATATGGGTGGGATTATTTCAGTTGGCCCTTAGGTTTGAAAAATCCCAAAAATGGCTAAATGAGGCCTGATTTGGATTATAGGGGTTGCTCTGAAGTCCCTGCCCATCTAATTTATGGGATAGGTGCCCCAATGCCTAATGAAGGGTTGGGTGAAGTTTGATCGAAAACGGACGCGGGGTTTTACCGTATTGGCCCGATTTGCGATCTAATGGCCATGTGGGACCCCTCTTTTTGGCGGTTGAGGCTGCCCTGATGGCCCCCTGGCCATGAAATTTATAGGATAGGTGGTTCATGGCCCGATGAAAGGTTGTACAAAGTTCGACGACAAACAGACGTGGGGTTTTATCTTAATGGCCCAGTTTGCGATCAACGGTCACCGTTACTCGATCAGGGACGAAATTTGGCGGATGAGTGTAAAGAATTATTTTTAGCCTTTGGTGTAAATTTGGAAGAGATCCGATAGTTAAAATACTCTGATTCTCTATTCTAAGTAAGGGTCATTGATTTAAAATTTCAAGCCTTAGGCCAAAGCCAGGGCGAGTCACACTTTAAAAGTGCTGACTTGCAGCATGAATTGTCTATTTTTGGGCATTGTCTGAGTCTGTCATCTGCGGTGGACCACAAGCCCAGTGGGATGGATATTACTCTACAATTTCGGAACTAGTGACCCACTAACGAGCGGTTTAGAGCTTGTTCGAGTAATCGGGACATTTCTGGAATAAATCGGGTAGGGAGATTTTTGGGGCACAGTTGTTGAGGTATAAATTAACTAAGTTTACAGTATGGCCTATTCGAAATTAGTGAAAGTGGAGATTTTGTCATGATTACTCTAACCGTCGGTTTTAGGTTAAAAGCGTAACTGGGTTGATTTAGTCCATTAGTCAAGATCTGGGCCCTATCTGACTCGGGTTTGAGTAGATCTTTTAATTTAGTTACGATTGTCTTGATTAATCAGTGTTAGGTCGGTTAGATTTGGGCACTATGTAAACAGATTATGGGGCTGAACTCGATGCTTAAGTGATCTGTTGGATTCATCGGCTTTCTACAGTTGATTTATTAAATTTTTGCAGTTTTTTTACTGGTATCACCCATGTATAAACTAACATTGAGTATTAATGGTCAATAAGTGATAATATAAGTTAATTATATAAAAAAATTCAAGGATTTTTGGAAATCTAAAACAGCGAAAATCCAGGACGTTACAATTTACCCCCTTAAAAATAATTTCGTCCCCGAAATTGCCTAAGGGTAATAAGTAAAGATATTATTATTTCATTTCCTTAAGTTTTGTTGGTTTCGAGTTTATATACGTTTTAAGGTATATGATAACTACACTAGCCTAGCTCATTGTGGTCTACCCCCTCTTAAAAGTTTTCACCTTTGAGGTTTAAAAATAAATGTCAAAATCATCATTATCGTGCTAAGTGTTTGATAATAAAGTTTACCTACGGGTGGTATATTCTACTCTTTATGATTGGGATAATATAGAAAGACAATTGTGGTATGCTTTGATCCCATACGTCGATCCTCTGCTTGACCAGGGTAGAAAGATCGTTGTATCCCTTCCTAGTCCTGGTGGATCTTGGTCTTTTGCTCGGCCAAAGCAGTGAGTCGTTGGTAGTCACCCAGGATCGAGAATTGGGTTAAACAACGAATACTTCGCAAATATATGTTTTCGTAATTTCATAGTCTGATTATTCTTAACATTTGGAAGATATCAAAATTTATTAAAAGTTCAAGTTTCACATTTATAATATTTTAGTGGGTGGTGAGTCTCCCATGATGCCTATGATCAAACGACTATCCTAGAAAGGTTTTTAAAAACTTAAGGTTCCTCTCGACATTACCATTTTGATCTTGTGGTTAGTGAGTTATGGGCAAATCATGCTTTGGTTTCATAAATTTTAATAGGGAAGGAAGAATCGAAAGTTTTAAGGTATTCTAGAGGTTTGGAGTGATGGTGACGCAAGGGATGCTAAAGAAAAGGAAAAAGGAAGAACATTATTTTCTGAAAGTGGTATGAACTTTGAATCCATAAGAGAATAAGAACCCAAAATATTTTACTAAAGTCGACTTCGAATACGAACTCACAGAGTTCTTAAGTAATGAAACGAAACCCTACTTAAGAAGTCTAATTCATCTAAGTCATAAATTATTTGAAATAGTAAAATATACTAAAAATAAGAATTTAATTTAATCACCCAGGATGATTCCTAAGATCTTTGAAAGAAATTCCTAATTAGACTTCGAATCCTAAAACTCTATGATGAAACAGATACATTTGGTTCATTGACAACTTTTAGTTGTAGAAACTTTCGGTTTCAATGCATCTTTTGTTCATAATGTATTTATCACTTTTAATTATTAAATAATTTTTATAATTTTTATGGTAATTCATCATTAAGTTGACCCTTTTTTATACAAAATTTCAATCTATTTCAAGTTCCATAAAAATAATATATATATATATATATATATATATATATATATATATATATATAATTTAGACGTATAAGTTATTCGAAACTAACGATTTTTGTAAGATACTAAACGTATCTAATTCTTGTAATGTTTCTTATTCTTTTAGTAACTAAATTATTTTAAAAATTTTTGTGATAATTTATCATTAAGTTTAAAGTCATCCTACAAAATTTCATCTTATTTGGAGTTGTAGATAAATTATTAAAATTCTAGAAGTAACCACTGCCTGATGATTTTTGGACAGTTGTTAAATCACCCTATATTAAAATTTTTATTTTATTTTTATATGAAACTAAACTTATTAAGCTTCAATCTGACTTTTGAATCACCCCAATCGGAGTTATATTGAGGGAGATATGAGTTTTTGAAGTAGGTCTAAAAAGGTAGAAAAATCGCCGAAAATCCAGCGGGCTGGAGTAGCTGGCCGTGTGTCGCCCCCTTCTGGTGCTGGTAGTGGTGCGCCGCCGATCTGGCGGCGCCGTCGCGGTCCTCTAGAGGTTTTGGCAGTGGTGGTGGCGGTGCGCCGCCGGTCTGGCGGTGGCTCTGCCACTTGATAATTGAAAATTGGTGTATCTCTCAATCCAGAATGAGTTATTCGACGTGCAATATATGAATTTGGGGTAGGAGAAGCTAATATATCCAAATAACTTAGTTATTTCATAAAATTCCATAATTTTAATGGTCAAAAGTCTATTTTATTTATATTCTTACTATTTATAGCAAATTTTAGTTTAATTATAGTTCTTTATCCATTGAGCTTTAGGATTTATGTTTAATATGAAAGTACTAGAAAAAAATTAGTATAATAAGGTGGTTAAGCCAAATAGGACACTATAAATAACAAATTTACTATTTATATTAAGTTATGAATTCTAGACAGTTTGAGTTGGAGTTTGATTCTGAAACTTCTTACAAGGTTTGATATCACTATTAAAATTTTCTAGAATTTATTTTTAGTTTCTTATTTTCTCTTGGGGATTCGGGGTATCTTTATGAGGAGCCTAGAGAAGCTCCATGGATTCAGAGTAGTTGTCTCCTTGAGGAAGATGGTGATAGACTTCATTACGCTCATTCCTTTTCTTTGTTTCTTACACCTTTCATTTTCCTATTGGCTCGTTTATAAGCGTGGATTTGGAACCCTCTGGACTTGGTACCCCATGGATTTGAAATCCTCTTATTATGTATGAAACTATTGATTTGGAATAAACTTTAATCCAAAAGCAATTATACATGGTATATTTACAAGGGTTTGAATTTAATTACTAAATCAACTTTAATATCTCTAATTAGTGAACGTATGTAATGTTTGACCTAAGAGAAGTAATAAGCCCATTGAAATATGTACTTTGCTCGAAAATGATGAAATTCCAAGTATCGGATGGGCCACAAGCACAAGATCATGTCCGAGTGACTAACAAACAACTTTTAACTGTTGATTTACATAGAAAATGTTTGGATGACACTAATCATTATATTAAAGTAATTATAGTGATGCAAATGATAATCTAGTTGTTTTAGGATATCATTAGTGGGTCATGTGCCCAATGGTTTAATAGTATTGTGATACATGTATTACACACGCAACTCTTGGAAGCATTTTAGATGTAATCCAAGCTCTCACTGAGGATTTTGAATCCTTTCTTTGAAGAGATTTGAAACTCTTAGTTACTTTTTGGTGCCAGATAACCAGGGCGGTCATAAGTTTCTGATTTCCAAGTTAAAGTTCAAAAACATCACAAAATCGGGGATTTGATCATATTATTCATCATTTCTAAGTTTATATTCAAAATCATCCACACAATATGAAATTTAATCCTAGAGTCTAGTTTCTGAGTTTTGAATTTCAAAGCATAACAAACACGGGAGTTTGGTTCTAAGGTTTATTATTCCTAATTTAATGGATTTCTTACATTGTCGGATACTCCTAAAATTTAAGAAAATCCCCCACTGGACCAACCTCTAATCCTAAGTGTCTCAACCTTAGCTATTGTGGTTTGCACAATCCGCATTCCCAAGGTCCTGGTTATCTCAATACTCTACTCTGATATCAACTTGTAACGCCCCAAAAATCGGCACCCGAGTACATTGACTCCGATCCCAAGTTCTCAGGTGTTAACCAAATGAAAATGGACGTGTGTCCTTATTCAGATTCAAATTCATTTCACACACAGATAATTAGAGTAGCGCAATTCGAATTAACAGATTCAAAACAAGGTAGAGATAACAATAGCTTCAGAAATATAGGGCTAAGAGTTAAAAATACAGTTCCAATTGTTATGATTGCCCAAAATGGGATTATACAAATCACAATAATTATAATAGGAACAAAAGCACAACTACCAAGCGGGAAGAAACTAGAGATCTACTGGGCACCCCGAGCGCACCACCGAATGGTCCTGTTGTTGAGTTATCTGCATATGTCGAATAGAATGCGTCGAATGCCAACATAGTGAAAAAATATCCCCAAGATTGTTACTTGAGACATTTTAGGGATTAATAGGTTCACAACAAATACATATTCATACATGTAATATAGATAAGCATGTTATATTTAATGCACAGATACTAGGCAGTTACACGTGTTATCAACCCAGTCAATGCAGGTAATGATAAAACAAAGAATCAAACATTTCCTAAATACTTTTGTTAAATATGCATATGAAGATATGACATGATGCATGCTCTTTCCGAACAACATTCCCTCACACGCGACTCCGACCACCTATTTCGCAAATGATAACACTTCCTCATCACGCGACAACCATGCCTGTTTGTCACATTCTAAGTTAATGCAATGCGGTGAATGATCATGTTAGTCGAGTAATTATTAAGTTCAATTCATCTAGCATATTAGCGAAGCTAGGATACCGATGTTATATCACGAGTTCTTATCTAGATCAATTGGCACGTTGCCGCATGTAGCGACTCCTTACCAGTGTCCCTTGATCCAAATTTAGGTGTCACCTTTTTATCTCATAAATCAATAATTCCAAAGGTACGGTATAATACCTAAATGAATGAAGAACAACCCGGTATGGGTCGTCACCCACACCGAATATCATCACTTAGTTCCAAGGTTGTAACAGCCCACAACGCGTTGCCCCGACCGACTGGAGCATTATTTTGAAGGATGTCTAGATCAGATGGCTCACCCCAACCCACGCTCGGACCATAACCCAAATGAACAGTGGCTAGGGTGTTACAGAGGTGTGAGCATATCAAATAAAAATCAAATTACCACAAGAAAAAGGCTCGTCACCCAATTTCATTCATGCCCGTGTCATTCGAACGGTACTCTAGCACGCAACCATCGGTCGAGTAATTTGACAGGGGCCGTTCGAACAATAGTTTATCACCTCCATCAGTGCTCACTGATCGTTATGGAGAGGCTCGTCACCCCAGCATAGACCGACAGATCGGACACGGTGTCCCATACTACTGTGCCCGACTCATGAGTCTTAGTTGCTCACTGGTCATTATGGGGAGGCTCGTCACCCCAGCGTAGGCCGACAGATTGGACACGATGTCCCATACCACCATGCCAGCTCATGAGTCTTGAGATCATATCAATAACGGTTTTGATTAGACTAAATCAATGGTAACGGTGGTATCCCAGATTCTATTGAATGCTATACAATCACCAACCATAAGAATTATTGAGCTTGCATTAGACTGATATGATTGACTACGGAGGACCTCGGGCAAACCGGCATTGGGTACAAAGCATCCTGCGTAGCTCCAACTACTGTTGATCGTCCGTTTTCAACTCCAGTCGGTCGTATAAGCTTGGGATAGCCTCCCTAAAGTGGACTATTCGTATATTTACATAAATTGCGAAGCTCGATCCACCAAAACAACACAATTCAATCATCTTAGTATTTATAAGCATTCAACATTAAAGAATTTTTATAATATTAAGAGTTTCATGTCATTCAAGCATTTCATCAAGCATGTTATCAATCAAAATAAGCAAATAAATGTAATTAATAATTCTAAAATGCCGAGTAGAAGCTTAGGGTTATATCTTCACCTTTGAGTCAAGATCCCGGACTCGAATGTGGCCCTAGCGACGAGAATTTGGGAAAACGCTCCAAACCTAAATTAAAGTATAAGACTATCATTAATGATGTGGATTTATTCCTAATTAAATATTAAACAATGAATTATGGCTTAACTAACTCAATTTGATTGATCCATCAACTCGGCTCGATGAATCGGGACTCGTAATCGGCGCACAATTTAAACCGTAATGGAATGGGGCCCGATTACGGCTCCCGCAAGAATATGAACCGCTTTAATTAGTAATTATGACTTAAAGACCTAACATACTCAATCATAATATTAGGGTTTGCGAGATTCGACGGAACTAAAATGGAGTTTCTAACACCAATGGATCAAAATGAAAGAAATAAAAGAAAGAGGTGGAAAGACATGTTGGGAAATCTCTTACCTAACAAGTGAGTGGAGAATCCAACCTTAAATCTTCGAATTTCATCTATAGAAGACATGAGATCGGAAACAGAGATGAGGTCTTGCACGAATCCGGTGAGCACGGGGATTGGATGACATAATTCGGTCACCGAGGGTGCATGCATGGTGGTGGCTCCCACTTTCTCTCTCCTCTCTCTCCCTCACTCTCTTTCTCACTCTCTCTCTCTCTCTCAGCTGCTGGAAACGGCTGAGAGAGAGAATGGTTGGAGCTTATATGGGTGGGATTATTTCAGTTGGCCCTAAGGTTTGAAAAATCCATAAAGTGGCCAAATGAGGCCTGATTTGGATTATAGGGGTTGCTCTGATGCCCCCTTGGCCCTCTAATTTATGGGATAGGTGCCCCAAGGCCTAATGAAGGGTTGGGTGAAGTTTGATCAAAAACGGAGGCATGGTTTTGTCGCAGCGGCCCAGTTTACGATCCAATGGCCTTGTGGGACCCCTCTTTTTGGCTGTTGAGGCTGCATTGATGGCCCCCTTGCAGTGAAATTTATAAGATAGGTGGTCCATGGCCAGATGAAGAGATGTACAAAGTTTGACGGCAAACAGACGCGGGGTTTTATCGTAATGGCCTGATTTACGATCAACGGTCACCGTTACTCGATACGAGACCAGATTTGGCAGATGAGTGTAAAGAATTATTTTCAGCCTTCAGTGTAAATTTGGAAGAGATCCGACGGCTAAAATGCTTTGATTCCCTGTTCTAAGTAAGGGCCATTAATTTAAAATTTCAAGCCTTAAGCCAAGGCCAGGGCGAGTCGCACTTTACAAGCGCTGACTTGACAGCGTGAATTGTCTATTTTCGGGCCTCGTCTGAGTCTGTCGTCCCCGGTGGACCACAAGCCCAGTAGGATGGACATTACTCTACAATTTCGAAACTAGTGGCCCACTAATGAGCAGTCTAGAGCTTGTTCGGGTAATCAGGGCATTTCTGAAATAAATTAGGTAAAGGAATTTCTTGGGTGCAGTTGTTGAGGTATAGATTAACTAAGTTCATAGTATGGCTTATTCGAAATTAGTGAAAGTGGAGATTTTGTCATGATTACTCTAAACCATCGGTTTCAGGCTAAAAGAGTAACTGGGTCGATTTGGTCCATTAATCAAGATCCGGGCCCTATCTTACTCGGCTTTGGGTAGATCTTTTAATTTAGTTACAATTGTTTTGATTAATCAGTGATAGGTCGGTTAGATTTATGTCCTATGTGAACAGATCATGGGGATGAACTCGATGCTTAAGTGATCGGTTGGATTCATCGGCTTTCTACGGTTGATTTATTGAATTTGTGCAGTTCTTTACTGGTATCACCCGTGTATAAACTAACATTGAGTATTAATGATCAATAAATGATAATATAAGTTAATTTTAAAAAAAATTCAAGGATTTTTGGAAATCCAAAACAGCGAAAATCCAAGAAGTTACATTGACTCAGATAGGGCCCACCGTGATGTTTTTGTAAGATCTACTATGACCATTTGTTATTAAGTCATATATTGGGTATAAAGACAAAAAATTAGATCAAATCATGATTTTCGTGGGCTGCACTAAAAGATATGGTTGGGAGAGATGTATACTCTTGATTTTTAAAGGCTCCACCATGATACTTGTATGAAATCTACTTTAACCAATAATAATAATAAAAAACTTAGGCCTATGCCCTAAAATTGTAACTGGACATGAATCACTTGGGCCACACCAATGGAAATAGTTTGGCAGATCCCTTTATATTATGTCCAAGTCAATGTGAATCATAAATGGAATTGATTTTTGGGCCCATGGCCTAACATGGGTGAAAAACCTAGTGGTTAGGGTTTATTTTACATAAATATAATAGTAAGCCACACGTGATCCACCAATTAACCATTTTCTCTTGCAGGTGGCTATAAGGGATGGTACGCAGATTGTCTAGGGTAACATGCACCGTGGACAGTTGTGTGCTACTGGAAAAACTTTGTAAGCCTTACCGTATGTGGATTATTCATATTATCCATCCATTTTTACAGATCATTTTAGTGCACGAGCACATACTCGAGGTTTATCTAGATCTCATGTAGAACACACCACAAGAAACTGGTGATTGGATGCCCACCATAAAAAAAAAACTTGGTGGGTACAAAAGTTTTGGTTCAAGCTCATATTTGTATTTTCTCTTCGTTCATGACTTTGTGACTTTATCACGAGGTTGGATGGAAAATAGGCATTACAATGGGCCCTAGGAAGTTTTTAATGGTGAGCTTTCAATTACTTAATGGTGTGATCCACTTGAGATTTGGACCTACCTTATTTTTGTGCTCATGCCCTAATATGATATGAAAAATGGATGGACAACATGGATGAGACACATCTATCATGGTGGCCCCATGGAGATTGTTTAGTAGCACGCAATCCGACATGGGTGCCACTTGCTACACTATGCAATCTGGTTTTGAAAAAGTAACGCAACTTTGTTGGCAATCTCGATTTGAGTGAGACCTGAGCAAGGGGCACACGTGTGTATTATTTATTTGTTTTGCTACTTCATTTTAAGAAATGATAAAAAAATAAAAAGGGAAATTAATGCAATTCTTAAGTGACCACACCGCAAGAAATAATAGCCACTGTTAAAATTTTTCCTCGGGCTACAAAGGCTTTGGATCTATATCTGTATTTTCCCTTCACATGCTCTATGTGACTGACCTTGTCAACAACAGGTTGGATGACAAATAAACATTTTTCAATGATGACTTTTCGGTGACCAATGTTTCCTGTGATGTGATCCACCTAAAATTTGTATCTTCTTCATTTTCTAAACAATGAATGTAAAAAAAAAAAAAACAAAACAAAGTAAAAGAGGAGATGGAAGTTTTGGATCAAGCTGATATTTATTTTTTTCCTTAATCTGAGTCTTTATTTTTTCCCTTAATCTGAGTCTTTATAACCTAATCAACAGATTGGATGTCAAATAAACAGTACAGTGAGCGTTAGGATGATTTTAATGGTGGATATCAAATCATTATTGTTTTCCTGTGGTGTGGTCCAGCTAAGATTTATATCCATATCTTTTTTTGCATAAATTCCTAAAATGATCTGTAAAAATTGATGAACGGAATGTATGAAGCACATACATCATGGTAGCGCCCACGGAGCACCGACCACTAGCCACGGGGTTGGTGTCAGGGGGAGTAGCCCATCCGTCTCCAGGTGGCAGCTACAGCCATTGAATCCGCGGATTAGCTACTGATACGTTGGAGTAGGGAGAGACTCGCTAGTGAAGTGACGTCACGAAGTTATGTGGCCCCACCATGATATATGTTTTGTATCCACGCCGTCCGTCCATACATTTTGATAGATCATTTTAGAGCATGATACAAAGAATGAAGCAGATCCAAGGCTGGAGTGGACCCCACCATAGAAAACAGTGGAGAGAGTGACGCTCACCGTTGAAACCTTTCTGAAGGTCCACCATGATGTTTATTTGAGATCCAACCTGTTTATGTGTTAAATAAGACATGAAAGAAGGGAAAACAGAAATATCAGCGTGATCGAAAACTTTTGTGGCCCTTAGAAGTTTTTAATGGTGGGCGTCACTCTCCCCGCTGTTTTATGTGGTGGGATCCACTCGAGCTTTGGATCTGACTCATTCTTTGGATTATGCATTAATATGATCTCTTCAAATGGATGGACGGTGTGGATACAAAACATACATGATGGTAGGGCCCACAGAAATTGGTAAGGTTATTTCAGTAGCCAGTCTCGCTGCTTAACCCGTCGGTATCTAATCCGCGTCCCTTTAATCAGCTGCTGGAAATCGTAACCTTTCTTCCTAGATAGGCAGTATTTTGTAAACTGTTTTTTATTTTATTAAAATGCTATGCTGATGTCAGCACAAATGACGTGGACCAATTAAATTTCAGAATACGGGGAGCCAGGGTGCACTGGAAACAGGGGATCCGCATTCAAAAGTTTAATATAGTGCCTCGCAGTATAGAGTTTTTGTAGGTTTGCTCCTCGAATGGGGATGCAAGGATACAGCTATTAGGCTGTTACAAAAATCAAACCTAGAAAATCTTATCTTTGCAAGGCAAGAGCTGAGTGCCTATTATTTTCTTAATGCAAAATTGATGGTGATGATGTGAAGGGTGTGATTTTCTCCATTCACAGGCTCGTTTGGTTCTGTTCACATCAATACAACTGTTTCTCTTGGTGCATGCATCGTAGGAGGAGAGAGACCTTCATAAGTTGTGGATATGATAACGCGCGTGAATCCCATTGTTAAGATGTGTGAAAAGGCTTAAAAAATAGCTGAAAAGTCGTTCGCATATGCTTGTGGGACCCGCAGGATATCTAAAGGGACATCCACCACCAAGAACTCGAATGCCGTCTTTTTTCCAAAGAGATAAGAAATATAGGTCGTGCTGGATGAATTGAATACAGTACAGCTTTTTCTCTGCACTACACTACACCAGCAGGATTACATGTCTGTCCATTTAAGGGGCCCATCAAAGAGAAGGTTTACGTTTTCACACGGGAATAGCTGTCAAATGTCACTGTAGTTAGTCTATTTTATTAAAATATATCTATGAAATATATGTCACTCCTTTATCCTCTCAGCCTCCACTTTTTTATTCAAATAGCTCTACATCGCAGCCAATGAGCATTTCAAACATAAAAAAACAAAGAACCCTTAAAAAGTAATGGGCTATCACAGAAGTCTAGCCACTGCTTTGATTTTCAGAGGATCAGGAGTTTGCTTGAATACATCCTCATGTTCTGCAATGTGATAGTCAGCTAGTGGAATTAATTATTGGCATTTTTCAATGATCAAAACCATTTGTATGATAGGGATCTCCATGGATGGGCTGAGAAATTAATCATATTGAATTATTCAATTTTTGATTAAACAAAGATTATTGTGACCATACATTTTCAAAGCAAAAGATCGATCCATATTTCAAAAGGACGAAATAAACCATTTAAAAAGATTTATTTGTTGCATATCCACCGTTCAAGTTGAGGCTCATTGTATAAATGGTTTTGATCCTTCGAATAGGGTCTAGATTTAGAGGTCACATCACACAAAACACATGGAGGGCTAGAAACAACTATTTTAATGGGCGGTTCACTTTGTACTTTGTATTTTGTTTTTACCTACACTATTTCCCACCAGATGGAACGCTTAGATCTCCCATCCACATGCATAGCCAGAAATAATTATTTTAATAGGCAGTTCACTTTGTACATTGTTGTCCGCCTCAAGAGATAAATGGTTGATTTTTGAGATGGAAGATCTAGAACGGTTTCCAATCAAATGGAAAGCTCATATCTCGGAGATATGTTTTAAGTACATATGTTTTAAGATGGCATGTGTTATTTGATTTTTAACTTTGAATCAAAGTAGAAAGTACAAATTTTCAAAATTCATCTTAATTAATCTATTTTCTAGGAACCTATCTTGATAATATTGTATTTTTATTATAAAAAATCAAAGATGAATGATTGACATCTTATCTTGGCGCAATCAAATTGCACACATAATTTTTCCGTAAAAAAAGTTGTCAATACACATCCTCTATATTAAAAGGTCTCTCTTTAACCTATCTAAGGTGAAAGAGGTAAAAGAGTTCTTTTGCTCATCTTGTAGAGGCTGAAGGAGAAACACACCATTGACAGGATGGATCCTAGTTCCACGTGTGTGAATGAAGAAAAGAAGATGGAAGGAGAAGACGGGATGGATGATGCTCTCTCTCTCTCTCTCTATCTCTCTTAGTAAGGCCCAAGCTAGTGGGACATCCAAGGCTCCTTGGTTGCCTCTTTTGTTATACGGGATCTAATTTATAAGGAGGATGTAGGGTTTCAAGTGTTTATTAAGATATTGTGCACTACCACCTAGGAATCTCTTTTTATCCTACTGTAAAGGAAGTTTGTCGATCTGTTTCATACATAGATGAATGTATTCATGGTCCAATACTATCATGGTTATTTACCACGAATCTAAATCTCAGTATGATTAAGAAGTAAAGTATTAAATTTGTGATGAGGTTTTTTCTCCTCAGTTGAGAGGAGAGATAGTGCAACTAGTTGAAAATCGGAATGTTTCACCACGCTGTTCGACCAGTCGAGTGGACTGCTCGACCAGTTGAGTGAACAGTGCTCGATTAGTCGAGGGTTACTCGACTCAAAGTCCAGCGAGCTCAGTGAACAGTGCTCGACCAGTCAAGAGTCTGTCTCGACCGGTCGACTGAACAGTCTCGACCAGTCGAGGCTACGCAGATTTGAGTCTGGATCTTGCGCGGACTGCCGAAATCTGAGGCCTTTTCGCAAGGGGTATGAAGGGGAGTTGCCTAAACTATAAATAGGGGTGCTTAGGGCTCTTTTATGTAATGCAAGAGGGTTTTCTAAAGCTTTGCAAGAGTTTACCAAAGGGTTTAAGGCTATCAAAGGTGAGAGAGAGAGAGAGAGAGAAAAGAGAGAGAGGAAGTTTGTAGAAGGGAATCGACGTCTCAGCACTTCTACGTCCACGTGATCGGTGAAATCTCTCCGTTTTCTTTTTATTCTCTTATTATTTATCAACTCCTATGTGAGTGAAGAAGGATTGATCCAAGCGGTGTGTGCTTGTGATCGGTTGTAACGTTCTACTTGATAATGGATTGTTATCTGGATGAGGTCCCGTGGTTTTTACCTCTTTGAGGGTTTTCCACGTAAAATCTCTTGTGTCGTGTGGTTTATGCTTTGATTGTTTTCATTAGTTTATTATCCCATAATTCTGGTGTTTTTGGGAGGCTAGATCTTAAGGTTTTGTGTAAGGCCCCCAACAAAGTGGTATTAAAGCTAAGTTCATTGAATGGAGTGAGATCGGTTCTGAATTATGGAAGGTGGCTCATCAAGGATGATCAGCCTCAATGGTTCTAACTGGACCATATGGAAGGCTAAGATGGAGGACTTTCTTTATTATGAGGACCTGTATTCTCCAATTTTAGGCATATCAGCAAAATCGAAGGATATGTCTGATTATGATTGGAAGAAGTTGGATCGGAAGACGGTGGGGTTTATTAGACAATGGTTGGATGATTCCGTGTTCCACCATGTGTCTACAGAGACCTCACCCGCTAGCCTATGACTGAAACTGCAAGGGCTGTATGAGAGGAAGACAATCGACAATAAGATTTTCCTGATACGACGACTCATGAATCTCAAGTTCAAAGATGGTGGTTCTGTGGCTGAGTACATGAATGAGGTCAGTAATATAGTGAATTGCTCTCCGCTATAAAGATGGTCCTCGATGATGAATTACAGGCTTTGCTATTGCTTAGTTCATTGCCTGATAGTTGGGAGACATTGGTGGTGTCTCTAAGTAACTTCGTGCCAGACGGAAAGCTATCAATGGAACAGTTAACTAGCTGTCTCTTCAATGAGGAGACGAGGAAGAAGTCTCAGGGGTCTACTCAGTAAGAGGCCCTTGTGACACAAGAACGGGGGAGAGAAAAAAACAGAAAGGGCGAGAAGGCTCGAGATAAATCAAGAGGTAAGTCGAGTACAAGGAAAGATGTTGAATGGTCGAATTGTGGCAAGCATGGTCACTATAAGCATGAATGTCGTAATTAAGAATAAGAACGACAAGAAAGGAAAAGGAAAGGAGAAGGAAGATGAATCAGATTCCTCTGCGGTCGCTTTAGATGGCGACGTTGTAGTTATTCTTTCAATGGATCATGATGTATGTCTCATGGTTATGAGTCAGGACACTGACTGGGTGATAGACTCCGAAGCCTCGTTTCATGCGACTTCACGCAAGGATTTCTTCACAAGCTACAAGTTAGGTGACTATGGGACCGTGAAGATGAAAAATTCTGGCATATTGAAGATCGTAAGGGTCGGTGATATTTGTGTGAAGACCGATGTGGGCTGCACATTGGTTCTCAGGGTTGTGAGGCATATCCCATATCTTCGCCTCAACTTGATGTCGACGGGAAGGTTGGATGATGATGGCTATGAAAGCCGATTTGTTGGTGGGCGTTGGAAGCTCATCAAGGGTTCATTGATCGTAGCCAGAGGGAAGAAGTGTTGCACCCTGTACGAGGCAAGTGTCAGTGTGTGCAAGGGTGAATTGAACACAGCGGAAGATTTAGCTATTGACATGTGGCACAAGCGTCTAGGCCACATGAGTGAAAAAAAGGCTTCAGCTACTAGCGAGGAAGTGGCTCCTTCCAGACGTGACAGGTATACCTCTCAAAACCTGTCTTGATTGTTTATCAGGGAAACTACATAGAATTTCATTTATTAAATCTGCTTCTCATGTTAATAAAGTGCATGCATTAGATTTGGTTTATTTTGATGTTTGTGGTCCTATGAGGACAAAAACCTTGGGTGGGGCATTGTATTTTGTTACTTTTATAGATGATGCATATAGGAGGGTTTAAGTTTATGCTTTGAAATCCAAGGATGAGGTCTTTGGTGTGTTTAAATTGTTTCATGCTATGGTCAAGAGAGAGACAGGTAGATCATTTAAGTGCATCCGCATTGACAATGGTGGTGAATACATCGGTGACTTCCACGAGTATTGTAAGTCCCTGAGTATATAGCGTGAATAGACGGTTCCCAAGACCCCTCAGCATAATGGTATAGCTGAGCGAATGAATCGCACCATTGTTGAGAGAATCAGATGCATGGTATCCCATGCGAAGTTGTCCAAGACGTTTTGGGGAGAAGCAATGCATACGGAAGTGCATATAATAAACAGGTCTCCATCAGCCCCGTTGAATGGAGAAGTACCGGAGAAGGTGTGGACTGCACAAGATCCATCGTATAGTCATCTCAGGGTGTTTGGATGCAAGGCATCAGTTCAGGTACCAAACGACGAGAGGTCCAAGCTTGATATGAAGATCAGGCAATGTGTGTTCTTGGGGTACGGTGATGAAAAGTTCGGTTACAGATTGTGGGATCCAACCGAGAAGAAGCTCGTCTGGAGCAAAGATGTGGTTTTCTTTGAAGATCAGTGTATATAAGACATTGGTAAGCCAGAGAAGAATCAGTATAGTTCAGGTGAGCTAGAGGACATGGATCCGGTTATTCCTCCCTTGGTGCCTGATGACGGGGGAGTACAACAAGGTGCAGAGGACGAGGAAGCTCCTACAGAAGATGGACCGGGGGAGTAGCCCCCACTTGATCTACCTGTTGAGCCACTGGTGAGGAGGTCATCTAGGGACAGACAACCGTCCTAGAGGTACTCACCACATGAGAACATTATGCTCACTGATGGGGGAGAGCCAGAAGATTATTCTGAGGCCCTAGTCGACGAGCATAAGGGGGAGTGGTTAAAAGCTATGCATTATGCTCACTGAAGAGATGAATACATTATGCTCACTGAAGAGATGGAATCCTTGCATAAGAACCACACCTATGATATGGTGAAATTGCCTAAGGGTAAGAAAGCTCTGAGCAACAAGTGGGTGTTCGGAAAGAAGATTGAGGAGAAGAATTCACAGACAAGGTTCAAGGCCAAGCTTGTGAGAAAGGGTTTGGTCAGAGGAAAGGCATAGACTTCGAAGAGATATTCTCACCAGTGGTGAAGGTGACATCCATACAGGTGTTGCTTGGGTTGGCAGCTAGCATGGATTTGGAGATAGAGCAGTTAGATGTTAAAATTGTCTTTCTCCATGGTGACCTAGAAGAAGAGATCTACATGCACCAACCAGAGGGGTTTGAAGTTAAGAATAAGGAGCATATGGTGTGTAGGCTAAGGAAGTGCTTCTATGGGTTGAAACAAGCTCCATGACAATGGTACAAAAAGTTCGACTCATTCATGTTAAAGCATGGGTATGACAGAACGGAGTCAGACCACTGTGTGTTCACGCACAAGTTCTCATATGGTGATTTATTAGTTCTACTGTTATACATTGATGACATGCTCATCATGGGAAAAGACATCAAGAAATCGACAGGTTGAAACAGGAGTTGGGCAAGTCGTTTGCGATGAAAGACTTGGGCCCAGCTAAATAGATCCTAAGAATGGAGATAACCCGTGACAGAAGTAGCAGGAAGCTTTGGCTGTCACATGAGCCGTATATTAAGAAAGTTCTAGAGCGGTTCAATATGAATGCAACGAAGCTGGTCAGTACTCCACTGATGGTCACTTCAGATTGAGCGACAAGCAGTATCCCAAGACGAAGATAGAGGTGGATGAGATGTAGAAGATACCCTACGCATCAGCAGTAGGAAGTTTGATGTATGCTATGGTGTGTACACGCCCAGACATAGCATATGTGGTTGGTGTTGTCAGCTGGTATCTTGCCAATCCTGAAAAAGAGCATTGGCCAGTGGTGAAGTGGATACTGCGGTATCTAAGAGGCTCATCCAGGTTGAGCCTATGCTATGGTGATGAAAAACCTATGTTAGAAGGCTATACAGACGCAAATATGACAGGTGACATATACTATAGAAAGTCTACATCGGAGTTCATGTTCATGTTTGCAGGGGGAGCGGTCTCTTGGCAGAGCAAGCTACAGAAGGTCGTAGCATTGTCGACAACAAAGGCCGAGTACATTATGGTCACAGATGCATGTAAAGAGATGATTTGGATGAAGAGGTTCCTACAGGAACTTTGTCTGAAGCAGGAGCAACAAGTGGTCTATTGCGATAGTCAAAGTGCTATACACTTGAGCAAGAATTTAAGTCAGCATTCCAAGTCAAAGCACATAGAGATTCGGTATCATTGGATCGGGAATCCTTTGGAATAAAAGGTGTTACAGCTTGATAAGGTCCACACGGATGATAATGGGTCAGACATGATGACCAAGGCTTTGCTTAAGGGCAAGTTTGAGGTTTGTAGAAACCGGGCTGGCTTGAAGAAGGTGAATTCCTCCTGAGTCGGAAAGGAGGAGATTTGATGGAGTTTTTTCTCCTCAGTTCAGAGGAGAGATAGTGCAGCCGGTTGAAAATCAAAGTGTTTCACCACGCTGTTCGACCAGTCGAGTGGACTGTTTGACTAGTCGAGTGAACAGTGCTCGACTAATCGAGGGTTACCCGACTCAAAGTCCAGCGAGCTTAGTGAACAGTGCTCGACCAGTCAAGGGCCTGTCTCGACCGGTTGAGTGAACAGTCTCAAACAGTTGAAGACTCTACTCGATTAGTTGAGGCTACGCAGATTTGAGTCTGAATCTTGCGCGGATTGTGGAAATCTGAGGCCCTTTTCGTAAGGGGTGCGAAAGGGAGTTGCCTAAACTATAAATAGGGGTGCCTAGGGCTTTTCTAGGTAATGCAAGAGGATTTCCTAAAAATTTGCAAGGGTTTGCTAAAGGGTTTAAGGCTATCAAAGGTGAGAGGGAGATAAAGAGAACAGAGAGAGAGAGAGAGAGAGAGAGAGAGAGAGAGAGAGAGAGAGAGAGGAAGCTTGTGGAAAGGAGTCGATGCTCAGCGCTTCTACGTCCTTGTGATTGGTGAGATCTCTCCATTTTCTTTTTATTCTCTTATTGTTTATCAACTCCTGCGTGAGTGAAGAAGGTTTGATCTAAGCGGTGTGTGCTTGTGGTTGGTTGTAATGTTCTACTTGATAGTGGATTGTTGATCTGGACGAGGTCCCATGGTTTTTACCTCTTTGAGGGTTTTTCACGTAAAATCTCTTATGTCGTGTGGTTTATGCTTTGATTGTTTTCATTGGTTTATTATCCCATAATTCTGGTGTTCTTGGGAGGCTAGATCCTAAGGTTTTGTGCAAGGCCCCCAACAATTTGGGCCATTAAATCATTATCAAGTTTCTTTAAAATAAATTTAATAATTAAAATAAAACTTCAACGATTAAAAACCTATATCTAAACTCTTATAAGTGCAGGGCCCTGGTGTAAAATAATATGATGAATAACCAATTTAATCAAATCTACCCATATAATAAGTCACGGGATAAAACATGTCCATGTCTAGCTAGATCCAAGTGGGTGTACCACCTAAAGGGCCTCTGGCTCCCGCATTCTTAATTTTTATTTTAGTCTTTTCGTGCGCATGGGACCCACAACATTTTTGGGACCACCATGGATATGTGACTTTCCTGTGCTCCCCTATAAGAGCCCCACAAAAAGAAGCTCTGTGGGGCCCACCAATATGTGTGAGAAATCCAGTCCATCCATCAATTTTGGCTGCTATGTCAGGATGAGCTTAAAAAATGAGTCTATCCACACGACATGCTCAAGTGGGGATGGAAAAGCTCACCACTGGAATTTCTCTCGAGCCACTATGATGCTTATGACATTTAAGTCATGGATGTGGTTATTTTCATTGAAAAGTGAAAGCACAAATATAAGCTGGATTCAAAGCTTCTATAGCCGCACAAAGGTTATAACGGTGGACATTTGCTCTCCATTGTTTCTTATGGTTGGTCCTGCTTGGACCTTGTATCTGCCTATCTTTGTACTTATCCATTATAGTGTAGTAGATGTTAAAATTTGTGGTTTTTGAAAAATCAAAATTTTTGAAAATTTTTGGGATTTTTGTTTTGCCTCCAAAATGCTTTTTGGAAATTTTAAATTGAAAAGTACAGTGTATGCTTTTGTCCCATATCAGAAAGGAAAAGAAGAAAATCATGGTTTATATATAGATGTTTGTGTAGTATTCTTACTTGGAGCTTTGGAGATTGTGACGCTCGGGTTGCATGTTCCAGTGCGCAGCATTAGAACGCACGCACGCGCTCGGGCATGGGCAGTGTTGCTGTAGTGACGCTAGTTGGAACACTTTGCATTTGAAAGCCACAACGGTCCGAAAACGGACAGGCCATGATGATCCAACGGTTAGATCTTCTGATCCGACAACCAGAAACGACTCAAATGTTCTAAACCATTGATGGCCACCTAGCAACAATCCACTCCCCGGAGCCTATATAAACTAGACCATTCCGGTCCAAATTCTATCAACTCAAACACACATCTCTCCCCTTACACCACATCCTCCAGATAGTATCTCCTTCATAGAATATTGTAAACACATCCATGGTTTAATTCTGCCAGAAGATTTGTTGCGTTCAATTGTTCCTAAGTGGACCCTTCATGATTGTTGCACGTTGGATCCAGATAGGCTTGTCTTATCCTGGAAGCAATTCGCCTATAACTCATCAGCAATTGATAAGGGGGTGAATCACGCTTTAAGGACATCATATGTTTTACGTGTTTCAGCCTGGTGAAATGAAATAATTAAACATTATTTTATTTTTTATTTTCGGTATATCCAATACATTTTTTCCAACAATCTTAAAGCGTGAAATGGATATCGAAAGTATTGCATCAGTCAAAATGATGAACCAGGATCTGATAAGATTGGATCGGTTCGACGGTACAAATTTCACTAGGTGGCGGGACAAGCTGAAATTCTTGCTAACTGCGCTAAAGATTTTCTACATCCTAGACCCGAATCTCTAGCCTCTACCTGAAGTGACGGATGCTAACACTCCATAAAAGATCCTGCAAGAATCAAGTGATAAGAAGACGAACTGTTGTGCCTCGACCATATTCTCAACACTCTTTTTGATCGATTGTGCGATATGTACACAGGAACCACATTAGCGAAAGAAATCTGGAGCACATTGGAATACAAGTACAAGGTTGAAAAAGAAGGTACACAAAAATTCCTAATTGTCAGGTACTTCGACTTCACGATGATAGACAATGAGCCACTGTTGGACCAAATCCATGAATTACAATTAATTGTAAATGAGATAAAGGCTTTAAAAATGGACCTGCCAGAATCGTTTCAAGTTGAAGCTATTATCATCAAATTGCCTCCGAGCTGAAAAAACTACAAGAAAAAGCTACTGCATAAATCCAAAGAATTCACTCTAAAACAAATCCAAAAGCATCTTCATATTGAAGAAGAATCTTGTAACCGAGACAAAAAGGATGACGCAAATGGTGCATCCTCATCCAAGGTGAATGCAGTAGAAAGACCATCCTAGGACAACAACTATGAGAAAATGATTCCTTAAAACCTAATAAAGAATAAAGAAAATTCAAGAAAACCTAAAAAAGGAAAAACAGAAAACCCGAGGGTCCTTACTATATCTGTGGCAAGATCGAACATTTTGCCCAAGTTTATAGGGACCACAAAAAGCCTAAGAAAGAGGCTAATGCAATAGACAATGATATGGTCACAAAAGTGAACTTAGTTCAAGAGAAAGTCATCGGTTAGTGGTATGATACAAGTGCTACAGTCCATGTATGCAACGATAGATTTGCCTTCAAAACCTATAAAGATGTGACCAATGGTCAAGAGGTTCAAATCGAAAATAAAGGTTGATTAAAAGTAGTAGGTAAAGAAACCGTAAATTACTCTTTACCTCTGGAAAAAATGGAATCATGACCAACGTACTGCATGTCCTAAACATAAAGAGAAACTTAGTCTCAGGGGATTTTTTAAGCAAACCTAGGATAAGGGTTGTGTTTGAGTTTGACAAGCTAATCTTATTCAAGAATAGAAACTTTGTGGGTAAGGGTTATGCTTGTAATGGGCTGATCAAATTTTCGTTGAATGAAAATAATTCTTCTCCTTACATAATTGAGTTTGTAACATTGTGGCATGGTAGACTAGCACATATTGGCTATAGTACCATAAAACTCATGGCTAAGAATGGCTTAATATCATACAATGATAGTGGCAATGATAAATGTGAAGTATGCATACAGTCTAAAATAACTAAGAAACCATTCCTAAGTGTTGAGGGATCATCTCAAATATTAGACCTAATCTATACTGACATAAGTGAACTAAATGACATTTTTACTCGAAGAGGGAAGAGGTACTTAATAACATTTTTATATGATTGTTCAAGATATGTGTATATATATCTATTAAAATCAAAAGATGAAGCATTTAATACATTTAAGATCTATAAATCTGAAGTAGAAAATCAATTAGTTAAAAGATTAAAATCATTCGTAGTGACAGAGGATGATAATATTTTTCTAATGAATTTTTTACCTATTGTGAGGAACACAACATAGTACACCAGTGCATAGCAACCTATACACTATAACACAATGGTGTAGTAGAGAGAAAAAATAGAACATTAGTTGAAATGGTCAACTCAATGCCAATACAAGCAAAGTTTTCATTAAACATATGGGGAGAGAGTTGTTAGCTACATGTCATGTTCTGAATAGAATCCCATGTATAAAAACAAGACCTCTTCATACGAAATATGAAAAGGAAGAAAATCAAACATAAAGTATCTTAGAGTGTGGGGGTGTCAAGCATATTGTAAAACTCATGAACCTAAAAGAACTAAATTAGGACCAAGAGCTATCAGGTGCGTCTTTATATGATATGCACAAAATAGTAAGGCTTATAGAATTTTAGACTTAGACTCCAATGTAATCATAAATTATAGAGATGTAGAGTTCTTTGAGAACTCTTTATTCATGGAGAAAAAAAATACTGAGATTTAATCTCCTAATGAAACTATATAATAAACATAACAAGAAGTTGAAACACCAAGTGAACTTCGTAAGAGTCAAAGAGCAAGAGTAGAGAAGAGTCTTGATTCTGATCAAGTAGACTCTCAACATCTCTCTTTTCATCTAGTAGAGGGTGATAGAGAGAAGGTTATTAGGAAAATACCTATGGTTTTAATTATAGAAGATGAACCTAAAACCTTTAATAAAGTTATGACTTCGAGAGACTCCACTTTTTAAAAAGAGGCCATTAATGATGAAATGAATTATATTATATCAAACCAAACATGGGAACTGGTGGATCTACCTCCTGGTTCTAAACCTATAGGATATAAGTGGGTATTTAAGAAAAAATATCACACTGATGGTACAATTCAAACCTTTAAGACAATATTAGTTGCCAAGGGTTTTCGACAGAAAGAAAGATGATTGCTTGCCTCCAAGTGTAGAGGTTCGTAAGTAATATCCCATGAATACAGGGTCGATCCCACAAGGAGATTAATTGCGAGAAGGAGAAAATCAAATGCAAAACAAATTAAGTAATAAAAACTAAACTGATGATTTGATTTTGGGATTTTTGAATGGATGTAATTCAATTGAATTAAAATAACACCCAGGCTTGAAAGTTCTACACATAGGTTAATGTTCCAAAATCATGATGACTTGGATAACACAACTAGGATCTGAGCACTATGGTCAGCCTAATCGAAAAATAAAACAGTTTAAATATTTTAATAAATGATATAAAAGATTAGAAAATCATGGATTTGCACCATTGATATATATTCTCAAACGTCAGTGATTTTAAGAATTTAATATCAATGAAATAATGAAAATCAAAGAAATATAACAGGTTGAGAGCCATTCCTATCTAGGAAATCTAATTAATCGAAGATAAGTCTACCCATCAATGTGGATTTCATATGATGGAAACATATGGATCTAACGTGATGATAAAAAAACTAAACCTAAACAATAGATAACATGCATACACCATTTGTGAGACCCGTATCCTAGCTCGTACTGTTCCATACGCTTCCGCGGTCCTCCCAGTCGAATTTCGGTGACCCGCGATCTGTTATCAGCATTTGTGCACAATCCTAGTCGTGTCCCATATATCAGAGTCGGATCAACTCGAGACTTGTACCAATGCGCCTGCGCCGTCGCCGCGGTTCTGATGCTGGATTTCATGCACCGAGGCGATACCTGGGCCAGGAGATGTGGGCCCTCGTTCAGTTTGAGGAAAATGCCGCGCTTTGCAAAACCCAAGAGAAACATCACATCAATCCCATCCATCACATCAATCAAGTACACATCACTCCCATCACTCACACCCATCTTCAAGTACAACCGCCCTCCCCAAAGTCAACTTTCTCTTACAACAAAGTACACCCATCACTCACTCCCCCATCACACCCCATCCCTCTTTCTCTTATAACCTCTCTCTCTCTCTCTCTCTCTCTCTCTCTCTCTCTCTCATTCTCCAAGCAACCCACATCCCAACCTCCATGAGAGAGCTTGGTGTGGCCCACCTTCCTACCTCCCTTCTCCACCATGCAAGCTTCATCTCGACCATTGAAATGCATTCCATGGAGCTCTAGGATACATCGGTGGGAGAAGAAGTCCAAGAAGACGATCGGTGGGTGTTTTCTAGTGTTGATTTGTGTGGCTTGATGACTTGATGGCCCACATAAGGTGAGACCCATCTTGATGTACGATTTGTATCAAAGGGGGACTTATAGTGGCGGGGTCCCTTTGCTACTCCGATCTTTCTCTCTCTATCTCTCTCTCTCTCTCTCTCTTTTTGTGATGACGGTGGAGCCCACCTGATTTATGTGTGCATCTAATTGCCCATCTGTTGGACCAGTTGGGACGGTGGGGATTCATCCCACATGTGGGCCCCCTTTTTTTTTAAAAAATTGAAGTGGATTGGATGGAGCATCGCACGCAGCTCCGTAGGCCACCATGATGAATGGTTTCATCCAGTCGTCCATTGGCCAGGACGATGGACTCCACCATGATGCATTGTTTTATCCAAACCGTTCATCCATCTGGAGGACGTGGCCCACCCCTGCACGTGCGGGTGGGACCCACCGTGATGTATTTGTTTCATCCACACTGTCCAGACCTCTGGATGGTGCTGGATTAGCTGGACGGTGCTAGGCCACCGTTTGCTGGTGGGGCCCGTTGGTGTGCGTTGGCGCCCACACATGGCGCCAGCGACATCCTAACCGTCCATCTCTACATCCATGAGCAGCTTGGCTACTGTATTGATCCGCTGCATGTTTAGAGAAAAAGGAAAAAATATATAATAATAATAATAAATAAATAAATAAATAAATAATATTATAATATTATAATACACAATATATGATGGTGGGCCCTACGTGGGATCCACCTATATCGGAAGCGGATTTGCTGGATTACCTCATACCAGCAGCTGTTGCTGCTGTCTGGCCTTTCATCCACACCGTCCATTGACGGTGGGACCCACCGCATGATGTATGTGATATGTCCAACCATCCATCATTTGATGGACAAGGGTTGGACACTGGTGGGCCACCCACATGGTACCGCACCATGTTATATGTATTTTATCCTGGCCGTCCATTATCCAGATGGTGCTGGACATGGACGCTAGTTCGACTAGTGTTTCACCAGGCCGCCCCTCCATGGGACCCCATCATGATGTATTTGTTTCATCCACACCGTCCAGATGATCTGGACGATGTTGGATCTATTTGGACGATGTTGTCCAATGTTTGGATGGTTCTGATTTACATGGGAAATGTTTGGATGGTGCTGATTCACTATAACACCCCGGTTCCCGGAACTCGAGTACATTACTCGTTTTCCAAAAACCTGAGCATTAACCTTTAAATATCTCAAATTTCACGTACATTTTTTTTTGTCTTATCAGAGTTAGCAATATAACGGGATGGAAACAATTCAAGTATAAAAGGGAGTCCAAATATACATAACCAAAGTTTCAAGTGGTTACCTAAAAACTTATACAAATCAATGTCTTAACACTTACAAACATGACAATACAAATTAAATACAAATGTAATTAGGAATAAGGAGTCGCAAGATCATCTAGCTCCTCCCATTTCATATGAATACCAGCATGCGCGTCATCTACATCTCCTGCACACTAAATACAGTTTGATAGCCTCAATGGCTATCTAGTGAGGTATAACCCCTAAGATTTATTACAGCATCAAGATAATTAGGCATAGTTATTAGAGGTAGTATATAACAAATATTACACAATGATTATCAAGAAATCAGATAAGGTTCATCAGATACGCATTCATTAAATAAATCACACACGATAATTTTGTTAAAATGCATAGATGCATGCACATGCTCATAGACCTGGGGATGAACATCTGGCTAGTAAAAAGTCGTCCAAGGAAACTAGTCACCTGAAAAAGACTATACAGACCGCCTGCGGTAGATTAACTACCTGAAAAAGGCCATGTAGACATCTGCAGTATATTAACTACCTAAAAAAGGCCATGTAGACCGCCCGTGGTAGATTAACTACTTGCAAAAGGCCATATAAACTACCTGCAGTAGATGAACTACTTGGAAAAGGCCATGTAGACCGCCCACGGTAGATGAACTACCTGGAAAAGGTCATAATAATATATAGATTGCCCAAGGAGGACTAGTCACAAAAAAGTACACAAAGGTATGCCCAAGGAGAACTAACTACCCGGAAAAAACCATAATATATGACATGAAAATGCATGATTAGCCCAACCATTATTAATCCCATTTTAAATAATCAATTTAGGAAAGCTTAAAGGTCACTATGGGGGGTTTATCACCCATCATATTCTGACAGCTCCGGCATAGTGTCTCATTCCACCATAACTGGTTCATGAGACTAACAAATGGGGTATTTAAATGTAACCTACTCAACTAGTGGCCGATTATAGTTCTACAAGTGAGACTTATCATCAAAGGATTATTTAATAATAATTCATTAAAGCAGCAAGGGCAAATAGCCAATCCAAGACACAAAGGGCAAATAGCCTATCAAGGCCGAAAAAGGGTAATTAACAAATCAGAGACACTAGGGAAAATACAAGCCGTAAAAGTAAATAACAAAAGCCACTTGGGCAGTAAATGGTCGAAAGGCAGTAAATGGTCCATAAGATGGTAAGTCCACCATAATTTCATTTAATTCATTACACAATTGGCCACTACTTTGAGTACCTCTAAATATGCCATAAAGTAATCACAAATGGTAAAATAAGTCATGTACAACATCACTAACATTTACACATATAAAGTGCGCATCTTAAATCAGATTAGAGATACTAGAGATTCATAGCATGTTAAATTACTTGGATTTAAATCTAAACATGTTGCATTTATAAAAGATTACTCAAATGGAACTAACACTAATCATTATTTTCACATTACACTATATTAAGTAGTCAACAAATTAATTAAACTAAGCTAACTATTATGATGTAGGAAAAGCTTGAAGGGTGATCCTCACCTCTAGTTACAATTTTCCTAGCTAAAAGGTAAGGAAGAGGAGATATTGGAAGAATTCCAAACTCCTACAATAAGAAGATAATTCTATTAATAAACCATTGTGTAATCTACAATTAATTCTAACCTAGAAATTTTTAGAAACTATAGTTAACTCCCCTCGGATTTGAGCCAACTAGGGTCTAGTCCAGCCCAAGATGATCTAACCCACTAGAATGACAAGATCTACAACAATAATACATCAAAAACCTGAAATTAAGAATTGAGTCAAGATACAATTGAATAAATTACTTAGCTAAGCCGAGTTGACTCACTTACTACCATTTCGCGGTTAATATAACTCAATTCAAGATCGAGCTCTTCCGACACTATATGAAATCAAGATCTCTCTCATGAAGGTTTCAGGTGTTGTTGAACTGAATGTGGCCAGTCTCGATTTGCACTCAAACTGAGCCAACTCGGTTGAGTCAACTTGACTCACTAGATTTTCCTCTCCTGTCCTTTTTTCCTTTCTCTCCCTTCTTCTTTGTTTCCTTTCCTTCCTTCTATCCTTTCATATTTCTCTCTTTTTTCCCCTCCTCTCTCCTACATTTGTTGAGATTCAATGAAACTCGGCCAGCGGTTTGACTCGGCCCACGATTCAGTCGACTCGCTAGTGGCCCATGCTGTCCCACTAGCTACCTTCCTCATCTCTCTTCCTCCGTATTCTTCTTCTCCTTCTCCTCTTTCTCTACTTTCTCTCTTCGTGGCCGGACAGAGCTCGGGCTCGTCCTCCATGCTCCCGGACAGAGCCTGGCCTGCTATAACTCAGGCCACAACTCGAACGAGTCTGTGCTGCGTGAACACAGCGTTGTACGTTGTGCTCTCTCACGTTCCTCTCTTCTCCCTAGTTTCCTCTCCATCTTCTCCCTTCTGTAATACCTATCCAGCAACTGGACTTAGCATGGCCCGCCTCGGCTCACTGCAACCCAGATCGAGTTGACTCGACTCCATGCGGCACAACAGACGGCGCCTTTTCCTCTCTCTCTATCTTTTTCCAATTTCGGAAAGGAAGCCCTAAAAGGGTGCCTCTTATAAGGCTTCTCTAATCCCGTTCTCGAAGGTTCGGGACAAACGGATCTAAACGGGTGAATTTCTTTGATGGTATGTTCAGATTTGTTTGTATGATTGTAATAAGAGATTATGGATGTGCTTCTGGTACCATGGTCCATCATTTGGATGGCTCTGATCGAGAGCCGGGGCCCACTATGTTGGGATGGGTCCCGTCAGTTTAATGAGGAAGATGGTTACGCTGTTAATGGTGGATCATCTGTTTATGGTTGATTTTCGATCTGCAACGTGCAGATGGAGTGGATTTGATCACTGATCATTGTGGGACCCGCATTTTAAATGGTCGTTTGAGTTTTTTTAATGAGATTAAGTTTTCGTTTGCGGCGGCTTTTTTGTTGTAAAGAAGCCCTAAAATGCAGAGGGGAATGGATGGCTGAGATCGATTTGTATGAAGGGTTAGGATGGAGGGAGAATCCCGCATGTGCGTAGCCAGCCTGGGCACAACGGAATTTTTGTTTTGGGAAAGACACTCACACGCAACTCTACTTGTGCTCGTGTTTATGTACACACACGTGTTTAGTTTCACGTGAAATCAATAGGGTTTTGATCAGTACATTCCCAGGTCCACGATGGACAGTTTGGATTATGGAGGCAGTCCAAGATGGTGGGCCATCGCATGATAAAGAACGGACTCGGTCCGTTTAAAATTTCGCACGGCGGGAAAGAGGAAGGAAATCTTCCTTTTTTTTTTTTACTATCATCGGGTCAACGTCATGTTGACCCAGACTGAGATCCTGTGCACTGCGAGTGTACAGACCTTCAGTGAACGCACACCGCGGGTGTATGGTCCATAGGGTTAGTTTGACTAATCCGAGCCATCCATTTAACTCTACTGGTCCCTTTTTATAAGTCCAGTCTAATGGTAAGGCAATCCATAGTTCAGGTGGGCCCTATATTTAAATCTTGAGTTTAATACATGGATTTCTATCAATCCAATGGCCATATTCTTTTCAACTCTAGTTGATAGCACATCTAATGGTTCTTAGTTGACTTTAGTGATGTTTTGCCACTTATGTTTATGATCTAATGGGTAGATTATTATATTAATTGGTAATCACCCCATCAGGATTGTTGGCAGACTGAGTGGTGAATCTAGCAATCCAAGATTCGATGTTAACCATTGTTGGTCCACTTTGAAATTCAAGGGACAGGTGATGAATGAAAAGTGTTCTTGTGATTAGAATAATGAACTTTTGAGCTTATAGGCTGGTCTTGAGGTTTTTTTTTTTTTTTTTTTTTTTTAAAACGATATTTGGTTGGATTCCAAACCATCAATTCATGATAGGATCATGAATTGATGATCCACGGGTTCCTTGGGTTTTGAGGCGTAGGTGTACCATTAGACCCTTAGATCAACGGTTCGATTAACTCCAAATTCGAATCTTAATGGTAAAATGATGTTAGGGAAATGGTAAAATGATGCTAGGGACTGATTACCTGAAAATCAGTAGTGATTTCTGTGATTAGATGATTCAATGGCGATGATTAAGCGATGGATTGGTAAATTAAGAGTTGTGGACTTGAAGGATGGTGGATTTGATGCTTTGGGTTCCAATGAATGGTGAACCTGATGATGTGACTGTCTAGTTTGAAAATTAACGGATGGATGGATGGAACCATAAATGAAGGCTACTTCTAACCATCAGATTTGTGCTAGAATGAAGATGAACGGTTTCATAAGTTAGGTTATCGGGGAATGCCCGAGTACTAAAGATAACGGGGTGTTACAATCTAACCCCCTTAAAGAAGAATCTTGCCCTCGAGATTCGATAGCGCACATCTCAATTATCATTTCTGATAGCAAGGTTGTCCTATTGATGTATTTTATCACAAAAAAATTTATTATTATTATTATTACTTTATTTAGTTATAACCTGGATTTTGTCAGAATCTATCTAAATTTTGTTAAAACTATTATACCTCTATCATAATAAATCTACTAATGTATATAGGTTACATTAAAGCTAGGTTACCCAAACTAGGGATTATCTTAATGTCTAATTGTATCCCAACAACATGCTCTCCCTTCATAAAAAGTTTATTCAGGTGGTATTTAATACTTATTCATTTATTTATTTATCCATTTTGAAATTTACCACAACAGTCTCTCTCTATCTTCAAGTAAAAGAAATATTCAAATTTTTAGTATTCAGGCCACACGGAAGGATGGTTGTAGTAAGTCTGAGCCCGATACAATGATCTTCTATCTAATCAGGGCAGTGAGTTTCTTAGTATCATTCCCAACACTGGTGAGTCTCAATCTTTTGCTGGATCAAGGCATTGGGACCATTGAGATTTGCTAGGATTTCAGAATTTGAGTCAAACTACGCATCCTTTTATCAAACGTGGTTCCATCAGTCCGTGATCCTGATTATTCTAAACTCCTGAGAATCATCCTAAAATTTTCTTTCTTGTACAACAAGGGTACTCGAAATTTACATGACATAGACCTAAATGACCATCATGTTTTATTATGCACTCTGATTACCTTGCGCACTACCTGAAAATTCCAGGACCAAAGCTTCTACATGGAAATTGAGTTAGAAAATTTTACATTTATCATGATCCTCGAATCTAATCCCCGCATATCTAGTCTAGGTTAGAACACTTACCCCAAAATTATATCACTTCACCCTTAATCAATTCTAAGTATTGGAAATTTTGAGAAGTATTGTTCCTAACTAGAGAGATGTATTTGAGAATTCAAATTACAATTCCTAGTACTATTTCTTAATCTTATAGGGTGCTAAAATTTGATCTAATACACAATATGACGGGTAGGGACTTTTCTACAATGCCTAAGTTTATTTCACTCACGGCATGTAGTGAAAATTTTAGTTCAACTAAGGAAATTTTTGGAAAAATTTTAAATCTTATATTTATAAAATGTTCTTTGGGAGTCAGGTTCAAGGAGTGTTCTTGTTTGATCATCTCATATCACTACAACAAATTAGACTTTTTGCAACGATTTTTTTTTAGCAATGAGTCTAATTTTATTCGGAAATGCAATTTTTTACAATGACATTTTAAGTCGTTGCAAAAAATAGATTATTTACGATGACAGTTTAACTCATCGCTAATAGTTAACATTTTTGCGATGAGCTTCAATTATCGTCGTAAAAACTTGTCGCAAAAAGTTGTCGTATGAATTTTTTACAACGATCTTAACCAGTTGTCGCTAATAGCCACTTTTTGTGACAACTTAGGTGTCCTAAAAAAAAAAAGATTTTTACGACGACACAAAAGTTGTCGCAAATAGTAGCTTTTGCAACGACTAGTTCAACTCATTGCAAAAAAATACTGAATTATACTTTTTGCGATGAATGTAGTTTCATTGCGAAATGTTAAAGTATTTGCAACAACATTGTAAATCATTGCAAATAGTCAGCGTTTTTGCGACGAGGTATAATTATCGTTGCTAACTTCCGGGAAAAATGCGACAAATATAAACAAAAACTTTTACGACGAACGTAATTCCATTGCAAAATGTTAGAGTATTTGCAACAACATTGTAAATCATCGCAAATAGTCAACATTTTTGCGACGAGCTATAATTATCGTCGCTAAAACGTTTCCCACCAATTTCTTCCGAAAAAATTACATGGCGGGAAAGACGTTTCGCCACGTGTTTCTATTGTCATCGCTAATGTCTACTTTATACGACGAATTGAGTGTCGTCGCAAAACATCATTTTTTGCAACGACACAAAAGTCGCTGCAAATAGTTTATTTTAGCGACGACTAGGTTAACTCGTTGCGACAAATACCAACTGAAGCTTTTTGCAATGAATGTAGTTTCATTGTAAAATGGTAAAGTATTTGCAACAATATTGTAAATTATCGCAAGTAATGAACGTTTTTGCGACGAGTTATAATTATCGTCGCTAAAATGTTTCCCACCAATTTTTCCCAAAAACATCACATGGCGGGAAAGACGTTTCGCCCCGCGTTTCAATCATCATCACTAATGTCCACTTTATGCGATGAATTGAGTGTCGTCGCAAAACATTAGTTTTTGCAATGACACAAAAGTCGCTGCAAATAGTTTGTTTTAGCAGCGACTAGGTTAACTCGTTGCGATAAATATCAACTGAAGCTTTTTGCGACGAATGTAGTTTCATTGTGAAATGTTAGAGTATTTGCAACAACGTTGTAAATCATTGTAAATAATAGACGTTTTTGCGACGAGTTATAATTATCGTCGCTAAAATGTTTCCCACCAATTTTTCTCAGAAAAATTACATGGCGGGAAAGACGTTTCGCCACGTATTTCAATCATCATCGCTAATGTCCACTTTATGCGACGAATTCAGTGTCGTCGTAAAACATTCGTTTTTGCAACGACACAAAAGTCGCTGCAAATAGTTAATTTTAGCAACGACTAGGTTAACTCGTTGTGATAAATATCAACTGAAGCTTTTTGCGACGAATGTAGTTCCATTATGAAATGTTAGAGTATTTGCAACAACATTGTAAATCATTACAAATAATAGATGTTTTTGTGACGAGTTATAATTATCGTCGCTAAAATGTTTCCCACCAATTTTTCTCAGAAAAATTACATGGCGGGAAAGACATTTCGCCACGCGTTTCAATCGTCATCGTTAATATTCACTTTATACGACGAATTAAGTCTTGTCGCAAAACATTAGTTTTTGCAACGACACAAAAGTCGCTACAAATGTTTGTTTTAGCGACGACTAGGTTAAGTCGTTGCGACAAATACCAACTGAAACTTTTTGCGACGAATGTAAGTTTCATTGTGAAAGGGTAGAGTATTTGCAATAACATCGTAAATTATTTGCCTGTGTACTCTTATGGATAGTTTTCCTTCATCTGTCTGTGTGCTCATCAATTAAACAGTGGAAACCAACGTATATTGGTTCATTAGTTTCTGATCGACGATCGAACAGTACATATTACTGATGATTGCTCGATCGACTTCCTAATCTACAATCGGACGACACGAAGTGTTGTTGAACATCTGATGAACCTCCAATTAATGATTGAACGATACAAACCAACATAAATCTTGTTATCAATTCCCCTATTGATGATGGAATGATGCACATCGACAATTGCTTGATCGACCTCCAATTAACAATTGAACGATAGAAAATGTTTTTGACCATCCGATCAACCTCTAATCCTTTATCGGATTGTGGAAATCATCATACATCACTTCATTAAGTCTCCAATCAACAATCGAATGTTGGACATCACCGACAATCACAAGATCAACCTCTCAATCAATGATCGTACAACACAAAGTGCTTTCGACCATTAAATCAACCTCCAATCATCGATTGAATGGTGGATGGATGGGATGGGATGGATGGATGTTTGGACGGTTGGATGGAATAGTTAGATGGATGGATAGATGGGATGGTTGGATGGATGGTTGGATGAGATGGTTGGATGGATCAATATATGAATAGATGGGATAGATGGACCGATGAATAAGATATTTGGGATGGATTGATGGGATGGATGGATGTTTGGATGGTTAGATGGACGGATCTAATGATTGATGGATGGATGGATAGATTGATCGATGGGATGGTTAGATGGATATTGATAGATTGATCGATGAGATGGATGGTTGGATGGATGTTTGGATGGGATGGATAGATGATTGGATGGTTGGGATGGGAATAAATAGGTGATTGTTTGAATGGATAGATGATATGGATGGATGGGTAGATGTTTTGATGATTAGATAGAATGAATGGATGGATGGGTTGGTTCGATGGATGGTTAGATGGATAGCTGGGATAGATGGATGAATGGATGGATGGGATGGTTGGATGAATGTATGAATGAATGGATGGGGTGGTTGTATGGATAGATGACATGGATGGATGGATGTTTTGATGATTGATGAAATGATCAGATGTATGAACGAGATGGTTGGATGTTGGATGGATGGATAGTATGGTTGGATTGATAGATGCATGGATGGATGTTTGGATGATTGGATATATAGATGGATGGAATGGTTGGATAGATGGATTAATGGATGTTTGGATGATTGTATGAGATGAATGGATGGTTGGATGGGGGATGCAATGGCTTTCATGCAAAACAACCATGGTTTTCTGTTTGCAGGTTGAAGATGTGTTTGACATCATAGCCACTAAATCAACGGTCCCTATAACATCATTAAAGAATTTTGTCGCTTTAAAGTATGACTTGTCAGGTCTCCAGTTAGGGGTGGAAATGCGCTGGGCCCACCTAATGAGTCACTAGACAAGATGGTTATATGTCAAAAATTGGAACTTATATATGGTGCAAGTTTGGATTTTCGACTTGTACAAGTGGGGCCCATTGCTTAGTAATCAATTGTGTTGATCTAATGGGATCCACTGGAAGGGAACGGATTGACTACTCCCCCTGACACCAGCCAATGGCTGGTGGTCGGTGCTCTATGGACCCCACCATGATGTATGAGTTTCATCTATGCTGTCCATCTATTTTATAGATCATTTTACAGTATGAGACCAAAAAGAGGTATATCCCAATCTCAAATGGACCACATTACAGGAAACAGTGTTGAATGAGCGTCGACCATTAAAAACATTTTGGGGGCCATTGAAGCTTTGGATCAAGATGATTTTTGTTTTTTCCCTTCATCTGGGATTGTATGACCTAATCAATAGATTGGATATCAAACAAACAGTACAGTGGGCCTTAGGAGGATTTTAATGGTGGATATCCAATCACTATTGTTTTCATGTGGTATGGACCACCTGAGATTTATATACCTCTAATTTTTGGGATCAAGCCCTGAAATAATATTTAAAAATGGATGAACGGAATGGATGAAACGCATACATCATGGTAGGGCCCACAGAGTACTGACCACCAGCCACGGGGATGGTGGCAGGGGGAGTAGCCAAATCCATTTCCTCATACATTGGCCATACTTACATCTCTAATGAATGGACTACATCTTGTACCAATATGCCAGGTCAACGCATAGTGGTGGCATGTGTGCATTATCATTATTACACACAACATGTGGGTTTGGCAAAGCTCTAATATGTTGAGTTCTTTAAGGCTGTATTTAAATTTCCAATATACTGCAAGTTAGTAATAATTTTTCAAGATCATTTGAGATCATCAACCAAAAAATGAATTATATCCAAAGCTCAAATGGACCACACCAAAAATAGCCGTGGAGATAATGATTTTCACTGTTAAAAATTTCGTACACCCACCATAGCAATTTTTTTCCATCCAAACCATTCATAAGGTCACATATACTTGTATGAAGACTAAAAACAAATTTCATGTTGATCCAAAACTTCTGTGATCCCAAAAAATGTTTCAATGGTAGACGTTCAATCCCCCCTGCTTTTTGCAGTGTGGTCCATTTTATCTTTATACCTATCTTATTTTTAGTCCCAAGCCTTAAGACGAGCTCGCCAAATGGATGGACGGTTTGGATATAACACATACATCATGATGGGACCCACAGAACTTGCTGACGTGAGGCAGATCGAAGCGATTTATCTATGGAGCCCACCGCGATGTATGTGATTTATCTAAGCCATCCATCCATTTTGACACCTCATTTCAAGCATGAGCCTAAAAAAATGAGGCATATCGAAGCCTCAAGCGAACCACATCATAGGAAATAGTGTAGATTAAGTGCCTGCCGTTGATCTGTGGTGTGGTCCACTTGGGATTTTGATCTGCCTTATTTTTGGGATCATGCCCTAAAAGTAGATCAGAAATTAAATGGATGGTGTGGATAAACTATATACATCACGATGGACCACATGGAGCGCCTGCTAGCATCATCCGTCTCCAACATCGACCCGCGCGTTCGCAAAAACGATATGCCCGCACCCAAAAAAAGCCTCCGCGCCCAAATCAAAAAAACCCTAGCCTTCAATTCCCCCCCCCCCCCCCCCCTCTCTCACGCCTCTTCCTACTTCTCAATCTCTCTCACGCCTCACCCTTTCTCTCCAACTGCATTGGAATACTTCAACCTTTCCTTGCAATTGCGTCCATCTATCTTCGATTTTTTCATTGATTTTTTCTTTTTCTCTTCTCATTTCAGATGCCCTAATCGATTTCTTTCTCTCTTCTCATTTCCGGTTTTCTGATGCCCTATCAACAACCCTATTTTTGTACATAGAGAAGTAGAGGGAAGCATTACACTTCTCCGACTTCAACCTCTGATCATATCCCACGGGATTTCTATATATTTTTCTAGAGAGAGCCTTGAATATTTCATAAGGTATGGGATTTCTTCGATTTCGATTACTATCTCTCTTCATTTCTTCAATCGTAGATCTATTTTGTGATATTTCTCTTCATATCCGCGTATGTGATTTGATTAGTTGTTGGAATTTCATTCATTTTTTATTTTTATTTTCTTGAATTTTGTTGAGATGGTTAGCTTTGGATTCTCAATTGAATAAACTTCCCTGGATCTGTTCATTTGATTGGGTTTTCCCTTCTGATTGGATCTCTTTTTCATGTTAGAAATTGCACTTACATTTTATCACTATCCAACTTGAAAGTAACTTTGGAAAAATTCCCTCTTAGTGCTTTCGAAAATGCCCTCTTTAGTGTTATTTCAAAAATAAAATCCCCTCTTAGTGTGACTAGTTCCACTTCATTGGACTAGTTATTGCAATTTAGTTCGACTTTCCATCCAAACGGGTCTTTCTTGATTCAGCCGTGCATATGGATGTGCATGGAAAAGCATGCAAGCTAGACTCTTGTACCCAAATTAATGTGTAAACTGTCCAAATCAACACCCCTTTTGCTTCAGGTGAAAACAGGTATCTCTTTTGTTTTTATTTTTGTCTTTTTTCTTATTGGTTGCCAAATGAATGGCCACGATTGATTTAATTGCTTGAATGAGATTTGATGATGTTATCTGAGCTGAGATTAGAATCTGGCATTTGGGTTTTGTTTATTTTCTTTTGTTTTGATCTTGGTTACAAAATGGAAGGATAGGATTGGTTTTGATTTAGTGATGTTAGTTGGAATTAGATTTCCTTGCAAAGATTTGCTTGAATACATCCCATTGTATTAGGATAAGATATGTTGGGATTCTAGCCGTTGGATTTGGGTTTCTTTTGATGGCCCAAATCGCTTATTTGATTGGGCTTTCCTTGGACGAAGGGTGGAAAAACTCTAGAATTGAATATTTATGTCCTTTGATTACACTACAACAAAAGTCAGCATAGCCGACGCTGTGTGTTGCTTATCTACCGGCGGTAACTAAGATCGGACGTCGGTTAACTATCAAGTATAAATACTCTCCCAAAAAGCCCTAACCCTCCTACCAAAAGGAAATATGATCCCTAATACATAATTAGCCACAATGTTTAGATTGCACAGGATATAAACAATTTTAATGATCCAATGACCAGTAGGGATGCAGTCCCCAGGTTTTTCAGTTCCTACAAGTAGGATCCATGGTTGAATGAACCACATTGTTTGTGTGTACAGACCTGCCATAGATGGACCATGCCCAGAAATAGTCCCCATGATTGATGATCCTCATTTGGGAAGTTGCTAGATATTTCCCTTAAATATCTATATTTGCAGTCCACTAATCTATGGGCTGGTGAATCACTGTTCTGGTGTTCCCGGGGTGTGTAGACTGAAAACTTGAGAGGATTGTATGTCCTCAGATCAAGGACCATGTAAGTTCCTTAATGAGATGGATAGGCATAAACTCAGGGAGGGAGAGGGAGAGACCTTTGATGCTCCTTGAGAGATCATCTGGACATTAACTCCATTAGTTCTAAGAACCCTGAATACCTGCCATATGGGAAAATGCTAAAATCATGCATTCATCCCCAATTCTGAAAATACATGAACCCAATTTGTGTTTCTTAAACCAAAAACAGGGGTATTTTGGTCACCAACAAGAGAAAATATCACAAGATTTCAAAATCTCAGCACTTGTAATTTTCAGCAATTCCTTGTAAAATTATTGTAATTTTGATGAGATAATGAAATTTAAACAATGTATTATATTCATACACATTTAAAATTTTCAAAGTTTTTAGTAAATATTTTTTTAAAAAATAAAATATTCACAGCAAGATTTTACCAAAAATGCCCCGAGAAAACTAAAAATCTGAAAATCTACCGAGATATTGCTGAGAATGAGATTGTCACTATACCTTGTGACTGTCGCTATACCTTGCAACAAGGGAAAAGATATGTATTATAGGCAGAATGATGAGATTTCTAGCACTTTTTCATTTTGATAGACACACACACACACAAGGGAGAATGATGAGATTTCTAGCACTTTTTCATTTTTGGATGGTTAAAACTGAAAAGTATCAATTATCTGCTTATCAGATTGTAGAGCATTTTTTTTTTGGGTGATTAAAAGTGCAAAATATCCAATAATCCTGTTTTAACAAACAGATACCTATGAATTAGAAGTGAGGATTGTTCAACCAATATGATAATGTGAATGTTATTTAGCAACAGTGATTCCCAGAATTTACTCTATTTCATTTGAAATGTTTTTTTGCCCACATTGTATAATTTTTTTAGTGCCAATATATCAACTTCCAGGCAATAGATTGAATATCAAATAACTCTTGATTTGTATGTATATCCTAAAGGGAGACTTTCATTTGACATATAAAGTCCACACAAGTGTCACAGGCTGTTTTGCTCCAATAGTCCATGTGTCCATGTCAAAATAGAGAGTTAATAGGATTGATCTAAACAGTCCACTATTTTAATAAATGAATATACATTTTATTTATTGTTATTTATTTATATATAATTGGGTCTAGATGGGATATAGGTATGTGTTTTCTATATAAAAAAAAATGACCCAGTTAAATAATGAGTGGAGAGTTAGAAGACAAGTACACCAGGCAACCTGGATAAGTCTTATAAATTTTGACTAGAGCTAACAAATCCTTAGTTTTTGACGATATTGGCACCAGCTCGAACCCTTATTCTTTCATAGACCAGTTACAAATACAGGTGAGGGTTGGTCAGTTGAGAAAAGGAATAGATGAGAGCAAAGCATCGGTTGTTCATTAGGTGTATTTGTAGGCTGAGGGTTAGAAATATAGGTGGAAGAATGGATTGGGCCCCAAGTGCATAGTATTGGTTGTTCATTTGGTGAAACGTATTTGTAGTGAGGAAGTCAATGTAGTAAAATGGTCAATGTGATATTTCGCTTTTGAGTATTCCTCATCCAAATAGTAAATATGGTTAGATTTGAACTATCCATCAATGGGCCCTACTGTGGAGTAGCCAAACTCAAAAAATCACAGTACTGAATGATCCTATCTGATCAGAGCCATACCAACAAAGACTATGAAAAGGAACAAGAAAAACAATTCACATTCAATAGGAATAAAAAAAATAAAAAAATTCCATTAATTGGAAATGGGATTGTTTAATAGTTTGGAATTTTTAAGCCATGGGAATCTAAATGTTCAGGGCCAAGCTGACAAACAATTCAGATCTTACTAATAACTTTGAATACTATGAGAAAAAGTAGTGGACTAGTAAAGAAGGAGAATATGAGTTAGAGAGGAGAAAATTACAATGTGATTTGAAATAGGTGTAAAATCCAATTGAAAGTGAAAATAAAATATTAGAGATGATTAAAAAGGAAGGAAAACTCGTTCATGTACACCAAAGATTGGTCGGATTTAGTGATTTTTACACAAATTGGTCTTGATTTAGTGATTTTTTTTACGCATTGACTTGGGCTGCTGCAAAACTCACGTTTCCCATCTCTGATCAGTGACTGTGATAAGAGAACTTCAGGCCTGTTTGGGAACTTGGAAAAAAATAATTACTAAAATATGATTTCAGATTCAACTTTAGAATATTTCGCAATTTCAAAAAAAAAAAAATTTGATTGGATGTTGTGGATAAAATACATGCATCACGCTGTGCCCATTGAGCTTTAACACCAACTACCTGGCTTGTGTTGGGATCACCAGCCAACTATTGATACCTTGCACATCTGAGTTGTGGAAACTGACCTGACTTTTATGCGAGGCAATCTAGATCCAAACACAGTATCATAGCTAATGGAAAGCTCAGATGCCACACGTGTATCATGTTGTAATACATGCCCACATGTATAAATTAGCAAACCTCCATTGTGGGACTATCACTTCTGATGGATGGACTGATATGTTACTGGTCAAGCTATTTGATGCTCTAGCTATGTTTGACACTTGATACATAGGCATTTAGAAATGGTACACTTGGCATCAACTCAAGTTAGAACCACTGTCTCTGAGTTATAGCCCAAAAGTTAGATTGGTCCAATAATCCTAAACGCCAATTCTAAGACACTTGTTTGTTGAAATAGAAACATTAGATTTTTTTAAGTGCCTCATTATCATCGATGACACTCTGCTAGAGTATCTATGTTTTTTCCAAATCATTGTCTTTGATTGATTTGAACTATTTATGTTCTTACCACTGCCATATAGACATGGCTCATATGCATAGTAATCACTATCTTTGGTGTGTTCAGATTTGAGAAATGATTTGGTTGGCTAAGTGTACAAAACCACCTTCACATGCATACAGATGCATTTCACATCCAAGTCAGGATCTGGCTAATTGGTATTCACTTTATGCTTTCTTTGCAAAGGTACATCGATACAGGAGATTTCTTCCGAGTAGCTCGAGGAAAGGAGATTTATATCTAGAGGCAACTGCTACTTTCTGGTGCTGATCATCCAATGTTCATCATCAACTTTTTCACTTTCAACTTCCCACCTCCATTGATAAATCTGTGAACTCTTGTTCCTCCTCTTAGATGGGCATAAGTATTAAGCTTCTTTTTTATAATATATTCGTAGGCAATAAACTTTTGGAATTGATAGTTTCTAATACCTGGGGATGTACTTGGTTTCGCTATTAGATACATTTCATTGATATTAGTAGATTTACATGGTATTTTTCCATGGTATGCACTTGTGTTTTTTCAAAGACTTGAATTGAACATTGAGAATATCTTCGAGTGTGTATAATCAAATGTATTCAAGCCACTGGTGGTGGTGAATACCGGAAATTCAAGTGTTGGCAATCTGTAGGCCTGTTTGGTTGTCGCTCAAAGAAGGATTTCATCTCATTTTAGTCAACAGTAATTATGGATTGGAGATCATAATTTATTGAAATTATTAGGTTATTAAGATAATTTTTAATTAATGCTGAAATCTCAAGTACATAATTTATTGACTGATTCTTTGCTTTTATGTTGCAGAGTACTCTAGTGGTGGTTCACCCTCGAATAATTATAGAAGACGCACAGGAAAAGTTATTGGTATAGCTGTTGGATGTGCAGGTGGACTACTGATACTCGCATCCATTTTCTATCTATGGTGGATGAAGGATGTAACTGGCCATATGCGAGTGCACACGGACTCACCAAGATTTATATTTTCAGCATTATTGTAATTGTAATTGTAATTGATTGAATGAATGATTATGTAGGTGGTAATTGAATGAATGAATGATTATAATTTTTTTTTTAAATTTTAGGCAATAGCTACGGATATTGACCGTAGCTATTAATCTAACAAATAAGCTATATTTAGTGAAAATTTATTAGGTCGTCGCAAATAATTAGTATTTGCAACAAAATTAGCGACAAGCAACACTCATAGCAAAAAAGCTTTTGCGACAAGTGTGAGGTTATTAGCGACGATGAAGACTTGTCGCAAAATGTCTTTATTCGCAATGACTTTCATATTTAGCAACGTTTTATGATATGCGATGGCGACGTGTCAACTCGTCGCTAATTAACTATATTTTGTGACAAGTTATTAGGTTGTCGCAAATAGTTGAGTTATTGGCGACGAGTTTCCATTTTCGTCGCTAAATAGAATTAGTGACTCAGTATCTGCATCAAACGTGGCGACGAGCAACATCTGCCGCAAAAAACTTTTTGTGACAAATATAAATTTATTAGCGACGATAAGGACTCGTCGCAACACGTTTTTATTCGCAACGAGTCTCATATTTAGCGACGTTTTACGATATGCAATGGCGACGTGTCAATTCGTCATTAACTAATTATATTTTGTGATAAGTTATTAGGTCGCAAATAGTTGAGTTATTGGCGACGAGTTGTCGTTTTCGTCGCTAAATAGAATTAGTGACGCCGTATCTGCATCAAACGTGGTGACGAGCACACTCGTCGCTAAAAGTTTTTAGCGACGAATTTGGAGTTTTTAGCGACGAGTTGACTTGTCGTGAAAAGACTGAATTGTTGTAGTGTATACGTCATAACAGCTATTTTGTTCTTTCATGATATCTAAGTTTAGTCTCTAAGTTCCAAAAATTTTACAGGGTCTAAGTTCGTTTATAAGTTCTAATGACTAAACTTAGAATTTCAAGGAAGCCTAAAATTTGAGTTTTTATGTCCTCAATCTTTCCTAATTATAAGGGAATTTTCACATGTGTTTGAATGACTACCATAACAATTTCAAACAGATCTTAAGTTTAGTTTCTAAGTCTAGATAATGGTTTAGATAGTTCATAATGGGATCTAAGTTTATTTATAGGTTCTACAATTGTCCAAACAACATCCTAGGGAATTAAGAATTTCAAGTCTTTATGTTCTCAATTTCTCCTTAATCCTAAGGGAATTTTATGTACGTTCGAATAAGAATCTAAATTTAATTTCTATGTTCAAACACTAAACTCAAACTTTCCTACAAGGCTTAAAGTTTTGCATCTCTACATTCTCAAAATTTCCCTAAGTCTAGGGGAGATTCACCTAATTCCAACATCTTAACTTGAGACATTTAAGGTTTGTATAAGTTCTTTTCCCAAAGGCAAGGTTTATCTAGACTCTCTCTGATACCATCTTGTAACACCCCGGTTCCCGGAACCTGAGTACACTACTCGTTTTCCAAAAACCCGAGCGTTAACCTTTAAATATCCCAAATTTCACGTACATTTTTTTTGACTTATCAAAGTTAGTAATATAGCGGGATGGAAACAATTCAAGTATAAGAGGGAGTCCAAATATACATAACCAAAGTTTCAAGTGGTTACCCAAAAACTTATACAAATCAATGTCTTAATACTTACAAACATGACAATACAAATTAAATACAAATATAATTAGGAATAAAGAGTCGCAAGATCATCTGGCTCCTCCCATTCCATATGAACATCAACATGCATTTCATCTGCGTTTCCTGCACATTGAATACTATTTGATAGCGTAATGGCTATCTAGTGAGGTATAACCCCCAAGATTTATCGCAGCATCAAGATAATTAGGCATAACTATTAAAGACAGTATATAACAAATATTACATGATGATTATCAAGGGAATCAAATAAGGTTCATCAGATACGCATTCATTAAATAAATCACACAAGATAACCTTATTTAAATGCATAAATGCATGCATATGCTCACAGACCTGGGAATGCACATCCAGCTGGTAAAAAGTCGCCCAAGGAGAACTAGTCACCTGGAAAAGACTATATAGACCGCCCGCGGTAGATTAACTACCTGGAAAAGGCCATGTAGATCGTCTGTGGTAGATTAACTACCTGGAAAAGGCCATGTAGACCGCCCGTGGTAGATTAACTACCTGGAAAATACCATATAAACCACCCGCGGTATATGAACTACCTGAAAAAGGCCATGTAGACCGCCCGCGGCAGATGAACTACCTAAAAAGTGTCATAATAATATATAAATCGCCAAAGAAGACTAGTCACTTAGAAAAGTACACAAAGGTACGCCAAAGGAGAACTAACTACCCGGAAAAGACCATAATATATGCCATGAAAATGCATGATTAACCGAACAATTATTAATCCCATTTCAAATAATCAATTTAGGAAAGCTTAAAGGTCACTATGGGGGGTTTATCACCCATCATATGCCGACAGCTCAGGTATAATGTCCCATTCCACCATCCCTGGCTCATGAGACTAACAAATGAGGTGTTTAAAGGTAACCTACTCAACTAGTGGCCAGTTATAGTTATACAAGTGAGACTTATCATCAAAAGATTATTTAATAATAATTCATTAAAGCTGTAAGGGCAAATAGTCAATCCAAGCCACTAAGGGCAAATAGTCTATCAAGGCCGAAAAAGGGTAATTAACAAATCAGAGCCACTAGTGCAAATACAAGCCGTAAAAGCAAATAACAAAAGCCACTTAGGCTGTAAATGGTCCATAAGATGGTAAGTCCACCATAATTTCATTTAATTCATTACACAATTGGCCAATACTTCGAGGACCTCTAAATATGCCATAAAGTAATCGCAAATGGTAAAATAAGTCACATACAACGTCACTAACATTTACACATATAAAGTGCGCATCTTAAATCAAATTAGAGATACTAGAGATTCATAACATGTTAAATTACTTGGATTTAAATCTAAACATATTGCATTTATAAAAGATTACTCAAATGGAACTAACACTAATCATTATTTTCACATTGCACTATATTAAGTAATCAATAAATTAATTAAACTAAGCTAGCTATTATGATGTAGGTAAAGCTTGAAGGGTGATCCTCACCTCTATTTACGATTTTCCTGGCTAAAAGGTAAGGAAGAGGAGATATTGGAAGAATTCCAAACTCCTACAATAAGAAGATAATTCTATTAATAAACCCATTGTGTAATCTACAATTAATTCTAACTTAGAAATTTTTAGAAACCATAGTTAACTCACCTCGGATTCGAGCCAACTAGGGTCTAGTCCAACCCAAGACGATCTAACCCACTAGAATGACGAGATCTACAACAATAATACATCAAAAACCTGAAACTAAGAATCGAGTCAAGATATAATTGAATAAATTACTTAGCTAAGCCGAGTTGACTCACTTACTACGATTTCATGGTTAATATAACTCGATTCAAGATCGAGCACTTCCGACACTATATGAAATCAAAATCTCTCTCATGAAGGTTTCAGGTGTTGTTGAACTGAATGTGGCCAACCTCGATTTGCACTGAAACTGAGCCAACTCGGTTGAGTTAACTTGACTCACTAGATTTTCCTCTCCTGTCCTTTTTCCTTTCTCACCCTTCTTCTTTGTTTCCTTTCCTTCCTTCTATCCTTCAGATTTCTCTCTTTTTCCCTTCCTCTCTCCTACATTTGCTGAGATTCAACGAAACTCGGCCAGCGGTTTGACCTGGCCTATGATTCAGTCGACTCGCTAGTGGCCCCTGCTGTCCCACTAGCTACCTTCCTCATCTCTCTTCCTCCGTATTCTTCTTCTCCTCTTCTCTTTCTCTACTTTCTCTCTTCGTGGCCGGACAGAGCTCGAGCTCGTCCTCCATGCTCCCGGATAGAGCCTGGCTCTGCTACAACTCAGGCCACAACTCGAAAGAGTCTGTGTGGCGTGAACACAGCATTGTACATTGTGTTCTCTCGCGTTCCTCTCTTCTCTCTACTTTCTCTCCATCTTCTCCCTTCTGTAATACCTGTCCAACAACTGGACTGAGCAGCCCACCTCGACTCACTTCAACCCGGACCGAGTTGACTCAACTCCATGCAGCACAACAGACGGTGCCTTTTCCTCTCTCTATATCTCTTTCCATTTTCGGAAAGGAAGCCCTAAAAGGGTGCCTCTTATAAGGCTTCTCTAATCCTATTCTCGAAGGTTCGGGACAAATGGATCTAAACGTGTGAATTTCTTTGATGGTATGCTCAGATTTGTTTGTATGATTGCAATAAGAGATTATGGATGTGCTTCTGGTACCATGGTCCATCATTTTGATGGCTCTGATCGAGAGCCGAGGCCCACTGTGTTGGGATGGGTCTCGTCAGTTTAATGAGGAAGATGGTTACGCCGTTAGTGGCGGATCATCCATTTATGGTTGATCTTTTGATGTGCAATGTGCGGATGGAGTGGATTTGTTCACTGATCATTGTGGGACCCGCATTTTGAACGGTCGTTTGAGTTTTTTTTTTAATGAGATTAGGTTTCCGTTTGCGGCGGCTCTTTTGTTGTAAAGAAGCCCTAAAATGCGGAGTGGAATGGATGGCTGAGATCGATTTGCACGAAGGGTTAGGATGGAGGAGAATCCCGCATGTGTGTTGCCAGCCTGGCAGCCCAACGGAATTTCTGTTTTGGGAAAAACACTCACGCACAACTCTACTTCTGCTCGTGTTTGTGTACACACATGTGTGTAGTTTCACGTGAAATCAACAGGGTTTTGATCAGTACATTCCCAGGTCCATGATGGACGATTTAGATTATGGAGGCAGTCCAAGATGGTGGGCCATTGCATGATAAAGAACGGACTCGGTCCGTCTAAAATTTCACACGGTGGGAAAGAGGAAGGAAATCTTCCTTCTTTTTTTTTGCTATCATCGGGTCAACGTCATGTTGACCCGGACTGAGATCCTGTGCACTGCGAGTGTACAGACCTTCAATGAACGCACACCATGGGTGTAGGGTCCACAGGGTTAGTTTGACTAATCCGAGCCATCCATTTAACTCTACTAGTCCCTTTTTATAAGTCCAGTCCAATGGTAATGCAGATCCATAGTTCAGGTGGGCCCTATATTTAAATCTTGAGTTTAATACATGGATTTCTGTCAATTCGATGGCCATATTCTTTTCAACTCTAGTTGATAGCACATTTAATGGTTCTTAGTTGACTTTGGTGATGTTTTGCCACTTATGTTTATGATCTAATGGGTAGATTATTATATTAATTGGTATTCACCCCATCAAGACTGTTGGCAGACTGAGTGGTGAATCTAGCAATCCAAGATTTAATGTTAACCATTGTCGGTCCACTTTGAAATTCAAGGCACAGGTGATGAATGAAAAGTGTTCTTGTGATCAAAATAATGAACTTTTGAGTTTTTAGGCTGGTCTTGAGGTGTTTTTATTTTTTACGATATTTGGTTGGATTCCAAACCATCAATTCATGATAGGGTCATGAATTGATGTCCACGGGTTCCTCGAGTTTTGAGGCATAGGTGTACCATTAGACCCTTAGATCAACGGTCCGATTAACTCCAAATTCGAATCTTAATGGTAAAATGATGCTAGGGAAATGGTAAAATGATGCTAGGGACTGATTACCTGAAAATCAGTAGTGATTTATGTGATTAGATGATTCAATGGCAATGATTAAGCGGTGGATTGGTAAATTAAGAGTTGTGGACTTGAAGGATGGTGGATTTGATGCTCTGGGGTCCAATGAATGGTGAACCTGATGATGTGACGGTCTAGTTTGAAAATTAACGGATGGATGGATGGAACCATAAATGAAGGTTACTTCTAACCATCAGATTTGTGCTAGAATGAAGATGAGCGGTTTCATAAGTTAGGTTATCGGTAACGCCCGAGTATTAAAGATCACGGGGTGTTACATTCACCTAGACATTGTTTGGACAGTGCTAATCATCATTAGTGGGCTATGTGCCCCATGGAATGATAGTGTACAATGATACACATGTTACACCTACAACTATTGAAATGATTTTTTTGGTGTGGTCCAAGTCCACTTGAGGCCCATGTGATAGGGCCCACCTGCCTTATATTTAAGGCCCATATGATGAAGCCCACCCGCTTGAATCTGTGGCCTATGGGCAAGGCCCATAGTGATGTGTTTGATGCCCACATGATGCGGCCCATTTGATGTATTTGTGGCCCACATGATGTGGCCCATTTAATGTATTTGAGGCACACATGATGCGGCCCGATTTGATGTGTTTGAGGCCCACTTGATGTATTTGAGGCCCACATGATGCGGCCCGATTTGATGTGTTTGAGGCCCACATGATGCAGCCCAATTTGATTTATTCGGGGCCCATGTACTGCGGCCCATTTGATGTATATGAGGCCCATTGGTGCGACCCATCCATGAGGCCCATCTTGATGTATTTGTGACCCATTTGGTAAAGCCCATTGTGATGTATTTTCGGCCCATATGATGAGGCCCATTGTGATGTATTTCCGACTCATTTGGCAAAGCCCCTTTGTGATGTATTTCCGGCCCATTTGGTAAGGCCCAATGAGATCTATTTTCGGCCCATATGGTGTGGCTATTATGATGTTTTTGTAGCCCATTTAATGAGGCCCATTAAGATGTGCATTAGGCCCATGGGTTGTGGCCCGTGCAATGTATCTGAGGCCCATGTCTAGGGCCCACCTGTTGTATATACAAGGCCCACGAGTGAGGCCCATTGTGATGTATTCGAGGCCCCTGCGATGTGGCCCATAGTGATGTGTATGTAACCCTTGTATGAGGCCCATTGTGATATATATTAGGCCTTTGTGTGAGGCCATGGGCCCACTTTATGTTTGGCTCTATGTGGGCCACTACTTGGGAGCGATGTCGGTTAAATGTCTACATTGTAGGCAATGATGGTTAGATGTTCACATTGTGACCTTCCCTTAGGCCCATTGTGAGGCCCATTCTTGTTATGAGTAGGTTGTCTAGGTCCATCCTTGATATGAGAGGAATACACCATCATCTTATAACATGCTTAGTATAACTTCATGATCCATACCCATGCGCATCATATGTATGCTTGATATGAGAAGTGATTGATCATAACACATGTCATTAGGTAGATTATTATGGAACTCCATAATAGGAGGAGTTGTTCACATGAGCGTGCGGTACGTGCAAGTTTGATGCATGACTGGATGATATGATTCATACATCTTGCATTGTGTGCTGTGATTACTGTACGCCCTAGCGACATCAAGGCCGTAGCCTCCACAGGCATATCGTGGATGGCCAGAGGGACACCAGAAATCTGTTACTAGCATCGGGCCGCCATAGATGGCCCTGGGTGAAAATTCCTAAACCCTCTTGGTACCAGAGGACGCCCTAACATCTAGACCGAGTGGATGTATTTGAGCGCATGAGGGCCGTGTACCAGTAGGTCGTGTCTCCCACTATGTCGTGGTCAGTCGGGAGGGGGTGTGGCCTTACCCGCCTGAGGGAGTAGGCAATGCTAGGCTGAGCCTGACCAGCTTGAGAAATGGGATCATCACCGGGCCCGATATTAGCAGGCGGATAGTAAGGTCTCTTCCACGTACCCAGTTGTGCACTTGCTGGGGCAGCAGGTGGCGTAGTGTACTAGACCCCGGTGATGATCCCGGAGATGTACAATACTGATTCGCGGAGCAGGAGTTGCATACTCAACATTATATTCATTCATTCACTATCACTTGGGCTAGTAGCGTGCAACTAATTATTATGTGTACTTTCGTAATAGCCAGGATTTCGGTTGGGGAGCGCGATTAACCTGAGATCAGGAGCTTACCACATTGAGTTTATCTATCTAAATTTAGGTATGGGACTGGTTTAGATAAAAGTCCTTTGTGATAGGCCTTATAGGCTGCGATACCACGTACTATCATCCCGATTTCACACTGAAGTTTGGTCATTTCATTCGCATAGCATATTGCATTACACCGTGGCATATGGTATATTGGCTTGCTATGTCTTTTCATCACATATCCTGGATGAAGTTCGGTATATGATATTTGGCTCATTATAATCTGCATTGCGTACTTTGATATTGTATGACCCGTGGACTTACTAGTATGTTTCCTCTTACTCTGATATCGTATGATTCATGACTTGATAGTATTTCCGACATTGTATGATTATGACATTGTATTGAATACTTGACACTTACCTTGTGCACACACTTCCACCACCCTCTAAGCTTTCTATAAGCTTATGTACGATAGATGCGTGCAACTGACATTAGGTTGCAGTAGCGTGGAGCTTGAAGCATGTAGCTGACTTTTAAAGCTTTGATTTTGATATATATATTTCCCTTTCAGCATTGTATTCAAATGTTTATATTAGTGGATATGTGATGATGATGTTCCCTTTGTGATTTGGGTATACTTGTGGTTATGCTTATTATAAGTTAAATGTACATTGAAAAATTCTCCTTGTAGGATCCCAGGATCGAAATCTAGCGTATGGACACTGGAGCCGAGAATGGGGTACTATGAAGGTTGTTGGCACTGGATTCGACGATCGGGAATTTTGTGATCCCGGTTTTTGAGTTTGGGGCGTGACACCATTCTTCTCATCATTAAAACAATCAATCATCATAACTTAAAGAATTATTAAACCCGTGTGCTTCCCTTCTAGCTTGGGCTAGAGGGAACTTAGAAAAACATAATTAAATTTTAAAAATAAAAAATAAGAAGAAATAAATAAATGCAAATAGAAAAAGATCTTTAAAAAATAACTTATACAACTTTAATAAAATTAAAAACTCTTTAAAAACCCTAATTCTTACTTTGGGATGCCTTGAATGATGCTTAGAAATGCCCTAGGAAGCCCTATTTATAAGTGGAGAACTCCAATTTTCATGCAGAGTTGGAAAACTATAGAAACCGCCTCAAATTTACACAGTTTTCCAAAATAAACTTCTCGTTGCACAGTTTGTTTAAAATAGATTTTTCACACTCGCGGTTTCCCAAAATAGACTTCAAAACTTTAGAATACACTTTTTCAAGATGATTTCAGGATTCTTCACTTCAAATCTTCGATTCTTTTCATTCCTCACTTGGTTTTCTTGTATTTTTAGCATGTGAATTCTTCAATCTTGGTCTCCTAAGATCCATTCCTTGCCTTATTGATTCTTGAGCATCAAATCCATGCTTTTTAGCACCCTTTTTCAATCCAAGCTCTTAAATTTTCCTTGCAACACATACATGAGTAAAATAGAATATTAAGCTTGTTCATGTTCATAAAACCAAGATGTAAATGAGGGAAATTATATAATATTTGAGTCTCAACACACCCTCAACCAGCATTTTGCTAGTCCAGAGCAAAATAAGTGGAGAAAAATAAAAATAAGAATAAAAACTAATTTTAGAAACAAAATTAAAACGAAAAAAATTCAAACTACACCACTTTCGCAGGTAATCTCGATTGCATTTAGCATATGCAACAAGCCTTTAAACTCCTAGGTTTCCCCTAGTGGATGAGTTATAGTCTTGTGAGGGTTTCCAGAAATGTTACCTACAAACATTGAAAACATGAAAAATAGTTTAACACTGAGAAATTTATACAATTATGCCTCCATTCATCATATGAATTCCAAAACAAAACAATACTTACCATAAGTCTGAAATTAGTTAGAATCTCAATTTCTTAATCCATTACATCCTTGAGTTCAGAGACCTAATCATAATTTAGAATAGTTATGATCCAATATCCTTAGGTGCTCCATGACACTAATCTAACTTTGAGAAATATGCATGTTCTCTATCCTAACTCCTTTCAATCATACCAAGAATATGAAATCTCTAGTTATCTCATTTTCTTCATGACATTTCTTCTTTTATCATCATATCCTCATTATTATAGACCACCCTTAAATGAAGATTCCCACTGGGTTTGCTTCATAACCTAAGGTATCATACTTGTAATGGTAACAATAATGGATACTTAGGTATCCTTACTCCGAATTACTGACACGATTGTTATGGTCATTGCATTCATGCTCTATAATAAAATTTTCTTTTTTCCATTACTTTCTTTTTCCTTCAATATTCTCTCTTTTAAGCATATATCAATGGTACTAGTTCATTCAACCTTGTTTGAATCAAAATTTGTTATTCTAGTTCACATATCATATTCCTCACTTAGTTAAGTAGAGTGTATTGTAAATTCAGTACATTAAATTACAACTCACTTTAAACTAGTGATTAGATAATTGAACTCAAGTCTATAATTTTCAGTTATCAGAATTCTGATTACTATCGACCTAGACTAAGTATTAACTTTGCCTTTGGAATTCGCATAATATCATGTTCACATCTTATATATATTATTTTGAAAATGTTGAAATTTTTTTTCCCATAAACCTTAAAAAAAAATAAAAATTGAAACCTAAAAAAAAAAAACCTCACATTGATGACTAAACCTCACATGGATGACTATCCACACCCCCAACCTAAAATCTACATTGTCCCCAATGTAATGATAATGTAATGCAGAGAACAATAAAAATAAAAGAAAGAGTGGATAGTGCCTAACATGAAGAACTCACCTGCTAGGTGACACTAAAAAAAATTGAATATGATACAAATCCTACATAAATGTTCTGTCAGACTAGGAGTATCAATCTAAATATTATGGCTCATGAAGAGGGAAGGACTCCTCTCCCAAATGAAAGTTTTCCACATAAGACTTGAATCTCTGACCATTAACATTGTACACATTACCATTACATGGATTCTCAATTTCAACAGGCCCATGAGTATAAACATTCTTCACAATGAAGGGACCTGTCCATCTTGATCTTAAGTTTCCCGAAAAGAACTGGAGATGGGAATTGTACAATATGACCTTTTGTTGAGATTCAAAATTTTTCCTCTGAATGTTTTTGTCATGAAAAGCTTTGGTCTTCTCTTTGTAGATTTTAAAATTTTCATAGGAGTCTCTCCTCATCTCCTCTAATTCATTCAACTCTAGTTCCCTTTGTCCACTTGCTTGATCCATATCAAAGTTTAATTTCTTTATTACCCAGTAAGCTTCATGTTCCAATTCCACAGGCAAATGGCAAGCCTTCCCATACACCAATCTATATGGAGACATTCCAATCGGAGTCTTATAAGCAGTCCTATAAGCCTATAAAGCGTCGAATAGTCTGAGGGACTAATCCTTCCTATCTGGCCTTATAGTTTTCTCTAAAATGTGTTTGATTTCCCGATTAGAAATCTCAGCTTGCCCACTTGTTTGTGGGTAGTATAGGGTACTCACTTTATGCTTGATGTCATATTTCTTCATCAAAGCCTCAAATGTCCTATTGCAAAAGTGAGACCCGCCATCACTAATGATGGCCTTTAGAGTTCCAAATCTAGAAAAAATATTTTCCTTTAGGAATCGTATGACCACTTTGTTGTCATTGGTCCTACTCGGAACTGCCTCAATTCACTTTGAAATATAGTCCACACCAACCAATATATAAAGAAATCCAAAAGAAGATGGAAATGGGCCCATAAAATCAATACCCCAACAATTAAATATCTTCAATGGTAAAATTGGGGTAAAGGCATTATGTTGCGCCAGGACACTCTTCCCAACCTTTGACATCCATCACAAGTAACACAGAAAGCATGGGTGTCTTTAAACATGGTGAGCCAGTAAAAACCATACTGTAAGATTTTTGCAGTAGTTTTCTTAGCAGAAAAATGGCCACCACATGCTTCCATGTGACAAAAAGAAATAACACTCTGAACTTCATCCTCTGGAACACAACGTCTAAAAATCTGATCAGTCCTATATTTATATAAATACGGGTCATCCCAGAAGAAGTTCCTGACCTCAGTTTCAAAACGCTTCCTATCTTGCGACTTCCAATGATACGACATTTTTTCTATTACAAGATGTTCACTATATCCGCATACTAAGGCAATTTGGAGATTGCAAATAATTGTTCATCAGGGAAAGTGTCCTGGATATGCATTTCCTCAGTGGAATCATCTAATACCAATCTGGAAAGGTGATCGGCCGCTACGTTTTCTACTTCTTTCTTATCTTTTATCTCTAAGTCAAATTCTTGGAGTAGGAGGATCGATCTCAAAAGTCTCGGCTTTGTATCCTTCTTATATAACAAATATTTAAAGTCGAGTGGTCCGTGAAAATGAGCACTTTGGATCCAAGCAAGTAGGACCTAAACTTATCTAAAACAAAAACTACTACAAGTAACTCTTTTTAAGTTGTTGAGTAGTTCACTTGGGCCGAGTTTAGAGTTCTACTCGCATAGTGAATAACGTAGGGCCGTTCGTCTTTCCTTTGGCCTAAAACATCCCCTATGGTATCATTACTTGCATCGCACATTAGTTCAAAAGGAAGTGTCCAATCTGCTGGACGCATGATAGGTGCAGTGGTAAGGGATGATTTAATTTGATTAAAGGCACTTGCATACTCATCTGTCCATTTAAATGGGACATACTTTTGAAGAAGATTAGTCAAGGGTCTAGTAATGGCACTAAAGTCCTTGATGAATCTTCTATAAAAACCAGTATGCCCTAAAAGTGATCTAATATCTTTAATAGTTCAGGGGATAGGTAGATTAGCAATAATGTCAAGTTTTGAGCGATCTACCTCGATTCCATTTTTGGAGATAACATGGCCTAAAATAATTCCTTTTTGAACCATGAAATGACATTTCTCCCAATTTAAGACAAGGCGCTTCTCTGCACACTTAAATAAGATAAGAGATAAATTGTTGAGGCATTCCTCAAAACTACTCCCAAATACAGAGAAGTCGTCCATGAAAATCTCAAGAAACTTCCCAACCATATTTGAAAAAATACTTAACATACACTGTTGAAAAGTTGCTAGGGCGTTACATAATCCAAATGACATCCGTTTGAAAGCAAATGTGTCAAATGGACAAGTGAACGTGGTTTTCTCTTGGTCTTCCAGGGCTATCTCTATTTGGTTATATCTGGAATATCCATTAAGAAAACTATAGGAGTGGCCTGCTACCCTCTCTAAAACTTGATCAATGAATGATAGAGGGAAATGGTCCTTCTTTGTGACCTGGTTCAATTTTCTATAATCAATGCAAACACGCCAACCAGTGGTGACATGTGTTGGTATGAGTTCATTATTAGAATTCTGCACGATAGTTATTCCAGATTTCTTTGGGACTACTTGAGTTGGACTCACCCAAACACTATCAGATATTGGGTAGATAATTCCCACATCCAATAATTTGATCACCACATTTTTTACAACTTCCATCATATTTGGATTGAGACGCCTTTGAGGTTGTCTAATTGGTTTGGCGTCCTCATCGAGGTGTATTCGATGGGTGCATATGGAAGGGCTTATACCCTTGATGTCAGAAATGGTCTAGCCCAAGGCTCCTTTATAGTCCCTTAGAACATTCAACAATTTAATCTCTTGATCCTTGTCTAAAAATGAAGAGATCACCACAGGATAAGTTTTATTTTTACCTAAGTATACATACTTAAGCTCATTTGGTAGTGGTTTTAAATCAAACTTTGGAACATTGGTTGGTGATGGAAGAGGTCGCGAGTCCTCGATAGATAGGATTTGAGTGCGCAATCTCCATTGGTACATACCAATGTCCTGGGTGGTAGTGCTCTCATTATCATCACAAATTTCAGCAAGCACTTTTTGTAAATCAGAATTTTTCAAGTCTCCAATGACTTGAATCAATTCCTCAATCAGACTAGGTTCCAATTCTTCTTCTATCAAGCAGTCCATGAAATTCAGCTCATGGATCTCATTATTATCAATGGGCTGCTTACATAAATTGAAAATATTTAGCTCTAGAGTCATGTTATCAAAAGACAAGTTCATCATTCCATTCCTACAATTTATGATTGCATTTGAAGTTGCTAGGAATGGACGGCCTAAAATGATGGGAACTTAAGCGCTAAATCCACGGAGAAGTAGAATTTCTCCACTTGGACTAGCACGTCCTCTAAAATTTTTCTTGGTACCTTAATGGAGCGATCAGCAAGTTGGAATGTAATCGTGGTTGGTTTAAGCTTGCCTAACTCCATTTGTTTGTAAATCGAATAAGGTACTAAGTTGACACTTGCACCCAAATCTAGTAAAGCATGCTCAACTTGGAAATTCCCAATAATACATGGAATAGTGGGACTTCCCGGGTCTTTATATTTGGGTACGGCCCTTTGTTGAATGATAGCATTCACTTTCTCAGTAAGAAATGCCTTTTTGTGCACATTTAATTTCCTCTTTACAGTGCACAAATCCTTGAGATATTTAACATATGATGGAATTTATCTAATGGCATCAAGTAGAGGAATATTGACAGTAACCTTTTGGAGCACATCCAACACCTCTTAATATTTCATGGGGACAGTTGAATTCCGAAGTCTAGATGGGAATGGAACTGGAGGCTCATACGACTTAGTCTCTTTATCCTTTTATTGTCACAGCTCTTGAGCCATAGTCGGTTCATCATTTTCTTGAGACAATGGCTCATCCTCCGGTATTTCTACCGGTTGCATTATCTCGTTATCGACCTCTTTTCCACTTCTTAAGGTAATGATGGTCTTAGCTTGTTCATGATGTAGCTCACTTAGATTTGGGTCTCCAATGAAATGTGTGTTTCTAAGGTTTGGTACAGGTTGAGAACAAAGAGTGCCTTTTTCCCTAGCATTTAGTTGAGTCTTGATCCTAGCCACGACTGTCTTTAATTCCTGATTTGATTGGATTAGAGACCGATTCATTTGAATTTGAGAGTTCATGAATGCGGTCAATGCATCCTCCATAGATGATTGCTTTGGTGGGGGCACATATGGTGTATTACTAGGTACCCCAAAGAAGTTGTTTTGTGGAGGCATTTGAGGTGCATTGGACGCATTAATTTGTGGTCCATTCCTCCAACTAAGATTAAGATGGTTACGACAATTTAGATTATACATGTTTTCCATTGGTTGCATAACTTACCTTTGGTAGTTATTTATAGCATTTGCTTGCTCATGCTCATGCGTGATATTTTGTACAGCTGAGATTATTGGACAATCCGTTGTGTCATGGTCTGTACAGCCATAAATGCTACAAAAATTACCTAAGGAAGTGTTTTCTTTAACCATATCAACCTTCCTAATTTCCAAGGCTTCGACCTTTCTAGCTAATGCAGCGAATTTTGCATTAAGGTCGTCTTCCTCTCTTAGGACATACATCGCCGCTTTCTCTCTATGAATGAGTCTAGTTTGGTCGGGTTTAGCAGAGACATCTCATGTTTGCGTATTCTCTGCTAACATATCTAGAAAATCTCAAGCCTCATTATGATCCTTGTTAAGAAAAGTTTCACCACACATCATCTCTATGAACTGATGGGTATCCACGGTGAGCCCCTTCTAGAACGCATCAATCACGTGTCATGGTTCATAACCATGATGTGGACAAGTAATTAGAAGGTCTTTGAAGCACTCCCAAGCTTGAAAAAACAATTCATTCCCCTTTTGGGAGAATGACATGATTTCTTGTTTTAGTGCATTTGTTTTATGCTCGGGAAAGAACTTTTTCAAAAACTGTCTACTTAAGGCTTACCATGAAGTGATGGTATTAAGTCTTAAAGAGTTGAGCCATGCTTTGGCCCGATCATTTAAAGAAAATGAGAATAACCTAAGCTTAAATACATCTCTATTACCATTGTTTACTCGTAACGTTGCAATTACTTTCTCAAAGTCCTTGAGGTGCAAGTAGGGGCTTTCAGAATCTAAGCCATGAAATTTAGGAATCAATTGAATCACACCTGGCTTAAAATCAATGTTCCCTGTGTGAGCAGGGAACACTATGCAAGATGGTAAAGTTAATCTCTCAGGGTGTAAATGTTTACATAAAGTTTGTGGTTAGTTTAACATATTTCTATGAACTTCATTTTCATTCTTAAGAGGAGGATTAAGTTGATTTTTTCTGTTTTGATTTTTAGTTGGATCAGACATATTTGGATTTGGATTATCAATTGGGTCTGTCATGGAATCCAAGTGATGTTGAGTGTCTCTTCTAAGTGAATGATCGATCAAGGCCTAGAACTAGTCCACCTTCGGAGGAGAGTTGATTGTTTTGATTCATACTCCAACGGGACATAAACCATCCATACCATACAACAAATACCACTAATTCAAATAGCAAGTATGATATTTAAAATAAAAATAAAAACTTAATCAACAACCCAAGCAGCAGGGCCGACCATGAGGGTTCAATCCACAAAGCAAAAATAAATCAACAACCCAAGCGGCAGGGCCGACCATGAGGGTTCAGTCCACAAAGCAAAAATAAATCAACAACCCATGCGGCAAGGCCAACCATAAGCGTTCAATCCACAAAGTAAAAATAAATCAACAACCCAGGCGGCGGGGCTGACCATGAGAGTTTAGTCCACAAAGCAAAAATAAATCAACAACCCAAGCGGCAGGGCCGACCATGAGGGTTCGGTCCACAAAGCAAAAATAAATCAACAACTCAGGTGGCAGGGCCGACCATGAGCGTTCAAACCGAAAAAAAAAAATCAACAAAAGTAAAACTAATGCAGAAATTAAACTATGCTAATCTGTAAAATAGATTCAGTGGATGATCTTTGTGATCAAACAACAACGGTAGGACAACCATAACACTTGGGTGATAAAATTCCAAGCAGGGTAACCTTATGTCATAGTTAGTGCTTAAAAGACCCAACTGAATTTACTTTCAAAGAAAAAAAATCTATAAAAAATTTGGAGGGTTTAGAAGAGAACTTACCATAGAAAAGAACTTACCTTAGCTATCTTACATAGATATAATCTATCTCAGTCTCTCCCCAGCAACGACACCAAAAACTTGATTGCTTGCCTCCAAATGTAGAGATTCCTAAGTAATATCCCGTGAATACAGGGTCGATCCCACAAGGAAATGAATTACAAGAAGGAGAAAATCAAATGCAAAACAAACTAAGTAATAAAAACTAAAGTGATGATTTGATTTTGGCATTTTTGAATGGATTTAATTCAACTGAATTAAAATAACACCCAAACTTTAAAGTTCCATACATAGATTAATGTTCCAAAATCACGATGACTTGGATAACATAACTAGGATCTGAGCACCATGGTCAACCTAATCGAAAAATAAAATACTTTAAATATTTTAATAAATGATATAAAAGATTAGAAAATCATGGATTTGCACCATTGATATATATTTTCAAGCGTCAGTGATTTTAAGAATTCAATATTAATGAGATAATAATATATATATATATATATATATATATATATATATATATATATATATAACAGGTTAAGAACCTCTCCTATCTAGGAAATCTGATTGATTTAGGATAAGTCTATCCATCAATGTGGATCTCATATGATGGAAACATATGGATCTAACATGAGGATAAAAAAACTAAACCTAAACAATAAATAACATGCATACACCATTCTTCTCATCATTAAAACAATCAATCGTCATAACTTAAAGAATTATTAAACCCATGTGCTTCCTTTTTAGGTTGGGCTAGAGGGAACTTAGAAAAACATAATTAAATTGTAGAAATAAAAAATAAGAAGAAAAAAATAAATGCAAATAGAAAAGATCTAAAAAAACAATTTATAGAACTTTAATAAAATTAAAAACTCTTTAAAAACCCTAATTCTTGCTTTGGGATGCCTTGAATACAAAATTGGAAAACTCTATAAACCGCCTCAAATTTATGTAGTTTCCCAAAATAGACTTCTCGCTACACGGTTTGTTTAAACTAGATTTTTCGATATGTAGTTTCTCAAAATAGACTTCAGAACTTCATAATACACTTTTTCAGGATTATTTCAGGATTCTTCTCTTCAAATATTTAATTCTTTTCATTCCTCACTTAGTTTTCTTGGATCTTTGGCATGTGAATTCTTCAATCTTGATCTCCTAAGATCCATCCCTTGCCTTGGTGATTCTTGAGCATCAAATCCATGCTTTTTTGCACCCTTTTTCAATCCAAGCTCTTAAATTCGCCTGGCAACACATACATAAGTAAAATAGAACATTAAGCTGATTCATGTTCATAAAACCAAGATGTAAATGAGGGAAACTATACAATATTTGAGTCTCAACAAATGAATTGATTATTTTGACACATATTCACAAGTGGCTAGAATAACATCGATAAGGATTTTATTTGCTCTAGCATACATCATCTTCATATCCATCAAATGGACGTGAAGACAACATTCTTGAATGGTGACCTCGATGAAAAGATATACATAAAGCAACCAGAAGAATTTATTCTACAAGGCAATGAAAGGAAAGTGTGTAGACTTATTAAGTCTTTGTATAGATTAAATCAAGTACCAAAATAGTGGCATAATAAATTTGATTCTAAAGTTCTGTCTTATGGTTTTGCACATAACATTGCTAATAAATGCATATATTCAAAAGTGTGTAATGATTATATTGTAATCATATGCTTGTATGTAGATGATATGTTAATAATCAGTAATAAAATGGAAGGTATAACTGTAACAAAGAAGTTTCTCTCTTCAGTTTTCAAAATGAAGGTCTTGGACAAGTGGATACAATAGTAGATATTAAAATTAAAAAACATAGTGGGGGTTATGCATTGTGTCAGTCTCATTATATTGAGAAAATACTAAACAAGTTTAACCAGTTGAAAATCAAAGAGGCAAAAACCTCATTTGATACAAGTATTAAATTGAAAGAAAACAGTGGAAGAGCAGTTGCACAACTAGAGTATGCTAGGGTTATAGGCAGTCTTATGTATGATATGTAATGCACAAGACCGGATATAGCGCATGCTGTGAGTAAACTAAGTAGGTTTACTAATAATCAAAGTGTTAAACACTGAAAAGCCATAAATAGAGTTCTAGGCTATCTAAAAGAAACCAAAGGCTATGGCTATTTTACTCAGAATTTCCAACAATGTTGAAAGGATATACCGATGCAAGTTAGATATCGAGTGCAGGGGACAACAAGTCCACTACAGGGTGGATATTCACCTTAGGAGGTGCAATTGTATCTTGGAGATCAAAGAAACAAACTTTCATAACGCACTCAACAATGAAATCTGAGTTCATAGCATTGGTTGGAATAGGCAAAGAGGCTGAGTAGTTAAGGGATCTTCTATTAGAAATCTTGTTATATGCAAAGCCTATACTAGTTGTTTCACTTCATTGCGACAGTAAAGCCGCTCTAGCGAGAGCCTACATCGATACCTATAATGGGAAGTGCCGACATATAACTTTGAAACATGATTATATAAGACAATTGATTCAGGATAGAATCATTAAGATCTCATTTGTGAAGTCAAACAATAATTTTGTTGATCCCTTTACTAAACCTCTGACGAGAGAGGTAGTAAAGACAATATTTAGAGGGATGTGGTTGAAACTCTTTAATCAAAGTTCCACCAGTGATAGATACCCAACCCAAACTTAGAAAATCTCTAAAGATTGGGTTCAATGGGTAACAAAAAATCATTGATAACTGGAAAGTTATAGTACTAAATTTAAAAATAACCTCATCAAGGATGAAAGTGCTGGCCATTACAAACAAAAAGGGCTGAGTCCTGGAACTCTTAATGAAATATACTAAAATAGGACAAGTGTTTTAAGTAACGAAAACACTAGAAAGATTACACCTATATGAACGTAGAAGTGGTGTCACTTCTCACTTGAGTTAAAGTTCTCTCGAGATCGTTCATTAAATAGGATAAGCATATGGCCATTAAAAGTGCTAAGCAAGTAATATAAAAGAACACATAACGCAAAAGTTATTATGTGTGTACTATTTTCGATTATGTCATTCAAGAATAACTAGTTCAATGCTATGGTAAAGAGAAATTTCGACATAACTTTAAAATACTTACACTAAGGAAATACTCAAATTGTAAGATATCTTTTTATATGCATAATAATTGTTCTTTATCTCTGGCAAATATTTTCTTTTATTTATTTATTTATTTTTAAATCAGTGGGGGATTGTTGAAATTTGTGGTTTTTGAAAAATCAAAATATTCAAAAAATTTCAGGATTTTTGTTTTGCTGCCAAAAGCTTTTTAAAAATTTCAAATTAAAAAGTGTGGTGTGTGCTTTTGTCTCACATCAGAAATGAAAAGAAGAAAATCGTGGTTTATATGTGGATGTGTGTATTATTCTTACCTGGAGCTTTGGAGATTGTGACGCTCGGGTTGCGTATTCCGGTGGAACACACACTGCACACACTCGTGCTCCGGCTCGGGCACAGGCACAGGCATGGGCGAGGGCGTGGGTAGTGTGGCGCTAGTTGATGCACTTTGCACTTCGTACGTGCACATCATGTCGCAAAGTGGTCGATTCCTCGCGAGACAGTACGAGTGGTCTAGTATGAGCTTAAGTGCGATGGGGCTGAAATAAGTCAGGGCTTTTTAGACAACTGAGAATAGTCAGATTATTAATCCGAAATGGTCAGACGTTTTTTAAAACGGCTAGCAGCCTTGAAAGCCACAGCAGTTCAAAAACGGATAGGCCATGATGATCCAACGGTCAGATCTTCTGATCCGACGATCGGAAACGGCTCAAATTAATTATCAACGGTCAAAAACATTTTTCAAATGTTTTAAACCATTGTTAACCACCTAGTAACAGTCCACTCCCTAGAGCCTATTTGGACCATTTCAATCTAAATTCCATCAACTCAAACACACATCTCTCCCCTTCTATCAGATCTTCTAGATAGTATGTTATTTGCAGAATATTATAAATACATCCACAGTTTGATTCTGCTAAAAAATCTGTTTCGTTAAATTGTTCCTAAGTGGACCCTTCGTGATTACTGCATGCCGGATCTAGACAAACTTGTCTTATCTTAGAAGTAATGCTCTCGTAATCAATTATCCTATAATCCATTAGCAATTAATAAGGGAGCAAATCATGCTTTAAGGATAGCGTATATTTTATATGACTCAACCTGGTAAAAATGAAATAAACAAACCTTATTTTATTTTTATTTCGGGGTATATCCGGTACATTTTTTCCAACAGTAGAGCTCTGGCTTGCAAGAACTTCCTTCGGGTTGGGAGCATGGGCAGTTGGCGGGCTGAATGCCATCGGCTTTACAGGATGCCAATGTAAGCCAAAGCTCCATAGAGCCCTCCAGCATGTCCACAAGACTAGCACTGTTACTCCATCCCAAGTTTAAAATGCAATCATGAAGAGAGGCGTTGAACACATCATGCCAACAGACGAAAGCGTATATGGGTTCTACGGGCCGGATTGTGTGCCACCCGACAATAAGCTGTCTGACCAGGGCTTCTGTGTGGTCCATCTTAATGTATCTGTTTATCCACTCTGTCCATACATTTTCTTATATTATTGTAATATATGAGCCCAAAAATGAGTTAGATCCAACCGTCAAATGGACCATACCAAAGAAGACTCTTGCAATGCTTTGTGCATTTAATACAACACAAACTCACCATTTGGTGTGGTCTACTTGAGCGTTGGATTTGTCTCGTTTTTTGTCTCATAATTTAAATTGATATTAAAAAATGGATGTACCGTATGGTTAAATAGATACATCATACTTGGTCCCACAGGAGCCCTGGTGGGACGGCTTATTATACACCGGCGTCCAACGCAATCCGCTTCAGTCTGAGCGGATTAGGAGAGAGACCCAGCAGCCTCACCCAAAACGATGCAGTCCTTATCATGGGGCCCACCTTGGTGTATCTATTCTATATCCACGCCGTCCATCCATTTTCCAAATCATTTTAGTGCATGATTCGATAAAATGTAGCAGATCCAATTATCACGTGGACCATGTCATAGGATACAGTGGTGATTGACCATTAATGGGCTACCAAAGTTCTGGATCAAGCTGATATTTGTTTTTCCCTTCATCCAGGCTTATATGAACTTATCGCCCAATTGGATTAAAAATAAACATTACCGAATCATTAAGGTGCGCCCTAAGTAGTTTTTAATGGTAGGGCATTCAATCATTACCATTTCTTAGAATGTGGTCCACTTAAGTTTCGGATATTCTTCATTTTTTGGATCATGCTCTGATAGAAATATGAAGGTGGGACCATAGTAACAACCGCGCCGTCTTGGGTGAGGCCAGGGTCTCACCTAATCTGCTCACCAGCCTGAGTAGGCATAGGCCTGGTAAGCCTTGATTGGACGGACACCCTGATCTATAGCTCAAGTGGTGGACGAGTGAAAGATACTTCGTTTCAACACAGAGGTTTTGGTATCGATTTCCTATTGGGGTGGCTAATAGTGAAGTGTGAGCTAACAGTGGGTGTACTAACAAGCTAGCAAAAAAAAACCTTGATTGGACGGTAGCTCTGTGAGAGCTTGGCTCAGATAGACCTAATTTAATTTTTAATAAAATTTGGTCAAAAGTACAATATATTAGCCCGAGCCCACTTTTGACGAGGGCCTAATGTCCAATCAAAATCCCACCTCACAACTGCAGAAGAAGAAAATAATTTTTGGACGGTCCAATTGTTTGAAAAAGCTGAGAATAGGCATTTCATGAGACCTGTCCCAGTGACCATGTCTAACTTGTCCGTATTTCAACCACTCCAATTTCCAACAATTCTGAGTTTTTCTTGTAAGTTTTGGGCACGCCTGTATGAGTACCACATGTGTGGGACCGGCCACATTTACGAGGTTGCCTTCTTCACACGTGTTACGCATGTAATGGCAGCCGGTTGGGTGAGGCTATGAGCACTTTAAGCCCTTAAAGTGGCTATGATTGATTAGATCAGCACCTTGTGATGTTCAACCGAGCCACGTTGCGTGGCCCCATATATATCTAACAGCAGCATGTCACAAGAATCAAACGCCCCAAGTAGCTACCGCATGTACTGCTATCCACACCTTCCAAATTGCAAACAACAATTACAAAATCCTAGCCATCCAATTTATAGTTAAAAGGGTTAAACAGTGAGGGGCCAGAATTAAAGGACGAAAATCAGATGTGTGTTATTACATTCTCGGCCTAATTTTACGGCTCTACTCCATCCAAGATCAGACAGGTGGTTTGGCAGGTTTGAATATACCGTACGTGTTTTTCTATGAAGGGGATTGCGTCCTGGCCTTGGGCTATCTGGGGCCATCGTGATGCATGGATTTTATCCATACTGTCCATCCATTTTTCCAAGATCATTTTAAGTTATACACCTAAAAATGAGAAAATCCAAGGCTCAAATGGACCACAAAGTGAGGATTGAACTCCCACAATTAAAAACTTCTTGGGAGCTGTAGAAGTTTTGTATGAAGCTGATATTTATGTTTCCCTTCATCCAGGTTTACATGTCCTTATGAACAGGTTGGATGAAAAATAAACATCACGGTGGCCCCTAGGAAGGTTTCAACGGTGGGTGTCATTATCACCACTACTGTTTTTGGCGTTCTCCTGTTCAACTTTCCATCTGCCTCATTTTCTGACTCAAAACCCTAAATGATCTGGAAAAATTGATGGACGGCCTGGATAAAACCTATACATCATGGTGGACTCCACAGAGGCTGTCTAGATTTTATTTCGGGAATTTACATAATCTGCTTCAGTTAAAAGTAGCCTCGAGATTTTATTTCGGGAATTTACATAATAATCCGACATTAGTATAATATTTACGTCTCGGTACTTTTTTTTGTTTAGTTTTTATGAACCCACGTCATTAATCAAGTTGTTTTCAAACGGTACGTTCAGTTGGTTTTCTTTAAAGTATGTTAATTATTTATTTATTTTTTTTTAAAAAAATTCTAAAATGACAAAAATGCCTATCACTTAATGAAGCTGTTTGATAAAATTAATTGTTGGAAATTATACAGATTAATGTATTTTCTGTATAATATGGAAACCGAAAAATTATGATAATCAGAAATAAGGATAGGTTGAAGCACGTCTGAAAACGCTGTCCTTAAAACGTTATTTGCCCCTACTCAAGTGAATTGAGTAAGCTGATAGGTTTCAAGCAAATTGCTTCTATGATACGACGAGCCTGGTGCGGGTCTGCGTTCAGCAAACACGAAGACTCACCTATTGGAACTCAATTACACAATTTCTGGCAGATTACAACATAGAGAAAAATCCCAAAAGAAAGAAAAAGAAAGAAGAAAAAGATTCTTTGGATTAAGACCACTGCACTGGTCAGTACCTCAGCCACTGGTTCAGTTGAACAGTTCTAGACCACACCGTTGGTTTGTTCTTCTAGTAAAGGTTTAACCCTTACTGTCTTGCTGGAACTACTGGAGTATAAAAGAGGAATAGTAGGCTGTCTCAGTTCGTATGGGTCTGTTGAAGTGGTTTTAAGATGGATTGGAAACCCATCCAGGTCCTCCTTTTATAGGCTATGGTGGCTGGGGGTTATGGTCCAGGGAAATAAATCGCATGACTGTTTTCTAGCTGTTGGAGAAAACTAGCCGTTTTATGTCCGTTTTCTGACTGTTGTGCATGGTCCATTAAGCTGCTGCAAACTGACTGTTGTGAGACAGCAGCTAGCCGTTTTCTAGCTGTTGGGCTAGCCATGCAACAGTTACAGCTGGACCCTATACTAATGGCACAGCTATTATAGATCTGCTGCAACAGCTCTATTTTTCAGCCTCTATATAATCAGAGGGACTCTCATTCAGTCCTCTAGATTTTCGTCCAACCAACCATCTTCTTTAGCCACTAGTCGCACTGCGACTCGCACACGTCTCGGGAAGGGAGCGACCCTCTGCGACACAATGTGTACGTGCGTAGTGAAAAGTGCGCCACTAGTGCCTCTACAGCCACACTGCCTCACATGCCCACGCCCTTGCACCGAGCCCTAGCCCGAGCCCGAGACCGAGACCGAGACCGAACCCGAGCCCGTGCCCGTGCCTATGCCCGAGCCCGAGCCCTAGCGCGAGCGCGCGCGCGGGTGTTCCAGTGCTATGCACTAGAACACGCAAGGTCCATAGTCCACGGACTAGGTAGGCAAATATTATAATACTCCACTATTATCATTTAAACCAAAGATTTTTCTTTTCCCTTTCTCATGTGGGACTATTCCCAAAAACCCACAAAACGGTGCTTTTTCAAAATAACTTTTTATATATTTTATATTATTATTTAATATATTTTATTAAAATCAATATTTTGCAACAATTCCCCACTTGATTTTTTATAAAAATATATTTTTTTTTGGTTAAACATTCTGCCAGAATAATCAGCTTATATGCATAAAGAAAGAAATCTTTCGATTTTAATCTTTCTTTAGTGTAAGTATCTCAAAACTCTGTCGAAATGACTAGTAGCCGCAGCTTTGAACCAGTTATTCCTAGATAACAAAATTGGAGAAACCAAACACATATTCACTATGAATTGTTAGAGTTCCCACAATCTTGCTCAACACATTTAATGGTCATGTGCTTCTCCTAATTCATGAACGATCCCGAGAGAAAACTCATAACTCTCATGAGAGACGGCACCATCTCTACGTTCATATAGGTGAAATCCTTCCAGTGTCTCCGTTACTATAAGAAACTTGTCCCATAGACTGGATTTCATTAAGAGTTCTCAGACTCAACCCTCTTTCGTAACGCTCAACACTTATCTATTATGGATGAGGTTTTATAATTTAGTGCTGAAAAACTTTCCATATATTAGTGACTTGTTATTACCCATTAAACCCAAATTTAGAGATTTTCTAACTTCAGGTTGGGTTACCATCACTGGTGGAACTTTCGTTGAAGAGTTTCAACCCCATCCCTCTAGATGTAGCCTTTACTACATCTCTCGGTAGAGGTTTAGTGAAAGGATCTGTCAGGTTGTTTTTTGATTTCACATAGGAAATAGCAATGATTCCATCTCGAATCAATTGTCTGACATAATCATGTCGAAGACTTATATGTCTAGATTTACCATTATACGTGCCACTATAGGCTCTAGCTAATGTAGCTTCACTATCACAATGTAGTGACACAGCTGATATAGGCTTTACACAGAAAAGAATTTCTAATAGAAGATCCCTTAGCCACTCAACCTCTTTGCCTGTTGCAGCCAGGGCTATGAATTCAGACTCCATAATCGAGTGCGTTATGCAGGTCTGTTTCTTGGATCCCTAAAATACAACTGCACCTCCTAGGGTGAATACCCACCCTGTAGTAGACTTGTTGTCCCCTGCACTCGATATCCAGCTCGCATCGGTATATCCTTCCAATACGGTCGGAAACTCTGAATAAAATAGTCTTAAGTCTTTAGTTGCCTTTAAGTAACCAAGAACTCTACTAATTGCATTCCAGTGTTCAGTACTGGGATTACTAGTAAACCTCTGAGTTTACTCATAGCATATGCGATGTCAGGTCTAGTGCATTGCATAGCATACATAAGACTTCCTATAGCACTCGCATATTCTAATTATGCAACGGTTCTTCCAATATTTTCTTTTAGCTTAATACTTGGATCAAATGGGGTCTTTGCTTCTTTTATATTTAGATGGTTAAACTTGTTTAGTATCTTCTCAATATAATGAGATTGACACAACGCATAACCCCCATAATGTTTTTTAACTTTGATACCTAGGATGGTATCAACTTGTTCAAGATCCTTCATTTTGAATACTGAAGATAGAAACTTCTTTGTTTCAGTTACATCTTCCATTTTATTACTTATTATTAATATATCATCAACATACAGACAAATAATAACGATACAATTACCATCTACATCTACTTTAGAATATATGCATTTGTCAGCTACATTATGCATGAAACCATGAGAAAGTATTTTGGAATCAAACTTCTCATGCCATTGTTTTGGTGCTTGTTTTAATTCATACAATGATTTGACTAATCTACATACTTTGTTTTCATTTCCTGGTAGAAGGAACCATTCAGGTTATTCCATGTATACCTCTTCATTGGGGTCACCATTAAGGAAAGCGGTCTTTACATCCATTTGATGGATGTGAAGATGATGTATGGAAGCTAGCGCAAATAATATCCTAATGGATGTTATCCTAGCTACAGGTGAGTATGTGTCAAAATAATCTATCCCTTCTTTTTGTCTAAAACCCTTAGCTACTAGTCGAGCTTTAAACGTTTGGATAGTCCTATCAGTGTGATATTTCTTCCTAAATACCTACTTGCAACCTATGGGTCTAGAACCTGGAGGTAAGTTTATTAGTTCCCAGACTCCATGTCTAGAAGTCTATAAGTTTTACTATTTTGTGCATACCCTACGAAGGCGCACTTAATAGCTCTTGGTCCTAACTTAGTTCTTTTTGGGTCAGGGGTTCTGCAGTATGCAAGACACACCCACACTTTTAGATATCCTGGGTTAGGTTTTCTACCTCTCCATGTTTTATATGGAGATATTTTATACTTTTTAGACGGTATTCTATTTAGAATATGACATGCTGCAAGCAGTGCCTCACCCCATAGACTTAGTGGTAACTTTGCTCTTATCAGCATTGAGTTGACCATTTCTACTAATGTCCTATTCTTCCTTTCAGCTATTCCGTTTTGTTGAAGTGTATATGGAGCAGTACATTGATGTATCAGTTCATGTTGTTCACAGAAGTTATCGAATTCATTTGAGAAGTATTCTCCTCCTCTATCGCTACGAAGAACTTTTATCTTCTTATTTAGTTGATTCTCTACTTCTGCTTTATATACTTTAAACATGTTCAATGCTTCATCTTTGTTTTTTAATAGGTACACATGCACATATCTAGAGCAATCATCTATAAAGGTTATGAAGTACCGTTTACCTCCACGAGTAAGAATGTCATTTAACTCACAGATATCACTGTGCACAAGATCCAACGCTTGGGACAATCTTTCAACATTTGGAAAAGGTTTCTTCGTCATTTTGGATCGTATGCACACTTCACATTTTTCGATTTCATTATCTTTATATGAGATTAAACCATTCTTAGCCATGAACTTTAAGGTACTATACCCTATATGGGATAGTCTATCATGCCACAGTCCAGCGGATTCAACCATATACGCAGAACTGCTACTTTCATTCAGAGAAAACTTGACCATCCCGTTACAAGCATATCCCTTTCCGATAAAATTCTCATTCTTAGACAGAATCAGTTTACCTGACTCGTACACCACCCTTATCCCTGGTTTTCCCAGAAGATCCCAGAAACTAAGTTTCGCCTCATGTCTGGGAGGTGCAGTACATTAGTCAGAATCACTTTCTTCCCAGAGGTGAATATCAGTTCGACAGTTCCTTTGCCGACGACCTTCGATCGGACTTCATTACCCATTTGGACTTCTTAACCATCGGTCAATTCCTCATAGGTTTTGAAGGCTGATTTGTCGTAGCACACATGTATTGTAGCGGCAGTATCATACCACCATCCTGAAACTTTGCCTTGGATGGTATTCTCCTCAGTGATCATGGCCACTATATCGCCTTCTTCTACTGCACTTGCCTCTTGTTTAGACTTGTGATATCGGCATACTCGAGCATAGTGCCCGGTTTTCCCACAGACATGGCATGGGCCTTTGAACTTTCCGTTATTCTTTTGGGCGTTTTTCTTGAATTTCCTTTTATTGGGTTTCAGGGAATTGTCCTTCTCGGGATATTTGTTACTAGAGTTTTCTACTGCATGTACTTTGGACGAGGTATTCCCGTTATCATTCTTTCTGTCACGGTTACAAGATTCTTCCTCAATTCTAAGGTGTTTTTGGATTTGTTCCAGTATGTAGTCCTCAGTTTTATGCAGCAACTTCTTTCTATAGTCTTTTCACATCGGTGGCAATTTAACGATTATAGCCCCGACTTGGAATGATTCAGGAAGATTTATCTTTATCGCTTTGATTTTATTTACTATTAGCTGCAATTCTTGGATTTGGGGTAGCAGCAGTTTGTTATCTACTATGTTGAAGTCAAAATACCTTGCGATGAAAAACTTATTGGTACCTTCTTCTTCAACGTTGTATTTGAACTCCAGAGCGGCTCAGATCTCCTTTGCTGATGACGTCTGTTGGTACAGATCGTAGAGACGGTCGGAGAGTGCGTTCAGAATGTATCCTCGACACAAGAGTTCGTCTTCGGCTCGTTTGGTGCGGGCGGCCACCTGTTCAGGTGTGTCGTCGTCGGTTGCTTCAGGTAGCGCTTGCAAATTTGGATCTAATATATAGTAGATCTTTAGCGCCGTTAGGAGAAATTTTATCTTGTCTTGCCATCTCGTAAAATTAGTTCCATCGAACCGATCAAGACGTATCAAGTCCTGATCCATCAACTTTATGGATGAAACACTGTCGGCTTCCATTGCCAAATAACGCTTTAAGATTGTTGGAAATTATATAGATTAATGTATTTTCTGTATAATATAAAAACCGAAAAATTACGATATTCAGAAATAAGGACAGGCTGAAGCACGTCTGAAAACGTTGTCCTTAAAGCGTTATTTGCCCCTACTCAAGTGAATTGAGTAAGCTGATAGGTTTCAGGCAAATTGCTTCTAGGATACGACGAGCCTGATGTGGGTCTGCGTTCAGCAAACACAAAGACCCACCTATTGGAACTCAATTACACAATTTCTGGCAGATTACAACATAAAGAAAAATCCCAAAAGAAAGAAAAAGAAAGAGTAAAAAGATTCTTTGGATTAAGACCACTGCACTGGTCAGTACTTCAGCCACTGGTTCAGTTGAACAGTTCTAGACCACACCGTTGATCTGTTCTTCTAGTAAAGGTTTAACCCTTACTGTCTTGCTAAAACTACTGGAGTATAAAAGAGGAATAGTAGGCTGTCTCAGTTCGTATGGGTCTGTTGGAGTGGTTTTGAGATGGATTGGAAACCCATCCAGGTCCTCCTTTTATAGGCTATGGTGGCTGGGGGTTATGATCCAGGGAAATAAATCCCATGACCGTTTTCTAGCTGTTAGAGAAAACTAGCCGTTTTATGGCCGTTTTCTGACTGTTGTGCATGGTCCATTAAGCTGCTGCATGCTGACTGTTGTGAGACAGCAGCTAGCCGTTTTCTAGCTGTTGGGCTAGCCATGCAGCAGTTACAGCTGGACCCTGTATTAATGGCACAGCTGTTACAGATCTGCTGCAATAACTCTATTTTCCAGCCTCTATATAATCAGAGGGACTCTCATTCAGTCCTCTAGATTTTCGTCCAGCCAACCATCTGCCTTAGCCACTAGTCGCACCGCGACTCGCACACGTCTCGCGAAGGGAGCGACCCTCTGTGACACGATGCGCAGGTGCGAAGTGCAAAGTGCGCCACTAGCGCCTCTACAGCCGCACTGCCTCATATGCCCACGCCCTCGCACCGAGTCCGAGCCCGAGTCCAAGACCGAGACCGAGACCGAGATCGAGCCCGTGCCTGAGCGCTAGCGCGCACGCAAGGTCCATAGTCCCGGACTAGGTAGGCAAATATTATAATACTCCACTATTATCATTTAAACCAAAGATTTTTCTCTTTCCTTTCCCATGTGGGACTATTCCCAAAAACCCACAAAGTGGTGCTTTTTCAAAACAACTTTTTATATATTTTATATTATTATTTAATATATTTTATTAAAATCAATATTATGCAACATTAAATAGGTACCTTATTGTTAAAAAATAAAATAAAATCTAAGAACCAAAAATACATGCCCGCAGGATCATTGCATGATGATAGGTATGTAGTTAGGGGTTGGTCTTCTGAGGGACCACTATGATGGATCCACGCAGTTCATTAATTTTTCCAGATCATATTTTAGGGAATGAGCCCAAAAATAAGGCAGATCCAAATCTCAGGTGGACCACGCCACAGGAAACCGTAGTGATTGAGCGACCACTATTAAAAACATCATAGGGCCTACCATAATATTTATTTTTCATCCAATCTGTTGACTGGGTCAGACGGACCTGGATGTTGAGAAAAAATAAATATCAGCTTGATCCAAAGCTTTTGTAGCCCACAAGAATTTTCTAATGGTAGGAGTTCATGACTACTGTGTCATGTGGTGTCGTCCAGATGAGGCTCTTATCTGCCTCATTTTTAGGCTTATGCTGGAAAAATAGATAAACAGTGTGGATAAAATACATACACTGTGGTAGAGCCCACAACAAACCTAAGCACCCCAGGTTAAAGGCAGACATTTGGTGGCATTGTCGAGCGCCAGATTGCTTTTGCCCTGGTAGAGGGAGTTCATGTAATTAGAAAATGATGCGAGACCCACAGAGATTTCCGTCCTAAATCCACTCCAACCATCAGTTTTTAAATATTACTAGTGGATAGGATTCTACAGATCAGGCAGATTGAAATCTCACGTGGGCCACATCACATTAAACAGTAGGAACACAAACGTCCACCATTGAAAACCTTCCTGCAGCCGAGCATGATATTTATAGGCTATCCAAACCATTCATTAGGTTATTATTAAGATAAACTGTAGCCCCAAATATTATCCTGAAAAAAATAATAAATAAATAAATAATTTTTGGCCCCACAAAGTTTTATTGGTGGGTTTCCAATCACCACTATTTCTTGTGGTGTGGTGGGTCACATGAGTTTTGATCTGCACATTTTTAGGTTCCTGTACTTTTGTTGTCTTAAAAAATGGTAAATAGAATGGATTTGTTAGGGAAATGACTCCACACAGCTTTCAACCACATGAAGTCCAAGCAGAGGTGCCTGGTCTGTGCCCTGGTTTAATGGTTTTCGAAATAGGTGCAACGTGGGCTTCACCCAACATATATAGTGTGGCCCATATGGTGAAGGGCACCTTGATGTATTTATTGTATATCTATGCCGACCATCAGCTTTGACGGCTCCTTACAGGGCATGAACCCAAAAATTAAGCAGATCCCAATCTCAGCTGACCATGCCATAGGAAATGCTCACCGTTAAAATTTTCCTAGGGCCCACCCTAATGCCCACTATCATCTTTGTTTTCCAACCAACCTGTTGTTGATAAGGACACACGGCCTGATGAAGGGAAAAAACAAACATCAGCTTGATCCAAAACTTTTGTAGCCCGCAAGAGTTTTTAATGGGCATTCGTCGCCATTGTTTCTTGCCGTGTGGTCCACCTGGGATTTTAATCTACTTTGTTTTTGGGCTTTTGTCCTAAAATGATTTGGCAAATTGGATAGACAACGTGGATTAAACACATATATTAGAGATGTGTTACAGTGACCATATGCAATCTATGTCCACGTAAAAGGTTCATTGGGCATTTTCTTCATTTTAGAATATATATATATATATATATCATACTTTAAACCCTGGTTGAGCTTTTTTTTTTTATATATATATAAAAATCATTTTAGTAAAAATCATACTTTAAATAATATAATAGTCAGGGCATGCATGTATTATATCAAAATTCATACACAGTGAAACGATCAATCTCTTTGCATTATAAGTACTATTCGACAAAAAGTTCTCACTTGGTAGAATTTTCTTGAGCAGGTTTAACAACTTTGTAAAGTTATTGTCTGACCATTTGTAAGATCCATATCCTAGTCTGTACTGTTCCGTCGACTTCCGCGATTCTTCCCGTCGAATTCCGGCGACCTGCGACTTGTAATCGACGTTGCGCACGACCGTAAGTCGTATCCTTTAGATTCAAGTCGGTTTAATCCGAGACTTGTATCATTGCAATCGCACCGTCGCCGCTGTTCCAACGCCCCGACTCGCACGCTGATCCGATACCCTGGCCAAGAGATGTGAGTCGGCGTTTATTTCGAGGAAAACGCCGCGCATTTGCAATCCCAAGAGAATCTCTACACCATGTCCCATCAATCAATCAATCAATCAATCACTTTATGTCAAGTACACATCACCTTTCACCCCATCCCCAAGCAACCACCAAGTCAAGTACACACCCATACCTCAAGTTCCATCCATCACACACATCTCCCATCTCCCTCTCTCTCTCTTACAACAATCTCTCTCTCCCTCATTTCTCTCCAAGCACCACACATCCATGCATTCCAAGTGAGAGAAAAGAGAGAGTTTGTGTGGCCCACTTTCCCTTCCCAAGATCTCCCATCTTAGCCATCCATCTCCCATCTTCCAGAATCAAAGTGAAGCACAAGGAGATAGGCTTTCCAACGGACCAAGAAGATCAAGTGGTGGGTGCTTCTATAGGCTAGATTTCTATGTTTTTATGATGGGCCAAGTGAGGCCTACCGATCAATGGTATGGATCTCACTTTGGACCCTAAGATGTGGCCAATGGCCCACCTTGATTATCATTTGATGTATGATTGGATGTAAGGGAGGGCCCATAGTGTCGGGGTCCCTCCATCACACGTGTGTCCCACTCTTTTTTTTTTTTCTCTCTCTTTCTCTCACTCTCTTTTTCATTTTCTTTCATATGATGATGATGTGGCCATGTGGTCCACTTGGATGGACCCCACCATGAAGTATGTAGTTTATCCAAACCATCCGTAAGAGGGGCCCACTTCATATGTGTCATACGCACGCCATCCATCATTGGGGTAGCCACCCCCCCGAGCAGGCCCACCTTGCACGGCCAGACCGTCCAGCGTCCCTGGACATTGGACGTGGTTTGGAAAACATAAATATCAGCTTGTTTTCAAGCTTATGGGTGGCCCGCTCATGTAGGCACCACCTTGATGTATGTATCCAATCCACGCCGTTCATTCCCTTCCCAAGCTCATTATAGGCGCTGAGCTAAAACAAAATGGACTCAATCCGATGTTCCAGTGGGCCTTAGCATTGAAAATGGCAGTTTTCACCGTTAAAACCCATTCAGACATTTCGGTACACCAAAATATGCTAGATATTGGGCTCTGTTAGACGGTGTCGGGCCAGGGAATCCAATGGTTGGGTCCGATCCACTCGATGCGGGCCCTACCCACGAAAAACCTCAGAAATACTTGGTTTTCAAAAAAAAAATGTATGTGCAGCGCCTGCTGCTGCTGACGCTGCAGTAGGACACTGCTTAGTTTTGAAGCAGGGAGGGGGGTCCCAGCCATGGACCCCACCATGATGTGTGACGATCATCAACATCGTGCAAGTTGACGGGGCCCCTTAGGGCAGTGGTCCCCTCAAAAATCAACCGTATAAGGAACTCGGGTGATCCACATCAGAGGGAACAGTTGGGTGAACGGCTGCCATTTGAAACCCTGATTGGGTTCACGGAAGTTTTGGCTTCAATATGAAATTTGTTTTTACTCTCCATCCAGGTCTCTGTGACCTCGTTAATAGGTTGGACGGCATATGAACATTAGGGTGGGCCCCACATGGAGCCCACAGTGATGTATTTATTTTATTCTCACCGCCCACCATGGACGGTGGAACCCACCGTGGTGCATGTGCCTTCACCACACCGTCCAGGGCTGGATGGTGGGACCCCATTGATGCATGTGTTCTCTCCATGCTGCCCATCTATTTGGGCCCCCACCATGATGCATGTGTTGCATCCAACTGTTCAACCAATTTGAAGACCATTTTATGGCAGGGGCTAAGGAATGAGTCAGATCCGTGGTTCGAGTGGGTCCCACCACTGTTATTTGAAGTGAGGATCGGTTGATCCTTTGGCATGATTCATAGATATGTATGTATGCATTGGTGGCCATTTTTTTAAAGGCCCACCTTGGCATTCATTAGGCCCATATGAGAAGGCCCATATTGATGTAATTGTGGCCGTTGTTGAGGCCCACCTTGGTATATGTATGAGGCCCACTTTGATATATAAGGCCCATGTTATGAGGCCCATTGTGATGTATTCAAAGGCCCATGGGGTATGGCCCATTGCAATGTACATAAGGCCCCTTCGATATGGCCCACTTGACTTATAAAAGGCCCATATGATGAGGCCCATTTAATGTATCTAAGGCCCATGGATCGAGGCCCAACGGGTTGTCCTTGGAGTCCATTGCAACGTGTGATTTCTCCATGGTTATGGCGGGCCATGCCTTGGGAGCAATGTTGGTTTGACGTCCACATTGTAAGAATAATGTTGGTTTAATGTTCGCATTATAAATCTCCCTAGGCCCATTTATAGGCCCGTGCTTGTTGTGCGTAGGCCATCTAAGCTCACCTTCGTGTGAGAATAGTTCATCATCTCATAGCATGCTTAGTGTAACTCCATGACTCATACCCATATGCATCATCTGTATGCTTGATGTGAGGGATGTTTGATCATAGCATAAGCCGGTTAGGCTGAGACATTTACGGGACTCCTGATGAGACGGAGTGCCCCACATGATCACGCGGTACGCGCTGGATTGCTGCATGATTTGACGATGTGACTCATGCATTTTACATTGTGTGTCGTGATACTGCACGCCCTAGCGACATCAGGGTCGTGGCCTCCACAGGCACATCGTGGATGGTCGTATCAGATACTGAAAATACTTTGTTCTAGCATTATGGGCACTTAGGATGTCCTTGGGTGAAAGTCCCAGAACCTTTTTGGTACCAAGGGATGCTCCAACGTCTAGACCGAGTGGAAACACGAGCGCTCGAGTACCGAATACCAGTAGGCCGCGTCTCCCATTGTGTCGTGGTCAGTTGGAAAGGGGGTGTGACCTTATCCGCCTGAGTGAGGGGGTTATAAGCTAAGCTGAGTTTGACCAGCTCGCAAATGTGTCCGCTATCGACGAGCCGGGTAGGTATTGGCAGACTACTGGTCAGGCGGATAGTGTGGTCTCTTCCACTTGCTTGACTATGCAGCTAGGGAGGAGGCAGTCAGTGTGAGGTGTATTAGACCCCGGTGATATCCAGAGAAGAACTGTACTAATATGTGTACTTGATGAGTACTGACATGCTTGTATTGCATCTCGCATATGACATTTGGCTACATAGGCCTCGCATCGCATGGCCTTGGTATGACCTATAGCATTCATGCCTTGCATTACATAACTTTGGTATAGCTGATAGCATTCATGGACTTACTGCATATTTTCGCATTACTCTGATATTGTATACTTGGCGTTTGCCTTGTGCACACACTTACACCACCCTCTAAGCTTTTGTAAGCTTATGCACGACCGTTGCATGCAGGTAGCGTTGGACAGCAGCAGCGCTGAGGCAGAAGTGCGGATCAGATCATTTTGGAGCCTTTTGATCATCTTGTATTTCCCTTCCCACATTGTACTTAAAAGTTTTTGATATAGTGGATATGTGGTATTGCTGTTTTGTGACTTGGTTATGCTCGTGGTTATGCTCCTTTACAAAAAAAATGTCATACTGAAAATCCTCCTTATAGGATCCTAGGATCGGAATCTAGCGTATGGGCGCTAGGACCGAGAATGCGTTACTACGGAGGTTGTCAGCACCGGATTCGGCGATCGGGAATTCTGTGAGCCCGTTCCCCGAGTTTGGGGCATGACACCATTGAAACCTAGACTTCCTACTTATCAACTCCATTGTCACAGATAACTTTGTATGCTCAGGTTTACACAATGGATAGAAGGATTGTTTCACATCCTCCATTAACTTCTTATACTGAGAATCATTACCTAAGTAATCATGAGGTTCAATATCATATTCATCATTAACCTCAGCCATACATGCATCTAAGTCATCGGGTTGAAAATGACCAGAAGCATCATTCACTAAATCAACCATTTTGGGCAACATATCTTCGTTACAATTATTGACAGATGTACTTGCATTTGTATTACGACATTGTTCCCCATGGAGAAACCATGTCGTGTACGTTTGATCTTTGCCATTGCAAACCAAATGTTTGGAAACTGATTCTAATGTCATCTTCTCATTTATATTACAACACTTGACACAAGGATAACTGTGCTAATAAATCCCATTTGAATTTTGTTTCACATACTCTAGGAATGTTACAACACCTTTCATGCATCCAGGGGTTGACGTTTTTTCCCTCATCCAATTCTTGCATGGTGTCATGGAAGCCATCTCTACTACTACACACATGATGTATATACGTTAGATTACGACAGACTGTCTACAAAACTGACTAACTTAGTCACCCATCCAAGACCCGATAGATTGTAATACTTTTATTTTTCAATTTAAATGCCAACACCGAAATTCCGATAGCATCTCCTTATGTCTCTTCAGATATGTTGATCTTGCATTTGATTCTCATATCAGGTATCGATACAAAGGGATAATATTTAACAATGAAAATAAACGTAAGAAACATATCCACCAAGAAAAGGAGAGATGACGCATAGAAAAGGCAAATACATTTAAATTTGTAAAATGAAAGTATTACAATTTATTCAGTCTTGAACTGTCCAAACAGAGACAATTTAAGGACTTTTATGCATCAAAGAGTACACTATATCTATGCCTGGGCACAGAAAAGCCCTCAAATGGGCAACTAATTGTCCTATTTTGAAATAATTCCATATTCATTCGCAATAAATAACTATACATACACAAACACATCAAAATGTGTAAATTAAAGAAATACAATTCAAAATCTGACCATATAGAATCAAACTGTAAGTGCTAATTTTTTCGTTTAAAATGTCAATTTTTTTCAACAACTCAATTTCTTTTTAAAAATATTCTTTTCAAAATCTCAAAATTTCTCAAACAATGTTTAAAAAAAAAAAACCTTTTAAACTTTATATATTGTCAGGCCTGTGTCCTAGTGACCATTTCGTTCTTTAGGACTTCACGGTCCTCCCGATCGAATTTCGGTGACCCGCAACCTATAGATAGCGTTTGCAAGCGACCCTGAGTCACACCCAATCAACCTGAGCTGACTCAATCCAAGACCTATGCCATTATGACCGCATCGTAGCCGCGGTTCCAATGCCGTGTCTCATGCGTTAATGCGACGCTTAGATCATAAGATGTGGACAACGCATTATAATAGTCGTGGACAGCACGTTGCGGGACCCACCTATCACAATGGCACCATTCCCTAGGCCATCATGAGGTGATGTCATCACCCCATGCTAGGTAATGATTTATTTCTCACCTCCCCATAAGTCCTCTTACACCCACCATAATTTCCTTACACCTATCATCATTACCTTACAAGTAATGATTACCTCTCTCTCCCTCTTATCTTTCTCTCTCCCTCCTTTCTTCCATTCTCCATTAGCAAAAGCTTGGGACGTCCAAGAAAACCCCATTTTTCATCCATCTTCACCCTCTACACTTCCCAATCCAGCCCTCCAAACCCCATCTCAACCATTAAAATCCCTCCCTTGAAGCTAAGAAGACCTAAGGTGGAAGAAGAAGGAGACGATCCAAGGTGGGTGCTTTTCTAGGATTAAATTTGTGTTTTCTTGCATGAATTTTCTAATTTCTCTAGCATGAGGCAATTATGACCCACCAATCAATGGTGAGGATCCTACCTTGACCTCTAAGTGTGGCCAATGGCCCACCTTAACTTGCATGCATGAATCCATGGTGGGGCCATTCTCCATAGACCCCACCATGATGTTTGATTTGATTTGATTTCCTAGTGCATGAAGGCCACCTAGGCCCTGATTTATGTGGTGGAAATAGGATTTCCCTATCCGATTTTTCTGATGTATGGCCTACTTATTTTGTGCCCCATTGATGTATATGTTGTAAGGATAGGAGAGGAGCTCATAGTGGCGGAGCTCCTCCCTCCCATGGCCGCCGTTCTCTCTCTCTCTCTCTATTTTTTTCCTTGATGATGATGATGATGTGTGGCCCACTGTGATGCATTTTATCCATGTTATTTGTCCAGTAGGCCCACCTTGCTGCCCGTTTTCGCACTGGCCTGGACGGAGGGAAAGCACAAAGATTGGCTTGCTCCCTAGCTGTGTGGACCACTTGTGTGGGCCCTACTATGATATATGTATTTTATCCAAGTCGTTCATTAAGCAGGTCCCACACTGCTGATCGTCCAGTAGCGTTCTTGCTCTCTGGACTGTCTGGACAGGCCCAAGCAAAGAGAAATGCAAATATCACCTTGTATCTAAGTGGTGGGCCACCCATGTGGGACCCACCGTGATGTATGTATCATATCCAGGCCATCCATCGAATGGGCCAGCGGCCCAGGACGCTACTGGACACCGTCCAACAGCTGCAGGGCCCACCAAGGTGTGTTTCATCCTCACGTCCAGCACGCCTGGACGATGGGAACACACAAATATCAGTTTTATCAGAAGCTGGTGGGTCCCACATGTGTGGACCCACCTATGATGCGTGTGTTTCAACCATCCCATCCACCATCCAGTTATTGGACGGTGGAAACCCACCTTGAATGTATGTGTTTCAATGATGCTGTCGATCCTTTTTGGGGCGTGGAACAACCCCACACATGCTGCACATGTGAGGGTGGGGTCCACCTTGAGGTATGTGTTGTGTATTCACACTGTCCATCCTTGGACGGTGATATGTGGGGCCTACCTTGATAATATGTGTGTATCTGTACCGTTTAGTCCCTGGACGATGGGACCCACATGATGTAAGTGTTGTATCCACTCCGTCCACCCATGGACCCTACCTGATGTATGTGTTTTCCCACGCCAACCAGGGTTGGGACACGTGGGGCCCATATGATGTATATACATACTGCCCATTGCTGGACGTATGGGGTCCACCATGAGGTATGTGATCCACGCCGTCCATGTGGGATGTGGACCCCACAATGATGTGTTGTATATTCACACCGTTTGGCCTTGGACGGTGGGCCCACCTGCTGTGTAAACGTGGGCCCACTATGCTGTACTTGTTTCATCCTCGCCGTTTGGGGCAAACGGCCAATTGTAATGTATGTGTTGTATATCTAGGCTGTCCATCTGGTGGGGCCCATCTAGCATGTGCAAGGCCACCTTGAGGAATTTATTTGTTGCCCATCTAATTGGTTAGACCATGGGCTGCACATGAGGCCCATTTGGTGATGCATCAGGCCCACCATGATGTGTATACCATTCAGCCATCCAGCAAAGGCCCATCTTGCGGGCCCACAATGTTGTATATGTTTTATATTCATGTTATCCATTTATTTTCTAGGCCATATAGGCTGCCCCATCAGGCCCACTATATTGTATGAGTTACACACACTATCCATTCCTTGGGCCTAGCTCATGGGCCCTTGTGTGAGGCCCAATATGATGTATATGAGGCCCTTGTGTGAGACCAATATGATGTATATGTGGCCCTTTTATGAGGCACAATGTGATGTACATGAGGCCCTTGTAGGGGCCTAATATGATGTATATGCGGCCCTTTCATGAGGCCCAATGTGATGTATATGTGGCCATTTTATGAGGCCCAATGTGATGTATATGTGGCCCTTTTACAAGCCCAATGTGATGTAGATGAGGCCCTTGTGTGAGGCCCACTGTGATGTGTATGAGGCCTTTGTGATGAGGCTCATTGTGGTGCATATGAGGCCTATGTGATGAAGCCCAATTATGATATGTGAGTCCACCATGATGTGTGTGGTAATGTTTATGATGCCCATCTATCTCCTAGTTAGTATAAGGGCTATGGGCCCCCATTATAGGAAAGGTTCTAATGGGCCAAGCCTTGGGAGTAATGGTGGTTAAATGTCCACATTGTAAGAGCAATGGTGGTAAATGTCCACATTGTAATCCTCCCTAAGGCCCGTTGACTAGGCCCATTCTCATCTCTTATTAGTGGGATAAACCAAATCATTGGATCCCTATTATGAATTATGTTTCCGCTATGCCTTGTAGAGCCCACCTTGTGCTTATTGAGCCCTTAGGAAGCCCAGATTGCTACGTAATGGGACTGTCAAGGAAGCCCACTCCTTGATCTTAGGACTATTCTTGATATGAGTAGGCCATCTAGGCCCATCCTTGATATGAGGGGAGTGCCTCATCACTGTAGATGGAAGGATCGGTGGTATCAGATTTGATATATCCATTTGTAGACACCCCACCCAGGCTAATATCTTGATTCTGTTAAGACAGTCCGGAACCATGATCATATCCAAAACCAAACCCTTAAACCCAGCCTAAATCCTAAACTTAGCCTAACCCTAGCTTAAACCCTAATCCAAACCCTAAACCATCTTTCATATGAAATTATCCCTCTAGTTCACCCTATTTACAATCCTACCAAGCAAAAGTCAACTTTCATATGAAATTACCCCTCTAGTTCACCCTATTTACAATCTTACCATGCAAAAGTCAACTTTCATATGAAATTACCCCTCTAGTTCACCCTATTTACAATCCTACCAAGCAAAAGTCAACTTTCATATGGATTTACCCCTGTAGGTCATCTATTTACCATTTTACCAACCTCACCAACCACCAAGAGCCAATGAGAGCATGCCACATGGCATTCCTCTCCCCTCAACCAATCACAAGTGGCCATGTCAACTTTTAACCCTTACCTACCCACTAATTACCATTTAACCATTGGAGAAGGCTATAAATAGCCCTCTCCTCTTCCCATTTCCACACACACCAACTAAGAGAGGAAGAGAAGGAGAGAGAGTGAGAGGAGAGTGAGAGAAAGAGAGTGAGTGAGGAAGAGAGTGAAGGAAGGGAAGGAGCTCCCAAGCCTTCAAGCCCAAGTTTTTCAACTACCCCCAAGCCTTCATCTCAACCCTTCCAACCTATAAGCCTAGCCCAAAATGATCATGGTTCAGTTCATGTCTTAGCCTACTTAAGAATCAAGCCAAAGATCCATCATCCTACAAGCATTCAACATGACATCTACTCCCTTCTCAACCCCCCTGCTTCTCTAAGATCTTTAGTGAACGTATGCTCTGTGACTTGCCGTATATCGGATCCTGTCACATCAGAAATTCCTAGTGATCTAGTCCATTTTTCTTACCTCTTTGCATAAGCATCATCACATTCGCCCTCTAGACACATTGTCGGACGTATGCTCTGTACCCTGCCGAAATCTCGGATCTTGCTACATCAGAAATCCACGTGTGACTAGTCCCATCATGACCGTAGCATCATCATCATCCCTTGAGATTATTTTACCACACTAAGTTGAGATCGTACATTTGTACGTGCAGAGAGGGTGCCTAACACCTTCCCTCTTTGTAACCGAGGTCCCTTACCCAGAATCCCAGATCGCAGACCAGGAGTCAATCTAAGGTAGGAGAGTCTTCAGATTTCTCCAACCTTACGTATTCCGTGGGCTCTAGCCGACTGCGGGATTCTGAGTAATATTGGCTAGTGGCGACTCCAACATTCACAAATCAACCTAATCACCCCCAACATCGTCACCACAACAACAACATTTTTCACAACAACGTGGACGCCGATTTTTCAGTGTCTACAGAATGGCGACTCCACTGGGGATGAGTCTAGAACGCACTAGTTAAGGCCCGACTCGACAACGTGTGGTATACTAATCTCAAGGAACATTCATCATCGCATTCATACAAAAAAAAAATTCTCTTTGGCTTACACTTGCCTAGGTAAAGATCCGGACCATGACCACTCGATCCCGTGCAACCATGACATCTCAAGCGACCCATGAAGAAGAGCCGGCACCCCAACCAGTTCCTGAAATATCCGCACCTGTACCCGCACCTGCACCCATGCTTACACCCGTACCCTTACCTCCGACAGATTTGCCAACCAACGTCGCCATACAAGAGCTACTACTCCGAACAATGCAAGAGTTACTGCTTCGCCTGGTGCCAAGTGCCACACCGAATACACAGATGACCCAGCCTAGTGTGCAGAACAGCTCACTCCCTCAGACCCCTTTTGCCTTCTCTCTCATTCCTCCAGCAAATCCTGTGCTCCCTCTCCCAGAAGAATCAGCACAAGATCAACAACAGCAAGCAATCGGGAGCAACCCTCCCCCACATCTCTACTCAACACATCACAACAATCTGGTCACAGTACATGTAAATCACAGACAAGAACTGGCGGATGCCCATGAAGGGGGCCAGTTTCAAGTCCAGCTCACTCCCCCTAATGGGAGTAACATCCCGGAATTGGCAGATACCCCAGGCGGGAGCCATTTCCGAACATCCCACCCTCCTCCGAAAGGGAGTGGTGTTCAATTCCAGCTACCTCCTGCCACCGGGAGTCCACCTTCTTTCCATCAAACCCCCATTTTGGATCCATATGAAGAGGAAGCAGCACAAGCCCTACAGCAAGGGGCAAGATACCCGCAGCAAAGTAAGTCAGAGATTGAGGAGTTACGAGAGCAACTACAAATGATGCAAAACCAGCTACAAAGGCAGCAAGGAGGGGATCATCCATCCACCAAATTCAGGGACTTATGTCCCTTTCCAGATGCTCGGGTGCCTCCAAACTTTGAGGTACCCAAATTTAAAAGGTATGATGGTATGGGGTGTCCCATGGACCATTTAAGAGCATTCTGTGGAGAGCTTAATACTCTGGTAGGTAATGACGGAGCATTGATCCGTTTGTTTCAAAAATCCTTGAAAGGCGATGCGTTATATTGGTACACGTCATTAGACTACCATCGAATTAAGACTTGGGAACAACTTTTTCAAGCTTTTATTGATCGTTTCGTGTACAATCTTAATGTAGCGCCCAAAAGGGCGGATCTTGCTGCCTTAAGGCAGAGGGATGATGAGTCATTGTCAGCTTACGTTGGACGGTGGCGAGCAATGACCGCTAGAATGAAAACACCCATTGATGACGAAGAGCAAATCTACATGATCATCCACTCGGCAAACCCGAGTATCTCTGGATACCTCGTCTCCTATTCATATGCCAACTTTACCCAACTCATCCGTGCTAGGGAACGAGTCGAAGCCGGAATAAGGGCTGGGACAATCTCTCCCTGGTGGCCTCATCAGGCCTCTCCAGTACAACGGATAGTGGAAGGAAGGCTTACTGGATACGAGAATGGTAACAGAAGTGTTCCTGACCTCCATCCAACAGAAGAAGACGATCTTGTTGCCTCTACCCAAGGTGCTCAATTCGCTCCTTAAGAAGGACAATGGCAACAACAACAACAAAGAGAGATTCCTCAGTACCCCAATCATGGTTAACAGATGAGGATGGCTCAGGAACTTAGGCAGTTTACACCGATAGCCCAAACTTACAGTGAGATACTAGCCACGCTAGTCCAAAGGCAAATACTTACACCGCTACTGCCTAGGCTCCCCCCAAACCCTCTGCCACCAAATTATAATGAGAATGAGTACTGTGCATACCACCAATCCCGAGGCCACACAACAGACCGTTGTTTAGCCCTGAAACATGTGGTCCAAGATCTGATTGACAACCAAACGATTGTGGTTACCTCTCCTGCTGTTGCCACCACCAATTACACCCTCCAGAATCCCCTGCCGCTGTATCAAGCAAGCCCCACCTCATTAGGCACCCCTGCCACTAATATCATTCAGGGAGAATCGCCTTGCCATCCAGTTCAATGCATCCATTCAATCACTGTCAGCCCAACAACAATACCCCCAAGTCTACAAAGGGCACACCCTGCCAGTCGAATCTCTTCGCTCTCAAATATGCAACGGGCATCTCCATCCGGTCCAGTCTCTATGCCCCCAAGTCTACAAGGGGCCCACCCTGCCAGTCCAATCTCTTCACTCTTAAATATGCAAGGGGCATCTCCAGTCGGTCCAATCTCCGTGCCCTCAGAGCCACCCCCAATCAATTTAATACATACATCCTCTGTCTCGTAAGGGGCACCATCTGCCTATCCGACCCTTGCTTCAACTATCATGCTCCAAGAGAAATCTCCTTCCCTGATCAACATACCACATGCCCTAGCAAAATCAGGACCCAGCTTCAATCATGTGTTAACTTTTCAAGAAGGACATTCTACTGCTCAAGGGATTTGCCTAGCTCTACTCAGTCTTCAATCCTCCAAGAGAAGAGTTTAGGGCGAGTGGTTCCCGCCTCTAGGAAACAAGTCGAGGAAGAGATTGAAGTCAAGATTTTGATTAGTCCCAAAACATCAACTATCACTTTTCAGGTCTTTGACATCACAGCTTCATTTCACCTCCTCCCTGATCAGTCTTGGATTCATAGAGTCAAGGCTCTCTCTTCAACTCTTCACCAAAAGGCCAAATACATTTTCGGAGACAAGGCGCCGACCATTCTGGATGATCCTGAACAAATCTTTCCGATGGAAGCAGTCAACCGTCGAGAACTGGATATCCCGATCACAGACATACAATGCTCCGATGAAGATATCCCATACTATAGTCTTGAGTTCGAGACTGCGAATTGCATACCTCTTGCATGTCCCATCGGATCAAACTATGTCTTCCCTTCAGTCGAGCACCAACATTTTTATTATCAGCTCGAATATCAAGAAAATGCAAGCATGACAGGACTGGGATATCAGCCTCCTAAGGATGAGATAGCAAAGCACAAATGTATCGGAGGAGAGCAAACTTAGCAAGAGGAAGTCGATCCCTTCATCCACACATCAATCAGATCCATCAGAGAAGGGATCATCCATCTGATTGGTAGGCCAAGATCCACCGTGGAGGATCAAATGAGCAAAATGAACCCAACTGGGCTGTTTGAAAATGACTTGGGCAAGGGGCAAGAATTGCCTCTGATTGACTGGACCACAGTCCGGTTCCCACATGAGCAGGAAGAATCCAAAGACTCACAATGCATCGAGGATGAGCCAAGGAAAGTGACATCCAACACCAACTAAGAGCCCAATCCCAAACTCATCACGACATTTGGGCACGACAATGAGGGCCCACCTACTGATCCGTCTGGCCCTGCCTCCTAAGGGGAGGGAGTGCAGGGCAATAGTTGGTTCGCAGTCCCCAAGACGGCACAATAAAAGAAAATAGTGTTTGGCTCCTTGAATAGAATCAGGCAATCCCTAGTTCTCATCGCCGTCTTTCTCAAAAAAAAAAAAAAAAAAATCAAAAAAAAAATCAGAAAATTCCCAAAAGCTAAAAAAATGAGATATTTTCAAAATGCCAAAAAAAATTCAGATACTTGTCAAAATCCAAAAAAAAATCAAAAATTTTCAAAAATCCAAAAACATTAGATATTTTCGAAATACCAAAAAATTCAGATACTTGTCAAAATCCAAAAAAAAAACAACAGAAATTTCTCAAAACACAAAAACAATAGAAAATCCTTCAAAACTCACAAGCAATAATGTGCCAAATGCGTCTGTTACAACACCCGAGTTTAAAGTCGACTCATATGATTTCGATCTAGAGTTAGACTTCAAACTCATGGGTTTGAACGAAGCACAGGATGTGAAAAATGATGATCCGACTCTCGAGCTAGAGGATTCCCTCTGAAAGTTCGAGGCAAAGGCCAATGTCGTCACGGATAATTTTGAAATTGTGAACTTGGGATCCTTTGAGCTCCTTAAAACAGTACGCATCAAGAGATCATCGCCTCCTGAATACAAGCAGAGGATGACAGAATTCTCAAGGCCAGGGCTATCCAACCTCGCATTCTCCTATGAAGCCTTCCCCAGATCGAATGAAGAGCTAGTCATATGTCATCTGTTATGAAGCCTGAAGTCGAGTCCAGCAAAGCTGTCAAGATCACGTCTGAAGTCCACGACAAAGTCCTACTAATGAACGATGGAGATAAGTTATTGCGGCATGTCAGGAAGTCTTCAAGTATTCGAAGCTTGCATAACGGATCCATGTGCATGTTTTGAGTCTTTATAACCCAGCAACACCCTAACCCTCTTTCATTATGGGGTGTGGACATCATCGAAAGAATGAACCCAAAGGCATCCAATGGTCATGAGTGCATTCTCGTGGCAGACAAAAGTAGGCGACAACAACATCCTACATCATGGATACAAATGAAGTAAGAAGTCAAAGAAAATAATTGGTGATAAGCTCGATGCAACCAACTACATCTCGAAGACATAAAGCAAACAATGATCGCCAGGACCAACGAAAATAAGTCTGAAAGAAAGGTTAGCAACATGGTAATCATGCACATCTTATCATTGGGCCAACTAGATTCAGGGGGCAACTCCAGGCCATCCTGAGACGGTCCGCTGATCATCCGCGAGGTTCTTCCGGGAGGTGCCCTTCGTCTCACCATCATTAGGGGTAAAGATCTTTCAGAGCCCATCAACGCTGACAACGTCTATCATGGGTAATCCTACTTGACTATGTCAACAACTACAAACGTAAAGCTAAAGTCAAACGACAAAAGGTTAGCATCCTGAGGTACATTCCATCATCATTCCTTCCCTCCAATAAGTGTTCCAGAAAATAAAGGGTTAAACAAAAGAAAAAAAAAAAAGAAGAAGATGAAGAAATTTAAAAAAAAAATGGACGGATAAAGCGCGCAGTCAAAAAAAAGAAAAAAAAAAAAAAAAAAGAAGAAAGAAAAAAGAAAAGACAAAAAAAAAAAAAAAGAAGAGGCGAACCCAATGAGTGAGAACACAATTCACCATCCCATTTCCCCTCAGGATAGTTCAACCTAATGTCAACAGCTTCACGGTCATGATTGAAGACAAAGTCAGGTAGCCCACCAATTGGGTGCCAATGAATGGAGTCTAGTCTCCCGCCTTTGTACAAGAAAAAGAGAAATTAAAAGAAAAATAACATGCCTAAGCAAAATGGGCGAGGTGAAAACCTGAAAGGCCGCCTCGAGTAAAAACAACGGGCATGTAGCGGACTTGGTGAAAACCTGAAAATGCACCAAGGGTAAAAAGAGCACAGCTGCCAAGGGGCAGGCAAGAGCAAAAACCCGGGACATGGTGAAAATCCGAAAGGACGCTATGGGTAAAAATGACGAGAAGGCCGGTCGTGGTGAAAACCTGAAAAGGCGCTACGGGCAAAAATGTCTAGAAAAGAAAAAGAAAAAATAAAAGTGTAGGTACAGGAGAAGCCAAGGCAACAAACAAAGTGAAGAAGCACAAGAAAAAGATAAGTCTCGGATCAGAATTCTGTCAGACTCTACCTAAATCCAAGGGGCATGATCCTAGTATGCGCTACTCTCAGGGAACCGAGATCCCTGGTAAACAACTCAGAATACCGATTCGACGTGGGCTAAGTTCAATATTCTGATTCCACCATCTAGGGACAAGTTCAGACACAAGCAAACATCGACAAATTTGGCACAAACTAAAATTTTCATTCCTTTCAAAAAAGTCTTTCTATACATCTCTTTCCTTGCTTTACAAAAAAAAATATACATGCATGTACAGGACAAGCAGCCAACAAAGTCGGGGATCTACAAAGTCAAAGTCGAAGCTCACAAGGCCCACATTTCAAAGCCTCAGAGGCCCACATCTCAAAGTCCACAATGTCAAAAACCCACAAGACCCACATTTCAAAGCCCACAAGGCCCACATTTCAAAAACCCACAAGGCCCACATTTCAAAGCCCCAGAGGCCCACAAGTTCAAAGCCCACGAGGCCCACATTTCAAAAACCCACAAAGCCCACATTTCAAAGCCCCAGAGGCTCATAAGTTCAAAGTCCACAAAGCCCACATTTCAAAGCCCTAGAGGCCCACAAGTTCAAAGTCCACAAGGCCCACAAGTTCAAAGTCCACAAGGCCCACATGTCAAAAGCCCACCAAGCCCATTGTTCAAAGGCTCATGGTTCAAAGCCCATGTTTTCAAGCCCATTTCCTAAGCCCACATATCCAAAGCAAGGCCCACTACAGAAGCCCGATTTCAAGGCCCATGGTTTTAGGCCCACATGTCCAGATTGGGCCTATGTTCCTCAATTGCCCCATTAATCTATTAGTGGAGGCCATCTGGCTATTCAATTCAGGTCACTGTGCAAATAAAAACCGGACGACAACGCCCTCCAGCGAGATCGGACGGATATTTCAAAAATCCACAAATATTTCAAACTGTTAGCCCCGCTAACTCATCAGTGGAGGCAACGCGACTGTTTACTTAACTTGTGCAAATAAAAACCGAACGACGACGCCCACCCGCGAGATCGAACGGATATCTTCCAAAAATTCAAAAAAATATATTTTTTCAAATAAAATCCCCAAAGAGTCTAGCTCCAAAAGGGATAGTTTTCAAAGACGCACGCGTCGCGCAGTACACTGAGGAATCTTCCATATTCTCCAGTTGCGGTCAGTGCAAACAGTTAAATAAGACCCGATCTCTTCCGGTTTCCCCGAAGGATGGTCGAGTCCGTACATGATATATGTACGATTGGACAGATCTCTATAACTGGGCAGTCGTACAAATGCTAGTAAGATGAGTGGATCTGTCTCTGGAAAGAATAATCAAACTCGAAGTGAAGACAATCCATTGTAACCAAAGTGTCAGACTCAGCAGATTGCATGGCAAACAGATTACCTGCACATACCTAGCCCGGAATGTTCGCAAAATTTGATCGAGTCCAAGTCGGCGTAGTGAGTTCCCCGTAAGGCCGCACCAACGCGCAGGGCAGCTAACCACTTTGACGATCAAATGGAACGAATGTTCCTAGGGTGATTACATAGCAAAGGAACGACAGACCTAACAGTATGGGAATCCTCGTAAAGCCGCGACAAATGCGCAGAGGCCCTTACTTTTCAGACTTACCCTCCAATGCTGTAAACAATCCGATGTGAAGAGGTTGTGATTGGTAATTCGTAAAGCCGCGACGAATGCGCAGGAGACAATCACAACGTTTTCCTCAACCCTCGTGATATGTGCAAGTCATCTTTTTCCAAACAGTCAACTGACAATGATACAATGGTAAGCAATAGATTTGAATCGCTACCCTTCATTCTGACCAGAAGGGTGGGGTGTCCACTTGCTTTGACCTTCGGTTGCTCGCAACCTCGGTCAAAGAGGGGCATCTGTAGACACCCCACCCAGGCTAATATCTTGATTCTGTTAAGACAGTCCGGAACCATGATCATATCCAAAACCAAACCCTTAAACCCAGCCTAAATCCTAAACTTAGCCTAACCCTAGCTTAAACCCTAATCCAAACCCTAAACCATCTTTCATATGAAATTATCCCTCTAGTTCACCCTATTTACAATCCTACCAAGCAAAAGTCAACTTTCATATGAAATTACCCCTCTAGTTCACCCTATTTACAATCTTACCATGCAAAAGTCAACTTTCATATGAAATTACCCCTCTAGTTCACCCTATTTACAATCCTACCAAGCAAAAGTCAACTTTCATATGGATTTACCCCTGTAGGTCATCATATTTACCATTTTACCAACCTCACCAACCACCAAGAGCCAATGAGAGCATGCCACATGGCATTCCTCTCCCCTCAACCAATCACAAGTGGCCATGTCAACTTTTAACCCTTACCTACCCACTAATTACCATTTAACCATTGGAGAAGGCTATAAATAGCCCTCTCCTCTTCCCATTTCCACACACACCAACTAAGAGAGGAAGAGAAGGAGAGAGAGTGAGAGGGAGAGTGAGAGAAAGAGAGTGAGTGAGGAAGAGAGTGAAGGAAGGGAAGGAGCTCCCAAGCCTTCAAGCCCAAGTTTTTCAGCTACCCCCTAGCCTTCATCTCAACCCTTCCAACCTATAAGCCTAGCCCAAAATGATCATGGTTCAGTTCATGTCTTAGCCTACTCAAGAATCAAGCCAAAGATCCATCATCCTACAAGCATTCATCATGACATCTACTCCCTTCTCAACCCCCCTGCTTCTCTAGATCTTTAGTGGACGTATGCTCTGTGACTTGCCGTATATCGGATCCTGTCACATCAGAAATTCCTAGTGATCTAGTCCATTTTCTTATCTCTTTGCATAAGCATCATCACATCCGCCCTCTAGAGACATTGTCGGACGTATGCTCTGTACCCTGCCGAAATCTCGAATCTTGCTACATCAGAAATCCACGTGTGACTAGTCCCATCATGACCGTAGCATCATCATCATCCCTTGAGATTATTTTACCACACTAAGTTGAGACCGTACATTTGTACGGGCAGAGAGGGTGCCTAACACCTTCCCTCTTTATAACCGAGGTCCCTTACCCGGAATCCCAGATCGCAGACCAGGAGTCAATCTAAGGTAGGAGAGTCTTCGGATTTCTCCAACCTTACGTATTCCGTGGGTTCTAGCCGACCGCGGGATTCTGAGTAATATTGGCTAGTGGCAACTCCAACATTCACAAATCAACCTAATCACCCCCAACATCGTCACCACAACAACAACATTTTTCACAACAACGTGGACGCCGATTTTTCAGTGTCTACACCATTGTTGAGGACCGATCCTCATGTTATGAATTAGATCTGATGTCCTTCTATGGACCCCGCCATATATATAGGCCGATTATTGATTACGACAATATTAGTATACATATTGAGTATGTGTTAACATAACATTATGATTGTATGAGGCCCTTGTGTGAAGCCCATTGTGATTATATGAGGCCCATTGTGACTACGTGAGGCCCATTATGATTATATGAGGCCCGTTATGATTGTATGAGGCTCATTGTGATTGTGCGAGACCCATTGTGATTGTATGAGGCCCATTTTGATGTGTATGAGTTCCACCGTGATGTATGAGGCCCTTGTGTGAGACCCATTATATGTGTGAAGCCTAATTGTGATGTGTGAGGCCCACTATGTGTGTGTGATTACGTGCACGCCACTCATTCATTATTGCGGGCCATGAGTCGTCTTATATAGGCCCACCATGATGTATGTTATTATAATCATGTTAGTATACTTCATGACACATGCCCATAAGCATCATTCGCATGCTTGTGTATGAGGGGTGATTGAGAATAACATGTGCCATTGGGCTGATTGTGTATGGGACTCCCTGAGAGACGAAATTACCCTACATGAGTGCGCAGTACGCGTAACTCTGATGCATGACTGGATGGTATGGCTCATGCATCTCACATTTTGTGACATGATCATTTGGCGCCCTAGCGACATCAGGGCTGCGGCCTCCACAGACATATCATAGATGGCCAGATGGGACACCGAAAATGTTTGATCTAAACATATGGGTTCTTTGGATGTCCATGGGTGAAAGTCCCTAAACCCCCGTGGTTAGGGGATGATCCAACATCTAGAACGAGTGGATATATATGAGCGCAGGAGTGTCGAATGCCAGAAGGCCGCGTCTCCCACTGTGTCATGGCCGGTTGGAAGGGGGTGTGGCCTTATCCTTCCTAGGGTAGGGGGCATAGCTAGGCTGAGTTTGACCAGCTCGTAAGTGGGTCCCCTATCGACAAGCCAGGTTGATATTGGCAGGCGGGTAGTGAGGTCTTTTCCACTCGCTAGATGCACGACCGGAGAGGACGACAGCCAGTTTGGAGTGTACTAGACCCCGGTGATGATCCCATAGATGTACGATATTAACATATGGACTTATTGAGCAAGAGTTGCGTACTCAACATTTGATTGATTCATTCATTCACTATCCACTCGGGCTGGTTATGCGCAACCAAATCATTATGTGCACCTTTGCAGTGGCCAAGGTTTTGGTTAGGGTGCGCGACCAACCTGAGATCAGGAGTTTACCACATTGAGTCTGGCTATCCAAATTTAGGTATGAGACTGGTTTGGATAAAAGTCCTTTGTGATGGACCCCATAGCCTTCGATACTATGTATTATCATCCCGACGTTACACTCTAGCTTAGTCATTTCTTTCGCACAACATATTGCATTGCATCCCCAACACATGACATTTGGTTTACCACGAACCCACATTGCATAACCGATCTGCATAGCATACTCTGATACTGTATGACTCATGGACTTGTCAGTATTTCTGTTTACTCTGATATCGTATGATTCATGAACTTGTCAGTATTTCCGACATTGTGTGATTTATGGAATTGTATTGTATTCTTGGCACCTGCGTTGCGCACACACGTACACCACCCTATAAGCTTTCTATAAGCTTATGCACATGCTAGGACGCAGTCGAGCTGAGGTAGGAGCGTGCGATAGAGCTTCTTGAGTTTTGATACCTATCTTGTATTTTCCTTTTATGTATTGTACTCAAACGCTTTGATTATAGTGGATATGTGGTCATGTTGTCAATTATGTCTGGGTTATGCTATGGTTATGCTCCTTATAAAAGAAAATTTTGTATTGAAAATCCTCCTTGTAGGATCGTAGGATCGGAATCTGGCCTATGAGTGTCGGGAGCCCAGAATAGGATACTACGGAGGTTGTTAACGTCGGATTCAGCGATCGACAATTTTGTGAGCTCGATTTTCGAGTTTGGGGCATGACATCACTACCAGAAAAATGGGCAAAGGCTACGGATTAAATCCGTAGCCATAGATATATGGCTACGGATCTAGTCCGTAGCACTAGCGTAGTCGTAGGTCCCGAAACAATAGGTGGGAACCTATAGCTACGGATTAATCGTAGCAGCTATATGTCCCAACAGCTACGGACATAATCCGTAGCAATAACTACCAGAAACTGGCAAAGGTTACGGACCAAATTTGTACCAGAGATCTATGGCTAACGTTTAGTCCGTAGCACTCTCGTACTCATTGGCACGATGCAACCTATGGCTACAGATTTAATCCGTAGCTATATATTCCAATAGCTACGGTTATAATCCGTAGCAAAATATTAAAAATCCCAAATTTAAGGCTACACCTGTAGATTAGTGGCTACGGTCAGTATCCGTAGCTATTTTGGACATTAAAAAATTTTATATTATCATTTTTTCATTCAATTACACCTGTACAAGCAATTCATTAATTCAATTACCACCTGTACAATCATTCATTCATTCAATTACAATCCTTCATTCATTCATTCAATTAATCCTTCATTCAATCAATTACAATTACAATCCTTCATTCAATCAATTACAATTACAATTACAATCAATTACAATCCAATTCATTCAATCAATTACAATTACACAATTACAATAATACTGAAAATACAAGCCTTTGGCTTCATTAGAGAATTAATGTGCTTGCACTTCAGCATAAAATTTCAACAGCTTCGTATATTCCATCATCCTACAAACAGTCATGTCACTCATAAATTAGAATACCCATTGGAGAAAAGAAAGACAAAGTGAAAGAAGTGCATCATGTATAACCATTTTTTCTATAATAAAAAAAAAAAACAAAAACAAACTTAAAGAGGAATGAAATTAACACAAAAGAAATGGTCTCACCATATGATTATAGGTTTAGGTTTAGGTTACAAGTTTGGGATTTGAGAATGAGTTTGGGTTTAGGTTATAGGTTTTGGTTATAGGTTTTTGCGATTTGAAAATGGGCTCGGGGTTTAGGTTATAAGTTTTAGTTTAAGTTATAGGTTTTGGTTAAAGTTTAGGTTTTTGGATTTGAGAATGGGTTCGGGTTTAGGTTATAGGTTTTGGGATTTGAGAATGGGTTCGGGGTTTAGGTTATAGTTTGGGTTTTGGTTTTGGGAATTGAGAATGGGTTCGGGGTTTAGGTTATAGGTTTTGGTTTTGGTTTAGGTTATAGGTTTTGGTTTTAGGTTATAGGTTTTGGTTTAGTTAAGGTTTAGGTTTTTGGATTTGAGAATGTTTTGGGTTTAGGTTCTAGGTTTTGTTTTGGTTATAGGTTTGGTTAAAGTTTAGGTTTTTGGATTTGAG